>CM070874.1:84719757-85367257 GCA_036365515.1 Torymus aiolomorphi | reverse complement strand
CAAACGTGCGTGTTTATGCTTTTTCCTCCCATATTTATGTAAAAACAAACCTCACCGCCACTTTTCACGTTTTTTTACACTTTATTCCGGCACGATGGGATCGTTCGACTTTCGGGTTTTGCGCAATACATTTTTCCTGCCCGACCGATGTCCATTACATATATACGCCGCGGAGCAAACGCACTCTATAATACATATATTATACGTGACGACGAATATCGCCATCAATTTTTCCCCATATCCCGCGGCTAATCCTTTCCGCGAGCCGCTCGCACGTGCACCTTTCGTCTTCCATTTTTGTCATTTCCCTAACAGCAGCGAACGTGGGCGCATATAAAAACACACATACACATACACGCACACATTTTTCGTTGAATAAGAGCAACGTGATACATTTGAATATGAATGAGGCTGCTACAGGGAGGCGTTGGCCTACAGATTTTATACGTACGATGTCTTATCTGAATCTTTCCTGTGCTCTGCTGTTTTTTTTTGAATGGGTTTCACTCTTATCATTAGAATTACCGCGCGAGGTGCGTTTATAAACTTATTTCAAGGATACGTGCATGAGAAAACAGAGCGCAGCGTACTTAGGTTTCCAGAATGATACGAGATTAAAGTTAATTTTCCTTAATCAGCTGCCAAGAGCTACTGATGGCATCTTTGTCTCTTCTTGTATTCTCCGCATTGCAAAATCTCATAATCGGCGGGGTTTGAACGTTACTTCGTACTATCGCGATTCTTACACCTTTATAACGAGATACACTATAGCAAAGGATCTTAGTTTTGCCCAATGCATATACGCGGATAGAATTTTCCTAGAAAAATTATCGTGAAATTCGCGGTAAAAATTACCGTACAGACTGTGACCGTGACGAGTTTTCGGTGGCGTATAGGCCAATTTTCCCGTGACTGTCACGGTAGAAATTTCAGGTGCTACGAAAATGTATATTTGATTATTTTTTAAGGAGGTTCGATACCGAAATGAAAAAGGTTAAGTCATTCCAAAAATTTAATATTTTGTTCTTCGATTTATTTTCTATTAGTGTGAGAAATTTCAGATCGTTTGTCAACTCGGTTATGAAATTATTCAACTTCAAAGTTCAACTCTTATACACGGGCTCTTATGGAAGTACCTTGGTAAAACACAAAACACATAAGATGTAATTCTTTAAAAAAGGTTACAACGAACCAAAAAACTACTGGCAATATAGCAAATATACAAGAGAATGTTTATAAGCAATCTAAACGCGATAGACAACGCCGATTCCGAGGTCTGCGGCAAAACGTAAACACACGATCGAGTTCGTTGACTACGGGAGGGAGTGCACGGTGAGCGGGTAGCGATGCGCGATGCGAGCCCCTGTAAAAAAATTTAGTCTGGGGCAAGTCTGGTGCAAGTCTGGCTTCTATAAGTCTGGCGTAAGTCTGGCTACGGCCACTTTTTTGTGAAACTACTTGAGCCAGAGTTAATGTAAGACTTTTTACCAAACTTTATCGTGAGTTTTACTAGGTCTGGCATATAAAAGCCAAACTTAATGCCAGACTTTCTACCAGACCTACACTTGACAGTCAATAAGTTTGGCATATTTAAGCCAGACTTCGTGCCAGACTTCGTGCCAGACTTTCTACCAGAATTTCAGCTGATAAATTCAGAAGATAACCTCCTCGTTGTCGCTCGATATCTGTGTAGATGAAATTCGAGCTTTCAGCATTCATGGAAGTTTCCTCTCCGGAAAACTAATAGGATAACCTCGATGATGGTAAGAGATTTTCGTGCAGAAGTTCAAGAATTCAATGCTGCTTATTGTAGATACTGGAAGAGCGACGAATTTCTGAATCTGAAAAAAAGTAAAAAATAAAAAATACACAAAGCATTTGTTCGACAATTCGGAGGAAAATGTATCTGAAATTGTAATCTTTCAGTATGATGATGCAGATGAAAAAGTAATGTAGAAGGACCGTGAAAGCAGGTTAGTTTATGCATCGTGTATTTAAAGAATTAGAAGAAACGAAAGACTTATCTGAAAATGATATCTCCTGTCCTCTGTAGATCTGTAGATCTGTACCATTAGTGATGCGCAAACGAATTTAGTGACACATAAAAAGACTATCGACTAGCCTCACGGTTATCATAGCAACAATTTGAAGTTATGTTTTAGGTGTGTGATGAGGGAGGATTTTTACAAATAGAAAATTTCACAATGTCCTCTTCTTAAATGCACACAAAATTAGCATCGATGCGGTACAGAAGTTGCAGAAAAAAGGAGAAATCATCAATTCTTCAGATAAGTCTTTCGCTTCTTCTAATTCTTTAAATACACGATGCATAAACTAACCTGCTTTCACGGTCCTTCTACATTACTTTTTCATCTGCATCATCATACTGAAAGATTACAATTTCAGATACATTTTCCTCCGAATTGTCGAACAAATGCTTTGTGTATTTTTTATTTTTTACTTTTTTTCAGATTCAGAAATTCGTCGCTCTTCCAGTATCTACAATAAGCAGCATTGAATTCTTGAACTTCTGCACGGAAATCTCTTACCATCATCGAGGTTATCCTATTAGTTTTCCGGAGAGGAAACTACCATGAATGCTGAAAGCTCGAATTTCATCTACACAGATATCGAGCGACAACGAGGAGGTTATATTCTGAAATCATCAGCTGAAAGTCTGGTGGAAAGTCTGGCACGAAGTCTGGGTTAAATATGCCAGACTTGCTGACTGTCAAGTGTAGGTCTGGTAGAAAGTCTGGCATTAAGTCTGGCTTTTATATGCCAGACCTAGCAAAACTCGCGAGAAAGTCTGGTAAATGTCTTGTATTAAGTCTGCCTCAAATAGTCTGGCAAAAGGGGCGGTAGCCAGACTTACGCCAGACTTATAGAAGCCAGACTTGCGCCCGACTTGCTGCAGACTAATTTTTTTACGCTGGAGGGGATCCCCTCCCACGCCCCGCGAGCGGTGAGCTATCGGACCTCCTTAAGGTGGTTCTTTCATGAATCCCTAGTCAAAGCAGTGCTAAATGAGGAGAGTACCTAAAATTAAATAAACCATAGTTGAAATGTGATTTATTTATTTAAAATGATAGAGATAGTCAATGTATTATAAATAAAGTGTAGTTAACATGACTAAGATAACTTTTTTAACAAAACGTCGATATTTTAGAAACAGCACAAACAATTATTGATAAAACATCTTAATCTTTTTTGTTTATTAACCGATTTTAATTTTCAAGGTCTCATTTTGTTCCTTAAGTAATTTCATTTGGACTTGCCCAAGGAAAAATTTTAAATTATTCAAAATCAAGAAAGTTATAGCGAATTAAAAAGAAATATTTTTTTTAACCCCGTGCATGAATTTATAAACAATTGGCTATAACTTTCTTGGTTTTGAATTATTTAAAATTTTTCTTTCGGCAAGTCCCCATGCAATTACTTAAGGAACAAAATGAGACGTTGAAAATTGAAAATCGGTTAAGAAACAAAAAAGATTATGATGTTTATCAATAATTGTTTGTGCTGTTTCTAAAATATCGACATTTTGTTAAAAAAGCTATCTTAGTCATGTAAAATATATTTTATTTACAATAAATTGACTATTTCTATCATTTTAAATAAATAAATCACATTTCAACTATGGTTTTTTAAATTTTAGGTACCCTCTTCATTTAGCACTGCTTTGATTAGGGATTCATGAAAGAACCACCTTAAGCATGTATTATTCGCAATATTATTGGAAGTGTTAGTTCCTAAACAATATTTTACTTCAAATTTTGCTAAAAAAAAGTTCTAAAAGTTATTATAATAACAATTATTCTATTGTGAATCTAATTATTGCTATTTATTAAGTTATGTGGACGGCCGCACCGTCACCGACAGCGGCGCTGTCAGTGCCACCATCGCGCGCAACCGACTTTTCCAACAATTTGCTATGGTAGACCCATCGCCAGTGTCGCTGGCGGTAATATTGTAAACGTAGGTAAGGTGGTAAATACATGCCGCAGTATTGGAAAAAGGGACAAATTTAGATTAAGAAATTAATAACCACGCCATAGCACAGTGATCCGTTATGCAAATTTAAGGTAGCTCGAGCGGTCTAGTAGACTTAAAATGATGAACATTTTTTACAAAAGTTCATTTACACATTCCAATCTGAAACCTGATATGACAGAAAAAGGGTTCTTATCCTAACGGAAAAAAATTTTTGTTAGAAAATTTCCAATGCTGCAAAAGTAGATATCTCCAATTAAAAAAAAGTTCAACTATCAATGTTAATCTTTTTTGTTTTTCATTTAATTTTAATTTGCAAGGTCTCATTTTCTTGTTCAATTTCAGAGGGAGTTAATGATATCAAAATTGGAAAATTTTCAAAACCTGCAAAGTTACATGCAATTGTTTATAAAATTCAGTAAAAAGTCTACAAACAATTGCATGTAACTTTGCAGGTTTCGAAATCGTTGACTCCCCTGAAATTGAACAAGGAAGAAAATGAGACCTTGCAAATTAAAATTAAATGAAAAACAAAAAAGATTAACATTGATAGTTGAACTTTTATTTAATTGGAGATATCTATACTTTTGCAACATTGGAAATTTTCTAAAAAAAATTTTTTCCGTTATGATAAGAACCCTTTTTCTGTCATATCAGTTTTCAGATTGGAATGTGTAAATGAACTTTTGTAAAAAATGTTCATCGTTTTAAGTCTACTAGACCGCTCGAGCCACCTTAAAGGTGATTACACTCCATATAAATTACAAGACAATAAATTATTAAAGTGAATTGAACGATCACATAACGAATTTTCGACAAGATATTGCATAGTGTATACCATATAGAGCAGATGACTTGAAACACGGTACATGTACACGTATCACGTTCGGATATTTTTAGAGTATGCCTTAAAAAATTATATGGTTCGCTCCAAAATTTCTTTCGTTTTTCTGATATGATTATGGTGGTGTAATAGTCCTACTTTACCACTAACCCTTTTTTTATCGGCGAAACATGTCAAAATAATTAATATAAATAAAAGGATAATGATTTGCATCTTAAACAAATTCACTTGCCCTGCGTAATCCTCTAATACACCGTTCTACGAAGTTTTGAGACAAAAAAACGACGACACCTTTGTTTATTTTTAGAACGAAAATTAACGACAATTAACCAAATTTCGTTCCAAAAATAAACAAAGGTGTCTTTGTTTTTTTGCCTCGAAACTTTGTAGAATGATGTATTACATCATTACGCAGGGCAACTGAATTTGTTCAAGGCGTAAATCATTATCCTTTTATTTATATTAATTACTTTTACATGTTCCGCCGATAAAACAGTGTTAATATAGTGCGACACCCCCTTATGTACCCGTGACTCGTTCCTATCTTTTTCATTGTATTTGTAAGATATTACCACCCTACCTAGGTTTGCAATAATGTCCATCAGCGACGCTGGCGTCGAGTATACCAAGGCAAATTCAGGGCAAAATTTATACGGAAAGTTAGTAAAAATTACCATGATACTCAGGTAAAAGTGTTACTGTAAATCACTACAATTTTCATTGAATATCGCTGGAAAATTTATGAAACGCAAAATTTATAGTGTAGTACGGTAAAATTTCACGTGATGCATATTAATTTTCTTAAGACAGCAGTACAAAAAAGTCTGTTGCTCCTGGATTAACGCGAATTTCACGGTAATTTTTCTATGATAATTCTATCCGTGTATAATCACCCAATGCAATAACGCGATAAGCTCAGCATTAAACAATAATTATACCACTTATATTTCCCCGTAAAAGGGAATTTATCTAGAGTATAATATTTCCGCGGATGAAATTTCATACATATTTTCTCGATGATATGAATATCATTTAAGTATGTATACACACGCACACGCCGGGTATCGAATATCCGTATATCTCACATCAGATAGATGATTGTCTATATAACATTCCACGCGTCGATACACCGCGCTGGCAACTCTTCCTGTTTACGCGAAATGCGTACCGCAGCTTTACGCGGAAGAGTTCAAAAACATCTTATTTGGCCGCTCCAGAATAGTCACGCAAAACCCGCACGACTATACGTAACGTGACGAACGAATGGACGCCTCTTTCTCTCCTAATGCATCACCCTCATCACGCACCTCGAACCGCTGAGACGCGCAAAAACGTGATCCTAAAAGTATTCATCACCCTTCCCATGGCATATTATCCGCATTCTCAACTTCATCCTGATCTGTGCAATCATCCTCTCCGCATTTTTGCAAAAAGAAAGGAAAATAGACAGAGAGTCAGGGTCCAGTCGGGCACTGTTTACTCTTCACCCCGCGCGCGCCCCCGCATATTTATAGTCCTTCTTCGTGATGTAAACAGAGAGCAAGAGAGAGAGGAAGAAGGCGACCTCGAGGCGCCGCTGTGCTAGTCACGATGCTCTCTCTCTCTCTCTCTCTCTCTCTCTCTCTCTCTCTCTCTCTCTCTCTCTCTCTCTCTCTCTCTCTCTCTCTGCACTGCTCTGCTCTCAGCGCGAGTGTCCACGGGGGCGCCAATCTTCCTCGCCATTAAAGCGTCGCCGTCGCGTCGGTCGACGATGACGAGCACCGACGCGCCGCACCGCGTGTACCGCGAGAGAGAGAACAGCGAAGAGAAGAAACGAGCGAGAGAGAGACAGATGTAGGTGCCGTGAACACGCTTATCGATTGCCGCGGAAGAGAGATAGAGAGAGAGAGAGAGTGAGAGAGAGAGAGAGAGAGACAGAGAGAGAGAGAGAGAGAGAGACAGAGAGAGAGAGAGGTGGCGGCAATGCGAGTCAGCTGACGCGCTCGCGAGTCTAACAGCTGATCGCGAGTGCTTGTAGGTATATGTGCAGTATAAGTACATATAGCGCGCGCTGCGGCGGCGGCGTCATCGCCCCCCCCCCCTCCATATATATATATATATATTACACTCTCTGCTCTGCGAGTGTGCGCGCTGCAGCGTTCCTTTCTTCTCTCTCTTTTTCTATATCTATATGTATACAGTCTCGGCTGCTTTTCTTTGTTCCTCTCTCTTTCTCTCTGCTCACTCTTTCTTTGTTACCGCGGTACGCCTATTATGTACACGAGTATGTATATACATTATACAATACTGCATATACAGTGGGTTTGTTGGGCGGCCACAATCGATATCTCTCGAAGAGAGAGAGAGAGAGCCATTTGTAGGTTAGGTGATGGACAACTCCCTGCGACGGGAAGGACCGTGTGTGCATGTGCGTGTCTATGTATGCGTATAGTGGGTCTTTAATGTACGAGCCGCGGGGTTACGTAAAAATAGTATATTGTGTACCAAGGGCGAAAAGTGGGCTTTTTTAGACCGTGTGTGGAGTTTGCAGTTCGAAGGCGAGATAGCAGCATGCGTTTCGCGAGCAGAAGACGAGAACAGCAAACACACGAGGTCAAAAAGCCCACTAGCCCTTGGTGGACATCATATTTTTAATGGCACATGTTTTGTTTTTTACGGTTTTTGAGGCTAAAAAGTGATTCTAAATGGATTTTATTTCTGCCCGCTGGGCAAAAGAATAACTTTTTTTACCCGCCGGTTAAAAAAAGTACTTTATGTTCGCTTTCTAAGCCAAAAAACAGCGAAAATCGTGCATGTGTTACAAAAAAATTATTGTGCGATCGCGCGACGTTGTTGCGGCACTGAATTTTAGGAGGTAGTAATCATGCTTCATGCGTAAGATACTTTGTATGCGCGTATAGATGACGTTTATAAATCATTCGAGTTCGAGAATATCGTCGCATCTCCTTACTAGGAAATAAATCCGATGAAAATAATCCGTTTTTGCAGTCAACTTGAGGAGAGTATATATATATATATAAGTAGATACAGACGAACACGGCCAGACAGAAGACGCGCGAGCTTATTGACTATGCGGCAAGCAAAAATGGAAATGTTTTTAGAACGATATTTTTCATAACAGAATCACGACTTCATATTATAATACATAATATTATAATATATATTATAATATATATGAGCAATTCTCAGAATTTTCTACAGAAAAGAAGGTCCAAAAAAAAAATAAAAAAAACTTTGAAGTACACTTCTGTTATAAGTTTTTTTTCGTTTTGTAGGTCACATAGTATACGAGAAAATTTTCGAACAGTCGAAAACGGTCTTGTGACACCGTTTTAGAAAAAAACTCCATTTATACCACTGTGACCTCAAAATCATAACTTTAATATGATTATTCGGCTCTCGTGGTATAAAATATGGTTCGAAACTGGTGTCACTCGCTTCGCTCGTGCGAAAAACGTCACATGAGCTAAATAATCACCTTCCGCACCCGTGTCGAAATGTACTATTTCTTATGGAAATTTAACATGGGAAAAATGGACGAAAAGTAGTTACTGATGATGAGCTAATAGTAAGCTTTTAAATGTACCAACAAATATTTCACAAAAAAGCGATTAAAGTAGATGAAAAGTGCTTTAATTTAAGCTAAAGATCGTTAAAATCGATCGGTTCTGTGCAAAGTTACGTGCATTTGAAAATCGCGAAAAATGACCAAAAATGATTGAATTACGTGGATTCGGGAAAAATCGCTGATTTTTGGTCATTTTTCGCGATTTTCAAATGCACGTAACTTTGCACAGAATCGATCGATTTTAACGATCTTTAGCTTAAATTAAAGCTCTTTTCTTCTACTTTAATCGCTTTTTTGTGGAATATTTGTTGGCACATTTAAAAACTTACTACTGACTCATCATCAGTGACTACTTTTCGTCCATTTTTCCCATGTTAAATTTCCATAAGAAAAATGGATCTTTTCTAAAACGGTATCACAAGACAGAACGAGAAAAAACTTATAACAGAAGTGTGCCTCAAAATTTTTTTATTTTTTTTTTTGGACCCTCTTTTTTGTAGAAAATCCTAAGAATTGCTCATACATCCACACTTCCGGAAGCGGACATGAGTTTTATTTTTATACCATAATTATATATACTTCCGCGCGCTCTAGCAATTTAAATGGAAATCATTTCATAACCCATTCAGAGAAGACACGAATATTCCAACTGCTAATACTGGAGCAGTTGGAATAAATGCAGTGCCTGTGCTCCTTTTTCTTATCCGTGCAATATAATATCCTCCATAAGAATAGGACACAACGAAAACAATCGCCGTCCACTGAGAGCCACCCTCTTATTCGCTCGGCATTTGAATTTTCGGATGGTAAATATCGCGCAGTGTTATTCCGAATCGAGAATCAATCGTGTTTTTGAACTCGAGGCTCAACAACCTCTCCCTCTCTCTCTCTCTCTCTCTCCCTCTGCGCGCGCGCGATGAATATTTACATCAAGAAGAGCCGAGAGGAGAACACATCCATTGAGTTGTTCATTCCGTCGATATATACATATACATTCATACGGGCAGACTGTTTGTCAAATATTTTACGCAATGCGAGCTCAACTGTTGATACAACCAATAGTTCGCCGAAATGTTTGGGGTGACCGCGGATGACATAAGAGAGTGTAGGGTTCGTGTATATACGCCCGCGGTAATTAATTTAGTTGGTGTTTTGAATGGCTTGTGACAAATGTAATACTGAAACTTTTTAATTGGCTTAAATTTTCGATAATAGAGAGACGCTTTGTTTAATCTCGTATATATTATATGTATAAAAAAGTAGAAATGCGAAGTTCGTACCGCAGCGTGCGAATGCAAGTGCTAGAAAAATATTTTTCTTAGATTTTTCCTCGGCGGACGCGAAGATCTCTCTCTCTCTCTCGCTCTCTCTCTTTCTCTCTCTCTCTCCCGCTCATTCTCTCTCTCTCTCTCTCTCTCTCTCTTCTCCCTCGTTTTCTCTCTCTCTTTTCCTCCCTCTCTCTACACGCGGGCTCGTATATACCACTTTAACTGTTTCTCGTATTCAGGATCGCAAGTAAACGCGAAACCCTCCCATAAAATCTAGCAGTAACTGTTCGTAAAAATAAACCGAAGCATTTCGCCGTCTTACACTGTACATGTAAACATACCGCTGTCTACGTATATCGCGACGAAAATAGTCATTACGATGAATTTCGCGTGCGATTTAACCGGTGAGGTTATGGGAAGCGAAAAAGAAAATAATATTTATTGTCTTCGGGAGAGAGAGAGAAATATTTTACCGGAATTTTTCTCATAGCAGAAATCCCTCAGATGTGTAGGAATGCATGTGTGTGCGTGTATGAAGTACTGCAAGGATCTCGCGAACCGTTCGAACTTTTTCTTACGGTCTCAGCACTTTGTGTATTGTTGTGACGCTGCGAAACTTTTCGTAAAATGTTGTTGGAACTTCTTACTGTCAACCAAAAGGCATTCCCTTTTTTTTCTCCCTCTCTTGAAAAATGCGCTTGCTTCAGTGGCATTTCTAACTCGTTCGAAATGTTGTATATGTGTTTCGAATGTATACAAGCGTTACTTTTGAGAAAAAAAATTGCTACGCTGGAATTTCACGATATAAACTGGCCAAACGTTGCTGTGGTTACTCGCTTACTGACTCCGTACATTTTCCCGCTCAACGAAACTTCCAAATTTACGTGTGTTATAGATATACTACACCACACTATTATTACACACTCACAAATTTTTCTAATTCTGCGATCCCCCCTCCAAAGAAAAGCACGCAGCCGCAGCACTCGGTAAACAATCCCAATCTAAAGGATAGCAGCAATCTTCGGGAAGACGTAAGTACACGCGCAGATACAGCGCGCACAAAAATCCCCGGCAGCCTCCGCTAAACCTCGGCGCGATCGTGGAAAAACAGTCACTCTCCCCCGTATACATACACGTACACAACAGACGCGCGCGTCCATGTATATAGGTATATGGATAACGGTGGAGGGGAAGAAGAACCTCGCGCTCGCTGGCGAGTTGCGCGGAGAGCGTGGCGGCGACGGCGGCGGCGGCGGCGGCGGGACAGTCGCGTTTCGGAGCAGGCCGCGGACGGCCGTGAGGACGAGACGCGCTCGCGCGCGCTATATTATGGGCTAGGAGGGCCTTTAACCCCCCACCCCCCCTCCTCCTGCCGCGCCGGCCATCGTCGCGCAGTGCGGTTCACCTTCTTCTTTTCTTTTTTTACACGTCTACATGTATAGCAGCAGCGGCGCAACCAGCAGCTGATTGTATTATATACTTGGGTGGTGCGTGTCAAAGAGAGAGAGAGAGAGAGAGAGAGAGAGAGAGAGAGAGAGAGAGAGATGGGCAGGAGGGATAGTGGCACGCGTGGGAGAAAGCAAGAGAGGGAAAGGCAGAGTCGGTGGTTTGCAGCGCCGCGGGTTACGTAACGGCGCGCAAGAAAATTTTCGACGGTGTGTCTGTCTGCTTGTCTATCTGTCTGTCTATTTCCGTCCCTGTATACCCTCAGCTCTCTGAGCCGCCGTTGCACACGGCTATCGGTTGTGCAGTAGCAGCAGCATCGGTGATTGCCAATCGATAATACGTAAACACACCATGCATTACGTGTGTGCGCGCCTTTAGTATGTGTATGCGTGTAAGCGTCGTCTGCACGGGAAGGTCGTCTGCTCTACTCACACTGCACTCTCTCTCTCTCTCTCTCTGAGTTTGAGCACTCGCGAAAAATTGATCGTGTCTTGTGTGATAGGGTCCGTGGAAAATCAGTGGACAGGGGTACGGAGGGCAGCGAAGTTGGCTCCTCCTTGTCGACGTCGTGTCTGTATGTGTGTAGGTATGGGTCGAGCGCCCGAGACACTTAACCTAAAAAAATTAAATGCCGAGCGCAGCTATAGAGGGAGGGTGAGGGAGGACGAAGCAGCCGCGTGTCTTACTACAGTCGGCCGTAACTACTTACACCTCGTGTACCGCTGTAGGTATTTTCGTCCGAAATTTTTTCTTTCAAGCTTTTTCCCCTATTTTCGTGAATTTCGCGTGGTTTGATTTTATCACGAAAATGAAACTATAGTGTCGCGTCTATCTTTCTCGCGAGCGTGTATATATACATATCAATAAGTTAATTTTTCCACAACCTACAGAGTGCAGAAATCATCACTCGACGGAAGTAGCTACAGTGACATTCGCATGAGATCGGCGTTATTTTAAGATAAACTCTAACGACACAGGGTAACCCAATGCTGCAGCGCGCAGTAATAAAAAAAATACCAATTTCCATTCCTCATTGTCATGGGTCTCACAATATAACCTAACAGAGAACAAAAAATCACCTCCACCAGCACACATAACCACTCGACGTTCTCTATAGCTGTCTCTCTGTCTCACTCTCTCAGCCACCAATGTATATCTCTCTCTATCCGTAGATCCTGAGCTCGTCTAGCCATCTCTCTCTTCCACGCGCGCGCGCGCACAAACACACACTTTCTCTCTGTCTCCCTGTCGCTCGTGCGTGTGCGTGTGCCTATAATACTGGGCGAAGGATAGAGCGTGTTGGGCCCAACCATACGGCGAAACGTATCGCAGCGGAAGCGGGCCGCGGCTGCCGCTGCTGCTGCTGCTGGCGGAGCGTCGTCGACGAGCGTGGAAACGGCGACGACGACGACGACGACGACGTCGAGGCTCGGAATGCTTCGGTCACCGGCTCGCGGTGCCCTCGCCATATTGGGATCGTCGTCAGCGCCAGCGACGCCGGTTCACCATGCCGCTGCTCGTGGCGGCGGCGGCGGCTCGTCCGCTACCTCCACGTCGTCGTCGCCTGCTAACAGCGCCGCAGCCGGCAACAGCAATGCCGCGGCTGTTCACTCGCGACTCTCCCTACTCGACACGTGCCATCGGAAAATACGATTCTTCAGTGAACTTGTCGCGTGAGTCTCTCTCTCTCTCTCTCTCTCTCTCTCTCTCTCTCTCTCTCTCTCTCTCTCTGTCTTTGCCGATATTTCGATATATCTTTCTTTTTCTCTGCGTGTGTGTGTGCTCTTTCTTGATTTCTTGGTGTTGTTGTGTTGTATAGTAGTGCGTGTGTGTGTCTGCTTTTTCGCTTGCCGATGCTCGCTTTGCGCTGAACGAGGCTTCTTTCTCTGTTTTTTGCTTGCAGGCCTTAGGCTGAGAGTTTGGTTTTGGATTGTGCTCTCTCTCTCTCTCTCTCTCTCTCGCTCTCTCTTTCTCTGTATTTTAGAGCGATTGTTTGTGGCTAAGCGATGAGCGTTTATTTTCGGCCGCGCGCCCGGAATATACGCGTTCGGGAATTCGGCAATTTTCTTTTGCTTTAGTTTTTGAGGTCCCGTGCGCGTGTATTACTGTTCCCGTCAAGCGGCTCTGATGCGATAAAACAAGGCTATTTCCGTCGATGAAAAAGAACGCGTGCTCGCACTAATTCCATTATGCGCGTTGTTGAGAGTATTCCTCGGCGTCGATGTACAAGTTGCGATATGGCCGGGTCGAGCTTGCGACGTGCGGGAAGTTAAATTATATTGTTGGAGGAAAAGTTAACTGCAAATGGTTACGCAACGAAATAAATGATAGAAAAAAGCGAAAAGCAACTCATATTTAGCAATACAATGGCCAGTAATTGAGACGATTGTGCGCGCAACTCGCTCATTTACAACCGATAAGAAGCTGAGAAAGTAGAAGGCTGACCTCCTATATGAATAAAGACCATCAATTCGGCCTTCACCAATTCCCGCTATACAAACGCACAGCACGCAATGAGAATTCATACACTGACCCCCACGAAAACACTAAGATAATCCAAAAATTTGCCCAAATTAAAAGCTTGCCCACTAATCAGCAGCAGCGACCACTTATCTCTTACACAGTGAGAATTTTTTTATATAAAAATTGCCGTGACACTTTGGTAAACCCGGAGCACATGGTACGGTCAGAAAAAATTACCGGGGCAATTTATGGGTAAAAGTTATGGGAATTTCACTGTAACTTCACCAAACTGTGCGGTATAAGATTTTCCAGCCGCTTCAGTTGCATTCCACATTTGCCAAGCTGTCGCGGTATATTTTTTGCGCGAAAATTCTCGCCGTGCGCCCATCGCACTCGCCCGGAAATCTCGCGACACACTGCGATCTCTCGCGACTTTTTCTTTTTTCTCCTTCTTCTCCCACACCGATCGCGCGTGTTAAATAAACGAATTAGCCCGTGTACAGTATATCCTACGACATAGGCGCACGCGCGCGTGTACGCATTTGTCACAGGGGAGAGGGGGAATATAAGTATAAGCGCAAGTAAGGTGAGGGCAGAGCGAACCTTGACTATGTCCCGCTAATGAAATTACTCTCGGCCGTCGTTGTCGTCGCGAGGGAGAGAGAGACGCGGCCACGCGCGCGTGCTACTACGCGAGTCGCGTCTTTTTCCTCGTCGGATGCAGCAGTCGCAACAGCAGCCAAGGCGACCCTTCCTCAACTACTTCACCTTCGGCAGGAAAAAGTATAACTCGCCCGTGCGCGCGGTCCCTCGGTTTCTTTTTTTTTTCATCGTTTTGCGCTTCTTTGTTATTCACGATTGTGCTTTATATAGATATATTATACGTTTGTACGTAGTGATGAGTGACGAAGGTCGCGTGTGCTTATTGCTCGGGTTACAGAAAAGCCCGACGAAAGGAGAAAGATGCGGGAACAACGGAAGACCCGAAGCTGTACCTGGAGGAGGCGGTGCTCGAGCGGCAGCTGCCCGACGTCGACTTGAAGGTGCTCGTCGACCTGCCGCCCGGCCTCGATTACAACGAGTGGCTGGCCTCCCACACCCTCGCACTCTTCGACCACATAAACCTCATCTACGGCACTGTATCCGAGTTCTGCACGCCCACCGGCTGCCCGGACATGACCGGCCCGGGACTGAGGTAACGTATTTATTATTTGCCATGGTTCTCAAGTCCCCCGATTATTGCTATTTACCACAGTGAAACGCGAGACGAAATAAGGTGGAAGCCGCTGAATTTATTAAATTCGTTTAAAAAGTGTTTAAAATTTTAATTTGGTAGCTGGCAATGATCGATTCTTGTAGATGGATAACTTCTCGGGGTATGCGTTTCAAGTGATTTTAATAACAAAAATTACATTAATATACTATGCAGTAAGCGCGTCCCGTGAAAACAGAAACGTGCTACGATTAAAAATAGAAAGCTTAAAATTATTATAAGACTATGTATCGTTTTGAAAGATTGCGGAAGACGTGAAGTACCTATCCACTGCTTCGTCTGCATAATTTCGGACAACTCTGAATAGCCAAATTCGGCGTACTTCAAGTTTTGAAGCATGCGTTGCTTACAGATTTTGTATATAAGTAATATTAATCTGTTATTCTAAGCACTAACTTTATATATACAGCGTGTTAAATAATGCTACTGATATTATTATAAGCATACGTGGAAAAGAATTTAAAATTGTTCTGCGAGTTCAATGTTTTTCTAAATGCGTCGTACAAGTTGAAAAATTAGTTTTATAAATTCTGCGGTAACAAACAACTAAAGACTCTGGCAAAATTTGGTAAAGTTGAGAACTTAGATAAGCTAAAATAGGTTGAAGCGGGAAAATTTTGGGTTCGTGCTCGAAATCAGGCTTTTGAGTCTTCCTACATTCTGACAAGCTTTGCGTAGTTTGCAACTAGATGATTTTATTTTTGTTTTCGCGTTCGCTTATAGCTATAATTACACGTAATTTGATAGTATACTATCGTAGCGCATTAAAACTTATAACGAGTTTACATTATCCGAATTTGAAACAATATAAATAAGTCATAGCATTTTATCGAACGATAAAATGTGCTTCAATAAGAATAGCGATAGGCGGTATTGTTTCAATAATTATCGCTATTTCAAGCTCCGCGAGTGACGATTTTGGAAATATCAGACCTTCGTGACCTCTATAATTGCACAGTGAATCGTATAAATTCAAGCCCCTATCTTCGCCTATCTACATCGCTCTCATAATTCTTCGCTGCCAGGGCAAATCAATATTTTCTAAGTCGGGTGAAAAGTGAAAAATTACTTCTTCGCGACCTGACAATAAGTTATTCTTCAATCGTGAATAATATTGGGTAGTTGACACCTCCAATTTTTATTCAGAGATGATAAATTCTATCCGAAAATTTTCTTACATGATGACTTTTGTACCTATATAAACTTGAAATTGTTAATGAAAGTAATGTCGATCTTTTCTTTGGATTAAAAAATAACAGTGTTTTTTGTCTTCGAGAATAAAATGAATTGTATGCAGTAAATTCATGCTTTTAGATATTTAGTATTTCCAAATATCAATACACTCAATTTATAATGGACGAATAGTTTCACTTTTGAATGATAATTTTTTGCATCGAATAATAATCATTGAAACTCCGTTAAAAATTTGTAAAATTGCGAAGCTTTCTATAAGTTTATTTTCTCTTATGATACAATAACTGACATTTAATATGTTTAATTTCAGAACGTATCTATGGTTTGACGAAAAGGGAAAGAAGACTAGGGTGGCGGCACCGCAGTATATAGATTATGTGATGACCTTTACACAACGCACCGTCAGCGATGAGACTATATTTCCTACAAAATACGGTAAATATCGTGTTCGAAATTTTCCAAATAAATACTTTCGTGAGATATTACAATCGAATGTTTTAATTGATATTCGATTTGATCAATGGAAAAGCAAAGCAGTAACTTTATTTATTATGAGAATAGACAAAAAAGAATTTTGTTTATCCTTTAAAACCAAAAAATAATTTTTCGAAGATAGAGTGCTCAAGAAGAAACTTAAAAGAGATATAAAAATTAAAACATATTGGTTAAAAAGAACGTTTTCTTTGTTATTGAAAAATTGCTTATCTGATAATAAAAGTTTCTTTGTACATTTGAGAGAATTCGTGTATTTTTTTTAATGGGGTTCAAATCTCAAGTGCACATTCACACGTATTTTATTTATTGATCATATGATGATAAATGCTTTTGTTTATTCTGAAGGTCGAGATGCTAATGATTTACTATTCATTAAATGGGTAGTACGTTCTAAAAATAATAATAGAAAAGTCGCTCGCGTAGTTCTGGCCCTTCGCGATATCGTACTATATAGAAGTCATATTGCTCCCATGCGAGCGTTCTATTTAACCTTTAGACTGCCGGGATTTGAGGTGTCAAATCGTCCTTTAAAAGTGACCAAACTTGTGTCTTGTATCATGTATCAACTGTATACAAAGTTCATATGATGGGTCGAGCCGATGTATCGGCTTTCCGGCAGGCTAAGGTAAAAAAAAATTTCGGATGATCAAATTTTAAAATAAGTGTTATATAGGGGTTTTGAGGGGTGCTGAACATGATGGTAGTGTCAAATTCTGAATATTGCTACTTGTATTACCTTTTTCAACAAAAAACAGTAAAATAACTATAAAATATTTTGATTTTTCAACTCTCCTTTAGCGTTACCCAGAGCTAACAACGTAGAGAGTATTTATGTAGCTCCCTTTGTGGTTGTCTAAATATATAAAAGTAAACTTTAGTATATTTGGGCACATATACATATGATTCTTACGGATGAAAATTATTTTCCTTCAGAGCTGATATATCGACTTTCCGGCAGTCTAAAGGTTAATTTTTCTAACATTATTTGCAAAATCAATATCCGTATCGTTTAATTAAATCGTTTATCAAAAAGCAATAAAATCTATTTTTAGTAATTCATACGTTATTATTACCTCGGGTGAGACTTTATTGAGCACTTTAAATTGTCTATTTAAAAATTCTAGTTGCATCGACATATCTCTCCTACGAACATTTTCAATCAACCCTACAATTAGCCCTTTCAACGAGCCTCTTCCACCCGAGTAATGAAAGGCTGAATTATCCAGCGAAAGCGTAACGCGCCGCCACGAATTCAGTTTTAATTTTGCATTAGCGACTCCGAAATCTCGCGCACGCACGCCGACGCGACGCTTTTCTCGAGCTTCTCAGCCTCCTCTTCCTCCACCTCCCTCTATTGGCATTATCTCGGCCGGATCGATTTCCGTGTTTAAAATTTAAATTCAATCTCCCCGCGGCACAATACATCAGGAATACTCGATGAAAAATTACCTCGGATGGACTGATGCTTCGCTCGACGTTTGTTTATCGCGCGAGCAATGCTGGTTGATGGGAAAAGGAATCTTATCGCGAGCGAATCATCATTTTTGTGTAAATACACCAATGTGAATCAGTGCACTTATCGTCGCGTTAAAGCGTAACAAGGTCGGTAACATTTTGTTTGGTAAATCATGAGTACACTTGTAAAAAGTAATATATAGTTTATTTTACAATTACATCTAAAGACATCGTAGAAAATACACTTTGCTTTTCCTTGTATACACTAAGTAGAAAATCGTTAATCATCATTATCGCACGTGTAATCCAATATAAATGTCTAATCTTCCCTCTTATGTCTGTTTGTGTGTTGTTCTGTTTCGGTTGTAGCAAACGAATTTCCGAGTTCGTTTGAGTCGATAGTGCGTAAAATCCTGCGGCTACTTTACCACGTCGTGGCACACATTTACCACTGCCACTTCCGCGAGGTGGCACTCTTGGGGCTTCACGTGCACCTCAACTGTGTCTTCGCCCACCTGACGCTTCTTAATCAGCGCTTTAATCTTATCGATCCCAAGGAGACCGAAATTCTTGGCGACTTAGAGGCTGCACTTTTAGGTAACGTATAATACATATACCATATATTGACTTCCTCGTAATCTGAAACAAGGTACAGAACAAAAAAAAGAGAAAAGGAAGTGTATTCGTGCGTATGAGGAAATGTGACGTTGATAAACATGCGAGTTTTCGTTTTTTGTGTTGCGCACAGGTGACTCAACGGCATCCGGAACCTCGCAGACGTCGTCGTCAGCGTCTACATCGGCGACGGCGGGGCCCAGCGGCTCGGAGGCCCCGACGACGACGTCCGGCACCTAGGATCGTCCCCAGCGTGCCGAGGGAGAGGCCAGAGTCTGCAGTTCCTTCAGAGATGAGCAAGATTTTTAGAAAACGAGAAAAAGAAAACAAGAGCGAGAGCGAGTGTGAAAGAGAGAGAAAGAGATGTAATGCATTCGCCTCCTCTG
Organism: Torymus aiolomorphi; assembly: GCA_036365515.1. NCBI lineage: Eukaryota > Metazoa > Arthropoda > Insecta > Hymenoptera > Torymidae > Torymus > Torymus aiolomorphi. The sequence goes on along the minus strand of CM070874.1, from coordinate 85,348,257 downwards.
CGTTTCTCTTTGTTCGTCTGTGTCCAGTCGATGGTATCGCTGCTGAGACATCGAGAAAACGACTAAACAGATAAAAGTTAAAGAAACTGCTTCGTCGAGGCTACTTGTTGTGCGCGCTGCGTGGCGCACGGATGTGTCGTTGGGATATATATATACATATTTATTTATATGTGTATATATATATATATATTTACATACACAGAAAAGAGCGAGGAAAAACGTCCTTCTTGTATGCGAGTAGAGAGAGAAAGAAAAGAGAGCGAGAGAAACGTTGAAAACGGTCGGCGAGAAAGAGGGAGAGAAAGAGAGCGGAAGGACACTATGAGACACACAAAGTAGTACCTGTAAATAGCAAATTTATTGAAAGAAAGAAAGCAACCGTACGATGTAATTAGGTTCCTTCGTTTGCTGTTTGTGAGATTGTACATAATTTATTGCGCGAGAAAGCGATTGATAATGCTGCTGATGATAATGATGATGATCATGATATGATGATGAGAGCGAGAAGAGAGTTAAAAGCGAGTTATTGACGAATTATAAGTTAGTCCCTATTTGAACGGTGAGAGCAAGAAACTTGTGAGTGAGAAATACAAATGAAATAAATATAAAATAAAATAAAAAATGATTTGTTCTGTATAAAAGCAAAAAATCGCGCGAAACGATGATAATATTGTAAAGTTATAATGAAAAATAAATATATACCTGGTGTTAAATTATCTTCTCTCGTATTTCTCTTCGTCCCCTCGCGGTTTACTTATCCCTTAGGTATTGCTGTTCCCACTCCTATGATCATGATTTATCTCGACGAGTCTACAGGACCTCAGCACCACGGCTACCTCCTTTAAATAAAAACCGAACGCCGTGGCCAGGGGCTCGCAGCAGTCCCTCAACGACGTTGCAATATTGTAAAACAGGATCAGCACTGGCTGTATGATCCCATTAAAGGTGATCGACAGCAGCGGTTTGAAGAAGTAATCGGCCAGAAGTTGCACGACGCCGACGGTCAGGGGCCTGACGAAGCTGTATAGCAGGAGGCGCAGCAATTGCAAAATAAAGTTGGTGAGGAGGTTGGCTGTGATGTGCACAATGCCGAATATCTCAGCCCAGAAGCGCGTCGCCACCGAGCTCGACTTGTCCGCGAACCGATCCGTATACACGATTGGGGGTAGGTCCGTCGTGTGGTAGTATCTGTATGCGAGCCGCGAATGATACATAGCGTTTAGTATGACCAAACGAAAAAAGAAAGAAAAATGAAATACATGGATTGCCTACGCCGAGTTGCCGTGATCAAAGTAGTAGATCTCGATCTTCTCCGCGATCTCGCTTTCGTCTTTGATACTAGAGTCGCGCTTCAACGGATTCTCAATGACGTTTCTAGCTGTTGAGTTGTTCTTTCGCGGTATACCTTCTAATACCTCGCAGCATGAAAAAGGCTAAGGTTTCATAATGATTAATTATTATCGATTGCGTGGGGTAGAACGTCGAGATGGTCTGAATTTGCAATGTCAATGTTTTAACCTTTTCGGAGTCACAATATCTCTTACTTTTGGGTTTCATTTCATAGGATTTTTCTTTCTTATGCGAATAACTTTGCCGGGGCCATTTACAATTGAAACGTTCCCATTCTTTTTTGCTATCTAAAACAATGTCGCTATCGTGTATTTGATGGTTATAATTGATATACATATAGATTTACAAATATTTTTACCATCACACTGCTTTTGAAGATCGCCACCGTTTCTAGCTCAACGAAACAATATTTCAATTGCATTGGGGGTCAAGATTCAATTATATAGGAAATACTATTGAAGAAACTTACAGTTTAAATCGCTGACAAAGACACTGATGAGAGTACTGATTTTGATCGAAATTGGAACTTAGGACGGGACAGGGAACTAATTTTATGTTGGCAAGTGAATGTTGCTGACAAAAGCAGTCTTGAAGAGAAATCAGACAAAAACTTAAATTCGTGCAAAATAATACACATATTTTCTTTTTATTTACTTTGAATTTTGCTCATATTTAATTCTGAAGCTTTTTTCGTCGAAGAATTGTCGGACTGCAATGAAGATAAATTCGACCTTTCCAATGTATCGGATGAAGAAACGTCTTTCTCGGTAGCCATTATAAGCGCAAAGTAAAAAAGTCATACAAAAGCAAAAAATATGAAAATGAATTAAAGCTTGCGATGCATACTGAGCATCCGGAAATAGGTTACTTATTCCATGATAAAAGAATCGAACGAGAAAATAAAAAATAACAAATGATATCCGTCAAAGAATAAAATCAATAAACAAATAAATTTTCTTATAATTTTTATTCCTCTATGTATAAAACAATATGCAGTTACTTTGATTTGATACGATTATTTAGAACACGAGATTTAGATAACAGTGGAGTAATTTTTCATCAAGATAAACAGTGAAAAACTGATATGGATAACAAAGAAGCCATTTTATTGGTCTTTGTTCTCATTGCAGTGGCTTACAATATAAGTATTTTAGCGACTGTTCATTACGTTAAACAGTCTTTGTTTTTTTTTCTTCTAATCCGCGCAGTTATCTGCAAAATTTACATGATCCGCACGATCCACGAAATAAAAATACACTTAAAGATTATACAAAAGCAAGTAGATTAATATTCATACAGTTCTGTAGATATATCAACTCCAGTCAACTGCAACATCTTCTTTACTTAAAAATTTCTCTCACTAGGTCTATACTGAGTTTTGATACAATACTTAATTCGAAATCAATATTTTTTGTGCAACCAGTCGAGCAAGCTTTGTTAATTATTTAAGTTTCGAAGAATCACAGTTTAACACCAAAACATGATCATTCTATTTGGTATAACTCTTTTCCGTTAAAAAAAAGGGTTTCCGAAGGTAGGTAATGCAGTATACTTAACATTATCCTAGTATCATTTAAAAATCTGTTCTAACACGCATATAATCATCTGATAGGTATAACACTTAAGCTCTTATATCAGTTGAAAAATGAAATTTACTTATTTCTATAATATAAGTAATGCTCCTTTATTTAGTCGTAAAAATTACGACATAAAGTAGACATTGACAAAGCAGTGTTAAAAAACTCTAATATTAAGTTTCACATACGTTTAAAACACGTAAAAAGTAGAATTAAGACTAATAGTATATGAATGGAGAGATTTATTATTGCTAAAATTATGTAGGATACTTGATCGTAGTTTTGGAATGTTTAGTTTCTCAAGCCTCCTACAATGTTTTACGATTATTTCAAGCAAGTCGTACGACAAAATGTGTTAATTTTATCGTAAGTCTCAGCTGAAAAAATCTTTTATTGTTTTTGTCAGCTTCTTGTATCTATTCAGATAAATAAATAAACTCAATATGTACCTTTTTGTCTTTGTACAAACGTTTCATTAATATCTTACACAAGAATTAATTTTTGTAAAAAAAGTTTTCATTATAATTACAATGATTTTTTTTCAAAGATCAAAAGCAACTTAATGTATAAAAAAATTTCTATAAAAACGACGAGTTATTAAAATCGCAATAGAACGCTTACATATTTTTCATTACCTAACTTCAATTGGATTTATATAAAATTTTAACATAAACTATTGAAGCCCGAAAAGGTTTTTAATTTCAAAATTTATATATATTACTTATATAGGGTAGATATAGATGTCTTTTACAATTTTATTTACTTCTAAGCAAATATTTAACAACAACAAAATATCACCAGTAAATGACCAATGACTTATAAAGTTTATTGTAACGCAAAGAATGATTGATAAACAAATCTTATCAAGAATATGTTTATTATTATTTTCAGGTCGTAGTAAAATATACATTTGAGGATTTTCATAGAGTATCTTAAACGATCATTTACTGGTGTTCTTGTTATTTCAGTTATTTGTAACTTATCTACCCCCTGTAAAACTAGCGATTATTAACCCTTTGAAGCATTATAATATTTTTTACATATAGATTATGAGAATTAGAATTTTAATTTAACAAAATTATTTCTCATCTGTATCTAATTTGTATTGAGTCAGTGTCTGTCAAATTTGAATTGATTCAAATTTAACAAAGTATAGATTTGTAGTTTAACTATCCAACATGTAAAATTTAAATTTACATGATGACTACTTGCTTAAAAGGGTTAGAGCTTATATACAATATCAATAAGGTGTTACAAAAAACCTTTTGAAGCATATTACATTATGTCGCGAAATTCTGTGATGGCACATGTCAACACATTCACGTTCAGATTCGCGTGATATGGTGATTTTGTTTTCTGTATCTATTATTTCATTCGCATGTCAGTATGAATGATGACTAGATTAGTGAGACTGTTGAATCTCGTTTCTCGTTGTCCAAAGTACACTTATTCATTAACATTTTGGTTTCAAGCTTTTCTTGTTTCACGTTGGCAAAATTAATCACTAGAATCGCAACTTTGGCGCTATATAGAATCAAAAATTTAGACATACTGATAATTGTCTTTCTGTGAAAGTAAAGGCAATTTCTCGACACTTTGCTTCAAATCGTAACTATGTAACCAGTCAGTGCTGGGTTTCGCTTTCAAACCGCAAAAACTACAATCACAAAAGTCAGCTGCATTTTGTAAGGCGCCTCTGTGGAATGGATTTCCTTTGCTAAAATGCTTATAACGACCAGCGTTTATACGTTCGTTAGTTGTCATACCCAATATCATTATCTGAAATAATTTTTTATTAGCTTATTATAATTGCTTAAACGAATAGTGAGAAGTTTCATGTTTTGAAGATAAACAACTGACCTGGTAGCACTGACAGGCGAGAAGTGTACCAACCCAAAATGAGTGAAGAGCGGTGTTAGTTGTTATCCACATAACCCATGGATCACATGTTGCAGCAGCAACTAAATAGTTATCAGCAGTATGACCATCTGTAAGATTTGACCAGCATTCAAACTGCCAGTATTGGATACTAGCGGTTAAAATTACAATACATTGACCGAGAAGAGACGTTAAGAATCCAAGAAAGTATTTATGGTTTTTAGCACCTGTAAAAATAAGTAAGTTAAGTAACACATGTAAAAGCATTTTATAAATGAAAATTACGACAATACAAATAGTAGATATTCACCAATACAGTTGTTCACCCAAGGACAATGATGATCATACCTTGCAACACAGACATCACATACTGAACAGTGCTTTGATCGAATAGGTTTACGAACTAAACATGTGTGACAAAACAATTGGGGCTCAAAGCCACCATTTTCGGCTAATTCTACTATACACTGAAAGTTGTAAAAATTAACGCAATTAGCATATTGACATATTTGCAAAATAAGAAGAGTAATTTATAAAGCTTACATTGAGTTTGTCCTCGTGAGAGGCTTTAATTACACCTGGATCTCCTCGCCAAGACTGTAAAAAGCAGATCCAAAGAGGAACAGAACCGCCGACTAGTAAAAGCCATAAATACCAAGCCGCATGTATTCCGAGCCAAAAGACCCATGTTATGTATATCCATACCTAATAGATAAATAGAAATGTTTTTAAAATTTTTAAGAATTAGAAAACTAATATTAAGAAAGTAAATGTTAGTTTTGTATGTTTATATATTTGTCGATATTGATAGCAGCATTGTACGACAAGAAAGTAACGAACGTGTTGTATGTTATCTTTCTTATCAAACAGTTGATAAGAAGATTATGTGATAAAACAAATGTTATTTTTCATTGACTGTGCAAATTTATTACATACCTTAGTTGCTATGTAAATCGACATTGGCAAAACGTAATACAGTCTCTCATCATAAATATAGTTACTTGCAGTATGGATTGCAATATAGAGAGCAACAAGGGCAACCAATTTTATCAAGTAATCTAGGCCGCTTTGAAATACCATTCCAATTGCATAAAACAGTATAAAAGGAGTGCTTATCATGCAATACCATCGTATTCTCTGGAAAAAGTCAACCAATGTTTATTTACATATATTCTTAGAGAATTATTTTTTTTTTAAATATAGCTATATACATATTTATAGACGTCAATCTTTTACCTTATCACGACACCAAACTCTTGTACGCCCTTGCTTCTGCCTCAATTCTTGACTGAATTTGGGCCCTAACCAAGCAGCTCCAATATGAGGTCCTAGTAGCATCATAGGTGTTTCGTTTTTGAAGTTTGGAATATCCAAGGAAGCTCCATAATGAACCAATGTCCTAATGGCGGTATTATTTTTAGCTATTATTGCCCAATGTAATGCTGTATTCCCATGCAGGTTATCCGTCAGGCTGTGTGAGGCTCCTAATGTCAGAAGTAATCGAGTGGGATCTAGACTGTGAAAATATGCGAAGCTTGAAGAAAAAATTATTACCCTTAATTTTAAAATTCAGTCTTTAATCTTTTGGTTGATGACTGGGAAAGACGATGAACCAGCTTTTGCAAAATTAAACAAGCATGATAGAAAAAACTCAAATTTATCATTGACTTACTTGCAAAACAACAAAAGATTAAAAAATCTGTTTCATATGAATGAATGAGGTTTGTAAAGTTTATTCGAATTTACCTATTAATCTTGTAAGCACTCCACATTAGTGGGGTCATGGCACTTCTATCAGGCATGTTTGGATTGACTCCCTTTGCGACTAGATAGGCAACAATGGCCGTGTGTCCAAACTGAGCTGCCAAATGGATACATGATGAGCCTTCGCAGTCTCTCAATGTAGGATCAGCTCCAGCTCTCATCAAAATCACTACAGTTGCCAAGTGACCTTGTCTGTAATGATTTATAAAATCACCAATACGATCCATAGATTAGATTACATTTTTTCACACACAAACAAACCAATAGAACTACCTTGTAGCCCAGTGCAGTGGAGTAGACTGTAGCTCTCCACCAATGGCATCTACAGTAGCTCCCTTAGCAATTAAGTATTTCACAATCTCCTTCCTATTGTTTATAGCAGCCCAATGTAGAAGAGTGACCGTCTCTGCATCGGGTTGGTTTACATCTGCTCCTGCATCCACCAGCTCGGTGACCCTTTCCAATGCTCCATACTGCAATAAAGATAGCATGATTACTCATCTAATCCAAACTACCTCAATAATACATATAAAAGCAATGCAGCTCACCTGTGTAGCCCTGATTATATCAAAATTGCTACAATCCTGGGAGACTGGATGTGCTGGCTCTGGATTCTGCATGCATGGATCAGGCTGGGGTTCGCCATCCCCCTCACCCTGGCAGGCAGACTGCATCTGCAGTGCATACATGTTACTGGGCGAGCAGTAGTCGTTTTCATTCATCTTGTCCCTTCTTGGAGTGCACAACACTGGGGGGCTCCAAACCAGTATCCAACTATCATGCCGTACCCATCACAGCAGCCTTTCTCACCCTCAAACTGCCAAAAAATCGAGCGTCAGCGCTCTTTATCCACCACAAGCATTTCAACTCTCCTCCTCCCCCAGCTCCAATTAATCTTCACTCCTCGCGAGCCAGGAAGACGAGAATCAAGGCGGGGCTCTTGCTCTCCTCCACGCACCACCGGGCCACTCTCTTACTCTTTCTCCTCTCTAACCTCACTTCGTGCCCTCCGTCTCCCTCTCCTCCCTCTCACGTGCGTGCTGAATACCTCTCGTATATTATCCTTCACACGCTCGCGCGCGAACTGGGTCGGCGCGGGTACGCGTGCACGCAGGCCGAGGATAGCAGGTATACACACCTACCTATGCTACACGCTGTACTAGCTGCTGCTGCTGCTGCGCGCCTCCAGTGCCTCCGCACACTCCACATGTACAATACAGAAGGTACCACTACATTTGCAATCCGGCGACGCGCTCTTGTCGTGTGATCGATGAAAATCTGCACGCACACACGCTACAGAGACAGAGAGATAAGTATTAACTGCGCGGGGCGATGGCTGTATGAACACTGTGTGTACGCTCTTTTGTGGTTTAGTGCAACAGCATTGCACTGCGATGATGCTGGTGATGATGCTGTCTCGGAGAGTGACGAAGACGAAGGCAACGACGACAACGATGATGATGATTATGGCATGGCGAGAGCGAGAAGTGAGTGAGACAGACAGCACGCGCGCGTACGTCTTCTGCTAGCGTCCGCCGCGACACCTCGATTAGAAATGGGGTGGGTACTGGGTTCTATACTAAGTACTATGTACTTCTATACAAGTGGTGGGTTCACTCAGTAAGTATCTGGATCTGGTACTTATACACTTGGCTCCGACTGGGGTTTCGGAGCTTTCGGAGACGTGTAATCCGTTTTACGATCCGAGATGGTGAAAGTTACACAGAGAAAAATTTTATAGTGGCTCACTTCGGGACAGCAAAAATTCACTCAAACACAACAAATCATAAAATTCCTCGTATTCAAACGAGGAATTAGTTGTTGAATGTTTCGGAGAGCGATTGCACGATTTTAGTCACTCTTCAGTCTCTTCACTCTACAGCTAACAGCAGAAGAATATCATATGTCACTCGCCGTGGCGTAAGTTAGCGCCTCTATCGGCATCACAGTTTTATGCACTATAGGTACTGAGATTATATATACTTACTCATTACTCATCTGATCAGACATGGATATTGGACATCGGGTAAACAGTGCCTCGCGTTAGTGGGGGCGCTGTCCTCTTACCATCAGCCGGAACGGCAGTTTAGTTCGACTAACGATTTTCGTATTCTTATTATGCTTTTTCGATGCTCCACTTCTAACTACTCTATAAATATGAATAAGTGAAAAGTCGCTTACCGGCGCGAATAACTGAAAAAATCTACTAATACTTTAGTGAATATTCACTTATTGCGCAGAGAAAATTTTATACCACTCTAACCTCAAAATCACAACTTTGATATGATTTTTCGGCGCTCGTGGTATAAAATACCGTTCGAAACTAGTGCGTAAGTCGATTATTTAGGTGGTGTGACTTTTTCGCACTCGCTTCGCTCGTGCAAAAAGTCACACCAGCTAAATAATCGACTTCCCCACCCGTGTCGAAATGTACTATTATTTCACTGCTGCTATAAGTGAATACTCACTAAAGTATTAGTTGATTTTTCCACTAATTTGTATTTTCGACAAATATATATTAGTTTTATTACGAATATTCATAGAGAAAATTGGGTATGATACAATTAATTATTGTCATCAAAATTTTAAAAAAGTAATAAATACATTAGTTTGAGGAAGCTAAGTGCCAATCAACTTCATCACTCAACTTTTGCGATAGTATGCGAGGAGTCGTAAAATCTGGCGGCACAACTTCGAAAATTCGCTACTCCGCCAAAAACTGCTCTACGAACTAGTTTTTTAGGTAATAACATGAAGAATAAGCCATCACAATTTCAAAAAGAAATATCTATAATTACCTGAGATATAACGAGTTAAGTATCAAAAAGTATGATAAAAATTTTTCTTTATTTTTTTCAATGTTGCCCCACTTTAATGAAAAAAATAACTCCAGATTCGTATTCAGCGACCTCAATAACTAGTCTAGGTGCCATCCCAGGTTTCGTGGCCGATTGCATGCCCCACCGGCTACCTAGGTTTTTCTTATGTATTTTGAGCCCCTGAATCCAAATTTCGTAGGTGACCAGCGAAAAAATGCAAAAAACAATCGTTATTAACAATTTTTATAAACAATTAAATAAAATTGATTGTTAAATTGATTTTTTCGATCTGAAAAAAATATATTCGTATTCTTTGGCTCATTCTGAGTAAAAAAGGTCCTTTCATATTTTTACGTTCGACTTATAGTTTTCTCGGAAAAAATTATCAAAGTTTCGACCACTTTCATAGGTAACGTATACCTATATACATGTCTATGGGTTATTGGATTAGATTTGCACTTAGCTTCCTTTATTCCTTTTTTTTTTTAATTCTTGATGATAATAATTAATTGTATCGTACCCAATTTTTTCTATGAATATTCGTAATAAAACTAATATATTATATTTGTCGAAAATAATTCAATTCAAAACATTCATTAAAGCGGTCTTGCACCTAGTGGCTTCCTAAGGCCAATATCATCTGAAAAAAAAAAGAAAAATGTAGTTTAAACAATACACAAAATATATACTATAAATATACACTATTTCTGATAAAATGGCCCAAGACTTAATCTGTAGACCAATTTTACTCAGAGATATAGCGTTATTTTTTGAGAAAACTATTCCATGGATTTTCATGGGATGAAGTCTAAATGACTTAAAATTGATGTAATTATGGCCCGAAGAGTTGAAAATATAACATTTTCTAAAAAAAAAAAAAAAAAATTTAAATGCTAAAAACCACAAAAAAACATAAAAATTCATAAAATTCAGGAATTAAAAGTAGTTTTTTCCATTAAAAAATATTTGCTTCAGGTAATATTATACTTTCAACTTTTCGTGGCATAACTGCATGAATTTCAAATAATTTAGGCCTTGTCCTATGAAAATCCATAGAATAGTTTTCTCAAAAAGTAACGCCAATGAGAAAAAAATGCTATATATTTCTAAGTAAAGTTAGTCTACAGATTAAGTCTTGGGCAATTTTATCAGAAATATTGTATATTTATAGTGTGTGTGTGTGTGTGTGTGTGTGTGTGTGTGTGTGTGTGTGTGTGTGTGTGTGTGTGTGTGTGTGTGTGTGTGTGTGTGTGTGTGTATATATATATATATATATATATATTATAACGAGGTTCCAAGATAAAATACGGAGAAGATAAGCATCTCGGTCCTCCGTATTCTATCGAACCCGTTAGGCTCTCGTTCCCGCGAATTCGTATATCTCGAGCGAGTATTGACATCGCTCGGACGATGTATTCGCGTTAGCTACGCGCGGGGCAGGCGCGACTTCGACCGTTGCTAAGTCGCGCTCGATTCTTTTTGAATCAGATTCTCTCGGGCTGTCAAACCGCGCGTACGCGAGTTAATTTGATCGTCCGCGAAGAAAACGGTATCGTGCGTCCTCACCGGTGCAGAGCAGCGCCCGTACACGTACCGACCACGAAGAGCAGCGCACGTGAGCAATCCGAGCCACTCCTGGGGTCCGAAGGGTCTGTAGGTGAACGCTGCACGTTAGGACTCGGCCTGAAAACTCCGAAGTCGACCGGAGGATAAGGCCTGACGCAGGAGCGGATTCGTGAGCGAGCGACGAGGGGAGTGCACTCCCCTCCCGGTAAGACTCTTCGCCTATTTTCCGCGCAGCGATTGATTTGTATTTTCGGCGCGCAGCGGCGAGCGGCCGGTGTCTTGATCGCCGGCCCAGCTGTTAGAATACGTGTACATTTATGTCAGCGTGCGAAATAGAGAGCGCATGCGTGGCGCCATCACGCGAGCATAGCTGGAGAGCTAGCGAGAGGGAGCGGCCGAAGCGGGCACTCACTCGTTCGCCGTCCTCTCCCGAGAGCAGTTGTAATCAGAGAGAGAGAGCTGTACTGTAATTGAATAAAACGTTGTTGCTGTTAACCAGAGTGGGTTATTTGAAGAACCCTGCCTTCCACATCCTAAATTAACACCAGCGAAAAACAATCACATCGATCCGCCCGCGCCGAGCGGCGGATCCCCCGCCTTCTTGTCAACGCGCAACGCGACGCGTATTTTGTATAGGATAATTTAGAATAGATCTTGTTATAGTTTTGAATGTAACCAAGACCACTCGTTATTTATTAACCTTCACCTAACCTTCTCGCGGATACCGCCGCCTCCGCGGGATCGTCGAACCGAGACGACGATCATTCTGAGTGGCCGCGCCTCGCGTCTAGCTAGCGCGAGTATTAACGCTTTCCGGCACACGGAAAAGTCGAGTTCAATCGTGAACTCGACATTTGTAAACAGGGATCCAGAGAACATCAACCCCGAGTGCTCGGCGTAGAAGTAGCACTCGACGGCACCGTGTTCTAGGGTTCGGTTCGCGGAATTACAAAAGATTTCCCCAGGCGAGAGGCCTGGGGAAATCTTTTGTGTGTGTGTGTGTGTGTGTGTGTGTGTGTGTGTGTGTGTGTGTGTGTGTGTGTGTGTGTGTGTGTGTATATATATATATATATATATATATATATATATATATATATATATTATTCATTATCACTTGTAGCATTTTTAAGTGTGAGGCCTTCTAACCTTGTAATTGGCTTCCTAAAAGCTTTTTTTCAATATTATAAATATTTGTTATTTGTCACAATGTTATCTGCAGTGCAATTAAATAAAAACCGCTGCCAATTCATTGGCACTTAGCTTCCTCAAACTTAATTTGTTGTGCTATTAGATCAATTATTTGCGTTAAAAATTACAATTAATGGTAAACAATTATATAGCCAATTACAAGGTTAGAAGGCCTGACACTTAAAAATGCTATAAGTGATAATGAATAAAACAGTTAATAACATGCCTTGCAAAGGTTCTGTTGAGTAGGATAAAGATTTGTAATCTTAGATTAAGGCCATGTGATACTCAACAAAAATTGTGTTGGGTTCAGTCGATAATGTAGGTGGGTGCCAACTACTGTATATTGAACAGTAGATGGCGCTGAAGCTATACTTAATCTATGCGTAGAACTTTTAGTTCCAAGAACACTCACAGATGGCGTGCACTGAGAGCATTTTTTTAATAATATGGCCTCGTAACATTCGTAACTATTAACATGCGTATATTTCAATATTTCGGTATATAAGCATTGTAATAGTTAAGTCACCGAGTTCTTTTAAACAATTTCAATGTATTGCTGTAAATATAGACATTGTAATAGTTACAATCTGAGATTTTCCGTTTAAACTCTTCCTTATTAAAATATAATATGTAACAGTTACAATATTGTAGTTTCGAATTTAAACAGAAGATGTTGTTCTCTGAGTGCATAATATAAGCAACAATTTTTTTTCATAAAAAATTATGAAAATATTCATATTAAGTTTATACATTTTTTTCAAACAACAATTCTTATAAGTAAATTTTGCGAGAATAAGACGTTATACTTTATTTTTATGATAAATGATAAAGAAATTATTAAGGGCTGTAACAATTTCATTTGATTGTGGATCGATAAATGAAAAATACTCTTATAAATTACCATGCAAAATTATGAAAATGATCGGAGGTTGTAAATTGATAAAGAAATTATCAATTTCTGCAGTATTTTACGATAACATGCAATACCACAAACATAGTATTTGATTGCAGATCGATAAATAAAAAATACATATATAAATACCATGCAAAATTATAAAAACGATCTATGATTGCAAATTTATAAAGAAATTATCAATTACTGCAGTATTTTACGGTAACATGCCAGAACATGAAAATAATATTTGATTATAGAACAATAAATAAAAAATACTTATATAGATACCATGCTACATTATGAAAACGATCTATGATTGCAAATTTATAAAGAAATTATCAATTTTGGCAGTATTTTACGATAACATGCAATATCGTAAACATAGTATTTCATTATAGATCGATAAATCAAAAATACTTATACAAATACCATGTAACATTATGAAAACGATCTATGATTGCAAATTTATAAATAAATTATCGATTACTGCAGTATTTTACGATAACATGCAATATGATAAAAATAATATTTGATTATAGAACGATAAATGTTACTAATTATTATTATTAGTAATATCATTCATTACAAAAATAGAAGATGCAAATTTGTCAAAGGATACTCAGATTGCAAGTTGTAGTCATGTACTATACTTGTTCATAAAACAATGATATGGATCGAAATATCTAGATGCATTTACAATATTATTTTCTTGTTAAATTGATGTTTATATTTAGCTCTGAGGTGATTTTCAATAATCAACACTCGAGTATAATGTCATTATTTGTTTCTTTTTCCGATTTTATTTTCTCTCCTCTTTTTAATTTTCTTTTCTTTTTCGTTTCTTTATTCATTTCATTATCTTTTCCTTTTAAATTTTCGTTTTCTTTTTCGTTTTTTTTTTTTTTTTTTTTTTTTAATTTTTTTTCAATGTTTTCCTAGTACTTTGAAGTACTAAATGATATTAAGGACAACACAAGTTCTAACTACCTAATTACGTATACCAAAATAATACACATATAAGCCTAAATATTCACCACAGCTATATACATCATGCATTATTTTACCTTATCGTACAAGGTTATTAAAACTTATTTAAATTGTAATTTGAAAAATAAATAATCAGCAGTATTAAATAAAATCAAGCAAAGCTATAACTACTACATTTTATTGCATATGTACATGAATAACATGAAAAAGTATGCATTAATAATATTTTATTATTACTTTGTTGATTTCATTAATATTTCAATAATAGTAGGCAGAAAGTACCCAAGTGTGCGAGCGTGAAAACATTCCCGCACGCTCAGCTACTTTTTGACACGCTCGATCAGCTTGCGGGAATGTGACATTTTGCGAATGCCAATGTGTATATGAAATAAAACTTTTCGCACAATAATGGGAAAATTACCACGCAATACTCGGATCATAAAGCCGTACTTAACAAACTTAATCTGAAACTATATTAAAAGTAATCTAAATATAAGAAAGTAAAAAAATTCATGAATTTCTTCGAAATCCGTGTACAGGACATATTTTGTAAGGAGCCTGTGAAGACTTTTTGTGCAGAAAGTTTCTGCCGATGGACGATTTTAACATTAAATATAACCTAGTGAGCGAATTCACATGTAACTAAATTGTAATTACCAATTTATAATAGTAGAAACCATTTAATTTCTTAATTTCCGCGGAAGTCCGAGCGCGCGCCATTTTTTGTAAAGAATCTGTGAAGGATTTTTGATAGCCGTACTTTTGGCTAACAACCTATTCCCAAATCAAGATGGACGTAATTAATGAATTTTATCATAATAGACAATTTCTAGACGTTTAAAGAATATTCTTCTGACGCATTTCCACGAAATCCGTGTGCGCGACATTTTTTGTAAAGAGCATGTGAAGCCTTTTTGTGTAGAAAGTTTCTGCCCATGGACGAGATAAAGATATAATATAAACTAATAACAAAATTTGCAATTGACTAACTAATTATTACAAATTTATAATAGTTGAAACCATGTAATTTCGCTATATTTGGCGGGAATACCAGCGCGCGACATTTTATGTAAAGAGTCTGCGAAGCGTTTTTGATGGCGGCACTTTGTGCTCCCAACCCATTTCCAGATCAAGATGGGCGTAATCAATAAATTTAATCATAATTAACAATTTCTAGACGCTTTAACAATATTCTTTTGCCGGATTTCAACGAAATCTATGTGGGCGACATTTTTTGTAAAGAGCATGTAAAGCCATTTTGTGCAGAAAGTTTCTGTCGATGAACGATTTAAAGATTATATACAAACGAATAACTTAATTTGAATTTAACTAATAATTACCAATTTATAATAGTTGAAACCATTTGATTTCGCAATACTTGGTTAAAATACATGCGCGTGACATATTTGTAAAGAGCCTGTGAGGGGGTTTAGATAGCGGCACTTTTGACTAACAACTCATTTCCAAATCAAGATGGACGTAATCAATAAATTGCAACAGAATAAGCCAATTCTAGACGTTTTAACAATATTCTTCTACCCGATTTCTCCGAAATCCATGTGCGCGACATTTTTTGTAAAGAGCATGTGAAGCCTTTTTGTATAGAAAGTTTCTGCCCATGGACGAAATAAAGATATAATATAAACTAATAACCAAATTTGCAATTAACTAAGTAATAATTACGAATTTATAATAGTTGAAACCATATAATTTCGCAATATTTGGCGAAAATACGAGCACGCGACATTTTTTGTAGAGCCTGTGAAGGGTTTTTTGCAGAAAGTTTCTGCCGATGGACGATTTTATCATTAAATAGAACCTAGTAAGCGATATCACCTGTAACTAAATTGTAAATACCAATTTATAATAGTTGAAAACATTTAATTTCTTAATATTCGGCGGAAGTCCGCGCGCGCGACATTTTTTGTAAAGAGTCTGTGAAGTGTTTTTTATAGCCGCTCTTTTGGCTAACAACCCATTCCCAAATCAAGATGGACGTAATCAATAAATTTTATCATAATTAACAATTTCTAGACGCTTTAACAATATTCTTTTGCCGGAATTCAACGAAATCTGTGTGCGTGACATTTTTTGTAAATAGCAAGTCAAGCCATTTTGTGCAGAAAGTTTCTGCCGATTAACGATTTAAGAGGACGTCGGAGTAAATTGCTGAGTCTGGCGTAGCTCAGATGGTAATTTATAGTTAGGTTATGGTAATAAAAATATACAGGGATCTACGCTATCGACACACTGTTATCAAAATCGACACAAAGTTTACCAAAATTTCCTTACACAATGTAATACATGCTGAGGAATTGTATATTTAATTTCGTACTTTTTCTATCAGCCAGTGTTGGGGGAATAACATTTTTCTTGAAAATTTCCTGTAAAACCCACAAAAAAGGCAATAACTGCACACTTGGTGATTATTTAGATCTTAAACTTGATATACAATCCCTCCGCATGTATAACATAGTGTGTGTATAATTTGAAATATTTTTAGCGGGTGGAAACGCCTCTTTTGGACTCAAAAGTCGAAAAGACGCATGTGCATTTCCAACTAAGACCTCCTGACCCCCGCTTAGAGTTTAACAGAATGTTCACATACAATGCAATGCATGCTGAGAAATTGTACATCTAATTTCAGATCTACTCAATCAGCCAGTATGGAGGACATAACTTTTTTCTTGAAAATTTCTTGAAAAGGGCACAAAAAATTGCAATATCTCCACCCTTTCTGATTATTTAGATCTGAAACTCGATAAACAGTGCCTCAGCATGTATTGCATGGTGTGTGTAAAGTTTAAAATATTTTGAGAGAATGAAAACGCCTCTTTTGGACTCAAGTCGAAAAGACGAATGTACATTTTCAACTAAGACCACCTGACTCTCACTTAGAGTTTACCAAATTTTCCTCACACAATGGAATACATGCTGAGGGATTGTATATTTAATTTCAGACTTTTTCCATCAGCCAGTGTTGAGGAAACAACATTTTTCTTGAAAATTTCCTGAAAAACACACAGAAAAGGCAATAACTGCACACTTGGTGATTATTTAGATCTTAAACTTGATATACAATCCCTCAGCATGTATAATATAGTGTGTGTATAATTTGAAATATTTGTAGCGAATGAAAACGCATCTTTTGGACTCAAAAGTCGAAAAGACGCATGTGCATTTCCAACTAAGACCTCCTGACCCTCGCTTAGAGTTTAACAGAATGTTGACACACAATGCAATGCATGCTGAGAAATTGTACATCTAATTTCAGATCTACTCGCTGATTATTTAGATCTCAAACTTGATATACAATCCCACAGCATGTATACTATAGTGTGTCTGAAGTTTAAAATATTTGCCGAGAAGGGAAAAGCCTCTTTTCAACTCAAAAGTCGAAAAGACGCATTTACATTTCCAACTGAGACCACCCGACCCTCCCTCAAAGTTTAATTATATAAGTTATATTAATAGAAGCCAAGGGTAAATTCTCAATCTGCGACTTCCACCTTGATACAAGAAGTCTCACCGAATTAACCGGAAAAGGAAAAATGACATGCAACCTATTACCTAACACATTTCGATAGTAAACATAAGATCACCAAAAACTTCCGACAATTAGTGAACAACACTATACACAATGAATGGAATAACCAGTGGAAAAACAACACCAAAAGAAAAAATATTTCAACAATCGAGCTAAAAATGCTATAGAAACTACAACTTCTTCAAAGGAAATAAGAGATGCAGGTTAGCCAATTTACTCTAGTCTGAGTTAATTTCAAAATTCAGGCGAAACAAGTTTGACAACCGCGACAGATTAACTACTTACTCGAATGCGCCTTGCTCCTCACATAATCGTAACTCCTTACCATACAGCAACAAGTGAACATGGCTGATGATATAGCAAAACTGCGACAACAGCAACTCAAGACGTCGCGATGTCGTCTACACGAGCTCTTCGCTCTAGGGAATAAAACATAATTAAAACAGGAACAAGTTGGCAGCAGAAGGAGCACAGAGAAGCCACGCTTCTGCCAAGGGGAAGAAGAGAGTTTTAGGATAGGTTTCAGCTGTAGTAAAGCTGTAAACTTTCTTACAGCAAACTACTCACCGGAAAATTTTTCCAAAAGGTTCCAAAGGTTGCCGGTGTCCACATAAAATGCATGCCTCCACCATCTGGTCCTAGTAAATAAAACAGTATCAGGCTCAAGACGTCGTTGTCGTCTACAGGAGCTCTTCCCCCTAGGCAATAAAGTAAAATTAAAACATGATTAAATTGGTAAGGGCGGAGCACGGAGAAGCCATGCCTCTGTCAAAGGGAAGGGAAGAGTTGCAGGATAGGTGTTACTTGTATAGTAAAAAAAAAAAGTTAACCTTCTTACAGCAAACTACTCACCGCAAAATTTTTCCAAAAAGTTCAGGGGTTGCTGATGTCCACATAAAACACTCCATTATTTGGTCCAAATAAAAAGAAAACCGGTAACAGCAGCAGCTCAAGATGTTGATGTCATCTACGGCAGCTCTTCACCCTAGGCAAGAAAGTAAATTTAGGACATGATTCAATTGGTACGGGAGGAGCACAGAGAAGCCATGCTTCTGTCAAAGGGAAGGGAAGAGTTGCAGGATAGGTGTTACTTGTATAGTAAAAAAAGTTAACCTTCTTACAGCAAACTACTCACCACAAAATTTTTCCAAAAAGTTCAGGGGTTGCCGATGTCCACATAAATCACTCCATCATTTGGTCCAAATAAAAAGAAAACCGGTAACAGCAGCAGCTCAAGATGTTGATGTCATCTACAGCAGTTCTTCACCCTAGGCAAGAAAGTAAATTTAAAACATGATTAAATTGGTACAGGCGGAGCACAAAGAAGCCTTGCTGTAGCTCCTGTAGAAAAACAAAATATTAATAAACAAGAACAGCATCAAAATCATCATAGGAATATCAAGCATTTTTCAGCATCGAATTAGCTCAAGTAAATCGGCATGTTTTTATTCATAAAGCAGATGGAGCAAAGTTGCATAAAGGCCATTAAATCGAGTTTCATCGAAAGTTTCCATGGATGGCAAGTAAGCAAGCAGTGACATGGATGACTCATGCAGAGAGCCAGCAGGAGTCACCATCATGAACACTATAGTAGGTCTCCTTGTGGAGCAACCAAAAGAGCCTGTATGTTCTTTCTTTCTCTCTTTCTCGCAGTTTATCCTCGGGAAGAGGCCTTTGCGTGTGCCCGCGCGGGGATACACGACCCTAAGTGCATAGCATCGCGTGAATTCAACGATTTCCGAGTTATCTGTAGCTCTTGTCGTGTGTTGTACGTTCGAGCGCGTTCTATATATATATATATATATATATATATATATATATATATATATATATATATATATATATATATATATATATATATATATATATATATATATCTGGAGAGGAGAGAAGTAGAATTACGTTGAAGTGCGTCGTCATCTACAGCAGCTCTTCGCTTTAAGCAGAACAAAGTATATTAATAATTTGTCAAGCATAAGGAATGAGGAGAGCAGTATAGAAATGCTGGGGTTAGGGAACAAGGCAGGTGAAAATTTGGAGGTTAGGTTCGGCTATACAACAAATAGTACAAAATAAAGTCCCAGTCAGAAGTGAAGTACTTACCCAATTCAGTCGCGGGAGCATGGACCTAATTCAACTGCATCATCGCCGTCGCTCCTCCGTCCTGTTCGCCTCGGTAATGTCCTTGGGAAGAGATAGCTGCACCGGCTTCTCTCGAGAGGAGAGAAGTAGAATTACGTTGAAGTGCGTCGTCATCTACAGCAGCTCTTCGCTTTAAGCAGAACAAAGTATATTAATAATTTGTCAAGCATAAGGAATGAGGAGAGCAGTATAGAAATGCTGGGGTTAGGGAACAAGGCAGGTGAAAATTTGGAGGTTAGGTTCGGCTATACAACAAATAGTACAAAATAAAGTCCCAGTCAGAAGTGAAGTACTTACCCAATTCAGTCGCGGGAGCATGGACCTAATTCAACTGCATCATCGCCGTCGCTCCTCCGTCCTGTTCGCCTCGGTAATGTCCTTGGGAAGAGATAGGTGCACCGGCTTCTCTCGAGAGGAGAGAAGTAGAATTACGTTGAAGTGCGTCGTCATCTACAGCAGCTCTTCGCTTTAAGCAGAACAAAGTATATTAATAATTTGTCAAGCATAAGGAATGAGGAGAGCAGTATAGAACTGCTGGGGTTAGGGAACAAGGCAGGTGAAAATTTGGAGGTTAGGTTCGGCTATACAACAAATAGTACAAAATAAAGTCCCAGTCAGAAGTGAAGTACTTACCCAATTCAGTCGCGGGAGCATGGACCTAATTCAACTGCATCATCGCCGTCGTTTCTCCGTCCTGTTCGACTCGGTAATGTCCTTGGGGAAAGATAGCTGCACCGGCTTCCCTCGAGAGAAGTAGAATTACGTTGAAGCGTGTGG
Organism: Torymus aiolomorphi; assembly: GCA_036365515.1. Taxonomy (NCBI): domain Eukaryota; kingdom Metazoa; phylum Arthropoda; class Insecta; order Hymenoptera; family Torymidae; genus Torymus; species Torymus aiolomorphi. The sequence continues at coordinate 85,327,764 of CM070874.1, read as the reverse complement.
TCATCTACAGCAGCTCTTCACTTTAGGCAAAACAAAATGTATTAATAATACGTCAAGTATTAGGAATGAGGAGAGCAGTATTGAACTGCTAGGGAAGAGGGCAGATGAAAATTTGGAGGTTAGGTTCGGCTATACTACAGATAAAACGGAATAAAGTCTTAGTTCGAAGTAAAGTACTTACACGAATCAGTCGCGGGAGAGTAAACTTCAGTCAACTGCATCATCGCCGTAGCATTCCCGGCCTCGGTGATGTACTTTCTACAACTATAGCGTCCGCGTTGTGTGTATGTGTCTTCAGCGCCCATTACTGTTCTCGCGCAGGCGCGGCGTGCCGGCGTCGACGCGTCCGCTCGTGTTGTTGTCGCTCTTTACTACGTAAAACCGCAGTGTTGCCAAATCTCGCCTGCGCAGTGCGGCGACGCAACTGCAAGATCGACGGCCTAACGGGGTGCCTACAACCACCGATTTTTTTTTGGCGCATGCGTAAAAATCACCAGAGGGTGTTAGGGATGTATGAAGAGCCAACTGTAAAAAATTAACCCTAAATATTGTTTTCGCTGAACACACCTAAAAAGATCAAAACATGACTACATGAGTTTCTGCTTTCTAACATTAACAAAGAGTCAAGTGTTGGAAGAAGATTAGTGATTTAGAGATTTTATTATAAGAAGATTTTTCAATTAATGTAAAATGGATGATCATAATCTGGTTGTTGAAGTACTGGAAATAAGCATTAATTACCTTCGATTAATACAATTACTAAGAAATCGAAAAAAATTTCAGAAGATGGTGGTGCAAACCATTAATTAGAAATAATTACTTAACAGGATATGGTGCTTATGAGAGAGTTTTTACGTATTTTAAGATGAATGACGAAGAAGAGTTCATGAATTTTACTAGAATGAATGTACAAACATTTATGTATTTATGTAATTTAGTTAAAGATAGAATAACAAAATATAGTCGGAGAGTACCAATACCTCTCCAGAGTTAAGACTGTGTATAACGCTAAAGTAAGTAAATATAATAAATGCAAGTTTAGATTGAATGTTAATTTACATATATTTTTACACGGAGAGAAATTTTAGAGTAAAAATTACCAAGGTGCCTTGGTAGCGCATGGACAGACTGTCAAAAGCCGTGTTATTCCCAGGTTTCTAATACAATTTATAAGTTTCCCAAGAAAAACTACCATAACCACTTTAAAAAAATACCAAATTATCTGAATAAAAATTACCAGAAACACTGGTAAAAATCGAGATCTAGTCATTTTTACAAGGTAACCTAAGAATTTTTACTAAGAAAACTGATAAATTTTACCAAATAACCTGGTATTTGTGTACTCGCGCATGCGCACTGCGCATTATTGTGTTTCAGAAGATTGATACTAGAGGCGTGCGCGACGTTAAAATGAAAACAATACACATATTTTCAGTAAGTAATAACGGCGATTCAAATGACTGTTGGTCACAGCTTCTGTGGCGCAGTCGTTAGAACGTCGGACTCTCAACCCAAAGATCGTCGGATCGAATCCCGCTTCCGTAAAAATTTTTTTTCAGTTTAATGTTTTTTCATCATTGTTTCTGTTTCTATTTCTATATTAAAATACTATATATCCATCAATATGGATAAAAAAAGTTCATTTTTTAATTTAAATTAACTAAAAAAAAATTTTACCAAGGCACTTTGGTAAAAAGTTTGAAATTGTCAGTCTGTCCATCCATTACCATAGAAACTGGTAATTTTGTCTCGAATATTTGTAATTTTCACTACAAAATTTCTCTCCGTGTACAGCTATTTAGCACATGGCGATTGTGTACAAAAAAATGCATTGTTTTATGCAATTGATGTTTCAACTATTCACCAAATCATTCCAGACTAGGTTTCAGTTTAGAAAGCAGAAACTCGTATTCTTTGATTTTTAGTTGTGTTCAACGCAAACTCAATATTTAGGGTTAATTTTTTTACGATTGGCTCTTCTTACATCACTAACCCTCTCTGGTGATTTTTGCGCATGCGCAAAAAAAAATCGGTGGTTGTAGACAGGGCATTAGGGAGCCTCGGCGGCGCTCGGGGCGCTCGGACGAATTCTGCGACTCGCCGCTGGCTGCTATGTTATCATATGACCACATGTTAACCGTCAGGCACCTGTCGGTTGCCACCTACAGTGTACGCAAGTGCTCTTGATAATCTGGTTAGTAACCAAGAAAGAGCAGTCGAAAGTAAACGTAGTAAATGTTAGTGTGCGGCGGGTCTACGGTGGTTCGTCCCCACTCAACTTGCGGGTGGGGTCGAACCACCGTAGGCTCGAAGATTTCAATTGAACATTTTTCGTGTTTGTGGCGATTGAATTGGTCAGCTCATTATACTTTTTCTCCAAGACTATTGATTTTCCGAAAACGTAATTATTTTATTTATTTATTTATTTATTTATTTATTTTATTTAATTATTATAGGCATAGACGCTTCGTGGGAAAAATAATTCAAGAAATATTCTTGTCTGTTCTGGAGCAAGATACGTAATGTACCAAACGGCATAAAAAGTGCACTTGCGAGCTCTCTCTCTCTCTCTCTCTCTCTCTCTCTCTCTCTCTCTCTCTCTCTCTCTCTGCTCGGCTAAAGATTTCTTAGATCATCTGATTAGTAAACAAGCAAGAGCAGTCGAAAGTAAACGCAGTAAACGTTAAACTGTGTGCCGTGGGTCTATGGTGGTTCGTCCGTTCACCGTAGACTCGAAGATTTCAATTGAACATTTTTCGTGTTTGTGGTTATCGAATTAGTCAGCACATTATACTTTTCGTCCAACTCTATTGATTTTCCGAAAGCGTACCTATTTTATTTATTTTTTTATTATTATTTATTTTATTTAATTATTGTAGGCATGGACGCTTCGTGGGAAAAATAATTTAAGAAATAGTATTGTCTGTTCTGGGGCAAGGTACCTACAGTCCCAATCGGCATAAAAAGAACCCCTGCGTTCTCTCTCTCTCTCTGCTCAGTTAAAGATTTCTTAGATCATCTGGTTAGTAACCAAGAAAGAGCAGTTGAAAGAAACTTAGTAAATGTTATACTCTGTGCAACGGGTCTACGGTGGTACTAGAAATTTTACGGTGATACTAGAAAAACTAGAAATTGAAATATAATTATAAGCAATATCTGGTTCGATGAAAACCATCGCCGTTATGATAGGGGTAAATGGTATTTTCTTCCATCACCGTAGACGTGACGTATAGCGCCCCGCTACTCTACGGAAGTCGCTCCCGTGCAGCGAGACGGGAGCGAATCCCGTAGGCTCGCCCGCTCAGATCGCACTTTTCTGGCGCGATACGAACGTGTCTCTCCCCTACAATGGGTATATAGCGATAGCCCTACGCAATAACTAAATGTTTTGCTAAGTATTTACGAATATTTATATTTTGAAATAAAAGAGGTAAATCGTGTTATTTTATCGTAATATTCCCACTTCACCGACTATTATTGCTCTCTAATAGTGAATGAGTCTAATATTTTTTTAGATAAGTATACACGCAAGGAAAGAAATATTTAGATAAATGTACCAAAGAAAGGGAATATTTCGATAGAGCTGCCATTGGCAATACAAGTTCATCATCGTATATGGGAGCGTCCGCCAGAAACCAGCCAGCGGGCGCGCGGGACGCATTTTTCATGCAAAACACGCTCTGTTCAACTCGCTCGTAATCGTATTCTGAGTCTCTCAGAAAAAAACAAGATATATATCGATAGCTTTTTTCCTGCTCTTTCCAATGGTGCTATTGTTTTTACTCCGAAACTTTTTCTTCTGGTCTTAAATTCAAGTTGAAAGTTCAGAGACATTTTTCTCAAAGTATATCATGTTTTTCTTCAAAATGCATACGACCATTCGAAAGTACAAGTCTTAAGCTACAAAACCCTACATTTTCAAATTGGAGAAATGAAGGGCTCAAAAGTAATAAGATTGAAAACACAGCGGCGAGCGGCCGCGTGAAATCTGTTCTCCTCTTGGACGCGCCTCTGTATGCGTATATATCAATTATACATTAGTATCGTGAAAAGACCAATAAAAATAATCGCAAATAAAAATAAAAGAATTAAGGTTTAAATAAAAAATTAATATATTTAAAACGTAATATATGATGCACTGATAAAACATTGTGTAATGCTTTTAATAGGAAACAACGAAAATATGCACTACGTTTATAAAAGCACATTCGGGTTCAGCGCAAAAAATTTGCTTGCCGCTGCCTTCTTAATCTTATTACTTTTGAGCTCTACGTTTCTCCAACTTTAAAATGTAGAGGTTTGTAGCTTTTAACTTGTACTTTCGAATGGTGCTATGCATTTTGAAGAACAACATGTTATACTTTAAGAAAAATGATTCAGAACTTTTCACTCGAATTTCCGACCAGAAGAAAGTGTTTGGGAGTAAAAAGAATAGCACCATTGGAAAGAGCAGGAAAAAATCTATCGAAATATGTCTTTTGTTTTTTTCTGAGAGACTCAAAATACGATTACGAGCGAGTTGAACAGAGCGTGTTTTACATGAAAAATGCGTCCCGCGCGCCCGCTGGCTGGTTTCTGGCAGACGCTCCCATATTACGGATGCTCGTCAATAACCAAAAATTCCTCTGAATAGAATTTCTCAGATAAAAATTAGAAATTGAAATATAATTATAAGCAACATCTGGTTCGATGAAAACCATCCTCGTTATCATAGGGGTCAATGGTATTTACTTCCATCACGGCAGACGAGACCTATAGCGCGCCGCTACTCTACGGGAGTCGCTCCCGTCGGGTGCAGCGAGACGGGAGCGACACCCGTAGGCTCGCCCGGTCAGATCGCACTTTTGTGGCGCGATACGAACGTGTCTCTCCCCTACAATGGGTATATAGCGATAGGCCTACGCAATAACTAAACGTCTTGCTACGTATTTACGAATATTTATATTTTGAAATAAAAGAGGTTAAATCGTGTTATTTTATCGTATTTTGTTATATTTTGAAATAAAAGAGGTTAAATCGTGTTATTGTATCGTAATACTCCCACTTCACCGACTATTATTGCTTTCTAATAGTGAGTCTAATATTTTTTTAGATAAGTCTGCACGTAAGAAAGGAAATATTTAGATAAATGTACGAAAGAAAGGGAATATTTCGATAGGGCTGCCTTTGGCAATACAAGTTCATCATCGTATATTACGGATGCTCCTCAATAACCAAAAATTCCTCTGAATGGAATTTCTCAGATAAAAATTAGAAAATGAAATACAATTATAAGCAACATCTGGTTCGATGAAAACCATCCTCGTTATCATAGGGGTCAATGGTATTTACTTCCATCACGGCAGACGAGACGTATAGCGCGCCGCTACTCTACGGGAGTCGCTCCCGTCCGGCGCTGCGGGACGGGCGCGACTCCCGTAGCCTCGCCCGCTCACATCGCACTTTTCTGGCGGGATACGATCGTGACTCTTCCCTGCAATGGGTATATAGCGATGGCCCTACGCAATAAGTAAACGTTTTTCTAAGTAATTACGAATATTTATATTTTGAAATAAAAGAGGTTAAATCGTGTTATTTTATCGTAATATTCCCACTTCACCGACTATTATTGCTTTCTAATAGTGAGTCTGTTATTTTTTAGATAAGTATGCACGTAAGAAAGGAAATATTTAGATAAATGTACGAAAGAAAGGAAATATATCAAATTTTTTTATCGATTGTTCTCGCTAGAGAACTGTCACTTAGGTGTAATTAGATGAGTGTTTCGCGCAATCCTGATGAAATCTATCGAAAATTCATTGAGATAATGGAGTAACTTGCGCACATACGGACGTACAGACATACATAACGCACTTATTCTGAGTGGAAAATGGTTTTTACACATGAAATATTCGGTATTTGTATTCTTACAATTTTCACTCTGGTGAAATTATAAGGCTCTCCCGAGTAGCGGTCGTGCCTAATAAATATTACTTAAGAAGCTTTGATGTCATTACGAAATCGTTCCGCAATCATCGCTATGAAGGAAACCCCCTTCATAAGCTCTTCACAAAAAATGTCGCGCACACGTATTTCGGAAAATCGCGTGGAAAAAAATTGTTTAATAATTTATAAATAATGTGTATTTGTTCCAAGATATAATAAATATTACTTAAGAAGCTTTGATGTCATTGGGAAACCGTTCGACAATCATAACTCTATACGAAAACCCCTTCGTAAGCTCTTTACAAAAAATGTCGCATAACGTATTTCGAAAAATCACGCGGAAAAAAATTGTTTAATTTATAAATTCGTATTTGTTACAAGATATAACAAATATTACTTGTGAAGCTTCGATTTCTTCGGGAAATCGTTCCGCAATCATAACTCTGAACGAAAACCCTTTCATAATCTAAAAATTGTTGTTTTGGTCAATTCTGACCAGATCCGTTGGGAGCAGGAAAGAAAATAGACTACGATGTTAAGTAGTTGCAACGTTTCGTCGACGGGTTTGTCGACCTCTTCAGGCTTTATTAAAAAAAATTTATAATAATATAATTAACAGAATGAGCTCACGCTAGTCTTAACTTACAATGGTTGAAAAAATTTAAAAAAAAAAAAAAAAAATTAAAATGCGAAACGAATTACCTAAGTTATCGCACAGCGATCCGTCGAGTAATGTGAAAGTACATAGCAACATGACTTATATATATATATATTGGCTTCCTACCAAAACGTAAACAATAACAAATTTTGAATTAGATCGAGAATATACTTTACTTTTTATGTAACAGCTTAAAGATAGATTTGTATTCTCTACTGAGATTCTGTGTATCTTCTTTTTTGTTTATTGTATTTGGTGTACTGTTAATAAATAACATTTCAGAAATAAGTCTTTTATTATAGTTATTTTCAATATCTCTAATTGTTACTGCTTCAAAATCAAATTCATGATTATATTCATTTTTATGTATATTGACAACCAACTCATCATTATTATTCTTGCGATGTTCGGCAATTCGTTTATTTAGGGCACGTTTTGTCTCGCCTATGTACCGTGCATTGCAATCTTTACAAGGGAACTCATAAACCACATTCGTTTGCTCGAGTTTGTTGGTTTTATCTTTGCCAAGAACAACTAGTTTTGAGAATTTATTAACTATATTTGGGATCGTTACAATATTGTATTTCCGTAAAAATTTTGAACAATTGTTGTAAAATTTTGAATAAAATGGAAGTGATAATTTAATGTTGTGTCGGTTAGTATTTACAGGACTGTTTCTTTTATTTTGAAAACGAATTTTAAATAGTCTAGATCTTATATGTTTGTCAATAAACTCTGGTGGATATGAGTTCTCTTTAAGTATATTTTTAACCCGCAATATATTTTATTATGAAAACGTTTATCTGATAAAAGTATAGCTCTATCAATCAAGTTAAAAACTATATTCTTTTTTAATGATATCGGGTGGTTGCTGTAGTAGTTTAAAGTTCTATTAGATGACATCGATTTTGAATACCAGTCAGTGATAATATTACCATCCTGTTTAATGAGAGACACGTCCAAAAAGTTAATATTGTTATTAATTTCAATTTCATAAGTAAACTTAAGGTTGGGATCAAAATTGTTAAAACATTGATTCAATACATGAATATCGTCTTTTTTGATACAACAAATCGAATCATCAACATATCGAAAATAGAACATAGGTATTATGTTGAATTCTGTTTTTAGTTTCTTCCAACAAGCAATTTCTAAATCTTCCATGACTAGATCAGCAAAAAACGGAGAGATTGGAGAACCCATAGGTGTCCCAAAAATTTGTTGGTAATATTTGTTATTAAAAGTAAAAAATACATTTTCAAATAAAAATTTGGTACAGGAAATAATATCACCGAACGGTATTTTACAATTGTTGAGAATATACTGCGCTCGTTTTTCCAAACTCTGGATAACAAGGTCTACAGAGATATTTGTAAAAAGTGAAACCACATCTAAAGATATCAGTATGTAGTTATCTGGAATTTTTATATTCGTAATTTTATTAATTAGATCAAAACTGTTATCTATGTGTGATTTAGGAAGAGGGAAACATGTTTTGAGGTTTTCATAAATTATTTTTGCTAAGAAATGTGTAGGGCTGTTCACAGTTGAAATTATCGGTCTAAAGGATAGTTTTGGTTTATGGATTTTTGGTAATCCATAACATTTAGCAAGAGATGTGTTTGTCTGCGTAAGTTGTATATTATGATATTTTTGTTTTAGAAAGTTGTTATCATTCAGATTTTTCAGAATCCTATAGACATTATTTTGTAATGTATTTAACGGTTTTCTTTTTATTTCTCTGTACACCTTATTATCATTCAATAAACTATTCATTTTTTCCATATAGTCAGATTTCTCTAAGCACACGGTAACATTGCCTTTATCAGATTGTGTAAAGAATATATTTTTGTTATCGTTAATAAATTTTTGAGCGGTTTTGATTTTCTTAAGTAAAGATAAGTCACTATTTTTCGTTGGTTGTTTACAATTATTTTGAAACTTTATAGCTTTCACTATATCTTGTCTAATTTTATTTTTGTTATCGGTATTGAGTTGTGAAGAAATAAACATTGATTCTACGTTTTTTATGGTGTTAAAAACAATCGATTTCTGCATGTTGTGTTGTGTAAATGCGAAATTGCGACCCAGAGAAACGATTTCAGCGACATCGGTCGGAATATGTGTATTAGAAACATTTTTGAAACATTTTTCAATATTTACATGTATGCGGGAATCCTGGTAGTTACATCTCTTTTTGATCAAATTAAGTTTTTTGTTGAAACGGTGTTTAAGGTTTTTATCCAAAGTTTTGATATTAATATTGCTTAAATTAAAAAATTTTTAAAATGTGAAAATCAATGTTTAAATTTTTAATCTCAATAAATACACGATGAGTAGCGAGTTCTAATGCATTTTTTTGAAAACTACTATCCCTAATTTCTAGTTTAAGCAATTTTTTGGCAATCTTTTCAGCGTCAATTGATAATTTAGTTATACAAGACTTACTTCGGAATGTAAAGTTTTTTAATTTCTGTATTCTGTTGTGTATGTGGCTAGGTGTTAAGTCGAATCCTTTGCAGCTTTTGAGGAAATTTCGTTGATGAGTAACTACTCTCTGCTTGCGACGTAAGATGAGCCATTCCTTTAATTTACTAGTTGCGCTCGATCCATAGGTAGTTGAGAGAAATTTAAAAAATGATGATTGGCCTGTCTCTGATCCTAGGCCGTAGTCGTAACTTGAGTTTGTAATTGTATTCACAATTTTACTCCCCATTGTCAAATGTAAAAATTGTTGTTTTGGTCAATTCTGACCAGATCCGTTGGGAGCAGGAAAGAAAATAGACTACGATGTTAAGTAGTTGCAACGTTTCGTCGACGGGTTTGTCGACCTCTTCAACAAAAATATCATAATATACAACTTACGCAGACAAACACATCTCTTGCTAAATGTTATGGATTACCAAAAATCCATAAACCAAAACTATCCTTTAGACCGATAATTTCAACTGTGAACAGCCCTACACATTTCTTAGCAAAAATAATTTATGAAAACCTCAAAACATGTTTCCCTCTTCCTAAATCACACATAGATAACAGTTTTGATCTAATTAATAAAATTACGAATATAAAAATTCCAGATAACTACATACTGATATCTTTAGATGTGGTTTCACTTTTTACAAATATCTCTGTAGACCTTGTTATCCAGAGTTTGGAAAAACGAGCGCAGTATATTCTCAACAATTGTAAAATACCGTTCGGTGATATTATTTCCTGTACCAAATTTTTATTTGAAAATGTATTTTTTACTTTTAATAACAAATATTACCAACAAATTTTTGGGACACCTATGGGTTCTCCAATCTCTCCGTTTTTTGCTGATCTAGTCATGGAAGATTTAGAAATTGCTTGTTGGAAGAAACTAAAAACAGAATTCAACATAATACCTATGTTCTATTTTCGATATGTTGATGATTCGATTTGTTGTATCAAAAAGGCGATATTCATGTATTGAATCAATGTTTTAACAATTTTGATCCCAACCTTAAGTTTACTTATGAAATTGAAATTAATAACAATATTAACTTTTTGGACGTGTCTCTCATTAAACAGGATGGTAATATTATCACTGACTGGTATTCAAAATCGATGTCATCTAATAGAACTTTAAACTACTACAGCAACCACCCGATATCATTAAAAAAGAATATAGTTTTTAACTTGATTGATAGAGCTATACTTTTATCAGATAAACGTTTTCATAATAGAAATATATTGCGGGTTAAAAATATACTTAAAGAGAACTCATATCCACCAGAGTTTATTGACAAACATATAAGATCTAGACTATTTAAAATTCGTTTTCAAAATAAAAGAAACAGTCCTGTAAATACTAACCGACACAACATTAAATTATCACTTCCATTTTATTCAAAATTTTACAACAATTGTTCAAAATTTTTACGGAAATACAATATTGTAACGATCCCAAATATAGTTAATAAATTCTCAAAACTAGTTGTTCTTGGCAAAGATAAAACCAACAAACTCGAGCAAACGAATGTGGTTTATGAGTTCCCTTGTAAAGATTGCAATGCACGGTACATAGGCGAGACAAAACGTGCCCTAAATAAACGAATTGCCGAACATCGCAAGAATAATAATGATGAGTTGGTTGTCAATATACATAAAAATGAATATAATCATGAATTTGATTTTGAAGCAGTAACAATTAGAGATATTGAAAATAACTATAATAAAAGACTTATTTCTGAAATGTTATTTATTAACAGTACACCAAATACAATAAACAAAAAAGAAGATACACAGAATCTCAGTAGAGAATACAAATCTATCTTTAAGCTGTTACATAAAAAGTAAAGTATATTCTCGATCTAATTCAAAATTTGTTATTGTTTACGTTTTGGTAGGAAGCCAATATCCCAATAGCCAAATATATATATATATAAGTCATGTTGCTATGTACTTTCACATTACTCGACGGATCGCTGTGCGATAACTTAGGTAATTCGTTTCGCATTTTAATTTTTTTTTTTTTTAAATTTTTTCAACCATTGTAAGTTAAGACTAGCGTGAGCTCATTCTGTTAATTATATTATTATAAATTTTTTTTAATAAAGCCTGAAGAGGTCGACAAACCCGTCGACGAAACGTTGCAACTACTTAACATCGTAGTCTATTTTCTTTCCTGCTCCCAACGGATCTGGTCAGAATTGACCAAAACAACAATTTTTACATTTGACAATGGGGAGTAAAATTGTGAATACAATTACAAACTCAAGTTACCTTTCATAATCTCTTTACAAAAAATGTCGTGCATGCGTGTTTCGCAAAATTACGTGGAAAAAAATTGTCTGATAATTTATAAATTTGTATTTATTACAAGATATAACAAATGTAACTTTAGAAGCTTTGATGTCATTGGGAAATCGTTCGGCAATCACAACTCTGTACGAAAACCCCTTCATAAGCTCTTTACAACAAATGTCGCGCATGCGCATTTCTCAAAATTGCGTGGAAAAAAATTGTTTAAAAATTTATAAATTTGTATTTGTTACAAGGTATAACAAATATTACTTGTGAAGCTTTGATTTCTTCGGGAAATCGTTCGGCAATCATAGCTATGTAGGAAAATCCCTTCATAAGCTCTTTACAAAAATTTCGCGCACATGTATTTCGGAAAATCGCGTGGAAAAAAATTGTTTAAAAATTTATAAGTTTGTATTTGTTACAAGGATAACAAATATTACTTGTGAAGCTTTGATTTCTTCGGGAAATCGTTCGGTAATCATAGCTATGTAGGAAAACCCCTTCATAAGCTCTTTACAAAAAATTTCGCTCACACGTATTTCGAAAAATCGCGTAGGGAAAAAAATTGTTTAATAATTTATAAATTTATATTTGTTACAAGATACAACAAATATTACTTGTGAAGCTTGGATTTCTTGGGGAAATCGTTTGGCAATCATAGCTATGTAGGAAAACCCCTTCATAAGCTCTTTACAAAAAATGTCGCGCAGACGTATTTCGAAAAATCGCGTGGAAAAAAAATTGTTTAATAATGTATAAATTCGTATTTGTTACAAGATATAACAAATATTATTTGAGAAGCTTTGATTTCTTTGGGAAATCGTTCCGCAATCATAACTCTGAAATCATAACTCCGCAATCAAAACCCTTTCATAAGCTCTTTACAAATAATGTCGTGCATGCGCATTTCGCAAAATCGCGCGGAAAAAAATTGTTTAATAATTTACATATTTCTATTTGTTACAAAATATAATAAATATTACTTGAGAAGCTTGGTTTGATCGGGAATTCTCTCCACAATAATAACTTTCTCAGTGAAAACTCCTTTATAGGCTATTTACAAAAATTTTCGCGGACCCGTATTTCCTCATAAGTATGTGAAAAACAATAGTTTATACTGTTATAAGTTAATGGTTATTATAAAGAATCAAATATTTGTAAATTAGGTTTGAAAGTAGATGTATTATTTCAGCTATAATATTTGTATTCAAAACATCAGATATTGTTTTTGAGGTTATTAACGCAATTCATCGCTATTATATCGTTTCGATTTACTTATATCATAATATTTCTGTACAAATATGCAGAGAAAAACATTGTTCCTCCTCTTATAAAAGATTCATATTCAAAACATTATCACATGATGATTTTGAGGTTATGAACGCAATTCATCGCTATTCTATCATTTAGATATATGTATATGTATATCGCACAACAATAATCAGATAATTTGCAAAGCTGAAGTTTTTCAATTCTATTTTACTTTAATTATCATTTTATCATATAATTTATAATTTTATTTTCCAAATGGTAGTCATAGCGCCATCTACTGCCATTACCGAAAACAATATCATATTCAAAACATTATCACATGATGATTTTGAGGTTATGAACGCAATTCATCGCTATTCTATCGTTTAGATATATGTATATGTATATCGCACAACAATAATCAGATAATTTGCAAAGCTGAAGTTTTTCAATTCTATTTTACTTTAATTATCATTTTATCATATAATTTATAATTTTATTTTCCAAATGGTAGTCATAGCGCCATCTACTGCCATTTCCGAAAACAATACAACGTAAACAAATACATCGCGTGAAAAAAGGTTGGTATGCCTTACTGTCTGCCATTTTACGATAGTGATATAGAAGTGATGCCAACCTCACAACTTAGTGTCGGAAGTTTATTTATGTAAAAAAATAAAATAATACTTTTTGGCGACTTTCAAAAAAAGAAGACTGTCAGGCGCTCGCAAATGATACAACAAGCATATGTGTTAAATTTCACGCAAATCCGATGTATATTCGAGCTGTTATTCAATTTTTAGCTAAAAAATATGACTAAAAACTAAATAACTCGATGACAGTTATTATTTCAATTGTGAAACTTTGACATAATCATCTTCGAAGAATTCCCGAGCGTCTGACAGAGCGTTTTTGTTAAAAAAATTATTCATAATTTAATTATTACTCAATATACAGTCTGTTACCGACATATCGGTAAGGTAGGGATTTTCATTTGAGTATCACATGGCCTTCCGAAAAATTTTTTCAGAATTTTTTTGTTCTTATTAAAGCGATTTTTCGCGATTTTTCGCAATTTTTAGCTGTTTTTTGCAATTTACTCAAAATCTCGAGGTGTAGAGCTTAAACGGACTCCAAATTCGGATTCAGCGCGAAAAAATACATGAGGATAGGTGGGTCTGGTCAAAAGTACAAACCACTTTTTTTTGTGTGCTGGTGTAATGAATAACTGAAGCTAAGGCGTATTGATTTAAGATAAAATATGTTTATTATAAATTCATGATAAATAGTTTATCATTGTGCTTATGTCACATTAAGATTAGTGTGCGCGCTGAGTGACAGTCAGCCAGAGGCGAGGCTTTCAGGCAGTTACGTGCCAATGAGTGTTTTTCTAACCGATAGTTCTTATGTTAATAAAGAAAATTCATAAAACATAAATATATATTACATGGCATACTTGTTTAAACGCATATCGTCATTTAAGTAGTCCGAGTATCGATCAAGTAGAGAACCAAAACTAATGACCTTTTTTAATGAATACGCTATATTGAGCCAATTAAAAATATTAAGAAGTGATTGTTGATTAATAAATGGACTTAAGTCGTTTTTTACGAGATCGATAAAGTTGCCGTACTAGCAATACATTGTAAAGACACAATTAGCCAGTTTTTTTATTTAGCTCTTAGCAAACCTAATTTCATTTTGTAAGCGTATGGAATTTTTTTTCTAGTTGAATATAGATTGCAATTTAATTGTGAATCTGGAGTCCGTAACTGAAGCTGAGGCGTATTGATTTAAGATAAAATATGTTGTTATAAATTCATGATAAATAGTTTATCATTGTGCTTATGTCACATTAAGATTAGTGTGCGCGCTGAGCGACAGTCAGCCAGAGGCGAGGCTTTCAGGCAGTTACGTGCCAATGAGTGTTTTTCTAACCGATAGTTCTTATATTAATAGAGGAAATTCATAAAACATAAATCAAGGAGCGCGGGAGCGCTCCGAAGGCAAGTATAGAAGAAGCCTAAAGGAGCGACCCATGCTACATACACATTGAAATGGGTGTACGAAAAATTCCATGCGCTTTGACGTTTATTGCGTTAGTTTTACTATATAACATATCCCTCTTAATCGAAAGCCATTTCATTGCTCTACTCAAATAAAAAGTTTTTATTTAAAAAGATTATCTCGTTCGAAAGATATAGAGAACTGAACTTTTTTATGTGCTCTTTCCTTTCCGACTTTTTCGTCATGTTATTCCCACATCCGGTTTGCAGATTTGCAGCTCTGACGACACCTCCGGCGTATACACACACACACACACACACACACACACACACACACACACACACACACACACACACACACACACACACACGCACACACACACACACACACGCACACACACACACACACACTACACACATCTATCAACTATCAGTCATTTCGGAGAGTATATATATATATATATATTCTGATTCTGATTCTCACTACCTAACCTTACTACAAACTCTCAATCTCTTAATATATAATATATACATGTCAGTATCATCATCAAAAATAAGATTCAAATCAGAAGATTTTTTTATCTACTTTTATCTACTTGTATTAAAGGGGCAAATGACTTTTAGATATATTTTAGATAAGTATTAAAGAAAATGTTAGATATAATCAAATAATTTTTTTTAAATTGATACTTTGTGTGATTATTTTTTACAGATTATAAGATTTGTGCAGTCATCGAAATTTGATTTTGATGTATCAAAATTATAAAAAACTAAAGAAGAGTAGCTGATCTATCAAATGATGAGGTGGAGAAAAATCTATTTTATATATAAACTTATAAGGTAAATATAAAAATACAGCTTAATGACAATATAAAAAGTTTTTTATTAAATATATTCTACTTATTTTTTAGGTTATGAATGTGGTTTCTCTGATTGTAGCCCTTGTTATGAATGAATATTGACACTTTGTGTTGATTTTTTATATTTACTATAAACAACGGCCTGAAGAAATGGAAATCTACAAGCATCCTGTACAAGAAAATAACGTCCCATACAGCATGAAAGAAAACTGAAATAATTACATGAAATAATTCATGAATTAATACATTGAAATGATTTAGAAAGAATTTTAAAAGGAAAAAAAATTAATTTTAAATTAATTTTTAAAATAATATATGGAATCCTTACAAAATACTTTCAAAAATCTTCCAAAAAATAAAAAAAGTGTTACCAAAAAATAATTACACGAATTAATTCTGAAAGGACTTTGAAAAGATTTTTTGAAAGAATACATAAAATAATTTCGAAATTATTGCAAGTATTCTTTCATGTAATAATTCAGAAATAATTTCAGAAAGATACAAATTAATCATTCACAAAAATAATTCAATATCTATTCAAAAATCTTACATGAATTATTTCATGAAATCTTCTGGGAAACTCGTGTGAATTAATACAAGAAATAATTTTGAATTCTTTTGAAAAAGATTTTTAGAATAAAATTTTTTAAAACAAAATAGCAAAAAAAATAATTACACGAATTAATTCTGAAAGGACTTTGAAAAGATTTTTTGAAAGAATACATAAAATAATTTCGAAATTATTGCAAGTATTCTTTCATGCAATAATTCAGAAATAATTTTAGAAAGATACAAATTAATCATTCACAAAAATAATTCAGTATCTATTCAAAAATCTTACATGAATTATTTCATGAAATCTTCTGGGAAACTCGTGTGAATTAATACAAGAAATAATTTTGAATTCTTTTGAAAAAGATTTTTAAAATAAAATTTTTTAAAACAAAATAGCAAAAAAAATAATTACACGAATTAATTCTGAAAGGACTTTGAAAAGATTTTTTGATAGAATACATAAAATAATTTCGAAATTATTGCAAGTATTCTTTCATGCAATAATTCAGAAATAATTTTAGAAAGATACAAATTAATCATTCACAAAAATAATTCAGTATCTATTCAAAAATCTTACATGAATTATTTGATGAAATCTTCTGGGAAACTCGTGTGAATTAATACAAGAAATAATTTTGAATTGTTATGAAAAAGATTTTTAGAATAAAATTTTTTAAAACAAAATAGCACAAAAATATCATTACCCGAATTAATTCTGAAAGGACTTTGAAAAGATTTTTTGAAAGAATACATAAAATAATTTCGAAATTATTGCAAGTATTCTTTCATGCAATAATTCAGAAATAATTTTAGAAAGATACAAATTAATCATTCACAAAAATAATTCAGTATCTATTCAAAAATCTTACATGAATTATTTCATGAAATCTTCTGGGAAACTCGTGTGAATTAATACAAGAAATAATTTTGAATTCTTTTGAAAAAGATTTTTAAAATAAAATTTTTTAAAACAAAATAGCAAAAAAAATAATTACACGAATTAATTCTGAAAGGACTTTGAAAAGATTTTTTGATAGAATACATAAAATAATTTCGAAATTATTGCAAGTATTCTTTCATGCAATAATTCAGAAATAATTTTAGAAAGATACAAATTAATCATTCACAAAAATAATTCAGTATCTATTCAAAAATCTTACATGAATTATTTGATGAAATCTTCTGGGAAACTCGTGTGAATTAATACAAGAAATAATTTTGAATTGTTATGAAAAAGATTTTTAGAATAAAATTTTTTAAAACAAAATAGCAAAAAAAATAATTACACGAATTAATTCTGAAAGGACTTTGAAAAGATTTTTAGAATAAAATTTTTTAAAACAAAATATCAAAAAATAATTACACGAATTAATTCTGAAAGGACTTTGAAAAGATTTTTTGAAAGAATACATAAAATAATTTCGAAATTATTGCAAGTATTCTTTCATGCAATAATTCAGAAATAATTTCAGAAAGATACAAATTAATCATTCACAAAAATAATTCAGTATCTATTCAAAAATCTTACATGAATTATTTCATGAAATCTTCTGGGAAACTCGTCTGAATTAATACAAGAAATAATTTTGAATTCTTTTGAAAAAGATTTTTAAAATAAAATTTTTTAAAACAAAATAGCAAAAAAATAATTACACGAATTAATTCTGAAAGGACTTTGAAAAGATTTTTTGAAAGAATACATAAAATAATTTCGAAATTATTGCAAGTATTCTTTCATGCAATAATTCAGAAATAATTTCAGAAAGATACAAATTAATCATTCACAAAAATAATTCAATATCTATTCAAAAATCTTACATGAATTATTTCGTGAAATCTTCTGGGAAACTCGTGTGAATTAATACAAGAAATAATTTTGAATTGTTTTGAAAAAGATTTTTAGAATAAAATTTTTTAAAACAAAATAGCAAAAAAAATAATTACACGAATTAATTCTGAAAGGACTTTGAAAAGATTTTTAGAATAAAATTTTTTAAAACAAAATAGCAAAAAAAATAATTACACGAATTAATTCTGAAAGGACTTTGAAAAGTTTTTTGAAAGAATACATAAAATAATTTCGAAATTATTGCAAGTATTCTTTCATGCAATAATTCAGAAATAATTTCAGAAAGATACAAATTAATCCTTCACAAAAATAATTCAGTATCTATTCAAAAAACTTACATGAATTATTTCATGAAATCTTCTGGGAAACTCGTGTGAATTAATACAAGAAATAATTTTGAATTCTTTTGAAAAAGATTTTTAGAATAAAATTTTTTAAAACAAAATAGCAAAAAAAATAATTACACGAATTAATTCTGAAAGGACTTTGAAAAGATTTTTTGAAAGAATACATAAAATAATTTCGAAATTATTGCAAGTATTCTTTCATGCAATAATTCAGAAATAATTTTAGAAAGATACAAATTAATCATTCACAAAAATAATTCAGTATCTATTCAAAAATCTTACATGAATTATTTGATGAAATCTTCCGGGAAACTCGTGTGAATTAATAGATTTTTTAAAGAAAACATAACAATTCAGCAATCATGTCAAGAATTATATCACGAAATAATTCAGAAATAATTTCAGAATGATAAAAATTAATCATTCACAAAAATAATTCAATATCTATTGAAAATAATTTCATGAATTATTTCATGAAATGTTGCGGGAAACTCACGTGAATTAATACAAGAAATAATTTAGAATTCGTTTGAAAAAGATTGTTACAATAAAATTTTTTAAAACACAATAGCAAAAAAGATATTTATACGAATTCTTCCTGAAAGAACCTTGAAAAGATTTTTTGAAAGAAAACATAAAATAGTTCAGAAATTATTGCAAGTATTCAACACGAAAAGGGCAGCGTCCGTATATAAGAGGCATCGTATAATGTATTTATTTTGTTTTTAATTCGAATTTGTTTCAATCAAATAAGTCCTAATTAATACAATATTTAATAAACAAAACTTACTAAATAAGTATATACTAATTAAACAAAGTTAATATTAAAAAATAAAGAAATATTAGAAATAAATATTCTAATTTATTTTGTCAGTCATTTTGCACTATATAATGAAAAAAATGAAATGATTGGATAATGATCGGATTTAGTCGTCCATTGTTTTCTACATTCGTATGATCCTATTAAAGAACGTATTAAAATGTGTGGGGGTATATAATTTTTCGTTTTTGTGAACTAAGATAGATTGAAACATTTACTAATTGCGAAAAATATTAATTTGAAAAGTTAATGTAAGAATATAAAAACTTAAAATAAAAGGAAAAAAAACATTTAAAGATGAATAATATAGGTACTTAAAATAAGCAATATTTTTTATTATTATTCATAATAGTATTCTTTCAGTATGACAATGTTTAGAAGTCCCCTCAAAATCGACAGAAATATTATTCATACGTCTGCCAAGAGTAAAGAGCCTTTGACTCTAAAAGTTGATTCTAAATTGAAAACACTACAAATAATAATAACGTCGGTAAGGTAGAGCTCATTCTATTCATCTCTGCATTATATGCAATTATCATTTTTTATTTTTATCGAATTTCGGGAAAAGAGCTCTTTATTGCCCTTCGTAATGACAAAAATACACTATGTGTAAATTTTCAAGTTATTGCTCGTTATAGATTTTACAGGAAACGGGTTGAAAAATTTTCTACCAGTTTTTTATGAAAAATAATGAACAGAATTTCTGAAAAATTTATAGGTGTATTATTTATGCAATTACGGAGTGCAGTGAAGAGCTTCATTCATCAAAAGTTGAATCTAAGATCAAAAAAATGTAAAAACTCATAACGTCGGTAAGGAAGAGCTCCTTTATACACACACATTTCACATCGACTTAATACAATATTTAATAAACTAAAAGTATTAAATAACTATGAATTAATTGATCAAAATTAATATTAAAAAATAAAGTAATATTAAGAATAAATTTTCTAATGTATCGTATCACTCATATTGCAGTATATAATGAAAAAAATGAAATGATCTAACAAGCGAGCGATAGCGTAATGGATAGCGTATTTGCGTAGTACCCAAGCGACCCGGGTTCGAATCTCCATCATGTAAAAAATTTTTCTGCGTTTTTTTCTGCGATAAAATAGTGTAAAATTATTAACAATGTAAATATATGTAAAAATAGTTAGAATATTATTTAAATAATATTCTAAATTATAAAAATGTACCTTCAAATACGGGATTATATATACCCTTCGAAATTTATTGTTAGTAATATTTACTAAATATTTTCTAATTAATTCACAATATTTATTCCTGAATCCTTCCAAAAATCTTTCATTGAAAGGATTCTGCAATAATACATGATTTTATAACCTTCGAAATTTTTTGTTAGTAATATTTCCATTATATTTTCGAATTAATTCACAAAATTAATTCCTGAATCCTTTCAGACATCCTTCATTGGAAGGATTCTGTAATAATACGGGATTTATCCTCTTCAAATTTCTTGTTAGTAATATTTCCATAATATTTTCTAATTAATTCACAATATTAATTCCTGAATCCTTTCATACATCTTTCATTGAAAGGATTCAGGAATTAATTTTGTGAATTAATTCGAAAATATTATGGAAATATTACTAAAAAGAAATTTCAAAGAGTATAAATAACGTATTATTGCAGAATCCTTCCAATGAAAGATGTCTGAAAGGATTCAGGAATTAATTTTGTGAATTAATTCGAAAATATTATGGAAATATTACTAAAAAGAAATTTCGAACAGTATAAATCACGTATTATTACAGAATCCTTTCAATGAAAGATGTCTGAAAGGATTCAGGAATTAATTCACAAATTAATTCCTGAATCCTTTGAGACATCTTTCATTGGAAGGATTCTGTAATAATACGGGATTTATCCGTCTTCCAAATTTCTTGTTAGTAATATTTTCATAATATTTTCGAATTAATTCACAAAATTAATTCCTGAATCCTTTCAGACACCTTTCATTGAAAGGATTCTGCAATAATATGTGATATTAATTCTGAAAGGATTCTGAAAGATTCTTTCAGAAATCATTCAGTGAAAGGATTCTGTAATGATGCTATGTCCGGGGTATTTTCCTTTCAGAATTATTTCAGGAAATAATTTTGAAATATCTTTTAGTAACCTTTTGGTAATAATCCATGAATCCTTTCAGAAATCTTCTATTGAATAAATTTTGCAATGATATTATAAATTATTTTTGAATTATTCCATTGAATTAATTCTGAAAGGAAAATACCCCGGACATAGCATTATTACAGAATCCTTTCACTGAATGATTTCTGAAAGAATAAAATTATTTCATGCATTCTTTCAGAATCCTTTCAGAATTAATACATGCTGTGTGGGGTAGAAATATCCTGATTTGATCCTCCAATGCGTATTATAAGATAAGATTCAATCGATTCTCAAAAGTGATAAGAGCTTGTTAGGAACCAACAACTAAGATGTTTTAGACAGTATTGCTCATAAAGTACGAAAAAAGTATTATGTTTTGAAGTTGATTCTCCAAAATAAAATAAGGTAATTGCAATTTTCATAGATCAGCTATCTAGTTGCAGAAGGTCATATTCAAGCTGTTGTATTTTGAAGACTTATGGAATAAGCTCAGCCTGATACAAATATTATTGTATTCTTAAAAAAAGTGATCAGTGTGCAAAAATATAATATAATTATAGTGAATAAATAAAATAAAGTAGCGGTATGATGTGTTAAATGAAGTGTTTATAACAAATTTCTAACCTCTACTTAAAATCAGAATTTAAAATATTGGTCAGAGCCTTGGTTAAAAAAAAGCATTTTTTGTCTATACTTCAAGAAATTTTGTTGATATTAGCGCTGTGCTGTTGTATACATTTACTTAAACATCAATTAAAAGATTATGTCAAGTGAACATAAAATACAGAAAAAAGAAAAAATGATGTGTTATTGTTGTGAAAATTTCTACGAATAAAAGTGCCCAGTGAATCTAATTTTATAATTTTCTCATGGTGGGAGACGTCAAAATGTTTCAGAAGAGTTCTCAGTAAATATTGTGAAAATGTCTACGGATAAAAGTGCTCAGTTAATCTAATTTTATAATTTTCTCACGGTGGGAGACGTCAAAATGTTTCAGAGGAATTCTCAGTAAATATTTTTCTACACAAGATTCAGATAATTATTTCAAAAAGTATACAAGAATGTTAAGAAAGCTTTTATTATCAGAAATTCTTAGTTCATAATCTGATTGTTTGTAATTTTACAAGATGTGTGGCAATCATGAGTTATTAATTTAAGTAGTTTCAGTCAATAAATATTTCAAGATGTTTTATATTTTAAAAGAATGTCGAGAAAGCTTTTTTTCTCCCAATGATTCTTAGTTCATAAACTTTTGTTTTTAATTGTTACACTGAAAAAAGATTGGCGCATCGGCAGCGCTTTCTGCAGTGTAACGGGTGCGCTGGAGGTTAAGGAGTATAGGCCGTCCGTTTAGCGCCTATGTTGTCCTTTTCAGCGCACCACGCGTCCGCGCAAGGGCTCGGACTGCCTCACGGGTCTGTTACACTGCTTGCTTTGAACAACTCGTACGCCGCGCGTGCGCTGCAGTCGCGCAGAAGAGAGCGGTATACGAGCAAAGACGACGGGGCGTCACTCGTCAGACGTCCTGTAAACAGGAGCCTTTCTACAATAGATTCAGTTCAGTGTTCAGTTCAGTGTTCAGCTGTTCCGTGGTCTGAACGAATCAAAACGTGAGTTTTCCGTCTAGTATAGCATTACCAATGATCATCTTACAAAAACGACATCATCTTTGTGCTGAGAATTTTTGTCTTCGTATTTTATAGTTCGTGATTCGTAATTGCAAAATAACGTGAAATAAGGAGCCGATAAGTACTTTACTGCTTGTTGAAATTGACGAAAAGAATTGTTATTTGAATCGCATCATTAATTCGTCATTTTTGTTTGTCGAAAACTCAACCAATTCCAGGCATGGATACCTTACAGCATACTGAAGAAGATGTAGATGTGAGTAAGGATCTTATAGAGGAATTAATCATCAATGTGATAAAGAAAGAGCCGATTATGTATGATAAATCCATTGAAACAAGGTTAAATGTTAAAAAAGAGCGTCATAACTACTACGGAGTCATTTCGGATGCGATATTTAATTATTACCAAGTTTATTTGAAAGGTGTTAATAATCTTATATTGCCGTTTTACTCAATGTTTTAGTATAGTTATGTATAAATCTGCTATATAATAATTGCTGAAAATTTTTTTTAGTAGAAGATATTGAAAAAATTTGGAAAGATTTATATCAAAAATTTCTTGATGAGTACAAAAAAGAAGTTAAATACATTCCGTCAGGGTCAGGAGGTGACAACATTTTTTTAAGTAATTGGAAGTATTATAATAGTATGACTTTTTTAATTCCGTATGTAAGTCACCGTCAGATGATATCATCTATTCAAACTGAAGGAAATGAGAAGACACCTCTATGCCCAAGTAAGAAATTCAAAAAGAATGAAAGATGTAAATCTGAGGTTAATTTATTGCATGATATAAGCAAGAATATAAGTCAATTGGGTGGACTTAATGAAAGTAATAAAAAAAGTGAAATTGGAAGTGTCATCGATAACTATATGGGACTGATAAAAGTAGGCCTTCAGGATATTCCAGAAACTGATAAATTTTGTTTGTCTTCGGAAGTACTTAAATGTATTAAGTCATACATAAACTGAAAAGATATTATTTTCTTTAAGTAAATTGTGTAAACCATCTTATAAAGATAACTACAATTTTTATTTAATATTGCAAATTTTACAAGTATAGCAGAAGAGTTCATACCAAAAATAAGTTAATTTATCTTATTATTAATAATTTCGATTGAAGAGACAAAATCATTTTTTTTATATTTATTATTATTATCAAAAATGTAATTATAAAAAATGTACTTTCGATGGTGCAAGCGTTGCAAGATGCACCTTCCTTGTCATATTGTTTGCATTTATGTGCGTAGACTAGTTTTTAATTTTCATCTAAAAATAAAAATAAATTATTAAAATGTAATATATTTATTTTTTATTTTAATAAACTCTATCAACATACCTCCTGCTTTGATTTCATTAATAAGTTTCTCATCAAGAATATCAGCATAAAAAATAATCGATGGAATAATGTAAAAGTTTAACCATAAATCATGAATTTTGTTTATCGATACTTTTTTTGATAGAAATAATTCACTTTTGTACCACTCTTCATATTTGTTAATCACTTCGTTAATTACATTGATTTTGGAATTTATTGGTACAAAATTAAAAAATACATTACTAGACTTTTGCCTTTTCTTATAAAAATTAGTTATCATGGTTGTATCTAATGGTTCCACCGTAATAACTACACTCCTAATTGTTTCACTTGCACCAAATATTCCTTGTCCACTTCTCCCTAACACGACACAATCTGAGCTTTGGAACATTTCATAACCCATTTCTCTAAACATTGTCTCGCAGGTATCCATGCCTGGAATTGGTTGAGTTTTCGACAAACAAAAATGACGAATTAATGATGCGATTCAAATAACAATTCTTTTCGTCAATTTCAACAAGCAGTAAAGTACTTATCGGCTCCTTATTTCACGTTATTTTGCAATTACGAATCACGAACTATAAAATACGAAGACGAAGATTCTCAGCACAAAGATGATGTCGCTTTTGTAAGATGATCATTGGTAATGCTATACTAGACGGAAAACTCACGTTTTGATTCGTTCAGACCACGGAACAGCTGAACACTGAACTGAACACTGAACTGAATCTATTGTAGAAAGGCTCCAGGAGGAGCTGAGAGCACAGAGGACAGCCGACGCGCCAATCTTTTTTCAGTGTAGATATGTATATGTATACGTGCGACCGCACTGTAGCGAATAGCAATGCATGACAAGACTATAGCGTAATGTCGCTGTTGTAGCACAGCGCGTGTGTGCTCTTGTCTGCGAGCGAGCGCATGGCCGACTAAGAGTGTTCTCGGCGTGCGTGCTTCTCCTCAATAAAATAAATAAAACCGTCGGGCCCGCCAAGTATGTAGGGGAGATCGGAGGACCATCCCTGCTAGAGTAGCTCTAGACTTCTCTTGTCCTTCCTAAATGCGTAATATTATAGAAAGTTCAAAATTGAGGAGGAATAATGAAAAATAGTGATGTGTTGGTAACTACCATTTGTAGAGAGTGCTTATTGAATAGATGAGATCAGAATAAATAAAAGAACTATAGACAAATTGTGTTGTTAGAATATATTTAAAAAATTAGTTTTTTAAAGAACGTTCTGATTGTTTTGAAAAAATATTTAAGCTCTCATTAAAGTTTTTGGTACAGAGGGAGAGAAAGGGGGGGAAGAAAGAGAGGGTGAGAGAGTTTAGTAAATAATGTTTGTTAAGTATAAATATACATTACATAACATACTTGTTTAAACGCATATCGTCATTTAAGTAGTCCGAGTATCGATCAAGTAGAGAACCAAAGCTAATGACATTTTTTAATGAATACGCTATATTGAGCCAATTAAAAATAGTAACAAGTGATTGTTGATTAAAAAATGGACTTAAGTCGTTTTTTCGAGATCGATAAAGTTGCCGTATTAGCAATATATTGTAAGGACACAATTAGCCAGTTTTTTTATTTAGCTCTTAGCAAAGCTAATTTCATTTTGTAAGCGTATGGAATTTTTTTTCTAGTTGAATATAGGTTGCAATTTAATGTATTGTGACGTTGCATCCTGGCCTATTAGCGTATAATTATTTATTAATACTAAATCTATCTTTGCTAGCTCTCCCCCAGGTTAGGGAGCATCGGCGAAGATGCAACGGCCACAAGTGCGGAGTTATCTCCGCACGGGCCTCTTATGCCCCTCTGTCGTGGGTCCCCTTGCGCTGCTTTCTAATTACGTGGGCATCTGCGTTTTCACTGATCGTTCCTCGTTCTCCTGAAATTGCATGCAATAGGGAGCGGGGCGGTCGGCGACGCGCTCGTCGATAATAATCACTGGCACACAAAAAAAAAGTGGTCTGTACTTTTGACCAGACCCACCTATCCTCATGTATTTTTTCGCGCTGAATCCGAATGTGGAGTCCATTTAAGCCCTACACCTCGAGATTTTGAGTAAATTGCAAAAAACAGCTAAAAATTGCGAAAAATCGCGAAAAATCGCTTTAATAAGAACAAGAAAATTCTGAAAAAATTTTTCTGATCAATATCCGACGCTTTTTTCTTGTAATCATTCCATCGCCGGCTACTACAAAAATATGTTTTCGTACGCTTTGTGTGCTTAGGAAGAAACTGTTGTACACTTGTGGAAGCATAAAGCTTTTTATTTTTAACATACACATCCTTACATCAGTGCCTTCCTAAAAAATTTATAATAATAAATTGGCTGATACGGCTTTATTTTTTCATAGTATATTTTGCAACAAGTGTGGGAAACGCGGTACAACGGGAATCATCTATACGAGTTGCCAATGATATTTTTTGTGATAGTACCTTTATGCGAGACATTCGTATTTCCCACACTGTTTTGAGTGTGGAAAATGCGATTCCCCGAACTGGTGTGCGGAAAAAATGTTTCCTACCTATAATGCTCCCCTCCCCTCCCCTCAGCTGGTCAGTGGTGGGAGTTAGTTGTGTATGCCCCATGGTGCCACAATAACTACTCTCTAAAGTTGAATTAGTGAAAATTGCTCCACCATTTCAATTAGTAGAAAAAACTACTAATTTATTAGTGAATATTCACTATTTCATTAGTGGTTTTTTAAAAACTACTAATTAAATTAGTAAAAACTACTAATCAAAATAGTAGTTTTAATAAGCTACTAAATGAAATAGTGAATATTCACTAATAAATTAGAAGTTTGTTCTACTAATTGAAATGGTGGAGCAATTTTCACTAATTCAACTTTAGAGAGTACTGGCCAAAAATCGGCCAAACACCAAACAATTTCTTTATCTAGAAATAAAAATCTACGAAAGAAACTTTGGTTTTGTCGAGGATCTCTCGGTGAATACACAAATGTAGTCAGTTCATGGACTAATAACAACGGCAATCGTGAATACAAGTATCTG
Source organism: Torymus aiolomorphi (assembly GCA_036365515.1). Classification (NCBI taxonomy): domain Eukaryota; kingdom Metazoa; phylum Arthropoda; class Insecta; order Hymenoptera; family Torymidae; genus Torymus; species Torymus aiolomorphi. The sequence continues at coordinate 85,300,613 of CM070874.1, read as the reverse complement.
ACGTCTCTTTTCACGCTACCTACACATACAGTGAAGAGAAAAAATACTTGCGTGTTCGCGTGGCAAATCCTTGCAATCACGGCGACAGCGTCGGTTCGCGTCTCGCCATCGGTGGTGCGTATCGTTCGCGCGAGTCGACGAAAGTCTTTCGTCGGAGGCGCACGCACGAACAAGCACGCAATTGACAGCGTCGACTTCGCGGTCAAGTGTATGTAAGCGTCAATCAATGAAAAAGAAAAGTAACAGAGCCATGCGCGCGATCCTTTTGATACTGGGTTGCTGCCTTGCCGGTGCACGTGCGCGCGTCGACCTCTTCAAGCAGCTCGAGATTTTTAATATCACAGAGAGGCTGAGGCTTATCGCCCCAGAGCAGGTGCTCAGGAAGTACGACATCGCAAGGGAGAACGGGAGCGAGTGCGAGAGGGATGTCGCGCTGTATGAGGAGGCGATCCGACGAAGGGAATCGTGGGCGTTAAGAAGTAAGAATATATACTTTTGCTTCCTCACAGACGAAGCTTTGTGATAGTAAAAAATATTTTTTTAAAATATGATAGTAATATTATTTAAAACGTGTAGAATCAAAACACACTATTTTCAGAGAATGTTTGTATGGATGTGTGCGTGCGTGCGTGTGTTCGTGTGTTCGTAGACAATAATATCTCAGGATCTACTTGATCGATTTTAACCGGACAGGGCTTCTTTTTTTTGCTTTTGTTACATAATCGGGATCAATATCTCTTTTTTGTTAAAGTCGATTTTTTTTTGTTTTATAAAGATTTTTCGATTGTCAAAATTTTATTTTTCCATTTTTTAGGCATGCCCTTTTTCGGAAGAGTCCTATTTTCACCAGACCGAAAATTGTTACATCTCAAATACTAATAAACATTAGCAAAAACAATAAAATACATAATTTTTTTGGAATCTTGCCGCCCCTTGATCACTCCTTCAAGTACCGCCTATGCGCCATGCCGTACTTGGCGTATACCTTAATCCGCCACTGATCTTGTATTATCGGCGGAACAAGTAGAAATAATTAAACAAATCCATTTGCCTTGTGTAATTTTCTAGTACATCGTTCTACGTTAAAAAATAAATTTTATTTTTATTTTTCGAATTGAGCAATCTTTTAAGTCGACATTGTCTGATTTGATGTGTTGTTTTTTTATTCTGCTATTTGATTTCGCACTAATCTACAGATGATGCGGAAATGAGACACAGAGAAAAGTAAACAGAATAGGAGCGCTGATACGCGCGAAATCTTCGGCGATTTTTGTGTTCGGATGGTAGAAGGCTGCTTAAAATTTAACACTGGGCCGCGTTATACAAATCAATCAGACGCGTATATTTTTGTTTTCAACTCTCAAATACTTTATCTCGAATGGAAACTCGTCAGTAAAATCTGTGGAAATGTAAATTTGTTCAGACGCAGAAGAAAAATTGTAACTATATACATATGCTATTAACGACTTTTTTTATTTAAACAAAGCCTGTAATAGGCGTGACATATATATTTGGGAGTGTACATTTAACCGACTTAATATTATCCGATTGGGCCGACAAAAATATGGATTGATAGATAATTTCAAGACCTTTCAGAAAATGGGCCTACTTCCGACCGATATCCAAATCCAGAGCGAAAAAAAATTATTTTCGATTTTTCCATAATTTTCTTTATTTTTTTTAATCGACTTAATAATATTCGATCGGGCCGAAAAAAATATGGGTAAATAGGAAATTTTAAGAACTTTTGAGAAAATGGGGCTACTTCCGACCGATATCCAAACCCGGCCAAGGAAAAAAATTATTTCTATTTTTCCATATTTTTCTTTATTTTTTTTTAAATCTGATCGGGCCGAAAAAAAATATGGGTGGATAGGAAATTTCAAGACCTTTCAGAAAATGGGCCTACTTCCAACCAATATTCAAACCCAGAGCAAAAAAATTATTTTCGATTTTTCCATATTTTTCTTCATTTTTTTTAACCGACTTAATAATATCCTATTGGGCCTACAAAAATATGGATTGATAGGTAATTTCAAGACCTTTCAGAAAATGGGCCTAATTCCTACCGATATCCAAACCCCCAGAGCCGAAAAAAATTATTTTCGATTTTTCGATATTTTTCTTTATTTTTTTAAAATGACTTAATATTATCCGATCAGACCGACAAAAATATGGATTGATTGGTAATTTCAAGGCCTTTCAGAAAATGGGCCTACTTCCCACCGATATCCAAATTCGGCGACGAAAAAAAAAACCGCTGCCGATTAATTGGCACGTAGCTTCCTCAAACTTAATTTATTGATCCCTTTAATTAATTTTTACTTCTAATATTTAAAATACAATACTTTATCTTGTACGGTTAGACTAACTAGGAGAGGGTCATGAGTCCGGATTCAGCTTAAACTGTGCATTATATCTTTTTTCGTAATGGACCGATTTTTTTGGGCAACGAACTTGATCTGAAGATATATAAAAGCTACATCTGTGCCAAATTTCACGACGATTGGGTAATTTTTGCTCTAGTTATCGTGCGATAACGAAAACGCAAATTTTGTCTAAAATAATTCTTTTCTAAAAAACAAATGAAGATCATCTCTTGAGATTTTAACCAAATATAGTCTTCTATAAGTTTAATAAGTGGTTAAAATTTTAAGTCGATAAATCAAGTAATCTCTGAGAAAATGCGATTCGAAAGTTGTTTAAAAAAATTTTTAACCTCAAATATCTTTTTTCGTAATGGACCGATTTTTTTGGGCAACGAACTCGATCTGAAGGTATATAAAAGCTACATCTGTGCCAAATTTCAGGACGATTGGATAATTTTTGCTCTAGTTATCGTCCGACAACGAAAACGCAAATTTTTTCTAAAATAATTTTTTTCTAAAAAACAAATGAAGATAATCTCTTGAAAATTTCACCACATATAGTCTTTAATTAGTGTAATAACTGGTTAAAATTTCAAGTCGATAAATAAAATATTTTTTGAGAAATTAATTTATAAAATATAAAAAAGTTTTCCTTAATAACAATTGACAAAGTGAAGATATTTTAAATTTTAAAAAAGGAAAATATGGGTAATTTAAATACCTTTCAAGAAAAGTTTATTATATTATGTAATAATGACTGTAAGATATGAAAAAATCAAAAAAACTAAAAATTCAAAATCGTTTTTTGGTTATAAAACAAAAGAAAATCAATAAAAACTCAAATCCATCAGGGTACCTTTCTTTTCCCGCGAGACGAAGAGAATAAGCTTTACCCGACGAAAATCGGTCGATTTGTTTCGGAGATATGAAGAGTTCAAATACACACACACACACACACACACACACACACACACACACACACATACATCGACGAAAAAAAAATGATCAAAATCAACTAATATACACATATATCGCCTTAAAACATCTTTTTGAACATTTTTTTTCGAAATTTTTTTTCACCGTTACAAAGCTTCCTCTATGAGGAAGCAAAAATCGATTTTTCGATATTTTGCTTTATTGTTTTTAACCGACTTAGTATTATCCCATCAACTATATAATTGAATTTGCACAACTTCAAAATAAGCTTTAAATACCTGCTAAAGCTGAACTTGATGTCTCTGGCCAGTTTCGAGTTATGCTGCGGACAGATTTATAACACACACACACACACACACACACACACATACACACACACAGACATTTTCTAGAAAATGCATATCTCGATTCAGGGAGCTCAGAAATATCGAAAATTATCGAAATCTCGAGGTCGAAAAATTTCACTGTCACCAAGTTTTCTCTTTGAGAAAGCAATAACATAAAAGAGTATGGACTATGTTTACGAATAAATGCGAATGCCTGCGTTGTATTTGCGAATACTTTATTCCATTCAAAAAATTAAAATCTATCTGTATAAAGGTGTATGTTGCAATCAAAAAATTGAAATTGAAGACTATTAATAAGAACTCACGACGCTCAAATAGTTTCGGTCACAATCACCCAGGAGTAGGACAAGTTAAAAAAAGTAAAGAAAATTGAGGAGGTAGACTTCGAGAGAGAATTATAAATAGTTAAAATTTATTTGCATGAATGTTATATGTTGTTATATGTTAAAATATTACGTAACTATACAAATATGTTGTATATATTCAACAGTTTTCCACGCCGCCCTAAAGGTACTGTTAATAGTCGCGTTGGATTTATATTTGAAGTGGTATCCTTCGTCAGTAGCCCTAATCCACTTTTTTTTATTGATAGTATATGTTGAAGAATGTTTGAAGATTGAATTAATCAAATCTTCTTATATTAGTTTAACGATACAATTACGGCAACTCAAGAATAAACAAAAGTCATTCCCAAGAACAGTTTGCAGTCGAAAAAATTCTCAGTAGGTCCCAGGTGGAAGTTACCAATTTAGCATATGAAATAGCTAAATTAATTGTTTGAATAATTTCGTTTAAACGAATTCTTGCATAGTACATTTTCTTTTGGTTTTTATATTGTACTGGAATCGGATTCTATAGAAAATTTAATATGAATGTAATCTAATCAACCAAATATTTCTTAAATATTTCTAAAAAATTTTCAAAAAAATTTACTTAAATAAACGATTCAACTTCTCTTCACTATCCACCTTTTTATTAAAAACTATTCACCTAACTCCCAATAATGGAACTCGATTTAACATCTGCGCAGTGCTGGACTCCTCGTCGAAGGTACCGATGGGTGTACTCCGGGGCAACGTCATCGACCTTGGCATGTATGACGAGTGCATGGCTGCGCGGGCGCCCAACATTCGGAGTCGGCACTGTATGTACTCGATCCGGCCGCAGGACAACGACTTCGTCTTCCCGATCGACCCGAAGATGTCTATCTGCCTTCCGGCTAGCTGCACGGATAGGGACATCGTTGAGCTCTTCAATGGCGCTATCAACCGTAGCAAGGAGCTGAAGGGATCAGGTCTAGTTGTATCCTCCGCCACGTGCACCTCCTGGAATAACAATCGATTGAGCGTCTGGGAAATCGCGTTAATGTGAGTTCAAAGAATCGTGATTTGTAGAGTGGTATCATAGTGTTTAAAATCAGACAGGTTCGGTTCCGAAATTCGGAAAGGTTTAGAAAAAGATTTTAACGATTTATTCCAAACTTTTCTGGGCATTGTAATTAGAGGATCTTCTCGAGATTTAAAATTGCAGACAAACTAGACGACTATTCTTCCAAAGTTATGAAAAGAAGCTTAATAATTAATTACCGGTTATAAGGTAGAAGAGTATGACGAAAAATTTGATGAGATGCTATGAAATTAAAAAATGGTGAACATTGCGAAATAACGATGAGTTTTATCGGATATAAGCAATATGCAACTTTCAGTGACTTCTTAAAGCGTACAATTACAGTAATTACGATTCGACCCATTCACATGCGTGTTCATAAACATAGTTGTCTATGTCGCTGCAATTTGTAGTGATAAATAGGTTACGCATCTATTGTACGCGAACAAACATGAACTTACATGCGCGTATATTAAACAATGTATTATTTCATATTCTGTTATGAGGCCGCTTTTAATACAAATACAGTTCAGTCTTTTGTACCTACATTCTTATTGTGTCAAAAAATTATAAACTGATGTTATTTGAAAAAAATAAATTCAAAATAAAATTGCTTTTTCGCATATTAATGATACAACATTTTTATTGAAATTAGAAGCTTAGATAAAGAGATATCAGTTTTAATTTTGCAAATAAAGTAGAAACTGATTCAAATATTTCTTAAATGATTAAAAATAGAAAACATACAGAAAGACTTAAGCATTATTTTCAATTGGTTTCCTACATTTTTTATCGCTACTTTCTATCTCAACCCTTTCGTTTATGGTCTATAAGTTTTCAATGCAAACTTAAGAAAATTAGTCAGGCATGCTTAGTCGACATTTTTAAAGAAATTTTTGAAAGTACAATTTTTTTATAATAAGGATATTTAATCTTTTTTTTTCTTATAAAACAGGTTAAAATTTATATTAAAAGTTGTCAAAGTATAGATTCTATCTTCAGCTATTTCGTTTTTTGTACACTTTCTAATTGGTTTCGAGAAATTAAAAAAGAAAAAAAAACTTAATCTTCTCTTAGTAAAAGTTAAACGTCCGTAGTATTAAATATTTTGAAGGGTGAAAAATGGACATCAGATGAACTATTTTGATAGAAGACTAAAGTTTATTTACAGGCCGACGTTTCGGGAGAGTTTTTAGTTAAAAAAAACTGAAGAGGGGAGTTAAAAATCCTCCCGAAACGTCGGCCTGTAAATAAACTTTAGTCGTCTATCAAATTGGTTCGTCTGATGGCCATTTTTCACCCTTCTAAATCTAAATCTTCTAAATCTTCTTTTGTTCATTATAGAGGACGCGGTGACTGAGAGGGTTAAATGATTTAAAGCCGTAAAAACATTTTTTCACTTACCTTTTATCGGTTTTAATTTGGCTATAGCATTGATACGTTTAAAATAATATTCAATAACAGAAACTATTTTTCACAAAGTATACAACAGCTATTCCGAAACTAATAGTACATGGTTGGATTTATTTTTAGCTAATAGAAAGTATACATTCCAAACATTTTTTTCCAAAAGAATTTTTACTTTTACAAAGTATACACAACTTAATTTTTTCATTAATTCCAGAATCCTTGCATCGTTCTACTTGTACTTCCTGTTCTGCTGCACTATGCTGGACCTGTCCAAACGTCTGCGCAAGCCTGGCGATCGAATCAACCTGGAGGAAATACGCTCCACGACACGCTTCTCCATCTTGAGAAACGCCGAGACAATTTTCGACCTAAAATCGCAGGAGGGCGATATGCCCTTCATCCACGGTATTCGCGTCATCAACTCCATTTGGATTGCACTCTTTCATGAATATATTGTGCGAATTGTTGGATCCGTTAATGATCTGATGGGTGTGTCGCAGGTAGATCTATGAGTTGTTTCTTCATGCGTACAGTAAAAATAGTTTTTATCTAATAAAACGGTTTCATTAAAATAAATAGTACATTGTGCCACTAGGGAGGAAAGTTGACTTTTCTACCCAGGATGATGACTGAGCACGGCTCACTCGCCTTTGGCGCCCGAGTGATACACGAGTGTTCCATATCATCATCCGAGTCTGAGAAAGTAAATTGCTACCTTGTTACACATAGTACTTCTTTAACGAGTGCAGGAATAAGATTTTTTTTTTGCATGAAAGGTGGATGGGGGATTAAGTAGTAATTTTAGAGTAATGGGAGATTAAGTTCTCTTTCTCCCGTCGGACATAGTACATCGTACAACAAGGGGAGAAAATAAGCTATTTCTAGTGAGAGTGAGGTGTTCTGCACTACTCGGAGTCGAGGGCGCCGAAGACGCCCGAGACAGAAACGAGTGCTGAAAACACCTCACCCAAGTCTGAAATAGCTTTTTTTCCCGTGATACACACCGTATTTTTTTTAAAGAAGGCATGATTGGGCTTTTTTACGTGTGTAAGTCGGAAAGAGGATTGGGTATTTCCAGTCGTACATAATGCAGTTGGAAATCGAAATAATTTGAAATGTATACACAATTAGCTTACCTCCCCAAAGGGAGGTAGAAATATTCATCTCTCACCTGTGTTAGGGTAGAAATGGATATTTCTTACCACTTTCATGAAATATGCTCAAAAATGCGAAATTTTCTCTCTTACTTTCACACATGAAAAAGGCCCTATTTCATATCTGAGTGAGAATAGTATATTACGCAACTAGGGAGGTAAAGAGTTGGCAAGTCTATAGCACATGTAAATTGCCACCCGAGTTGAAGGTCGGCTCAGCCGGCCCGGTTTTCCATTCACCTTTCTATCCAGAATAAGAGCCTCTTTCATGCATGAATTGAAAAATAGTACCTTGTGCAACTAGGGGGAAAAGTTGAGTTTGTCTAGCGAGGATGATGATTGAGCACGAGTGATACACAAGTGCACAAAATCATGATCCGAGTCTGATAAAATCAATTGCTCCCTTGTTACACATAGTACTTTTTTTAATAAGGTACAGGAATAGGACGTTTTTGTGCATGAAAAGTGGATGGGTATATCAAGTCATCATAACGGGAGACTAAGTTCTCTTCTTCCCGCCGTAGCGGGATTTTCCATTCACTTTTCTATGCATGAAAAGGGCCTTTTTCATGCACGTGTTAAAAAAAATATATTATTTCCAAGAAGGATTGAATTGACACACGGATGATTTAGGGGTGTTATACAGTGGTGGTGGTGGGAATAACAGGTGTCAAGAGGCATATACGTTTACTAGGGCCCCGCATGGCGTGAGATAAGGCTTATGTGTGTCCGTTTATTTTGCAAGGAGAGGAGTATGGATGGGATGGTAATTATAGTGTGTTTTGAATAAAAATATCATTTATGCATAGTATAATTTATTCGAGAAACTTATATAATATTTATACATAGTAAATAATGAAATAAATTATTATAAATTATATGTAGATGAAAGGTACATTTTGTTGCCGTGGTAATTATAAGTACAAATTAGAATTTCTTGTATCCATTGCGTTCTGGTACAGAGTGTGTATTAATGGAAAATTTTTCTTTTATTTCTTTCCAATGTTAAGCAACGGATTTTTTTTCCTCCTTGAGAAGGGGTGTTCGATCTGAGTTTTTACTGTTGGTCTTCTCCATCGTCAAAGATGTGAAAGAATGAGGAGAGGAGTGGGAGTGTGATGATATTTATAGTAATCGTCTGCTCAGATATAGTGATTTGATGGAGAGAGACAGAGAGAGATAAGAAATATGTTGGCCTGGTGAAAGAATTGCTCGTGATTAAAATCAGTATTGAAAAATGGAAAACTGTCACGAAAAGCACAGAGCTCTCGCAGAAGTGCCCAATGTTCTGCTAGCCACCACGTACGCTCTTAATAAATCCAACACGAAAAGAGTCTGTGTAGGCCTAGAACACACCGGCGGATACTATCGGTCAGTTATAAAGTTTATCACATCTGGTCCTTCGTACAAAAACGTAACGCTCAACGAAAATAGCTGGAATGATTTGCAAGACCGATTCGATACAATAACAGCTTATTTTGGTGACATTTACACGTTTTATCAAGACTTTGAAAGACCAACTAAAATTTTTTTGGACAACCACGATTTAAACTTTACATCGGCATACGGTAACAGATCTATCGCAATCGATGAGCGCCCACAACCAACACAAGACAAAGACGAACAACCATCGTGCAAAAAGAAGAAAAAATATTTCAATAACCCACCAGGTATCGTGATGCAGGAAACTACTTTCGAAGGTCTTCGAAAACAGGGTAATTTAATCAACCTTCGTTTAGCCATGCTCAAGCAACGAGTCGGTAAAGTCAATCGCACCCTTGACTATATACTCGCATATCTGAAAAATAAACTCCAAGAAGAAGCCGCAGACAACATGCAGAACATTCTCAAGGACTTTAAAGCATTCAAACAATGCTACACCATTCAAAAACTTGACATAGAAGGGTTCATTTCTGAAAATATGGTCGGCGACAACGATAAGTATAAAAGTGAAGATTTAAATATTGTTCTTGCCGAAATTTATGCTGTCGATCTGCCTATAGTTGCTAAAGATATACGCGAATAATACTTTTATTCAAAACAAACTATAAGCATCTACCCATCCTTACTCCTCTCCTGTATGGTATACAGTCCAACATATTTCTTATCTCTCTCTGTCTCTCTCCATCAAATCACTATATCTGAGCAGACGATTACTATAAATATCATCACAATCCCACTGCTCTCCTCATTCTTTCACATCCTTGACGATGGAGAAGACCAACAGTAAAAACTCAGATCGTACACCCCTCCTCAAGGAGGAAAAAAAAACGGTTGCTTAACACTGGAAAGAAATAAAAGAAAAATTTTCCACTAATACACACTCTGCACCAGAACGCCATGGATACAAGAAATTCTAATTTGTACTTATAATTGCCACGGCAACAAAATGTACCTTTCATCTACATATAGTTTATAATAATTTATTTCATTATTTACTATGTATAAATATTATATAAGTTTCTCGAATAAATTATACTATGCATAAATGATATTTTTAAAACACACTATAATTACCATCCCATCCATACTCCTCTCCTTGCAAAATAAGCGGACACACATAGCCTTATCTTATGCAATGCGGGGCCCTAGTAAACGTATATGCCTCCCGACACCTGTTAAGTTACTCCCACCACCACCACTCTATAACACCACCAAATCATCCGTGTGTGCAGCGGAATGGGGAAACAGGATCATTATACTGCCCAACTTACGCTATACCTGTATGGAGTTACGGCGCCGGCGGTGAGAGGGGAGGGAGAAAAATCGGTATCGCTGTCTCTCCATATGGGACTTCTTAGTACTTACTAAGTTAACGAAAATTGAAGTGGTTATTTGTAATTTGGTGGTCTGCTTACATATATTCGGAGGGGGTATATTCATGTTCGGCGACTTGAAGACATAGAAATGAATTATAATCACTTTTTTTTTTAATATTACTGCCTACTTAAATTTAAGCGAACAAATTTTTCGTCTGAGTTAGCACCTTTTTCAACCGGCTTCGGAGATAGCACCTTCTTAAAGCGGTTTCCGAGATAGCACCTTCTTGAAGCAGCTTCTGAGTTAGCACTTTTTTCAACCGGATTTCGAGTTAACACCTTTTTCAACCGGCTTCTGACTGAAGCGACGATTTAATATTACTTTTTTTCAGTGGTATTCGTCACGGACAGGACTAATCATTTTTATGGCAATGTATGCTGTCGATTCGTTTCTTGCTATAAGCGGTTTCTTGGTATCATATAATTTTTTTAGAAAAGTGGAAAAAACAAAAAAATTTATCAATGTTCCTCTCTACTATTTACATCGATACGTTAGGTAATGGCGGCATAATTCAGTGAATTACATAAGATAAAGCCGTTTGTGAAATAATAATAATTTATTTTTCAACAATACTTTATTGTACAGATTAACACTACCACCAACCATTCTTGTATTCCTGAGTCTAGTACTATTCCCATTAATTAGTTCTGGAGCACAGTATGAATCTATTATAGATATGCTTGTGATGCGATGTTCCACAAAGTGGTGGGCCATTTTATTGTATCTGCATAATTTAGTTGATCGTGATAACTACGTAAGTATTTCGAAGTCTTATCAATGTAATAGTTCAAAGTTAATCTTATAAATATCGTTGATCTTATACGTTTGTTTTTTAGTGTTACCTACATTTATGGTCACTTTCTGTTGACATGCAACTGTATTTGGTTTCGCCTTTGATACTTTATGCACTATACAAGAAGCCGAAAATTGGACTGACAATTTTAGGATTGCTAATATTAGGTTCTGGATTGATCACGACTGTCCTCTTTAGATACAATAATTATTCAGCGTTGTACGTGACACTTAATCCAAAGTAAATATATACTTTTGAAGTATGATTTTTCGTTGAAGCTATCTTTTAGTTAACTGTAATTTTTTCTTGTAGTATACCCCACGTTTTAAAAGGTCTACACGATGTGTACATGCAGTCTTATACCCGAGCAATACCATGGCTTATTGGTGTTTACTTCGGGTACGAACTGACTCATAAAAGTGTCAAACTAACCAAGGTAATAATCCGCATTCAATTCCATATTATACCAGTGTAGACAATTAATAATGAATATTCACTTACGATTTTCAGAATGTAATTGCTGTTGGTTGGTTTTTAACTGCGTTCAGTTTTACTTTTTGTATTTATGGTACTAGATATGTAATGCTGCAAAGCTATGAATATAATGTCACCCTGGAAGCATTATTTGCACCTTTGTCAAAAGTATTTTGGAGTTTTGGTATTTGCTGGATTATATATGCGTGTAGCAATGATGCGGCTGGTATGGATGAGAATTATTTTTAATTTAACAATTTTATTACTGCGATGAAACATTATTGTAATAATTATCTTATTTACAGGACTAATTACAAAAATTTTATCTTATAAGTATTTTCGACCACTGAGCAAAATATCGTACTGTTTTTATCTTATACACATTACTTTCCCAGGATTGCAGACTGCATCATCTAGAAGTCCAATAGACTGGAATAATTTTGTTATTGTAATATTGCTTCTTAAAATATGCAATGTTATTTTTATTTAATAGTTCATGATGTGCGCTCTTCATATAAGTTTTCTCAATTTTTAGCTCCATTCTTTCATTGGAAATGTTATCATATCTTTTGTGGCAGCGTTTATTTTTTGCATTCTTTTCGAAATGCCGATGCTGGTTCTGGATAGCCTACTTTTCAAAGAAAAAGCTGAACTTCAACGAGACCAGAAAAATAAGGAAACAAGTAATTCGATCACGAAGACCCTGAAAATCAAGTGAAAAAGTACACAATAAAGAATGAAAATCAAGAGTTGAAAAATGTTTTCTAAATATTTTGAATTTGTTGAAAGTTATATTGAAATTATAACTTATATTGCTAGAAAAAAATATTACCAGGCGAGTACTATGTTAAATTAATCACTATGAAAGATTTTCTGGGTGAAACTGTACATACTACGACTAAATAATTTCTTATGAAAAAACTTCACTATATCATACTGTAAATATGTTACTTTTTGTACAATTTTTGCATATAAACCTATCTATTCTGATTATTTATATAAAACTTTTATATTGTACTGATTACGAAATTTGAAATTATCTATCGCATTAGTTTCATATATTTATAATCAAATTACACGGATATGTATTTTTATCGAAATCATACTTAATTGGATTCAGACGGGCACAGGCCATAGTATCTACCTTGGTAGTATTCAAAGTCTGCTCAATCCTAGGAAGACCATTTATCAATCATGAGTAGCGAAAACAAGATTGCATAAGGAAAGTTCTATATTTTAATATATATGATGTTCCCATAAATCATATGACTATAAGTGTTTATCATTGCCAACACAGAAATGTATGTCGCGGAGTTTATTCGTCATTGGTTCTTTATTAACATTTTCTAATACAAGCAGTATTTATTAATGTCTATATAATACTGAAATCAATTTATTGTAGCCAAGTACCCACAAGTTAACTTGGCAGACATAATAGAACTTTTCGTACCTCGAGTGTAAAATTACATTTTATGTCCACGTTGTAACTTCAAAATTATTCAGCCAGCGGTCATAAAATACTACTTAACGCCCAAGGGGCGTAATAGCTCACATTACTCCTACAAAACTCTATAGAAACTTCGCACTTTACGCCCGTGTGGGCAAAAATTATTTTAATTATATCACTATATAATGCCTTCTTTTTATTTCTAAAATTCATAAGAATTTTTTCAGATATTTACGAAAAGTCAAAGCCTATATAAAAAACCGCTGCCAATTCATTGGCACGTAGCTTCCTCTAAATTAATGTATCGTTCCTATATAGTATTTCTTTTTTTTTATTTATTCCATATTCCTACCCGTATACCACTATGCAGAGTTTCTACGGGACGCCCCCACCGCCTTGGCGTGGGTGCGTTTGATTTTAACACTCTTCCCTATATCCCACACTATTTCTGCATTCGCCCAGGGTTCGCGCTTGCACACGTCTCCTGTGGTATGGGAAAATCTCAATGCCACGAGGGAAAACCCACACCAGAAACAGCGGGCAGAGGAGTATGTTAGAGAAAATAAGCTCAGGTTATCCTCCCGTACCTGCCGGCTTAAACACCATTAATGTTCTCTGTCGGTACGGCGGAGCGGTTGCCATCCAAGTTTTAAAAATTGCCTATTTTGTTACTGGGATGCTCACTCTGTCATGCGACCAGAAAGCGTATTAATAGGGTGCTGCCAATACTCGCTCCTCTGCGAGTCGTTGTCCAATAACGTTTAAAACGTCCGGGTTCAACTCCCTCTCCGTTGCTTCAGCTACACGCAAAGGGTTCGGCGTTGTTCCGTTGGGTGCATCGTCACGCATTCCACCGGTGTCCGCCTATCCGCTTCCCCCCGGCTGGTCCGCCGCGACATCTCCCAGCAAGTGTGAGCGAGAACGAACACGCGAGCGAGAGCGTGAGCGAGAGCTGACGCGTGAAGGTGAAATGCGAACGTCCCTTTATTTGTTTTCTTCTGGCGGGCGTTTTTGGGAATTATCACCCGAATGCGAGTGAGATTTGCTGCTGTCTGTTGAACGGCTTCCTATTTTTAACAATAAGAATATATGTAGGAAGTGGTGAGGTGAGGTGAATGATATAGACATTACTTCCTACTGAAGTCTTTATTCTCTCTCTCTCTGGCGTGGTCCGACTGGAACAGTGGTCGGAGCGGAACTGAGGGGCGACTTCGGCGGCGCTCGCTCGCAACATGGCTTCTCTCTCTCTCTCTCTCTACAGCACTATCAAGTGCCGCCACCTATCGGTGGGGGCCTACAGTACTCCCCTCGAAAGGAGAAAAAAAAATGAGTATTAATTTTTTTAACAGGTGCGAAGTAGCGCTTGATTGATGAGAGAGATTACAAGAGTGCGTGAGGTGAGAGTGCAGTTAGTGCGCAAAGAGCTATAAAATTATTTACATTTAGTGATGAAGTTGAATGTCATTTTTGAGAGATGAGCGTAGCTTAAGATCTAGAATCACAGAATAATGATTGTACAAGTGTTTTCTTGTAATAGGAACAATGACAATGGTTTGTTCGGATTTGACTCCATAAGGCTAAAGTATCGTCTTTGGTTGCGCAACGTAGTGAGAATAATAAAATGTTGTGATCTGTGAGATCGGGAGTAACGAGCAAGTTACTCGTGATTGACATAAGCTTAACAGAACGTATTTACAAGAAGATTTACAGCAGGTCACGTAGTGCGATAAATTAAACTAACGTAGATTTGGTCTCTGCACCCCCTCGCAAGATGAGCAATTATGTCTGCTCGAAAGAGTCTACTCAGTCTTTTTTGTTCCGTTTAAGAATATTCGGAACGAACTTTACGCGCTTAGGTTTGGGTAAAGGAGGAATGGGCTGGGTAGGATGTCCGTTGGCGGGAGGGGTGAGAGTTGAGGGTGGCTCATCCGCTGCTGGAAGGTGTGGAGGCTTGAGAATGCCTGCAGGTTTAGGCGTGGTGCGCACTGTGATTGGAGATGGAGGGGTGATCGGTTCAGGAGTGTTATCCTTAGCGTCGTCCGGGTCCCCCTGGAGGATGAACGCAGGCTTCAAGCGTTCGATGCTTACGGTCCTGGTTCTGCCATTCACGTCTATGTCGAAGGTGTGATTGTCGCTGTTGCGCGAAATTACCCTATACGGGCCGGTGTAAGGCCGTGTCAGAGCTGGTCTGATTGGCTTTTCTTGCAACCAGACGTGAGTACAGGTGTCTAAACCTTGGTGAAGAAATGGTTTGATAGCTGATTTGTGACTAACCGGAACAGGTCGCAGTTGACGCATGAATTCGCGGAATTCGTTATGAAACGTGCGAACGTTCGGTTCTTCAGCTGTGAGAGGTGAGAAATCGCCAGGGATTCTCATTGGCTTGCCGAAAACTAAATCAGCCGGGCTGGCATCTGTGTCCAAACGGATGCGCGTGCGTAACCCCAATATGACTGTGGGTAGTAGAGAAACCCACTCCTGATTGTTGCCGTGGCATGTGAGGGCTGTTTTGATGTCCCTGTGAAGGCGTTCTACCATGCCGTTAAATGCAGGGTGGTAGGACGTGGTCCTGACTCTGTTGATTCCTAGAATCGATAAAAGTTCGGAGAACAATCTGGATTCGAATTGGGCGCCTTGATCAGTGGTGATCGTCGTTGGTGCACCGTAGCGGCAGATCCAGTTGTTGTAGAAAGCACGAGCTACTGTAGGTGGTGTGGTGTCAGAAATTGGGATTGCCTCAGGCCATCTGGAGTAACGATCGATGATGGTGAAGACGTGAGTGTAACCTTGGCTGTTGGCAAAAGGTCCAACGAGGTCCAAGTGTAGGTGATCAAATCTAGCATCTGGAGTGACAAAATGCTTGGGCAAAAATTTGTTGTGTCTTGTCACTTTGGATTGTTGACAAGCATCACATCTTTTGCACCAAGAAACAATATCACGGCTCATGTTTGGCCAAATATTGTTGGTGAATGAGGCGAGTTGTGACCTTTGCTCCAGGATGTGAAGGTGAGTGATAGCTGTCGAAAACTATTCTTCGTAGTTTTTGTGGCACGTACGGCCGTATAGAGTCTTCGAAGAAGTCGCAGTAGAATGGTGTGTGATCGGAGCCCCACGTGAGCTTACGAAGCTTGAGGGGGTGATCCGGGGTGTTCAGGATTTCTTTGAGTTGCTCGTCGTTTGCTTGTTCCTGACTGAGTTGCGTTGGGTCGAAGAACGTCGGAAGTCTAAAGGCGTTTATGTTTGCAAGAATCTTCCTGACCTGAGGGTCTGCTAGCAGCTTGGAATCGCTCCAGTCGAAAAGTGTAGGGTAAGTGAAAGTGTTGATTCTGGATAGAGCATCCGCAACATCATTCTCTTCACCTGGAATGTAACAAATCTCCGTGTTGAACTGGGCGATGTAGAATAGTCTTCGTGAGCGAATGGCAGGCATCTTGTCCGAATTTTGCTGTAGCGCATAAACTAGCGGCTTATGGTCTGTGTAGATCTTGAATTCCGCACCTTCTAGGTAGTAGTGGAAGTGACAAATTGCCTCATAGATGGCTGTGAGCTCTCTGTCGTATGTGGAATACTTCTTTTGTGCAGGTGTAATGAGCTGCGAGAAGAATCCCAGTGGTTGCCAAGCGTTACCGGCGCGTTGCTCAAGGGCTGCTCCCATTTTATCGTCTGAGGCGTCTGTTTTGAGGCGTAACTCCCCATTTTCTTTGTGGAAGGCGAAGAACGTGAGATTGGCAATGTCATCCTTGCACTTCTGAAAAGCCGCCTTGGCTTCTTCGGTCCAGGGGACTGGACGTTTGTCCTTCTTCTTGGCGCCTCTTAAAAATTCGTAGAGCGGGCGGGCGCTGTGTGTCAGCTGCGTTAGCTAGCAGACGCCTGTAGCTATTTACAAGGCCTAAGAATCTGCGTAGATCTTGGATGGTCTGTGGTGGAGGAAATTCTTGCATTACCTTGACCTTCTCTGGGTTTGGGTTGAAACCATTTGGCTTAATGAGATGACCCAGAAAGACCAGTTCTGCGACGCCGAACCTGCATTTCTCCATGTTGACTTGCAGCTCGTACTCATTGAGACGTGACAGCACTAAGTCTAGGTGCTGCTTGTGCTCTTCTTCGGAGGTGGAGGCGATCAGTATATCGTCTAAGTAGACGAACACGAAATCTAAGTCGCCTGAGTTAATATATCGTTGGAATGTCTGTGAAGCATTGCGAAATCCGAACGTCATGACTGGGAATTCGTAGAGCCCGAAGGGCGTGATGACCGCCGTCTTGGGTACGTCCTCTGGTGCTATTGGTATTTGGTGATAGGCCTGACGTAAGTCCAGAGCTGAGAAGATGCACTTGCCATGGAGCAAGGTCATGCAGTCGTGCATGTGTGGAATTGGGTAGCGGTCTGGGACTGTAACCGTGTTTAATTTGCGATAGTCCCCGCAAGGGCGCCAGTCGCTATTCTTCTTAGGTTCCATATGTAATGGGCTGGCCCAGGGGCTGTTTGAGGGGCGACAGATGCCCAACTCGCACCATTTTCTGAATTCAGCTTTTGCTGCTTTGAGTTTGGCAGGTGAGAGGCGGCGAGCGCTCTGTGAGACTGGTGATCCTGTCGTTAATATGTGGTGAAATACCTCCCGCTTCTTGACAACCCGGAACTGAGCTGGTCCGAAAACGCTGGGGTATTTGTTAATGATGCTTGCATATTTGTGGTGCGGGGCCAAAAACGAGATTCGAAAGGATCGCACTGCTTTGACGAACGCAGGTGCATATGTGAATTGGTTACCATCTATCAATCTCTTAAGCTTGAGATCGGGTAAGAGGTGGTAGTGAGTAAGGAGGTCTGCTCCGATGATGGAGTGGGGAACGTCCGCTACGGTAAAGTTCCATTTGAGCCTGTAGGGTAGGCCTACGTCTATTCGGAGGCGTGCGACGCCAAAGACATCTATTGTGGATCCGTTAACGGCGTATAATTTGACTTCAGCTGGGGCTCCTCGTCAGCCTTTGGGTTTCGGGATGACCGAGATGTCGGCACCCGTATCGATTAAGAAAACTTCGTTGGAGAGCTTATCTTTAACGTGGAGACGTGTGGTAATCCCAGACCGACTGTCAGTCTCCACGACAGCAGGTTGATCTAGTTTTCCTGGTTGGCGGGGGTTTCAGGGTTTCTAACCTTGTAATCTTGGCCGGATCTGCGTTTCCAGCTGCACGGGAGGACGCAGTTGCGTGCTTCTGTACCAAATTTGAAGTGGTACCGGCAAAGCCACTTTTTGTCGTTGCGCGAGCCAGACGGTGATCTAGCCGGCGAAGAATTGCGCTTATCTCTGGAATTGGGGCGTGAGCGTCTTCCCTGCCTGGAGTCCTTGTGCAGGTCACGAATAGCCGCTAAGATTTAGGTACCGATATCCTCTGGGATCGTAGAGGGAGAGTTGGGTGTCTCCAGAGCGTTGATGTTGCACGATTGCTGAAGGACGTCGTGGGCCATGTCTGCACTTTTGAGAAGTTCTGTTTCTTCTTTGTAATTCATGACCATGATCTGGATTTGCGCTGGAAGACGAGAACGCCACAAAGAGATGACAGTATCTCTTGGCACACGACCTTGAGCCAGGCTTAACATCTCAGCCAGAAAGTCAGATGGTCGTTTAGAACCCATTTATAGTCCTTTGCAAAGCCTATCTAGCTGTCTCTGGAGTCTCCGCGTATCTTTCTGTAAGGATTTTCTTGATCGTGACGTATTTCTGACCTCTGACGAGAGTGTTAAGTTTGTGTTGTAGATCGTGGTGAATATCTTGAGTGAGATGTCTGCCTACAAAGTTGAATTTGGCTTCGTCATCGGTGACGATGTGTGCCAGAAATAGGTCTTCTAATTGTTTGAACCAACCTTGTGGATCGTGTTTGTAGAAATTCCAAAACTGTAGATGTTTGGTGCTTGCGAATGCTGAAGGGTTATGTGATTGAGTGTTGAGATTTAGGTTGGGTTGTGTGAGAGCAGAAGGGATTGGTCCCAGAGGGTGTGTATGGGTACATCCGGTCGAGAAGATCGGGCCCGGTGGCATTGAAGCTGTGGCTGCTGGAGTAGCAGTGAGGCATCGCTCGATGAGCTTCGCGAGCCCCTCCAATTTGCGATCCATTATCCCTTCCACTCGTTCGTCCACGGACTTCATTAGATTCCCGATATCATCTGCCGTGACGAAGTCACTGGTGCGTTGCGAGTGAATATCCCTGTTCGCAGGGAGCTGCTTGCGGAGGGCACCGGTTATTGGATTGGCGAGTGATTGTGAGAGCGAGGAGTCGCTGGTAGCAGCCTTGCCCTCAGTGCGGGGGGGTTGATTGAATTCAAAGCTGAACCGCCTCTGTCCTGCTGTTGTATCGCTGGCAATGGGTAAACCAAAGGTGAATCGAGGACGTGTTTGGCGTCGTTGGCTGGATCTCAGAAGTTGGAGTGAGGGGTGCTTCGGCTCTTGTGTTGGGGGATGAGGCTTGTGTAGACGTGGCGCCACTCGGCGGGGGAACTTGATTAGGTGCCTCTCGGTCGGCTGAATTGCTTTTGTTAATTGGAGAATGCTGCATCATGTTTGTGGTC
This sequence comes from Torymus aiolomorphi, assembly GCA_036365515.1. Classification (NCBI taxonomy): domain Eukaryota; kingdom Metazoa; phylum Arthropoda; class Insecta; order Hymenoptera; family Torymidae; genus Torymus; species Torymus aiolomorphi. Next base: position 85,280,915 of record CM070874.1, on the reverse strand, counting down.
AAAAGAGCTCTTCTAGAGATACGGGTAGTAAGGAAGGGTAGGTTAGGATCCCGTGTGGACGAATCTAGTAGCGCTTTTAGTTCGCGTTTGCTCATTTACGAGGAAATGCAGAAATCCGTGGAATGAGGTTGATACGGTGCCTAAAATTGCCTTACGCCGCTGCGTATTACAAACTCCTAGATAGTGCTCGCAGGCCCATACAATAATTTAATAAACTAAACCTAAGCTAAAGCTTAAAACTAAATCACGTGTTTTTGGTTATTTCATAAATGTCGTGGCGCGGAAGTGCGGAACGCAAGTTTCGAGAAATACTGTAAAAGAAGTCTTTGGAAGTGACCTTGCGTGACAGCGAGTTTGAAAAAAAAAACGCGACAGTGCACGAAAGTTGAAATGGCCGCCAAGATGGCTGTCAAGTTCTTGGAACGCGTGGACGTTGCGCGCAAATTCCGAGAATTCAAGATTGCACGAGGCGCAAGTGCACCGCGATGCGCGTTGCTATCTTTGTCGGTCGCACGCTAGCTTTTGCTCGCACGCGTACCTGTACGCAATGCTGAAGTCGTTGCTTGTATCGAAAGCGATGTGTCAATTGTTGCTGGGCAGCTTCGTTACTCCACGGGTGCGGTAAAAGGCGCCGGTGACGGTGGTTTCACGCAAAGCCGCACCCGGAGGTCTGCTTTGCTGCTAGTTGAAGTGACGTTGAATGCAGCGGCGATGCGATGAAAAGGCGCCGGTGACGGTGGCTTCATACAAGAGTCCTCGCTGCTCCCCATTGAGTTAGTAAGGAGGAGTGATTTTAATGATGGCTTGCATCGTTCAGAGAATGTCTGTGTGCGCCGGCGTGCCTGCACGCACACGACGTAGTTCGACAAAGGTCGAATTTCCCGGTATGCGCTGGCGTGCCTGCACGCATACGGGAAGTGTGGCAAAAGATTGTGGCCTTTTGCGCAGTCCCCACGTTTCTCGAGAGAAGACCTGGAGAACTGAAGAGAAAATCTGTGTGCGCCGGCGTGTCTGCACGCACACAGAGAGCAAGTCGGGCACGAGAGGACTTGTTGCTGCCCGATGCTGTGAGAGCGAGCTTGTTACGACGCGTCGCTCTGCCGCAGCCAGAGAGGCACACTGAAGGTCGCGCAGGCGAAGCTCCAAGTCGGGGTCACCAATGTAGGAAGTGGTGAGGTGAGGTGAATGATATAGACACTACTTCCTATTGAAGTCTTTATTATCTCTCTCTGGCGTGGTCCGACTGGAACAGTGGTCGGAGCGGAACTGAGCGGCGACTTCGGCGGCGCGCGCTCGCAGCATGGCTGCTCTCTCTCTCTCTACAGCACTATCAAGTGCCGCCACCTATCGGTGGGGGCCTACATATATACGTATGTTTATATTCTTCTTTGGAAACTCCGCGAGGTGGCGCGAAATGAGGTGACGTGTGGCACTACGGCTCCGACTTCTTTTTGATCATTTCGAAGGTTTTATCATATATTTAAACGAGATAACTAGACTGTCGTGATCCGGAGGTTGTGCTGTACCTGTATGCATATTCGGGTGCGTGATAAAAGTGATGAAAGTTGTGATAAAAGTCGTGTGAAGTGAAGTGTGTGTCAATGAAAAAATACAACGACGACGACGACGACGATGACGACGAGTAATAAGCAGACTGTATAGAAGCGCAAAATTTGAAAATTGTCCGACAGATATAAAATATATGCTTTGCAAAAAAAAAGCAGTTCATATTTTTGCTCGATAATAAATCGCTTGTTGTCATTGAGGAAGATGCATCAGCCTTAATCCCTGGCCATCTGCATTCTCTCTCGTCTAGGTGGCACCTTCTAATACTAATGCGCAACCATTTCTGGAAGCGCTGGCAACGGAAGTTTTTGAGCCAATTACAGCAGCGAGCTAAGTGGTTGCATCCCAACCACTCCTTTCCGGTTGGTGGCGTCATGCTGTTCTGCGACGAACTGCTTCCACCCACGAGTAGCCGCTTAGACGCATTGTTCAATTATACCCCGGCGCCGATGGTTTTAGCAGAGTGGCGCGGATTAGAACTGCGGTAGCAGAGTATATACGGCCGATAAATAAACTCATCTTGTTACCAGTCAATGACACCGCGACTGTGCACCTATAGCTACCATACAGTCAGCCATGGCGGGCGGTGACGAAAAAAGAAGAGAGAAGACGAGAGAAGAGTTTTAATTGTAACTGCGTTATATTTTGCCAATTTATTTACGATTTGTGTATGTTGCATTTCAATCACATTGTAATTTCTATTTATACTAGATTTTAACTCCTTTGTGCTTTAACTTTTAACTTGAAGATTATACGCAGACGATGCGCCATTCGACTTTCTAAAATCGCGTTTGCATCACGAAAATTTTATATCAAGCAAGCGATTTTACCCTCTGACAGAGACAAGTCCCCGCACATACGCGACCATACGCACACTCGCGCAAACATAAACAGAGACACAGCGCGAGCAGCCAAAGCGAGAGCCGAGGCGGCAGGAGCCACACACGAGCGGCACGTGTACGAGTAGGGAAGTATCGAAGAAGATAATAGAGAAAGGGAGAAAGAATAAAAACAGAGTAAGAGAGAGACAGACAGAGAAGCCGACGCTACGGCGAGGAGAGAAAAAAGCCGGGAAATCAGTATCAAGCGAGCCGGCTCTCCGATCACCGACTGGCGAAAAGCGAAGGGGCGAGAGGATCGCGGGTAGCGAGGGAGAGCAACGAAGGACCAGAGGAGAACTCTGCACCCGCTGCAAGAAAGCGGTACTCCGCTTCTCGGACTTCGTCACCGCAGTCTCCCCCACACCCGTCTCTGGCCCGAACCACCATCACCGGAGACCGCAACGCAGCGAAGTCGGACACCAGCGAGCGAGGCGCAAGACGAGAATAACGAGCGGAGCGCGCACACTTCGAAATCATCGGTCAGTGGCCACTGGGGTTCGTCACCGCGACGCATCACCCACGAAAGTGAACGGCACTAGTGCGCCAGCTGAAGGTGAGTCGGCAGGTTCTGTCAGAGTGGCCAGGTGGCGATCGTTTGTCTTACTTACTCTTAAAGAGCGTGACTTCATTTACATGTGATCGAAAAGGATACAAGATCGCCACCTGGTCACCCTGGGTCCTGTAGGACGACTCTGTACGGGGCGACTGCTCTTTTTCTCTCTCACCGCAAATAGCTACCGCGAGGATTATTGCGCGTGACCGAAAACGCTACGCTGCGCTTCGTGCCCCGCAGACAGCTCCGCTGTGGCTTCGGTACCAATGTTGCACGCGCACGACTCAAGCGAGTGAAGCAGTGCAATGCACTGCCATGTAAGACATTTAGGGTCCCTGTAATTCATTAAGGTGTTCGATAACACGACGACTCCGGAACGAGATAGGATGACAACGGAGTCTTCAGCCATCAATCCACGAGGAAGCCACGATCAAGACGATTCTTCCGCGCTGCGCACATATATACATATACACTTTAGGACACCTCTCTCTCGCGCATTTGAGTATTGAATAAATACCACAGTTTAATTATACTTCCTGTCTTCTCGACTTCTTATTTCACGTAAAATCAACCTCTCCAGGTGCGTAACCCAGGAGTGGCCGGGAACAAAAAGATACCCCTTCACACGTAACACATTGTAATAAATAATTGTAGTAATTGGTTAAAATTTCAAATTGATCAAATATTCTGAGATATCGGTACACTGAGAGAAGAATATTGTTACTGTTAACATATTTATCTATTTGAAATACAAGTATTTGACATGTTTAAGGATAAAATGTGATATTGTAATAGTTACAATATCTATATTAACTAATAGACATATTCAGATTTGAAAGTAGCTGATGGTAGAAGTCCTTGTAAATTGTAGTTTTTGAATCTACACGGAGAAAAATAACATAGGAAAAATTGCCATATTTGATTGTAAGTCGAGGACAGACTGAAATCCTCCACAAAATTGCCATAATTTATGGTAAAAATTGCCATAAATTTATAGTAATTTTTACAATGTAGGAAAAATTGCCATAAATTTATGGCAATTTTTACCATAAATTATGGCAATTTTGTGTACAATCAAATATGGTAATTTTTCCTATGTTATTTTTCTCCGTGTAATAGCCAATTTTCTACCAGGATGATGTTGTTATATAACAAAAAGGTTTGAAATAAAAACTCCATTTAGTTTTTTACTCTAACGTTTCGGACATTTTTATTGTTTATGTCCCTCATCAGGATAAACAATAAAAATGTCCGAAACGTTGCAGTAAAAAAGCCGCTGCCAATTCATTGGCCCGCTGCTTCCTCAAACTTAATTATGTGATTCCTTTAATTCATTTTTAATAACAAAATTTATAATTTTTGCAACAAATTATGCCATAATTATAATTAAATTTATTTTGAAGATTAAAAAGTATTAATTTTCAAATTTATTCATTCATTTATTTATTTATATCAACCGGCAAGAATGTTCCAGGTTTAACATAGTATATACATATATACATATATAACATCACTAGTATTCTCGAAGCGCGCGGTTAGCGCTTTGATTTTATCGAAACTACACCACTTTTGTTTTTGTGACCTAGCAACCCGTTACACCCACCAACCAAACCACTAATAAATTGATATCATAACTAATCCATCATTTTTTGAAGATAGGAGATAGGATTAAGGAGTTATAAGCTTTTTTGAAAAAAAAAAACACGTTTTTGTTTTTGTTCATAACAAAAGAACTGTGATAGCTAGACATAAATTTTTTTTCCAAATATAGATATTTTAATTCTCTTTCGAATGCTACCCATCCGATCCAGATACATAGAGCCGTTCTCGAAAAATTACAATTTGAAAAAAAGATTAAAAAAACTTTAACCTCAAATATCTCTGAAATTTCTAGACCAATCATTTTGCCCAAAGAACTCGACCGAGAACTATACAAAATCTACCTCTACAAGGAATTTTAAAGCGATTAAGTCAATTTTACTTCTGTAATCGTTGGACATAGAAAACTCGTTTTTTTAATTTTTCAATTTTTTTCTCAAAAACTAATCAAAAGAATGGATTCAAATTTTTAGAGCTTACCCTGGTAGAAACGTTAACGATATATTCGCTAATTATTGGTTAATTTTGGAGTTAAAAACGTCACACTAACATTATTTCGTTACTAAAGATAAATATTCAATTTCCGTTCATAAGAACATATTCTATTGTCAATATTTCAATATGTGATTATAATTTTCGATACTTTTAATAAGGTTTAAATATTGATTTCGGTCGAAAATGCTTCCATTTGATTAACACGTTAACCAACGAAGTTGGTTTATTTTCTACCAGGGTATAGCTATTTATATTCTGCATTATCATGATTTTTCTCAAAAAAATTGACCGTTAAGTTTAGGAGTTATAAGCTTCTAAAAAAAAAACACGTTTTTGTTAATAACAAAAGAACCGTGATAGCTAGAAACTTTTTTTTAGAAAATATAGGTATTTTAATTCTCTTTCGAACGCTACCCATCAGATTCGAATAACTCGATCCTATCATTAAAAAAAAATCAAAAAACAGTTTTGAGAAAATCGAAAATTTGAAAAAAAAAACAAAAACGCATCGCCCCAATCAAAAAACGGATTTTTGACCCGCCATCACGCAAAAAAAAACAAAAAAAAATGAAACCTGTCCGGTCAAAATCGACCGAGTAGAAGCTGAGATCCAGGCGTACACACACACACACACACACAAACACACACACACACACACACACACACACACATTTTTCAAAAACCATGTATTTTGATTTCTAACACCTTGGAACACAATTATAACATGTTTTTTTCAACAACTCAAAAATTTACTATCACAAAGCTTTCTCTAGGAGGAAGCAAAAGAACTAATTCGACTGAACTATGGAGAAATCCGATTGTTCCGCGAGTATGGCACATCATAACAGATACCATAACAATCCAATCATCTGCTACGACATAATTCATACACCTCCGCACACGTGAACGCACATGCATATAAATGTATCTAAATATAATTCTATAAGTCACGGCCACTTTATTACTGGTTCCACAGCATCGCCGGCCTCGTCGTCCAGAGGGAGGGGGGAGAGAGTGCGTCAAACCGCTGTTGACGATATAATAACGATATCTCCTCGCAGTTCTTTAAATTGCACTACCGCTCAGGAGTCGCGCATCTGTGTCAATCATGCAAAGGTATAGATCGCTTCTCTTGTTGTTCGTGCTTGTAGTGGGTAGCGTAAGCGCACGCGTCGACCTCTTCGAGCAGCTCGAGAGTTTCAACATCAGGGAGAGTCTGAGACTCCTGGCCCCGGAGCAGCTGCTGAGGAACTACGATATCGCCAGAAAGAATGGACGGGATAACAAGAGCGACTGCGAGAGAGATATTGTTTTGTACGAGGCGGCGATCGGAAGAAACGAGTCGTGGGCCGTGAGAAGTAAGAATACACAAACATGGCTGCTTTTAGTGGTGGAATTTTCAAGTGTGGCTATGTGGTATGCACTAAGTCGAAAGGTACTCGCAGTTTAAGTGGTTGTGGCATTGTAGGTCAGACGTCGAAAAAATCGGTGTGCATGTAGAAGAATAGGTGTGTGCATAGCATAGAGTAGATTGCTTACAGATATTGTAATAATTTTTAGAGAGTTATAATAGATAAGATAACAACTGTTTTAAATAATAGTCAGAGTTTTTCAAAAGTTGTTATAAGTCTTATACTCGCCAAAGTTTTTATTTCTGTAAAAATTTCATTTATGAGAGATTTCACAACTTTCAAAGAGTCGTTTAAATGAGTATGGCGAAGATTACTTTAGAATCATCGGGTTTCCCCAGGAGGTGATTTAGTATAATGAAGGATCGGAGTGAATAACTCGTTCCGCGCGCGAGCCGACCCGCACTGTCGCTAAACAAATGTTATCGCCGCTTGACGCGGTTGAGTTTGTCCAAGCGTCTTCACCATTGGAAAAAGATAACAAATATTTTGCAAGCATGCACAACACTTTGAGCGAGGAAGTTGCTTATTATGGTTTAATGTATATTTCTTGAGTTTTTGAAGAATATTTTATGCTGTATTTTCGAAAATATGTCAGGTTAAAGTACGTGGAATTATGCATGCCAATTTAGTTGACGCCTTATGGTGTCTGAAGTCGAATAAAATATCATTTCAAAGACACTTATTACTAAAATAAAAGTAACGAATATAATAAATCGTGAATTTATTTAATATTTCGGAGGTCAAATCCAAGATCGGCAATCGATTCTACGCGTTGAGTACTAGAGCGATTCGCTAAATTGGATAGGAAAGTAGCACAATTCGCGAGTTGGCGACGAAAACTAAAGCGATTCGTATAAGCTTGCGACAAAACTAATGCGATTAGTAAGCTTGCGACGAAAACTAATGCGATTCGTAAGCTTGCGACTAAAACTAACACTATACACAGTGACCGCACTAATTTTCGAATGCAAATCAATAATTATTTTTCTTCTGGCCTAAATCAAAGCCTCACTGGTGAAAATATTTTTATGAAAAAAGTAACGACGTGTTCCAAAGCGATTTTTTTTTTTCATTAAAAATCATCGATGAGCATGGAAAATAAGATTTATGCGCTCTTATTCGTATTTATTAAGTCGTTATTCATTACTATTCATAAACACTATTGATATATTATACAAAAATCATAAACACAAGAAATTAATTAATATTAATAGTATCATTGATCCCTCAGTGAAAATTTCACTGTGGGATTTTTTAATTACTTACGTCCACTGAATTGGACTCATCAGTGATGATCCAGTAGCCGTCATCAGACACCTGCCGCAAGTTTTTAGTGCGGCTAATTTATAACATACAGAGCATTATTTTTCAAGCGAGAAAAGATACTCCATCTGGCAAGGTCAAGGACGCCAGATCAAGGATGATTTGGAATACTTAGTTATTTTTTTTATGAAAATATTTTCACCAGAAATCATGGAAAATTTTTAAAAAATGTAAAGGAAAACATGATTCCCTACACTATCAATGCAATCTTCAAAATAAATTCTTTTAAAAAATTTAAAAAAAAATGTCGATAACGTAGGTGTCTTACTAACTTTTGTACCTTTAACAACGGCAATTATTATTATTGGATGTACTGATACTACTCGAAAGACGCAGATATTACAAATAAAAACAAATTGTTTACCGCAACATGATACTACGGTTCCTCATAATCTCCCGAAATGTGCAAGTTTTCGTCGCAACATCGCGAAACGTACTAGTTTTCACTGCAAACGCTGGTATGCGTTAGTCTTCGTCACAATCTAGCGAATCGTGTTAGTCGTCGACTCAACCCAATGATATGCGCTAGGCTTCGCTACAAACGCTGAAATGGGATGGTTTTCATCGAAACCTGAACCGTACTACTTTTCGTAGGGAGCGTCGATATGATATGTATGTTCATCAGGTGTTTGTGAGCAATTCTATGGAGAATATGAAATAACAGGGTACAAATGTAAATAAAAAATATTTTGTTTTTATGCTTTTTTGGACCTTCCTATATATAAAAAATATCGTGAACAGTAACTTAATCGCGTTAGTAACTTTATGTTTTTAAAATGCTTTAAAATGTCCCTTCTTCAAACGGAAATTATTTGGTCAGGAAGAATCGCACGCATAGATATGAAAAATAAAACGAGCGAACGCGAGCTTTCATTTGCCTTTTACAAGATGAAAAAATGCTCATTCCGGCAGAAGTACACAAGAGTGGGTTTTTGCCTTTTTTCAATGCATTTTTAAGTTTTTTCCATTTTTCAGTGTATTTTAAGCTCATCTTTGAAGTTATGCAATTAAAAAAAACCGCTGCCAATTCATTGGCACGTAGCTTCCTCAAACTAATTTATCAATTCCTTTTTTTATACTTTTATAAAATAATATTTCTCAAAAACAAATGAAGAAAATGTATTGAAATTTTAACCAAATATAGTTTTTAATAAGTGTAATAAGTGGTTAAAATTTTTAGTCGATTTATGAAATATTCTCTGAAAAACAAGTATTCCAAAATATTTCAAAATAATTAGTTCTTTAACAAACATCTGTATTATTTTAATAAATTGTTTATTTTCATAATCTTATCTGCTTTCATAATGATTGAAAACTTGCTGTAGGGGTATATTTTTAATTTTATTTAAATAATACCGTCTTTAGTTATTCATAAAAAAATACATGTTTTTTGAGTGATCGACAATTTCTCAATTTTTTTCATTTATTAATTTTACTAAAAATATTTTAACCTCAAATATCTGAAATTTATGGACCAATCATTTTGCCCCAAGAAATCGACATAAAAATCTAAAAAATACACCTCTACAAGAAGTTTGAAGCGAATAAGTCAATTTTATTCCAGCAATCGTTGCACATACAAAACTCATTTTTTTTTAGTTTTTCATTTTTCAATGCTTACGTTTTTTTATAATAACAGAACACCCTATAAAAGAAAATTTTTTTTAGGAAATATAGCTATTTTAATTCTATTTCGAATGCTACCCATTCCCTTCGAATACATAGAGCTATTCTCGAGAAATTACGATTTGAAAAAAGGTTAAAAATATTTTAACCCCAAATATCTCTTAAATCTATGGACCAATCATTTTGCCCAAATAACTCGACCGAAAACTATAAAAAATCCACCTCTACGAGGAATTTTGAAGCGATTAAGTCAATTTTTACTCCCGCAATGGTTAGACATACCAAACTCATGTTTTTTCATTTTTCTATGTTTACGTTTTTATTAATAACAAAAGAACCGTGATAGCTAGAAAAATAATTTTTTTAGAAAATATAGGTATTTAAATTCGCTTTCGAATCCCACCCATCCGATTCAGATACATAGAACCGTTTTTTAGAAATTTCGATTTGAAAGAAAGGTTAAAAAAATTTTAACCTCAAATATCTCAGAAATTTATGGATCGATCATGTAGCCCAAAGAACTTAGCTGAGATCTATCCAAAATCTACCTCTATAAGAAATTACAAAGCGATTAATCCTGCTTTACTCCATAAAACGTGCGATATAGAGAACACATTTTTTCCATTTTTTAATTTTTTTCTCAAAAACTAACCAACAGAATGGATTAAAATTTTCACAGATTATAGCAATTTATATTCTGCATTATCGTGAATTTTCTCCAAAAAATTGACCGTTTAGTTTAGGAGTTATTAGCTATTTAAAAAAAAACACGTTTTTGTTAATAACAAGAGAACCGTGATAGCTAGAAATTTTTTTTTTTTGAAATTATAGGGTTTTCTATGCTCTTTCGAATGCGACCCATCCGATTCAAAAATTTAAATCCGATCATTAAAAAAAATCAAAAATAAATTTTTCGAAAATCAAAAATTTGAAATAAAACAAAAACGAATCAGTAAATCATCAAAAATTATTTTCTTCCCGAATTCGGAATAAAAAAACAAAAAAAATGAGAATCTGATGGTTAAAATCGACCGCGTAGATCCGGAGATAAAGCGGTATACATACATACACACACGCACACACACACACACACACACACCCATACACACACACACACACACACACACACACACACACACACACACCTATACAGCATTTTCTAAAATCATGTGAAACAAACTTCTAACACCTCTAATGATGTTTATAGAGAGCTTTAACGAAGTTGAAAATTTTACTATTACAAAGCTTCCTCTAGGAGGAAGCAAAAATCAACGTTTTTTCACCCTGTAAAAATCAAATGAAAGCTCGGCTTCTTTAGTTTTATTTTCTTTTTGCTTCCTCACAGAGGAAGCTTTGTGATGGTAAAAAAAAAATTTTCAAGAAAACACGTTAGAAACATATTTTGTGTAATTCTGAATCGAAATACACCATTTTCAAAAATGTCCATGTGTGTATGTGTGTGTGTGATGTATACCTAATGCTGTAATTTTGTCCATTTTTATACGATGTCTGTCGGACAGGGCTCAAAAGTTTTCCTTTTCATTCAAGATTTTTGGAAAATAATAATCAATTTTTCGTTTTTTAAAAATAATTTTTCATTTATCAGGCTTCAAAGTTGATATTGTGTTATATCAATAATTTACTGGATGCAGTATGAAATTATCTGCAATTGAAAAAAAATCGTTCTGATACCTATATTCACTCATAAATTATTCATGAAAACATTTTTCAATTAGAAGTTATATCTTAGGCATGACAAGAGATATCGCAATGAAAATTTTCTTATAGCACTGTGTGCATTCTGCAATAATTATATGACTGTGTGTCTTAAATTCGCACTTAAGTAATGCCTATCCGTGACTTAAGTAGCCCGTTTTTACACCGTCCTATAAAAAATTAATTTATGTCATAGACTCATAATTAACCTCAATTATGACTACCTATAAATACTCAAAACAGTTTTTCTATTTATGAAAACAAAATAATGAAAAATGAAAACCTGCAAAGGGAGAGGAGAGAGAGAGAGAGGAGAGAGCGAGAGAGAGGGAGAGAGAGAGAGACAGAGAGAGAGAGAGAGAGAGAGAGAGAGAGAGAGAGAGAGAGAGAGAGAGAGAGAGAGAGAGAGAGAGAGAGAGAGAGAGAGAGAGAGAGAGAGAGAGAGAGAGAGAGAGAGAGAGAGAGAGAGAGAGAGAGAGAGAGAGAGAGAGAGAGAGAGAGAGAGAGAGAGAGAGAGAGAGAGAGAGATTATTACTTATTTACGTATACGGCAAAAAAGAATACAAAATATAAAAATCTGTATAAAATACATGATAAATATAGCTTACAATAAACCGTCGGCTTAGTGGAAAAAGGACACGTCGATTTTTCGTTAGATAAGCGATCACGTCGGTTTTTCGTTGGAAAACCGGACACGTCGATTTGTCGCTAGAATAGCGGACACGTCGATTTTTGGTTGAAAAAGCGGACACGTCGATTTTTCATTGAAAAATCGGAAGGTGATGTGAAATACCGACATAATTCTTGAACGTGTACATCTTATGCAAATACTAATAGAATTACTCAAAAAAATTTGAGAGTATAGTATTTATGTATAAATATACGTATATGTATACGGAGCGCCTGATAATCCTGTTTAAAAAAAAAAAAAAAATACTTAGAAATTAGGTATTTAATTAAATAAAAACTGCAATGCCGGTAAGTAGGAATCTGCATTTGTATAATTTTGATCTAGTTTTTAAACGAGCATATCTGATAGAAATGCTAATAAAATCACTCAAAAAATTTTCTGAGCATAGTATTTACATATACGGAGGGCCTCATAAAATTGATTTTCCAGATAAACGTTCGAATATTAATTTATTAAATAATGAAATTGGGTTGATTTTGGATTTCACATCGCCTTAAAAAAGAAGAAAAAATAAATAAAAATTAGTGAAACAGTAAAATAAAATGGAATTTTTTCTCCCCACGTCCACGTATTAGTTCTGGGTCTTGCTGAGAGGGAGTAGAATACTCATACATTCCCCTATTTATAGTTTTTGTATCACTAAATAAACACTCTACTTACTTTTATACTTACCGTAGTCGCCATATTCGATTCGACATTTTGAATTTTGCAATTCTCACGTCAGAATTGTAATCAGCAATCCCAAAAATCCCCGTATATAAAGTTTTTTGCCAATTAAAGTACAGTAAAATAAATTAAAATAAATTAAAGTACAGTAGTCATATTGGATCCGCCATTTTGAATTTAGTAATAGTGTGAAAGAAATTTATTTTCCCAATGAAAGAAAGCTTTAGTTATCTCGAGTAATATCCTTATTTAAAAAAATTTATGATGATTCCTGGTCGAATAGTTCGCGTTTGAACTAGATTATTGTTCAGCAATAATGTTTCTGTTAAAGAAACTGTTTATAAAAACTTTTGCTTGTCGAATGAGATATACGAAAATAGAAAAATCAAGACCGGGAGATGAGCCTCAAAACAAAAAGCCATTGCCAATTCATTGGCACGTAGCTTCCTCCAAATTAATATATCGTTCCTATATACATAGTATATATTTTAAATATAAAATACGTTTATTCATTATACTTTTTTTTCAATGATTTAATAATTCATTAATATTTAAAAAATTGAATATTTTAAAATATAAAATTAAAAAATTGCTATCTACCCTGAGATCAACTTACTCACATTTTCAAAATCATATATATAATAATTCCATTTTTTACATTTTAAATATATTATTATTCAATAAGTGTGTATCTTTATTATAAATAATTGTGTATATCTAGGAGCACGGGAGCGCTCCGAAGGCAAGTATCTGTCCAATGTAGAAAAAGCCTGAGGGATGACCGTGCTATTCATACATCGAAATGGATGCGCGAGAATTTCATTAATTTTTTACGACTTTGCATTATGTTTTATTGTAATATTTTTTATATCAATGGATAGTTGCTTTGATATACTACATGTATGAAAAATTTCAATTAAAAATATTATGTCGTTTCGATGTATATCTCGTTTACATATTGGTTATGGCTGTTTTCAGATTCTTTTTTTCCTTCTTCTTTTCCCTTTCGATCAGTTGTTTTGTTCCGACCGCTGCTCAACATATAACTATATATATATATATATATATATATATATATATATATATATATATAAGTATATATACATACATATATATATAATATATATATATATATGTATGTATATATATATATATATATATATATATATATATATATATATATATATATATATATATATATATATATATATATATATATATATATATATATATATATATATATATATATATATATATATATATATATATATATATATATATATATATATATATATATATATATATATATATATATATATATATATATATATATATATATATATATATATATATATATATATATATATATATGTGTGTGTATATATATATAAATATATAGATATATAGATATATATATATATATATATATATATATGTGTATAAATATATGAAACGCTAGTTATGCAGACACTTTCCGAAATTTAAATAGACTTATGCAGACAGAGACCGACTTATGCAGACGTCAGCATAAGTAGAGGGATTATTTCTTTAGTCACGCTAGACTTGTGCAGACACTTGTATAAACGGTACTACACTTATGCAGACAGGTCACGTGGTCTTATACATTGGTGTCAGCATAAGTCGATGTTCATATGATTATATATATATATATATATATATATATATATATATATATATATATATATATATATATATATATATATATATATATATATATATATATATATATATATATATATATATATATATATATATATATATATATATATATATATATATATATATATATATATATATATATATATATATATATATATATATATATATATATATATATATATATATATATATATATATATATATATATATATATATATATATATATATATATATATATATATATATATTATATTTGTTCCGACCGTTGCTCAATATGAGGATTGTTCCGACTTGCCGTCTATGCTCATAGTCGATGACCGTTACCAGCTGGCGACGCCTGCGGCGCTTCCCGCAAACGTCAACTGTAGTGTATAAAAACAAACGCAATTATACAAAGAAGAACGTTCCTCGAATGCGCCCATGAAGCTTATCACGAAAGGTGATAAAAAAATATGCAAAAAAAGTAATAATCATTAAAAAAAAAATGAAAGTAAATAAGATATTTTTTAACGTTATAGTTTTTTGAAATCATTGTTTAAAAACATGTGAAAATGGCCTCTAGTTTAATCATTATTAATTTCATTTATTAAATCTAAATAATACTAACAAGAAGAGTGTACATTCTTTCGGAAACGAATTTTTGCGTGCATTTGCGATTCGAAATTTGTCTTCATTTTAAGCGTTTAAATGTTCGATTTCTTTGATTCAAAGAAATTTTTTTCTCAGTGTACAAAAAACGAGACTAGAAATAAGAAGCATCAATTTGCTGATTTACAAAGTACACAATTTCATTCCTACACAAAGTTATGGTAGTTCTAATTTTAAAAATCTCTTGAACTTTATTAGTATGCGATTTTAAGTTATTTTCATTATCTTAGAAAACTGAATACCAAACGGAATACGAAACTGCTTATACCATTTGTATTAATTATTTTTTTCATTTTTCTAATGATCAAAGAGGACTAGAAAAAAGCTAGCAACGAAATCTATTCTCGTTTTAGACGCTTATCAAGGCTATACCGTCGCGATTTTGTTAATGTTCCAGGGAATAGATTTCGTTGCTAGTTTTTTCAAGCTCTCTTTTACCATTGGAAAGAAGGAAAAATCATTTCTTCTTTGCATAATTGCATTTGTTTATATACACTGCAGTTGACGTTTGCGGAAAGCGCCGCAGGAGTCGCCAGCTGCTAACAGTCATCGACTATGAGCGTAGACGGCAAGCTGGAACAACCCTGCTCAATATATAACTGTATACATAGTGTTATATAAATTGAATGTATACTCGAAAAGAGAGAGAGAGAGAGAGAAATATAACAACAACAGAATTGTGACTCTACAATAACCTCAAATTATCGTACGGTATTTTTAAATATTCGTAATTAGGTAAAAAAGATATTATGAATTTCAATCAGCTGATGGCATGGCATGTGCATACTTTTGTACATAGATAAGTATTATATATTATATGTATCATGTAAAAAAGTAAATATAACTTAAAAAAAAAATAAAAAATAGATACTTTGTGAAAATTTTTTTCATTTTCAGATTATAGAATTCTCACAGACTTTGAGCTCTGGAACAGATTCTTATCAAAGGAGTTTTTTTTCCGAGGTATTAGGTGAATCTTCCGGGGCGCCCGTCCTTGCTTTGGAGGTGGAGCAAGGAGTGAGGCCCACTAAGACCATCACGGAGTAGCCGACTCCGTGGTGTGAGGGATTTCTACCCCCTAAACACCCAAAACCTATCCCTATGGCAGCCTCGACCCGGAACCGCTTTCCCATTACTTCAGGTCGGGACACAGCCCTACCGCCCCCGGGGGCGTCATCCGTCCTTCTTACGTTCTTTCTTTTTACGATGCCCTATCTCCACCCGTCTCGGTTTTTCGCGCGCAGTATCCCTTCGATGAAGGTATTTATCG
This sequence comes from Torymus aiolomorphi, assembly GCA_036365515.1. NCBI lineage: Eukaryota > Metazoa > Arthropoda > Insecta > Hymenoptera > Torymidae > Torymus > Torymus aiolomorphi. The sequence goes on along the minus strand of CM070874.1, from coordinate 85,264,789 downwards.
CGTCCCATCGGTCTTTCTCTGAAAGCATGCATTCGATCACCACGTCGGGCGAGAGTCGCCCTACCATCACCTCCAATCGTTGTCTTTCCGCGGCCCACCTATTACATACGAAAAAGGTGTGTTCCGCGTCATCCCTCTTGTGCCCGCAGTATTTACATTTCGGCGTATTTATTTTACCTAATTTAAATAGGTAATATCGAAAGTATCCGTGTCCTGTCAGGAACTGCTTAAGGTAAAAGTTAACCTCTCCGTACTTCCGTCCCAGCCACCTCGTTATGTCTTGAATCAATAGGTAGGTCCATCTACCCTTCGTCCCCGCCCTCCACCTCTCATGCCAAGTTTGTAGCGTCTGGCGACGGGCTTCGCCTTCCGCATCTGCCCGTCCTACTTCTGCGCTCCTATCGTAGATCTGCTTCCGTTCCCGTGCGAGCAGGTCGATCGGAATCATACCAGCTATCACCGCAACCGCCTCTTCCGACACTGTCCGATACGCGCATGCAACTCTCAGCGCACCTCGCCGCTGCACCGCCACCATTCTCTTCCTGTTATGTACTTGATAACTTCCATAGCATCAGCCCAAATCTCCGCTCCGTAGAGGAGTATAGAGTTGGTCGTCGCCATGAGGAGTCTTCTCTTGGATATCCGCGGGCCTCCAACGTTATCGAAGGAGTAGTACTAGTATAAGTAATGCCAGTAACTTCTCATTACATCGACAAAGTCTTCATAGGCTACAAGTAATACAATTAGACAGACTTTTAGTAGGTGGAATAGAAACAGGATCTATTACAGAAATCTTTGGAGAATTTAGAACTGGAAAATCACAGGTTTGTCACACTTTAGCCGTTAACTGCCAACTACCTGTTGATATGGGAAGTGCAAAGGCTAAGTCCATATACATTGATACTGAAGGTACTTTCAGACCTGAAAGATTAATTGCTGTAGCTGAAAGGTATAACATCAGTGGGGATAGTGTACTTGACAATGTTGCAATTGCCCGTGCATACAACTCTGACCACCAAACTCAACTTTTAATAAAAGCCAGTGCTATGATGTCAGGATCTAGATATGGGCTAGAATTTTACTGGAAGAGGAGAATTGGCAGCTCGCCAAATGCATTTAGCCAGGTTTCTTCGATTATTGCTTAGATTAGCAGATAAATTTGGCTGTGCAGTGGTTATCACTAATCAAGTAGTAGCTCAAGTGGATGATGCAGTTAGTATGTTTGGAGGTGATCAAAAGAAACCTATTAGCGGCAATATTATTACCCATACAAGTAGATCCTGAGATAAAACGGTACACACACACACACACACACACACACACACACACATACATCCATACATTTTATAAAATTATGTGATTCGAACTTCTATTACCTCTATTCGTGTTTCTAGAGCGATTTAACGTAACATAAAATGTTACTACTACAAAGCTTCCTCTAGGAGGAAGCAAAATTTTGATTCTTTTAGCTTTATATGGAACATGATAAAACTCTCGTATATTTCCATGGGCTCATCCATAAATAGTATATTATACACCTAGGCAGTAAAAATAAGAAATGTCTCAGATCACATGTAATTGTCGGCCGAGGCGAAGCGGAGGTTGACAAACATATGATCTGAGGCTTTCTTTTTTACTGGCCAAGGTCTGTATACTATTTTCTGCTCTACGGCGCCGGAAAGCGGCAACTTCGTTTCGCGCAGCGGCTGGAAAGTTGGCGCTTTCCGGCCGGAGGACAGAAAATAGTACATTACGCACCAAGGGAGGGAAGTAAGACATCCCAACCCGCGTGTGATATTAACGCCCGAGCCGAAGGCGAGGGCGGTAAACACGCGGGTTGAGATGTTCTACTTCCCTCCCGTGTTGCGTATACTATTTTGTCTCATGTATTCCCTGGAGGAAAGTATATTATTGTCTTTTCACCCTGATCTCAGGGTCTTAAGTGCCGCACAACCTCATTCCTAAAACTGCGAGGCTTATGCACGTTTCTAATTTTCTGCCGACTAGCGCCGCCTGCAGGTGATTCGCGGCCCGAGCGGCAGCGAGGGCTGCAACACGCAGGCGGCGCCAGCCGAGCCGAAAATTAGAGAAACGCGCATGCGCGTCGCAGTTTCTAGGCGTGAGGGAATGTGGCACTTTCGGCCGTGAGAGCAGGGTGGGAAGACAACACTTTCCGACAGGGTATGAGACAAAATTATTTACTTAAGACTGTCACCACATTGACCTTTATTCTGATCTCTGTGCAGTGCTGGACTCTTCGTCAAAGGTACCGTCGGGTATTCTCCGCGGTAACATCATCGACTTGGGCATGTACGAAGAGTGCATGGCCGTGCAGTCATCCAGAATCCAGGGACGGCACTGCACCTATTCGATCCGGCCGGTTGCTAAGGGATTTCTCTTCCCAATCGACGCGAGGCTGACCATCTGTCTTCCGGATAGCTGCACGGATAGGGACATAATGAAGCTGTTGAACGGTGCCGTCTATCGTAGCCTAGAGCTCAAGAAGCTGGAACTGGTCGTCACCTCGGCCTCCTGCGCCTCTTCGACTGTCAAGGTGCTAAGCAGATGGGATATCTTGCTTCTGTAAGTATTTTCGTAATTTTTTTGTTTTTTTCGTAGTTTTTTTAACTAAAATAAATAGTCATGGTGTCTTATCAAATATTGCAAATAGTATAAGTAAAAAATAGTTTCTCTTCTTCGGAGATTTTAGAAAGTATGGAAGCGTATTTATTCATCGATAAAAAGTATTCCTAGTAAAAATTATAACGATTCGTCGGCCTACACAAATTTTTTGAAAAATATAAAGGCGGTGTGAAGTTCAAACCAACCCAATTTCATTATTTAATAAATTAATATTCGAACGCTTATTTGGAGAAACAATTTTGTCAGTCGCTCCGTAAATGTAAATACTATGCTCAGAAAATTTTTTGAGTGATTTTATTAGTATTTCCATCAGATATGCTCGTTTGAAAACTAGATCAAAATTATACAAATGCAGATTCCTACTTACCGACATTGTGATTTTCATTTAATTAATTAATTTCTAAGTATTTTTTTTAAACAGGATTGTCAAGCGCTCCGTATATGTAAATACTATACTCTAAAAATTTTTTGAGTAATTTTATTAGTATTTGCATATGATGTACACGTTCAAAAATTATATCGGTATTTTACATCACCTTTTATTTCCAATATAGGATGAGTATGCCAACTTCTTGGAGTACTATTATTTTTCTTTTTTACGAAAGATGCTTTATGATTTTAAATTTCATAAATAGGATATTACGCATCTAGGGAGGGTGGCAAACACGAGATGTGGGCTGGCCAATTTTCCTTCCGTGGTGCGTATATAATTTTTTACCATACCGAGGCTTAAAATACCACATTCGCGTTTTTGAGCCGGAAGCGAAAGTGGTATTTTCGGCCAAGGTATGGTGAAAATTCTATATTAGTAATTTATAACTATGTTTCCAAACGGTATACCACTCATTTTAATACTATAATTTCAACTGATATATGTTATTCCTGCAATAGTTTGAATCGTCAAAAATGTTTGTATAATAAGTATATTATATGTAAAATATTACGACTTCTTCTACAAACTCACAGGTTCATCGTGTCGATTTATACTTCCTTTCTGATCATTTGCACTTGGCTGGACATATCGGGACGACAGTTCGAGTCATCCGATAGGATGCAGCACAAATCCTCAAGTACGTTGGTACACTTTTCAATGCTGAAAAGCATCGAGTCAATTTTTAACTTGAAATCGCAAGACGGCCATTTGCCCTTCCTTCATGGTATTCGCGTAATCAGTACGTGCTGCATCGCCCTACTGCATGAGTATTTCATGAGACTGTTCGGATCTATCAACGACTTGACGACATTGGCGCAGGTTTGCATATAAAATTTTCTGAGTAACAAACTACTTATTACACAGATGAGAAAAGTGTTTTTTCTTTATAGTGAAATGATTGGATTTCATATTTCGGGTAAAAAGATGAACTCGTTAAGAAAGATAAGTAGAAAGATAAGTGGAAGATGAGTGCTAATGGATGATGCAGTACTTTCTTGTTTATCAATAAGAAACCGCTATCAATTCATTGGCTTCCTCGAACGTAATAAGATATATTTTAAACGCCTCTACTATTCATAAGATAGATTAATATACATAAAGTATATATACATATCGGATGGGATATAGTTTCTCTAGTCAGATATCAAAACAAAACAAACATCACAGGGAGATATTTTGAAACTTATGCTCTGGATCAATGTACTTTATACCTGTCGTACGAATAGTATCAGCCTATTTAGAAAACAATAAAAAAGAAAAATAGCAAATAACATTTTTTCTAGCAAAAATATAAACTGACTAATAATCTGTTCAAATTAAATATTTTAATTATATGAATATCACGCCAATTTACCGGAGAGACGCACAGTGGTCCGAACTGTCGAAAAAATGGACAAAAATCCAGCTTCATTTGGATATTCATTCAAACCAAATTCTGATTTAGTATTTGAGTATTTTTTTATTATAAGAAACAATAAAGGCTTCCATTTTTTGATTTCTTAATCGTATGGTAACTATCTGGATAAATAAAATTCAGGAGACCGCCACTATGGCTTCGTAATGTGAGTTAGAATTTGCATATTGCATTGCTGTGAATGTAAAAGATCAATAATTCTTAAATTAAATTAGTTTGAACATTCGAAGAATTTTATTTTTTCGAGAATAATTATTTTAAACAAATCAATATTTTTTATTTTTTCGTCAAAAAAAATTTGGTTGTATTGTCTAACTTATTTTAAGCAAGAAATAAATATTTAATAACTGTTGATCTTCCGAATTTATAGCAAAAAATATATTAAAAAACCGTGGTACAAACGGAGACTCTAAAAAGGCTACGAAATAATAACTGGCCTCTAGACTATACTTATAATGCTAATTCTAAACTTAATCTATCCAGATTAATACCATGCGGTAAAAAAAAAACAAAAAGCGATAGCTTATGTTATTCCTTATATAAAAGGGTACTCAAATGCGAAATCAGAATTTGAATTCAATAAATATCTAGATGAAGCCTAACTTTTATCCATTTTTTAGGCGATTTCGACCACTGTGCAACGGCAAACGGTTATTTCCTACTTGCGCTTGCCGCTATGTGAGATTGAAACACTCAGCATATTTAAGATCGTGAAATTTCACCATCATTCGAACTACTTTTTACGGACAGCTAAAATGAGAAAGCTTGCTTTATTTTTTATAACCTTTTATGTGGAGGCTTAACATTTTTTCTCAATGCCTGTAAATATATATGACGAAATATTTTCTTAATGCTCGCATAGTGAGACTGTTTGCTTCTAGGCCAGGCGGTGGACATTTTGAGTGGACATTTCGACCCATAGGCTATTTTAATTTTGGTTTCGGTTTGTTTCAGCATCCCGAATAAGATCCTTGTTATCCACAGTGTCAAAACCGTGTGCAATTTTTGTTATTTAACAAAAACGGAGCGATTTTGGCACTTTTTTTGGTTTTTTCACTCTAGCTCGGTTCTGGTTCGTTTTAGCGAAAAATTGTCTGTATGAAAATTGTTCGTTATTAAATTTGCTACAAAAGTAGACCTGAACGAAGTTTCTAACTTTAATAGTTTATTTACAAATGACCGCTAAAGTTGAAAAAGCCATTTTTTTCATTATTGAATAACTTTTGAAAAAAACAACGAATGGACTTGAAAATTTATTTACAAAGAGCTTGTGTCAATGCAAAAGTGTACGCCAAAGCCCAAAACTGTAAATTGAATATTGGCGATGTTATTGAAGGTCGAATTTTTTTTGTCCTTAATTGCAAATTGCGCCATGTCTACAAAAATCGTTTCTCATAGTGAGGAAAAATTGTTCGTATAAAGAAACTCTTCAACTTTAATATCCATTTTGAAAAATTAAGAAATTTTGATTTTTATGGATTTTATCGACTTTTTTAGACGCGACGTCTAAAAGTCGAAAACACGTCCTTAATTTCTTTTTCGGAATCGGAAGTACACCATTGGAAAGGGCTTTTTTTTGCTATTTAAAAGAAAAAGTTTATGATTCGATCATTAGACTCGGAGCTATCGATGAAAACGTGTTTGCAGCGATTCCAGACGTTCTATTCAAAATTGTGCTCCCGGCTTGCGCGTGTAGTATCTTTAACCCATACAATAACTTTTTCCAAAATTTGCATAAAAAATAATTCATAGATTTTTCGCAATCATCGTCGAGAGAGAAAAAAGTATTGCACGCGCTCAGCGGGGAAGCGCGCCGACGCGCCGCCGACGCCGCCGGAGAGAGACGAGCGGCGCTCTGTCTCTCGCGTAACACTTTCTCTCGCTCTCACGGGCACTGCTTGAGCACACGCTATTCAAAAAATACAATTTTTCAAATTGATTTTTCTCAGCAACTATTTCACTTAGAGACAAAAATTTTTTTTTAAATCAATATGCCGCGATCAGATCTACACGATTGTGCTAATGGCATTAATAAAAAATCTTTATTTTCAGAATTATTACGTTTAAAATTCATACTTATTAGAATTAACTGAATTAGAATTAACTGAACCTGAACTTGATTTCACATTTAGTGAATCTTCTAATGACACTGACGACGGTACAACTTATGAAACGCCCTGTAAAAAAATTAGAATAGAATCCAACGTGAAAACTAATGTATGTGCGATTGTTTATTATGTTTTATAATATATTATTCAATTTTGTAATAGACTTTATTTTTGTTTTGTATATAAATAAATGAAAAACTACTCTGAAAATAAATCCTTGGTGTATTATTTAAATTTAGTTATTATTTTATTTTACCCAACAAACATGATGAGTATATACATAATTATATATATGTGTGTGTCTTTCTATCTTTTATTTTAATCTTTAAATAATAAAGAAAAAGTATGAATTTTAAACGTAAATAATTCTGAAAATAAAGATTTTTTATTAATGCCATTAGCACAATCGTGTAGATCTGATCGCGGCAGGTTGATTTAAAAAAAAATTTTTGTCTCTAAGGGAAATAGTTGCTGAGAAAAATCAATTTGAAAAATTGTATTTTTGAATAGCCCGTGCTCAAGCAGTACCCGTGAGAGCGAGAGAGAGAAAGTGTTGCGCGAGAGAGACAGAGCGGCGCTCGTCTCTCTCCGACGCCGCTCGCCTCTCTCCGGCGGCGTCGGCGGCGCATCGGCGGCACGTCGGCGCGCGTCCCCGCTGAGCGCGCGCAATACTTTTTTCTCTCTCGACGGTGATTGCGGAAAATCTATCAATTATTTTTTATGCAAATTTTGGGAAAAGTTATTGTATGGATTAAAGATACTACACGCGCAAGCCGGGAGCACAATTTTGAATAGAACGTCTGGAATCGCTGCAAACACGTTTTCATCGATAGCTCCGAGTCTAATGATCGAATCATAAACTTTTTTTCTTTTAGAAAATAGCAAAAAATAAGCCCTTTCCAATGGTGTACTTCCGATTCCGAAAAAAAAAATTGAGGACGTGTTTTCGACTTTTAGACGTCGCGTCTAAAAAGGTGGCCGCGTAAAAAAGTCGATAAAATCCATAAAAATCAAAATTTCTTAATTTTTCAAAATGGATATTAAAGTTGAAGAGTTTCTTTATACGAACAATTTTTCCTCACTATGAGAAACGATTTTTGTAGATATGGCGCAATTTGCAATTAAGGACAAAAGAAATTCGACCTTCAATAACATCGCCAATGTTCAATTTACAGTTTTGGGTTTTGGCGTACACTTTTGCATTGACACAAGCTCTTTGTAAATAAATTTTCAAGTTCATTCGTTGTTTTTTTCAAAAGTTATTCAATAATGAAAAAAATGGCTTTTTCAACTTTAGCGGTCATTTGTAAATAAACTATTAAAGTTAGAAACTTCGTTCACGTCTACTTTTGTAGCAAATTTAATAACGAACAATTTTCATACCGACAATTTTTCGCTAAAACGAACCAGAACCGAGCTAGAGTGAAAAAACCAAAAAAAGTGCTAAAATCGCTCCGTTTTTGTTAAATAACAAAAATTGCACACGGTTTTGACACTGCGGATAACAAGGATCTTATTCGGGATGCTGAAACAAACCGAAACCAAAAATAAAATAGCCTATGGGTCGAAATGTCCATTTTTGGCCTTTTTTCCGTCCACCGCCTGGCCTATTCCTCACAGAAGAAGCTTTGGAACGGTGAAAAAAATTTTCGAGACAAAAAATGTTCAAAAAAATGTTTTAAGGCGATATATATCGATATTTGCCGATTTTGAGAAAATTGTTGTTCTCGCGATCGCGCGCGTGCTCGTGTGTGTGTGTGTGTGTGTGTGTGTGTGTGTGTGTGTGTGTGTGTGTGTGTGTGTGTGTGTGTGTTAGTATGTAAACTCTCTATATCTCGAGAACCACTCGACCGATTTTCGTCGGACAAAAATTATTCTCTTCGTCTCGCGAAAAAACTCGACACCCTGACTGATTCAAGTTTTTATGATTTTTTTTTATAACTGTTAGAATACGTGTACATTTATGTCAGCGTGCGAAATAGAGAGCGCATGCGTGGCGCCATCACGCGAGCATAGCTGGAGAGCTAGCTCAGCTAGCGAGAGCGAGCGGCCGAAGCGGGCACTCACTCGTTCGCCGTCCTCTGCCGAGAGCAGTTGTAATCAGAGAGAGAGAGCTGTACTGTAATTGAATAAAACGTTGTTGCTGTTAACCAGAGTGGGTTATTTGAAGAACCCTGCCTTCCACATCCTAAATTAACAATAACCAAAAAAGTTTTTGAATTTTTCGTTTTTTTTTTATTTCTTCATGTCACAGCCAATATTATAAACTTTTCTTGAAAGATCTTTAAATTACCTACATTTGCTTTATTTTAATTTTTAAATTATCTTTAATATTTCATTTGATGTTATTAAGGAACATATTTTATAAGTTGTAAATTAATTTCTCAAAAAATATTTGATTTATCGACTCGAAATTTTAACTACTTATTACATTTAATTAAGACAATATATTGGGTTAAAATTTCAAGAGATTATCTTCATTTGTTTTTGAGAAATAAATTGTTTTATAGAAAAATCGCGTTTTCGTGGTCACACGATAACAAGAGTAAAAATCAATTAATCGTCTTGAAATGTGGCAGAGATATAGCTTTTTTATATCTTCAAACTGAGTTTTTTTTGTAAATACATCCCCTCCATCCCCCACCCCAAACACATATACGTACATATGGGCATGAGATAATTAGTGTATTTACATTTCAAAAGTATATTTTCGACAAATATATATTAGTTTTATTACGAATATTCATCGAGAAAATTGGGTATGATACAATTAATTATTGTCATTAAAAATTAAAAAAGCAAAAATAAATACATTAGTTTGGAAGCTAAGAGCCAATGTATTGGCAGCGGTTTTTCATTACGAAAGATTTTGGCATAAAATTTCAATTAAGGTCTCAAGTAAGATCTCAGCTTATGTTCAATTAAAATAAGACATATAAAATACTTTAGAATCATCTGAAAATGATGCGGTATAAGCATAAATTGCATAGTCCATTGCAAGAGCGATTTTTTATCGATTTTTAGACAAACTTTGTAGATACTTAGAAAAGTTTTCTATCATTGGTATCAGAAGCCAACTAATAACATACTGAATTATGAGTTCTCTTTTTGACTATAAAAATTTATAATTAGAAGGTGAAACAATTTGTGAGAGAGAATTGTAAATATCTCTGTTATTCGACCGCAAGATTTTCATGTACGAAGCATATACATCTTGTAGTACAAGATATAATTTCTCTACTCGTGCATTAAAACAAAACAACATTAAGATATTTGAATAAATAAATACAAAATAAATTAAAGAAATAAACACATTTCTTTATTTATACTATATAATAGGCTATGGTGTAAGTCAGTTTTTCAAAATTTTTATCACAACTAATTATCTGATACGATAGAACTAAGTAACTAATTTAATATCAAAATTGAGTCAGATAAATTCATTATCGTCTTAATGAATTGAGAACCTAAGAATTGAGTAAAAATTCTAATTTAAATTTTTACAGTGGCTTACAACGTGGAAACCTCTGATTCCTTTATTAGGAGTTCTGGCTGTGGATACGTTTCTCACCTTAAGCGGTTTCTTGGTCGCATATAATTTTTTTAGGAAAATGAAGAAAACGAATATATTTATCGACATTCCTATTTTCTACATACATCGATACATTAGGTAATACAATCATATTCTCATAAATAGTATAAAATAAGAATTATCCTTCAACTCCTCTTAATATTCCAGTGGTCGAAAAAAAATACTTCTTTTATTTAAATTTGCAAAATTAGCCAAATTGTGCAATAATAGGCAAAAATAGACTAAAATACATTACCTTTACTAATTATACGTTATAAATGTAATCAAGCTTAAGTAGAATATTTTTTATTTCAATACTTTCAAATCAAATCTTAAGACTTTCTATTTTACAATAAGCTTAATTCTATAGATTAACACTTCCGCCAATGATTACTCTATTCTTGGGTATGTCAGTATCGCCAATGATTTTTTCTGGACCGCAAGTTAATATCGCAGATACATTCTTTGCGAAGTGTTCATCAAAATGGTGGACCGTTTTACTGTATGTGTACAACTTAGTCGATTGCGAGAATTTCGTAAGTATCAATAAATTTTGGTCCGTTTTGAATCAATCTTATCAATATTTTTAATGGTATTCTTCTACTTATGTAAGTGTTATTTACATCTCTGGTCACTTTCCGTTGATATGCAATTATATTGGATATCACCATTCATACTTTACCCATTATACAAGAAGCCGAAAGTTGGATTGACAATTTTAGGATTGCTTACATTAGGTTCTATGCTAACAAAGGCTGCGCTTGTTGCATATAATAATCATTCGGCAATTTACATCACACATACTCCCAAGTAAGTTTATAGATTTAGAAAATCGAAATTCTATCTTATATTTTTTTATAATGTTGTATTGCTTCCTGTCTTAACATGTACTTACTTCGTCATTCTGTCAACCATTGTCCCATTAGTTTCCAAATATTGAATTACCTAATAAGTGCATCGGTGCATAAAAAATGCATAAGTGCATAAAATAGCATCACAGCATAGAATTACATTGGTATTTATTCATTAATTCCACATAACCTAAGAGGTAGATGCTGAAGTCGGGGTTTTTTACAGTGGTATTCCCAGCAGGCCTATTCCACTTTTAAATCACTAAATCTGCTGTCGCTAAAAAAGCAGCGCATTTTACATTGGTGCGGCTAAAAATCAGTGTATTTCACATTGCTGCCGCTAATGAATCAGCGTATTTTGTTACTCAGGATAATGCAAGATAAAAGTGACCATTACTAAAAACAGAAGAAGAAAGGTAAACTCCAACTTTATCAAATGATTGCCCTTGTGATTGATGTATGATCATAGCAGTGTCTAACCTTACTAGAAAATGTCTTTGTGTTATTTTTAACGGAAATCCCTTAGCTATATAATTTCAATCCATTCGTAGTTTGAGTACTATATTACCTGCTATACTGACATTTATTATTTCAGCATATATTGAAAATTCATTTATTACCTTTTAACTATTAATTTGGTACCATTACAAAGGTAATTCATAATATTAATACTCCTTAGTAATATTATTACTGCATTTAGTTTATATTTTAATTTGTGAGGTGGTAATCTATTAGGCCTCAATTAATTTTAAATTTCTAAAGATAATATTATATTATCATTTTGAATATGGATGAAATTCATCTTGCGCATATTATCAAACTTAATAAAAGTTGATTTTATTGTTATGTTTAACTTGGTTAATGTATGAAATGCAACGTCCCCTGGCTGTAACACGGCCATAATTACATATTATCAGGTGATACTGCAGGCGCAATTCTTGATTTTGAAAACCGTAGTAAGTCTTAACTTTTGACTTTGATATCGACAATTTGAATTACGTTCAAGGTCTGCACTTATATTGACTTTTTTAGTGTGCAGCACCTACTGAACTTTGTAACAAACTTGTTTTACATACAACTGTGTTATAATTAATATCCTTAAAAAAGAAATATGTGGATAAAAATCTTTTTTAACCAAGTGCAATTACAGACTTCAGACTTACTTTAAACGTAAAAATTTCAATTTTAATACTTCAAGGTGTTACGTAGAAAATACAGATTCTTTTCTGCTTTAATAGAGCGGGTACCTTTTTAAATATAATTTCCTTGGCAGATCGTAACTCGAAGACAAATAAGATTTTTAAGACCAATGCTTATAGTAAATTTCAGGTAAGGTAGGCATACAAAAATAATACTAATTAGATTTGGATATTTTAATTTCTGTTATAAAAATATAAAAGAGATCTGACATGTAATGTCCCCTGGCCTCTAACATCCTCTGGCATAATTTCATTCATAGCAAACAATCGATGCCGATCACTAAATACTTTCTGACTTGACGATCACTACACATTGTTTACAACTGTGCTCTTTTTCGCTAGTTCCGTGGATGTGATATATTGTATCCCTATTGAAGGGCGTTTTAGATCGTTGGGGTGGCCGGTGATGGAGTCTAGGTGGTGCGCTCTGTCGTTTTTTAGGTTTAGATATCAGGGCGTACCTAATACGTGATCCTGGTGTTCGGGGTAGCTGATGACGATGTCTAGGTGGTGTATTCCGTAGTTTTTTGCATCTAGATATTATACCGCATCGAAAACGTGGTGGACAATGAAAATTGCGAAGCGCATCACCTAGACACCGTCGTCGACTACCCTGACCACCTAGACCACGCACGGAATGCATTCCGACACCTAGACGAAAAAAATTACGTAGCGCACCACCTAGACTCCTTCATCGGCTACCCGGACACCTAGATCAAGCATTGGATGCGGTTCGACATCTAGAGGCAGGGTTGCCAAATGGCGATGTTTTGTCTCACTTACTCCCAAAGAACGTGACGTCATTTACATCTGAGTGAAAAGTATAGAAGTTCGCCGACTGGTCACCCTGCCTAGAGGTCAAAAACTAGGGAGCGCACCACCTAAACTCCGTCATCGGCCACCCTGAACATAGACCACGCATTCGGTGAGTTCCAATACCTAGAGGCAAAAAAACTACGGTGCGTACCACCTAGAGTTCATCATCGGGCGCTCAGAACACCTAGACCTAGATACATGTAATTTCTCTGCCACACATGTAATTCCCCGGACATCTAATAACTTCAAACTTTAATATTTCCGCGTAATGAACTGATCCTGCACGACCACTAAACAGGTATTCTAGATACTACAAGAAACAAATACAAACCAAAAAACGCGATTTTTTTCATTTTTCTTCTTTTTTACTGAAAGCTCAAATATGCGCGTTAGATGAATTTTATCCATTATAATCTTCCTGTATGAAATCAATACTTTGAATTTAGTCAATATCGTCACTTCCGAAAAAAGACTTTATCCGTGAATCCAGTTGAAGAAGGCTTTATCTTACACGCAAATTTTTTTGACCCTGATTTAAGTTGGCAGCATTGCCAAAAATTTTAATATTTAATTTAAAAAACAAATTATATTGTTATAATATATTTTTTATGGTTTAAGTACGATCATTATTCCGTTTTTTCTATTAATTGCAATATTTTAATGATAATAGTTTTTATTTATTGTTTATTTTCGTCTATTACTTGTAAGGATTTTAATAAAATGAAATTATTAAACACAAAGGTTATTAATCGTGTTAAAACAAATCTTTTTACTCTTGAACTATCCAACTTCGGTCGGGCATGTACCGACTTGGGAGTCCGGGTTTCAAAGCCAAGGCAGAATGGCGATTTCGTAATCATGTAATACATCATTCTGTAACGTTTCGAAGCAATAAAATGATGGCATCTTTGTTTATTCTTGGAACGAAAATCAACGAAAATAAAAAAATTTCGTTCCAAAAATAAACAAAGGTGTCATCGTTTTTTTGCCTCGAAACTTTTTCCGTCGTTACGCAGGGCAACTGAATTCGTTTAAAACGCAAATCATTATTCTTATTTTATATTAATTATTTTTTGGGGATCCCATCGATAAAACAGGGTAAGTGATAAAGTAGGACTATTACACCTTCTTAAGCGTGACCCACAATGAGTCGGCCTTTCGGTACTCATGCACTTAGCACAATCATTGTACTTATAATACTTTTTGACACTTCGTGCGCAAATCTCGAATAAAAGAGCATATGCTAAATCAAGCTTTATACTCGTCCTGTCAAAAAATACTGTTCGATACACCAGCGAGAAGGTGATTTTAACCTCGTGTGACCTTTTCACCCTCACTTCGCTCGGGCGCAAACGGCCCCGTGAGAATAAAATCACTTTCACGCACTAGTACCAAAATGTACTTTTTTCAACGGAGTGTGCGAAACTCGCCTTTTCGTGCTTGTTTTGCGTGCGCGAAGTAGCTGTTTTACACACGGCATGTGCGAAAGTCGCGCATGCGCAGATCAATTTACTTTCGCGCACGCCGTGCGAGAAACAGCTACTTCGCGCACGCAAAACCAACAACAAGGCTAGCTTCACACACTCCGTTAAAAAAAATAGAGTTCGATACACGTGACCGAAAAGGGTCATCATTGCACGGGTGTTTTTGTCACCCTCGCTTCGCTCGGGCGACAAACTACACCCGTGCGAGAATGACCCACTTCGCACACTTGTATCGAAAATAACTATTTTGACACTCCGTGTGCAAAGCTCCATTTTCGCACATGCTTGAATAAAAGAGCATGCGCTAAATCAAGCTTTGTACACATCGTGTCAAAAAATATTGTTCGATACATGAGCAAGAAGGGGATTTTAACCTTGTGTGACCTTTGCACCTTCGCTTCGCTCGGGCACTTTCACGCACTAGTATCGAAATATACTAATATTCGATATCATTTATTTGACATAATTATTGCCGTGCGATGGCGCGCATTCGCGCTTTTATCATCTTACGATGTCAGACAAGCTACCTGTTTGGTGGTGTGTACTATTTGGCCACGATAAAAAAATTTCAGTTCGCTTGTAAGTTCTTTTTTACTTAAAATAAAACTAAAGCAGCAGCTTCAGAATTCTGATAAAGGTATATTTCACTAATTACATTGCGACACGGGTGCGAAAGGTGCTTATTTGTCTTCACTCGTGCGAAAAATGTCACACTAGCTAAAAATCTTCTTACGCACCAGTTTCGAACTATATTATACCACGAGAGCCGAATAATCATATTGAAGTTATGATTTTGATGTTAGAGTGTCATAAAAGAACATTAAATGTCAGAGAAATCACCTGAAATCTCGTGTACCAAATTTGTAAAAATTGAAATATTGTGTAAAATGCGTCTAAACATGCATTTTTCATCCTAACAGGTGATTTCCAATACTGAAGAACCTGATTTTCTATTTACATAGGTTTTTCGTAGCATCTAGAGCAGAACCATAGGTGAGAAATTGACACCAGAAATAACATGAGATCTCACCTGAGATGTTTCAATAGGGTGACTAAATCTTAGAAGTATAAATTTGTATCCTTTTGTCCATCATACCCATCGCGTTACATAGTTTCTCGAAGAGGTCACGCGGTAATGCCTTTGTACATTGTGACAGAGTCACATGTAGCTGCTTGCTCGGCGCCGGCAGAACACGAGCACTTGTTCGTGAGCGCTGTCTTGTTGTTATTGCCAGGGTCGAGGACGATCAGCTATATATACACACACATATACACTATACTACCGGGTCGAGAGAACGCAGAAAAAAACAGCGAGGGTCGAGGAGGGGGGTCGTGCGCACGGGAGAGTCGCGCAACCCCGAGCGCGGTCGCGAGAGCAGTGCGGAGAGAGAGCGCCGCACGGAGAGAGAGGCGTAACATACGCGAGAGAGAGAGAGAGAGAGAGAGAGGGAGAGAGAGAGAGAACAGATGAGCAGCCGACAGACGATAGTGTAGGCTACGCGCAACTATAGGAGAGGGACGAGGCTGATAGTGCGGTGAGTAGGAGTGAGAGAGTCGCAGCCGGCCAGCGCATACACTACCTATACGAGTACGGGCCACTGCGCGGATGATAGAGTGGGAGGGAGAGAGAAAATAGCAGCCGGCCAGCGCGTAGTGTATAGGCATAGACGAGAGTGAGAGATAGTCGGGGGGAGCGAATAGTGGCAACCGGGCCGACGTGCGGTGCGCATAGTCATATAAGTACCGCGTATGATCTCCCGTGAATCTATCATGACTCCAATTACATGCGAGTCATGTAATATGGACAAGATGGGCATCAGAGCGGGGGCCAGAGCCAATCATTTGCAGAGCTGCTCAAAAGGGGAGAATTCGAGGAAAGGATGAGCGTCATGAAGCCGGAGACGATCGCTCTCCTGATCTCCGACCAGCAAACGAGTCAGTCAACTCTCTCATTATTCACCAAGTCGAACCAAAGTAGTACGTAGTGAGTGTTAGTGTTGCCGGGAACATTTTGGATTAGTAGCTACGAATTACGAAGGAGTTGAAGTGTAAGCGTTCTTTACTCTAGGGTGAGGTGTAGTAGTTGTACGACTCGAGTTGTGGTATCGCGAGAATGGCGTTGAGTGTCGAGTGAGAGTTTGGGGTCGAGGTTTTTCAGGTTCTAAGACGCCGGAGGATAACCGACATTTTCTCTCAATCTCCAGTCAGCAAGCCGAGTAGTCGATTTAAGAAGCAAAAGTAAGATCAAGATTCGCCCCCGTAGGACTCAGCAGTATTTCTGCGAGATAAAGTACGCAAGAGTAACCAAGTGGATGAAGAGTGTAGTCGAATTAGTGGGATTCGCGGTGAAGTCTTTGTGTCGTCGAGATTGTCGTATTGCGGGTCGAGTCGTCAGTGGTGTCCTCTGTGATTGCTCTAAAGTCTGTTGAGGTGCAGGTCAGGTGGCCACCGAGCTGGAGTTCGTTGCGTTTCTTTTCTAGGTTACAGCAGAACCAGAAGTGGGTGTCACCAACACCCGAGACGCGGCCGAAGCGGTTCAGATTCCGAGTGGTACAGCAGGTTGCCGAGATCTGCCATTTTAAATCTCAATAAACTCCATTTTACCCCCTATTTGTTTGTTCTTATTAGCGAGTGTCGTTATCCCTTTGTGTGCGTATCTATTATTTTTGGGGCCCGAATAAGAAAAATATTGTGTTCATCAGCGTTGGTATTGTTGTGCATTGGAGTTTATGGAATTTCAACGGTGGTTGTAGCTGAGTCGTGGCTACTCCCTCATCGAGATATTAGTCGCAAGCCGTGGCGTGGCTCCGTTAGAAACGGAAGTAACGGAGAAATAGTGTCGCGGTGTTTGGTTCTGAGTTAACCCTTGGTAAGAGAAATTCAGTTAAGGGGTATAATCAAACACAACGTCACAACATATATCGGCCAACTGATCCTCGCTACACACATACTCTACATTAAGGTAGTTGTCGACTGGTAATGGGAAGCAATAGTTTCGATTCTCTCTTGGCTGCCACGCGTGTTTTGCTTACGCAGGACGAGACAAAACTTTTTGAATGGACGATATAACCTAACCTCTCATTCTCGCTCTGTCTTCCGCTTACGCTTCCCTCTCTGTTGCACTTACAGCGTGCGGTCGTGTGTCAACTAAAAAAATGCACTTGGAATTACAATAACTCGAAAATGGTGCCGCTAGTCTGCCTGATTTTTCACGACGATGTTCTAAATATCTCCCTTAATAACATATTTCTTTTTCAAACATATTCCCCAGAGATTCTTTCTTTAGTCGATGAAAATATAATTCTATGACATCTAGCTCTTTCCATAACCTACGTATTAAAAGTCCAAACTTTGGGAATTTATATTTCGGAAACGGCATCGCTGAGCTCTCCCAAATTTGAACCACCGGTAAAGTTTCAGAAACATTCCCCAGAACACAGTTTACTCGACAACTACCTTAAGGTCTCCATACGCATATCTCTCTCAAATGTAATGGTACCAGACATCGATGTGTTTTGTTCTACGGTGGAATTCTGGGTTCTTTGTGAGTCAGCATGCGTCTTGATTGTAGACGAACAAAGTGGTTCCCATTTCACATCGATGACCAATATCCTTCATCATTCTCCGCAACCACACAATCTCTCTCGAAGCCTCGCTGGCAGATACATATTCCGCTTCTGTCATGCTTAACGCTACAATGGATTGCCGGCGCGACATCCATGATACAGGACCACCAGCGAACTGAAAAATAAAACCTGATACCGATATCGCCTCTCAGTCTCGTGAGTATAATCCGCATTGTTGTAAACCACGATTTCAAAACTACCTCCCTTTTTGTAAACCAGGCCTCGGTCAGGTGTTGCTTTAAGATAGCATGTGATTCTTTTGGCTGCCTTCCAATGCGTATTGTCGAGCAGTCAAGAAATCTAGTTAGATCATTTACCGAGAACGCGAGGTCCGGTCGCCTGGTGCTCCTCATCTTGGTCCGCTTGCTTCTTCTGACTTTCATCCGGAGCACGAGTAAGTTACCCTTGAGGCTCTTCTTCTGCAATAGCTTCATCAGTCGAAAGTTCTTCCCCAGGATTGAGGAGTTGAAACGGATCAGAGAAAAGAGACACATTCCGGAGATTCAGAAAGATCCAGATTGCCTTCTTCGTTGAACGTTACGTTCCTTTTGCGCGGTGTGAAGGTTAGACACGTACACCCAATGGACATTGATTCGTGTCGTTACTGACCGTCATGCATAACCTTTTCAATTGTTTTCTCATTTCTTGTGTATGTTAACGTTTAAAAGGTTATGCGTGACGGTCACTAACGGGCACGTTAGACACGAATCAATGTCCATTGGGTGTACGAAATAGACAGAGGAAAGAATGTTTAAAAGCATTTTACACAATTTTTCAATTTTTCAAAATTGATACATGATATCTCACCTGAGATCTCACATGATATATCACCTGAGAAATCACCTGAGATCTCATGTATCAAATTTTAAAAATTGAAAAATTGTGTAAAATGCTTTTAAACATGTATTTTTGAGCTCATCTGGGGGGTAAAACATCCTAAACGGCGATTTCCAATACTGAAGAAGCTGATTTTCAATTAACGTAAGTTTTCTGCAGCCTCTGGAGCAGAATCTCAGGTGAGATTTTGGCGTGAGATTTTACATGAGATCTCACCTGAGAAATCACCTGAGATCTCACCTAAGATTTTTCAGTAGGGTGGATTTCTGATGTCCACCCCGACCAGCAAACCATCTCTGCAACAGCGAAAGTAACAGAAGCCCAAATAACTAGCTCTCCACGCCGGGTCGAAAGAAAAAACAGTCGGTAATATCGACCGAGCTACCCAAAGAGGCCGAGAGAGGCATTACTATCGAGCGGACCGAAAGAAAAACTAACACTCAAACACAGCTAGCAGACGACAACGTAATTTTATTAATTATTTAATAATTACAGAACGTACTTTCGGCCGGGGAGTAAGAAAAATAGTATACAATACTTGGACCGAAAATTGGATCCCCTGGGCGTGCGTCATACGCGGAAATCCAATTTCCGGCCCACGTATCGTAATATACTATTATATTTGTCATATAATTTAGGAGCATTAATTATTGGATTGTAAAATACGCATGTTCCGGTACAAATTGTTAATGTTAAGCTTGTTGTATACTCGTACGCTTTGAGATAATTCTCTTTTAAATTATTAATATATTCGTCTAAATGTTTGGTTAATTCTCGAGTAAACATTAAGTAAAGAGGCTTTATGTTTTACGTTCAAATTATACGACCAAAATATTTATCTTAAATTTTTGAATGAGACCTTAAGGCCAATACAACCTTAAAAAGAAAGAGAACAGTTCGAATATAGTTGACTTTCGGATCTTCGCTTCCCCTAAAAAACAAACGAGAGCTTGCGGCGGCAGCAAGCGACTCGCCAAGTGACAATGGCAAGCGACACAACGCGGTCACCCCCTAACTATAAAAGACAAACTAAACTACCCTGTAAACTTCAAATAAAGTTTTTTTGCCCTTCTTTAAAAATAATTCTCGTCTACTCATTTACACCTATTTTTATTAGTTTTTAATTCAATTAGGGTTTTAAATTAAGAATTTTTTTTTCGCAGCATAACTCATATTTATCGAGGTTTACAGGAGGTATATATACAAACTTACACCCGGGCAACGCCCTGGCTTATTGGTGTTTATTTCGGATACGAATTGATTAATAAAAATATTAAGCCAACTAAAGTAAGAAATATCAATTAATTCAGTGAATGCACGAGATTAACTGGAAATTTTCAAAATAAATATTTTTTCATACATTTTCAGAGTATAATTAATGCAGGATGGTCACTAGCTACGTTTGCTTTTATTGTTTGCATTGGTGGCCCTAAATATTTTATTTTGGAAACTTACGAGTATAACATTTACTGGGAAACGTTATTCGCTCCATTTTCCAAATTATTTTGGAGTTTTGGGATTTGCTGGATTATATACACATGTAACTACGATGCGGCTGGTAAATTAGAGATTTATTTTTGCTCTAACAATCTTTCTAATATAAAGATTTACTTCGATTATTTTATTTATTTATATGTTACAGGAGCAATTACTAAGATTTTATCCTGGAAATATTTTCGGCCATTAAGCAAATTATCTTACTGCTTTTATCTTGTACACGGAATTTTTCCAGCGTTAGAAGTCGCACTATCTAGAACTTCAATTGCTTGGAATGATCTTTCCATTGTAAATTGATAATTTTAATGATTCATGATACATTCCTATTATAATTTTGTCCACATGACCATACGAATTTATTTCATTTTCAGCTCCATTCATTCATTGGTAACGTCTCGTTATCTTTTGTGGCAGCGTTCTTCATCTGTACTCATTTTGAAATGCCAATGCTCGTTTTAGACAGCCTACTTTTTAAACAAAAAATCGCACTATCACAAAAGAAAAATGAAGCCATAAATAATTCTACCATGGAGACACATAAGTCAAAGTGAAAAATGTATAAGTGCCTAAAATGTTTAGAAAATTATACATAATCACTGTGGTAATGTAATTTATTTTAAAAATTTTTAAAATTAAATGAATTTATAAGATCCATACAAAAATTGTTTTAGCCTATCTTTTTGTATGAAACTGTGCATAAACTGTGTATTTCTTGTTTAACTTGTTGTCTACTTATTTGTCATATGTACACCCAATGGACATTGATTCGTGTCGAACGGGCCAGGTAAATGGCAACGTCGCATAACCTCGCGGCCGTTCACGTTTGAACAGCTGTTTCCATCTATCTGTACAGCTAGTATATGGTGCTCGAAATAATGCTTTTTTGCCGCGGTTTACGAAAATCCGTAAAAATGTAAAAAATATGAAATAAACAATCGTATTATAATATTATCATGTGGCGTATTATTTTTCTTTTTTAAATATAAGTGATACATTTAAATATCGATTATCTTCCAAGCAGTATATTTTATTGAAATATAAATAGAAATGCTAAAAAAATTGTGTTTCTCCAACTAAATGTTTGAAAGTAAATTTATTATGTAAATTGAAATGTTCTGATTATGAAACTTCAGAACGAATGGTATGCAATTAGCAAAGAATGCGTATTAACATTTCTTAAGGGGATGTGAGTACCGACGTTATTTTTCAAACGAGCATAACTCACGAACATATTAATAGAATTATCCAGAAAAAAATCTGCATATAGTGTTTGCGTGTACGGAGCGCTTGACAGACGTCTTTTTCCAAAAAAATGATGAGAATTTATTGAATTAAATAAAAACCGTACTGTCGGTAAGTAGGAATCTACAATTGACCTACTTTTCAAACGAGCATAACTCACGCAAATATCAATAGAATTATCCAGAAAAAAATCTGCATATAGTGTTTGCGTGTACGGAGCGCTTGACAGCCGTCTTTTTCCAAATAAATGTTTGAATGTTGATTTAAAAAAATATTGAAATTAGGGTTGCACATCCTCTTAATAAAAGAAGCCAAATAGCTAATATTGCCATAACAGTAATGTCTATAAATTAACACACATGATTGGAACACAGGCATTTTACAAGTATTCAAATAGGTCATTATCGCATCATCCATATACTCAATTGTTATATGGTATCATTTCATCCATCATAAGAGCACTCAAAGCTGTCATTTCTAAAATATCTGTAAAATCACGCTTTGCATTATATATGCTTGATAGGCAAGAGAATAATGACCAAACATATAATACAGAGGTTTCTTAAGCGCCTTAATTGCAGTTCTGGCGATTCTGTAGTATATCTTAAAAATAAAAATATATTGTTTTATGAAGATGTTTTGTTTGTATTGTATTTATATTAAATATCATATTATTATATGAATTAATTTGAGTAAAAATACTTACATAAGAGCGTTTGCTGGAACAGATCCAGGAACACCTGGCTTATTAGTTCCAAACCATCTTTTAGTTGCACTAAACAGACATCTGCTTACACCTTTTTTCTTGGAGATGAGATCATTTAATAAACCTATTTGTCTTTCAACATAAGGTAATAAACTTTTCAAGTAGAATTCAGACATCATCATTTTGAACCTTTCAAGATCTTCTGTAGAAAGTCTAGCACAGTTTTGTGGAGTAACTTGTGTAGGGGAGTCAGTTCAGACATTCACATTAATTGGAGAATCTAAATGTTACCTCATATTATGAACCTTGGTTTGTAAGATACACCTGTAGTATCTGCAGGTGTACGAGGAGAGCTATTTTGATCACTGTTACCAGAAAAATCATAGTGTTTGACTACAAATTTACTCAATGGATCTGGAAGATGAGTATTATCATCTGAATCACTAAGTGATCGTAAATTCATTTATAAGAAAAAACAATTATTAGAGCCATAAATATTTTACATTTATGAAAAAACGTCTTCAGCTCTAAAAATAAAATATAACAATGAATGATTGAAAATCAAGCACATTTATGACTAAAATAATGTAAGTCTTACTTTCTCTTATCGTCCTGAATAGTGTCATGTATGAAAATATAATATCTAAGAGCATTATTGTTGAACCACTTTTGTAACTTTCCTGGAACGCTCAAATTTAGCTGAGCTCCCATCTGTTGAATTTTTTCAAGTGGATTATCATCTGACGTTGACACAACTATCATGCATGCTTAAAAGTGTTTTGTGTATAAGTAAAATAAGATATTAAGTACAGGAAGGAAAGACGGGAAAGAGGTTATATGATACAAATTGGAGACATATACGAATATGTAAAATATAATAATTAAAACATTAATGAAAACTTAAATAAATTTATCGTAAAGAATTCATTTTTAATAGAAATTATTCTAACACATAATTCTTGTGTACGAAATATTCGTGTTCATACCTGAAGAGTTCATTGAAACAGCAGGCTCTTTTCGTACAACTTTGACTGTAACACTGCCTTCAACATAGCCAATATGAACATTGTTTGAACCTTTCAAACAGGCTATTGTCCAAACTCTTTCAAAGCAATAGTTCATTGGAATTTCAAGGCTAAAAGTACCATCATGCCAACTTCTTACAGTACCATATTCAGAACCAGTTAAGAACAGATTGCAAAGGTCTGATAACTCGACTCAGATAAGATTCGTCACCATGATTTTCATACAGCCACTGTGCATCAAGGATGTTATGCATGCATGCTACTAATCTATCCTTCTCTAAGCTAAGTAAAAAGCAAGTAGTAGCTAAGCAAAAAGCAAGAATGGCCATTGGAAAGTATATATAATAAAATGTTAAATCATACATTTTCGAACTTCCCGCTACATCGTGTAAAATTAGGTTAGGTAGATGAGACATTAGGTTAGGCATGTTATGCTAATGTGATACAGCTGCTCTCGGATTATTGGCACCTGTATTGATAGATGCTATCATTAGTTTCACTGTTACACATTATGTGCCATAATAGTTTTATGAAATTTTTTACAATATTCTAGATACTTATTGTTTCATCAAAATGTCTGAGTCTACAGAGAAGACTAATTTCAATATTGACGTTGTCTTACCTCAGCAAGGATTACTGTATCAGGATGATGCTCCAGATTATATCCTTTGTAAACCAAAACTAACGCCATTAAAATCAGTTACACTAGAGAAACTCGAGAAAATGCAAAAAGATACTGAAATTAAATTTAAGGAGATTGTCCAGTCTAAAGTCATGTCTAAGGAAGTGCGGTGGAGTGATTGGTGTTTCATGCACGTAATGAATTACACTTAACTCTGTTTGATTTAGACGTGTTGCTTTATTGTACGTTACCTTTACAATTTGTAACCTCGATTATTCTTTTCTTTTGCGTATCGCGCAAAGTCGCTTGCGTGTACAATGTATGTTGCGGCCGTCGCGGTGAGAGAAGGAGAGAGGGCTTTGCGCGCTGCGCGTCGTATTTATGTGCGAGCCAGAGTATTTTTTCGTCCTGACGATAGTCGGGTGACTACAAAGACATACGTTGACGCGCGCATATTTGAATTTAAGAAAAGAAGGTACAGTTGCAAAACAAGAGTTACAAAGACTGAAGTTAATCGTTTATGGCAGAGGCTTGAACATACCGCCCGCCTCATTGCAGCTGCGCAATGAAAATAATCAACAATCTGAAGCATAATACAATTACATATATCAAAGACTAATCATTACAAAATAGAATAATGAAGTTCCAAAAAACTATACAATGAATAAGGCTCTTAGTAACGGCGCTTATACGGCCAGGTCTTTTAGTCACCGCCGCCCGCCGTGATTGAAGTCGACTCGCCGCCCGCCATGCACGCGTTGTCCTCGTCGCAAACACTCTTCCCCGGCAGGGGCGTATCTATAGCAGCTTCTGACTGGAAGTCCGCGAGCGCGGAAGTAGCGATGTCGTTGATAGGAAGAACTATGAGGCGCTGTACGGGCTTCGTAAGCGTCGAGGATGCTGTTCGCAGCGTGACCACGCGCACCAAGCCATCCGGCCCTGGGTGCACTGTTTCAATGCGGGCGAGTGGCCAGTGAAGTGGAGGCTGTTGATCATCCGTTATCAGAACAAGGTTCCCCTTCTTGAGCGTCTCGACGGGTTGAAGCCACTTAGAGCGGCGTTGAAGGTCCTGCAGCACTTCCTTACGCCATCTGCGCCAAAATTAATTGCGCGTTTCAGTGACTTGTTGCCATCGAGAGACTCCAGTGGCTTCCTCACTTGATGGTGGAGTTGGAGGAGCTCGGAGGGCGGCGCCGATCAAAAAGTGCCCCGGGGTAAGGGCTACGAAGTCATCTGGATCGGCGCTGAGTGCGGACAGAGGCCTGGAATTAAGACAAGCTTCGATTGTTACGGCGAGGGTGCTGAACTCCTCGTGAGTTAATTTAGCTTGCCCCAGCACTTGCTTGAGATGATGCTTAAAACTCTTGATGGCGGCCTCCCATAGCCCACCAAAGTGGGGAGATCTAGGTGGGATAAACTGCCAACGCACACTCATTTGCTACTGCGGCAGCGACTTCGGCGCTGAACTGGGACGAAGCTTCGAATAGTTGGCGCAGTTCACGGTCGGCACCTCTGAACGTCGTCCCGTTGTCGCTGTAGACCGAGTATGGAAGACCTCGGCGACCTGTAAAGCGATTGAAGGCATGCAGGAAGGCTGCGGATGAATAATCTGAAACTACCTCGAGGTGGATCGCTCGAGTGACGAGGCACACGAAGGCCGCGACGTATCCCTTGTACACCCGTTGACCTCGCCCCTTCGAAGTGCGAACCAGGAATGGCCCAGCGTAGTCAACTCCAGTTGAGGCAAAAGCTCTGGCCGGGGTGATTCGAGCTGCCGGCAATGGGGCCATCTGCTGGGTTTGTGGTCGCCCTTGGAAGCGGGTACATCGCACACAGGAGCGAAGGACCGCCCGAATTGCTGATCGAGCGTTGGTGATCCAATACTCACGTTGAAGACAACTCTGGGTGAGCTGTGGGCCGCTGTGAAGGGTGCTCATATGCGCATGCCTTATGAGCATTGTCGTGACAGCATGGCGCCCTGGTAGAATGATGGGATGCTTCTCTTGATACGGAAGAAGCGCTAGCTGAAGGCGCCCACCGATACGAAGAGTACCAGATTCGTCGAGGAATGGCTTCAAGGTACGAAGCGGGCTGCGACGAAGTATCGTCTTTCCCAGACGTAGTTGCTGCAGCTCGGCGGGGAAAGCTGCCCTCTGGACTACATTGACGATGAGTCTGGTGGTGCGAATAATTTCCTCAGCGCTCAGCTCACGAGGGGACTGTGAACGGTCCAACTTGAGTCTGTCATGGCGCCACCTGTAACAATAGGAAAGCACACGCAGCATACGGCGCCAGGATGAGAAGCGATCAAACATGTCATTTTCTTGAGGCTGGGTTAACATAACGGTTACTCGAGCTCGTTGCTCTAACGTCGTGGTGAAGATTTGTTCTTCTGAGATAAGTGGTTGGGACTCGAGCAGCCACGAGGGTCCATGCCACCATAAGTAATTCTCTTTGAGTTCATCCGGGTGGAGTCCACGCGTGGCAAGATCAGCAGGATTGTCCTGTGTCTTGACGTGCTTCCAACTAGTATTAGGAAGTGACGTGAGAATTTCACTTACCCTGTTTGCGATAAAGCATTTCCACCTGCTGGGGTGCCCTTGTAGCCAGGCGAGCACCACCTGTGAATCTGACCAGCAGTGAATGGGTGTAGTGGCAAGATCAAGCTCCTTGACGTAGTAGACAAGCAGCTGGGCGAACAGCTGAGCATCACAAAGCTCCAGGCGCGGTACGGAGACCGTGTTGATCGGTGCGACCTTGCTCTTGGCCGCGAGCAGTGTAGACTGCCTCACGGCTCCGTCGGTTGTTACCAAGTAGATGGTAGCTGCGTACGCCTTTTTCGAGGCATCGGAAAACCCGTGCAACTCAAGAGACGACGTATGGATGGTCCCCAACCAACGTGAAATTTTTATCTCCCTCAGAAGTGGCAGCTGCTCTCGGAAGTTGATCCATACATGCTGAGTTTCTTCATCCACAACCGCATCCCAGTCTTTTCCCGTGATCCAGAGGTATTGAATCAAAATCTTCGCCCTTATCACGATGGGCGCTAGCCATCCTAGCGGATCGTACAGTCGGGCTGCTTCGGATAATATGACCCGTTTAGTTATGCTGTTGGTGTATTCTGGGGGGTGAACGTTGTAGCTGAATTCGTCCGTCGATGGCGACCAGCGTAATCCAAGGGTGACCACGTATTTTCTGGCTCGAAGGTGTGTTCTGAAAAGAAAGCTGATGTATCTGAAAGTAATTGTTGATTATTCGCAGCCCATTTATCGAGTACCATACCGGCACTCTGAAGAATAGATATAAGTTCTTGTTGGGCGTGCGCAGTGTCTCCAACCGTATCTGCGCCCGCATACATGTCGTCGACATAAGTATGTCGTAACAGTATCTTAGCTCCCAGGGGATACCGCTGCTCCTCGTCCTTGGCCAGTTGCTGCAGTACCCTATTAGCTAGATACAGAGCGCAAGCCGTGCCATATGTTACTGTCAGCAGCTTCCAATCTGCAATAACTTGATCAGGCGAGGCTCTCCAAAGGATGTGTTGCCAGACGGTATCTTCGAGTGCAACTCTTATCTGGCGAAACATCTTAACGATGTCGGCCTTGAAGACGTATCTGAATAGGCGCCAGAGGGTCAGGATAATGGCAATATCCTTCTGCAGCTTAGCTCCCGTATGCAGATGGTTGATGAGTGAAGAATCTCCGACTACTTGCGAGGCATCGAAAACTACTCGCAGCTTGCCGGTATCTGTCCGGACAACGGCGTGATGCGGAATGTAGTTTGGCGCTGGACCTACGCCGTAGTCGACTACTTTAGTCATATGACCGAGATTTTCGTACTCGGACATGAATTCGTTGTATGTCGAGCGAAGTGGCAAGTCTCTCTGAAGACGGCGCTCGACTTGCAACAATCGCGTAGTGGCGATAACGCGGGAGCTGTACAGATTGGGTTGTGTTTGGAACGGCAACCGAACGAAGTAGCGGCCCGTCTCATCTCGACAATGAGTGGCTGCAAAATGCTTTTCACATGCCTGCTGCTCGGGAGTCAAGTGTGGTTCTGCAGGGACCTGCTCGATCTCCCAGAACTGACGTAGTTGCGTGGATACGTCCGCATTGCTGACGATGGTGGTCGTGAACGAGTGGAGGTGCTCTGTCCTGGAGGACTCATCGCCTGGCCCTGTAATAATCCATCTCAACTCGGTTTCTTGGGCGATGGGAGCACCGACTGGACCCTTGCGGAGTCCTTGAAGGATGATGACGGAGTAGACATCTGCTCCCAGAATACACTCCACTGGTGCTGGCTCGTCGAAGTTCGGGTCGGCAAGCGCTAGATCATGGAAGTGTTTCCACGTTTGTCGCTCAATGCGGCGGCGTGGTAGGAGTGACGTCAACTTCGGCAAAATTGCGGCTGAAAAACTCAGAATAAAATTAGGTTTTGAGTTTGAACTTAGGCTGAGTATCGCTGCCGATTTTGCCTGCGCAGTTGTCTCGCCACCAACACCGGCGACGGTAATGTTGACGGGGCAGCGAGAGAGACGCAGTGATTGCGCCACGTGCTCTGTAATGAACGATCCTTCTGAACAAGGATCAATTATTGCCCGTATATTGATCTGATCCCCTTTTTTACCCGTCAGTGTGATCATTGCAGTACCTAGCAGCATCTTTCTGCCGAAGACTGTGGCGTACGCATTCACCGTTGTAGAATCCGTCTTCGTTGGTACGGGCGTATTATTGGAAGGCGGGGTAAATTGGCCGTCCGCTCTTGGGCTCGTATCGTCATGAAAGAGCGTATGATGTGCTCCTTGGCACTTCTTGCAGCGATACCTGGAGGTACAGTTACCTGCTGTGTGATGGGCTCGGAGACAGTTAACACATAGCTGTAAAAGCTGAATTGAATTTTTCCTTTCTGCCAGGCTGAGTTGCGACAATGTAGGACAGTTGGAGATATAGTGAGATCCTTGACACATGGCGCATGGTGCCTGGGACTCAGGTCATGTCGACAACCAACCCTTGGCGCGGCCAAAGTTGGACGTTGCTCCGGTGTTTGCCAGGTGAGCTGTGACGAATTTTAGTTTGCGAGATGGCTGTGTGCCTTTCGTTAAGGCCAGCGTCTCGTTGCAATAAGCGGTTTCGAGAGACTTGATGCGGTTCTCGAGGAAAGTGACAAGTTGCTGATAATTAGGGAACTCGTCGGCGCCTTCCAACGTTTTTTCCCAATCCTCCCGCGTAGCTGTGTCTAACTTGGACACGGTGAGTTGAATGAACCAATCGTCCCATTGATCCACGGGACGGTTGAGGGACTTAAGCGCACGCATGCTTTGCGCTGT
This sequence comes from Torymus aiolomorphi, assembly GCA_036365515.1. Lineage (NCBI taxonomy): Eukaryota > Metazoa > Arthropoda > Insecta > Hymenoptera > Torymidae > Torymus > Torymus aiolomorphi. The sequence goes on along the minus strand of CM070874.1, from coordinate 85,235,389 downwards.
GGTATCCAGCAGTCTCGTGAACTCCTGAACGGACCGCTTGGCGACGGCGGGCATGTTGACGAGTAGGCTCAGCTGGGTTGAAAGTCGTAGGCGACCATTGTCGTACCGGCGACACAAGGCTTGCCAGGCGACATCGAAGTTGGCTCCGGTTACCTGAAAGTTGGCGATACGGCGAGCAGCTTTGCCTTCGAGACATGAAATGAAGTGTTGAAGTTTGAGGTTAGGCATCAACATCGGGTCGTTCTTAAACATCGCAGTGAACGACTCCTTGAATGTCTCCCATTCCTCCTGCTTTCCACTGAAGGTAGGCCTTTTCAGTTTGGGTACAGCTGAGCCCATTGCACGCAGTTCCACTGCTTGCTGGTTTGTCGGCGCCCCGATTCCACGGCGTTGCGCCTCTACCACGAAATTGCTCAGCGTTGCCATCAGCGCGGCCTTTGCGAGAACATAGTGCCGCTCGTAATCTGAAAACAAATCGTCGGTAAAGTACTCCTCATCGACGAGTTCTGTACTATAATTATTGAGTTCGCGATCATTGGCGAGCGTTTGGTTCCAGTAATCGTCGAGCAGACTGAGCCGAGCGCAGACGACATCGTAGTTGATATTTGCAGCGCCGATCTTATTCGTGTTGGCTGTGAATTTCGACAGTTTCCCTCCAACTAGAAGCTGCCTTTTCAATAACTCTTCCGCGGCCTTGTCCATGACGCAACGTTGCGATACGCTTTCGAGTACGTAGAGTTGTAGTGACTATAGCGAAAAGATTGTATACTTAGTTAGTGCGGCGGTACGCTCGAAGACGGGGTCCTTGCTTATCTCCAGCGTGGCGATCCCTGTAGCGCCGATGTGGTAGATTCCTTTGCTTCGATAGAGGCGTGTCTCGATACGCTGCTGAGCCCTACGACGACTGGTGATCTGTGTACGGTGCGGCGCGCTCACACTGTTTACTTACAGCAGCGCTCGGAAGATTACTCGACCGCTCGACCTTTAGACTGGTCGATGTGTAGGCACATGTGTGTGCACGAAGAGGCTTGAAATTTCCAACATGGGTATTTTACTTTCAAGAGACTTGCAAGGCCCTTTTCACGTTGCGTCCGAATTTGCGCTTACTTGAGATGAACGAGAGATGAAAGAACTTTTCTCCCGCACGGCATGTCCGAATTCAAGTCATGAAAACCATGTGCACGGAGCCTCACGATAGTCTACTACGCACACTGTAATTTTCACCTTTTTCTTTTTTACTGCACGTCACTTATATGCTAAAAATGCTCCCGGGTTTCGGCACCAAATTATGTCCAGTCTAAAGTCATGTCTAAGGAAGTGCGGTGGAGTGATTGGTGTTTCATGCACGTAATGAATTATTACACTTAACTCTGTTTGATTTAGACTTGTTGCTTTATTGTACGTTACCTTTACAATTTGTAACCTCGATTATTCTTTTCTTTTGCGTATCGCGCAAAGTCGCTTGCGTGTACAATGTATGTTGCGGCCGTCGCGGTGAGAGAAGGAGAGAGGGCTTTGCGCGCTGCGCGTCGTATTTATGTGCGAGCCAGAGTATTTTTTCGTCCTGACGATAGTCGGGCGACTACAAAGACATACGTTGACGCGCGCATATTTGAATTTAAGAAAAGAAGGTACAGTTGCAAAACAAGAGTTACAAAGACTGAAGTTAATCGTTTATGGCAGAGGCTTGAACAGAGATGCAAAACGCAGAAAATGCGAAAAGATGCTGAAATTAAGTTGAAGGAGATGCAAAACGCAAAAAATATGGATAGCCAACATTGACACGAATACAGTCCCACAAATGTATTTTTAACACACCCCATCACAAAGTTCGTACTTTATTCTCACCGAAGTGGGAAAAAAGTGCTACGTTCATTCCCTACCCCCACTCTAGTCTCCAGCGCTAAGCATATGTGCCTCCGCCTTTGGCTCGGGCACAAACAGTGCGTTGCGCTGGAAACGAGAGTGAGGTTAGGGAATCAATATGCAGCCTTTTTTCCCTTTTCGTCGGGAAATGAGTACGAACTTTATGATAGTTGTGTTAAAAAGTCGTATATTGGACTCGTGAATATAGTGGGTTGTGCGAACCTGCGCGTTTGTCGCCCTCGCTTCGCTCAGGCGACAACTCTCGCGCAGTGCGTACACAGCCCACTTTATTCCCTTGGTGCATAATATATTGTATTTGTATCACAGTTTTATGTGATCCTGTACTAGCCCTATAGTAAAGCAAAATGTCGTTTGGGCCACTTTTAACGGAGGTCATAGTGACCTTCTGTTTAGTATCAAATTTATTATACAGATATGGCAATGTCTATCGTCATCATCCAATAGTTACTCTTTCAGTTTTAATTGCATGGTATTTCTCACTGCTTATTATATTTGCACTACCATTGGATGTATCATCTGTAAGTTGCGTTATAATTTTATTTAATACGTATGTATAAATTTGTAAAATATCAACTTTTTAACTTCTTTTAATGTTTTTTAGACTGTATACTGTCAATGTCTTAATCAGAGTATTGACACAACATCTATAACAAATTTAGTTGAAAATGTTAGTTAAACCAACTCATGAATGTAAGGAACCTTGATCTATAGTATCATCACCTGAAAATATTTATCAAAACCTTTGGAGAATTGTTTATTGGACTTCTCAGTGTTTAACATGGTTAATTTTACCATTGATGCAATCATATATAAAAGCTGGAGACTTTACCATACAAGGAAAATTAAAGTCAGCATTAATTGACAATGCTATTTATTATAGAAGTTATCTATTTATTTGTGTATGAATTTCTTTAAAAATATTACAGGTGATGGGTCACATGGACGTTATAAAAATTGTGTCAGACGGATTCAATATATACTTTCCAATGGCCATTCTTGCTTTTTGCTTAGCTACTTGCTTTTTACTTAGCTTAGAGAAGGATGAATTAGTAGCATGCATGCATAACATCCTTGATGTACAGTGACTGTATGAAAATCATGGTGATGAATTTTATCTGAGACGAGTTATCAGACCTTTGCAATCTGTTCTTAATTGGTTCTGAAGATGGTACTGTAAGAAGTTGGCATGCTGGTACTTATAGCCTTGAAACTCCAGTGAACTATGGCTTTGAAAGAGTTTGGACAATAGTATGTTTGAAAGGTTCAAATAATGTTCATATTGACTACGTTGAAGGCAGTGTTACGGTCAAAGTTGTACGAAAAGAGCATGCTGTTTCAATGAACTCTTCAGGTATGAACACGAATATTTAGTACACAAGAATTATGTGTTAGAATAATTTCTATTAAAAATCAACTCTTTACGATAAATTTGTCTCCAATTTGTATCACATAACCTCTTTCCCGTCTTTCCTTTCTATATTTAATATCTTATTTTTTTATAGATTAGCAATTTACATCGGATCATGAATTCACAAAACACTTTTTAGCATATCAATTGAGTATATGAAAATTGTTAGGATCAGTTATCGATCGTTGGTGAGACGAGTCAAATCATAGAATGCTTCAATAGACTGACACCGTGTGCATTACACGTATATGTTACTCGTTAGATATTAGTACTTTTTGATACTAGTACGATAAACGAAGCGAGGGTGTCAAGCTCGGTTTCGCATAGACTTGAGTAAAAAAGCATGCTGTTCCGCACAAAACGGAATTCGCGGCGGGTGATTGGGAAATATTAAAAATAAGCACAAAATGCTTCTAAAGTTTCGTTTATTCTCATGTTTAATTAGTACCTTATTCAAACAAATAAAAAATAAAGTAAATTATTATGACTGAATCACCAACGACAAAATTAACAACTTAGCTTCTTCTTAGCAACGGTCTTTACTTGTTTTTCGAACTAATCGCAACCTTAGTAAATGTATGTATATAATCAATCTCGGAAACTACTGTATGACTGTTCTCAGAAATGTATTCAAATTTGTTTATCTTTCTATACAAATTAAACACAAGAAAGTACTGAAATGATATAAAACTTTCTACGAAAGTATAAAATAAGGCAAGTATAGACGTTTTTTCTGTATAAATCTATAAAATAATAATATTTATGATTTTTTAGAAGAAATCAAATAGATACCAGTCAAAAAGTCTTTCACTACTTTGAGTCATTGTATGCTGAACAAATTATATGTAAGCATTCAAATTTTTTACTGCAAATCAAACAAACGAAAGTTATGAAATCAATTATCGTTAGTCAAGTAATGCTAACATCTCTCGGAAACAACTGTATGACTGTTTTGAGAAATGTATTCAAAATTGTTCATCCTTCTATACAAATTAAACACAAGAAAGTACTGAAATCAATTTATTGTAGTCAAGTACCCATAAGATAACTTCACTGACATAATAGAACTTTTCGTACCTTGCGTGTAAAATTACATTTTTATGCCTACGTTGTAACTTAAAAAATATTCAGCTATGTGTGGGAGATTGGAGAACCACCCCTGCTAGAGCAACTCTAGACTTCTCTTATCCTCCCAAGATGAGTAATATTATAGAACTATAGAAAGTTCAACATTTTGACTTTTCGTAAATATCTGAAAAAATTCCTATGAATTTTAGAAATGAAAAGAAAGCATAATAGTCATAAAACAATTTTCACCTACACGGGCGTAAAGTGGGTATAGGTTCTATAAGGTTTTGTATAGGAGTATGTGAGCTATTGCGCCTCTTAGGCGTTAAGTAATACTTTATGCCCACTGGCTGAATATTTTTTAAGTTACAACGTAGGCATAAAAATGTAATTTTACACGCAAGGTACGAAAAGTTCTATTATGTCAGTGAAGTTATCTTACGGGTACTTGACTACAATAAATTGATTTCAGTACTTTCTTGTGTTTAATTTGTATAGAAGGATGAACAATTTTGAATACATTTCTCAAAACAGTCATACAGTTGTTTCCGAGAGATGTTAGCATTACTTGACTAACGATAATTGATTTCACAACTTTCGTTTGTTTGATTTGCAGTAAAAAATTTGAATGCTTACATATAATTTGTTCAGCATACAATGACTCAAAGAAGTGAAAGACTTTTTGACTGGTATTTATTTGATTTCTTTAAAAAAATCATAAATATTATTATTTTATAGATTTATACAGAAAAAACGTCTATACTTGCCTTATTTTATACTTTCGTAGAAAGTTTTATATCATTTCAGTACTTTCTTGTGTTTAATTTGTATAGAAAGATAAACAAATTTGAATACATTTCTGAGAACAGTCATACAGTAGTTTCCGAGAGTTATTTGCATTACTTGACTATTGATAATTGATTTCACAACTTTCGTTTGTTTGATTTGCAGTGAACAATTTGAATGTACTTACTTACATATAATTTGTTCAGCATACAATGAATCAAAGAAGTAAAAGACTTTTTCACTGGTATTTATTTGATTTCTTTTACAAAATCATAAATATTATTATTTTATAGATATTATACAGAAAAAACGTCTATACTTGCCTTATTTTATACTTTGGCAGAAAGTTTTATATTAACAATATTATTATTATTTGTAAAATCATGAAAAAAATGATTACCATTTGTAGAGAGTGCTTATTGAATAGATGAGATTCGAATAAATAAAAGGTCTAGACAAATTGGGTTGTTTTTTTATAGATTATGTAGAAAAAACGTCTATACTTGCCTTATTTTATACTTTCGTAGAAAGTTTTATATTAACAATATTATTATTTGTACAGTCATGAAAAAAATTATTCCCATTTGTAAAAAGTGCTTATTGAATAGACGAGACTAGAAGAATTAAAAGGACTAGAGAAATTATGTTGTTAGAGAACGTACTTAAAAAATTAGTTTTTAAAAAACGTGTTGATTGTTTTAAAAAACTATTGAAGCCCTCATTAATGTTTTTGGTACTCAGTTTGACGGATGTTGAGAGAGGGAGAGAGGGAGATAGGGGAGGGAAAGAGAAGAAGAGAGAGACAGGGGAAGAAAGGGAGATAGAGGGAGGATGAGAGAGAGACTAATACTTGCCTTAGTTTAAACTTTTGTAAAATGTTTTTTGAGATTGATTTCATAACTTTTTAAGAGAAAATAATAATTAGATTGTGTGATAACGTTATGAGAGTTTATTAAGGTATATTTTTAATATCATTTTAAAATGGTAGTACTGTTATTCACAAAAGTTTTAAAATGGTAGTATTGTTATTCACAAAAGTTTTAAATTAGTTTTTACTTTTGTAAAAAAATTTTTTAGAGATCGAGATTTCACAACTTTTTAATTAAGAGTAAAAGTACATTATAAATAATGTTTGTTAAGTATAGAACTACACTTTAATTGATTTCACAACTTTTTGGGTTTGACTTTCAGTATCCGCGTGAAAGAAATTTAGTTCGACTTTAGAACGCAAAAATTTATTATTGGTTTGTAGAATTCCTTTTCATAAAATAAAACGTAAATAATTTTTTAGGATATTGTATAGTTTCGGACAATAATTCCTATGGTTTCCGAAAAAATTCTTATCGTTTGTAAAAGTTTTTGTAAAGTTATTGTAAAGGTTTTGGAAAAGAATTTCTCGTTGCTTGCAAAATTTTTTTTCACCATACCCTGCCCGAAAGTGCCACTTTCACTCCCGTCTCAAAAACGCGAATGTGGTATTTTCGGCCCGGGTATGGTGAAAAATAGTATACGTTCCACGGGAGTAAAATTGGCCAGCCCATATCTCGTGTTTGCAACCCTCGTCTTCAGCTCGGGTGGCAATTTACACGAGATATGGACTGTCCAAGTTTTTTCCTTCCTAGGTGCGTAATATACTATTTTGCCTAGCGGGCCGAAAGTACCACTTTGGATCCCGGCGCCCGATCGCGAAGGTTGTATTTTCAACCTCGCTAGGCAAAATATAGTATACGCTCCACGGGAGTAAAATTGGCCAGCCCACAGCTCGTGTTTGCCTTCGGCTCGCCTGATCGGCTCGGATGGCAATTTACACGAGCTGTTGACTGTCCAAGTTTTTTCCTCCCTTGGTGCGTAATATACTATTAAAGGATTGTAGAAGTTTTGTAAAATAATTTATTAAAGGATTTTTTAAAAGATGTAGTGATGGACCATTTTTGGAGATATTTTGTATAGAAAATATAATAATGAATAATTTACAGAAATGATTCTGTTATTGGAAGTACGACTTTAATTTAATGAGTAATACTACAGACAAGAAAAACGATTTTTGTAAGAAAAAGAAAACATTTTCATAGCAAAGATACGTACAAACAAATATTGTAAAGAGATAAAGAGATAATTTAAATAGCAAAAATCAGTTTTGTGAGAAATAGAAAGTGTTTTTATAGGAATTATAGAAAATAGTTTAAAAAATATTTTTTAAAAGTGTTTATTATATAATTGTTTCAAAAAGCATTTAAGCTTCCGTCAAGTTCTTTGTAGAGAGTTGGACAGTTGTTGAGAGCAAGATTGTTTCGATAAAAACATTAAACTTATATTAGTATTTCAGCAGAGAATTTAAAGTTGTTAAAAAAGATAACGATAATATATTTTTTCTTTGTAGCTTTTGCAAGGAATAAAAGACAAAAGTACAAGTTATCAGAATTACAATTCAAATCTCTGTATCACCAGCTGATTCTCTTGCTTTTATAAAACTCGAAGCTCAAAGTTGGCTGAAAAGTTGAGTTCGCATGCCAACTGCCATTTCCATAGCAGCAGACGGTACAAAGTTTTTTAAAAGCTACTCTTTCGCATCTATTTCTCTGAAGTCACCTAATCCTCTAGCCTAAAAATGCGAAGCGGAAAGTTTGCCAAGTTAACTACCATTATGTAACAGCACCTGATACTAAGTTTTTTCACAAAACACTCTTATACATCCATTTGCTCTTGTTTTTTTGACAAATTATTATTACATTATTAAATTTGTGTTAAAATTTACCTCTAGCCTTCTATTGCACATTCTAAAGCTGGAATTCGTTTCATTATTTTGCTAACCACACATTTCTTTTTCATAATATTTTTTTTCATCATACACATAATCTTGTAAAATTAAAAACACAACCAGTTGATGAATTAAACATTATTATTATCTGAATCTTGTATAGAAAAATATGTACTATAAACTTCTTTGAAACATTTTGACATCTCCTACCATGAGAAAATCATAAAATAGATTACTGAGCACTTTCATTCCTTGAAATTTTCGCAATAACACATCATTTTTGCTCTTTTCAGTACTTCCATGTTCATTAGACATAATCTTTTCATTGGCACTTGAATAAATATGTAAAACAGCACAGCACTGATATCGACTAAGTTTTTTAAAGATGACAGATGCTTTTTAAATCAAGGCTCAGACCACAATATTTCAAATAGGCATCATAAATTATATTGTATATTTATAATCCTCACGTGTCACTCAGCAATATTTTCTTCTATGCCAAAGCTTATTATGAAGTGTATGAACCTGATAACGCGTAATTATTTATTAATACACACTTGAGCTATTTTCAAAACCTTTGAAACTGATTTTTAATAGAAGTTTTAAAAATTGATTATAAACACTTCACGTAACACATCATAGCAGTACTATATTTTATTTATTATTAGACAAAACACTGAAAATTATATTGTATATTTATAACCTCGCGTGTTACTCAGCAATATTTTCTTCTACGCAAAAGCTTATTATGAAGTTTATGAACCTCATAACACATAATTATTTATTAATACACACATGTTCTATTCTCAAAACATTTCCAACTGATTTTAAGTACAAGTTTTAAAATTTGATATAACACTTCGTGCAACACATTTTACCAGTATTTTATTTTTTTTATATTACACAAAACACTGGTTTATTTTTTAATCACTATGTTATTTGTTATCTTGTCATTTGATTATATATGCACTTCATGCAACACATCATACGGGTATTTTATTTTATTTATCACGCAAAACACTGATTAGATGTCATTTTTTAATAATCGCAACAATTTGATTATGAATATAATTTTCTACTAGATAGACGAACTATGAAAATCACAAGTTTTTTTTCCTATTTTTTAAAAACTTACTTCAAAACATAATACTTTTTTCGTACTTTGAATCCAATACTGTCTGAATAAACATCTTAGTTGTTGTTTGTTTTATGGGTTATTCATTGAAAGCAATGAAACTGTCATTTTCTTCATGGACATCCAAGTCCTCTATTCGTCCTGTCAAATACGAAGACAAACTTTTAATATTCTTCTAAAATTATATCACATGAAAAATTTTCATGTTGAGAATACACCTTGAAAGATATTGTATTGTAAATAGTATTTGCCTGCTCTTCCATAGGCTAATATTGGTTTTGTTTTTTTTTTCTTGAGTTAGTACTATATTCTTATTATCTTCTTTAATATAATTATATTCCTAAACGTCTGTTCTTGTATTAAAAGAACTTTTTCTTTCCATTAATAACAAAATAACCAGCAGGGTCATGAGGGCACTCGTTCATTTTTGCTAATTCAAAATTAGATTTTTCAGACAGTACAGAATTAGAACTCCTCAACATTATTGGCTATATTACATATTCAAAATAGAATGAATAAGGCTTTCAGCATTTGTCTACGTTGTACAACCATCCAAGTTAATTCAAAATCGAATTTCAATGACTGTAAACAAATCTTGTATAATCTGTAAATATAAAAAAAATTCACACAAAGTATCAATTTTTTTAAAATGATTGTAGCCATTTAACATTTTGCTGTTCAATACTTATCTAATAAAATCCCCGTTGATTGATATATGAATAGATGAATTCTTCTATCACCAGTTGACTACTTCAGATCTTTGAATATATATTAATTAACTAATTTTAATTTTAAACTAACTCACAACGATATGACAACATTTGTAACATCTGTGTGTGTAAATAAGATGTGTAAGGTTAGGTCGTCATCGCTCAGACACGGGAATATATATATATATATATATGACATGGGAATATATATATACACACACACACAAAAGTATATATAAAATACTTATCTATAAAGTAATATGCACACATCCCATCCTATCAGCTGATTTGTACATTTACTTTAAGTAATTGTCACCTGGTGTTAGTTTCTTTATTATAATTTTGAACAAATTGTTGTGTAATACAACGGGCCACAAGTTGTTGGTAGAAAAGCAATTCTCTAGCTAATTTCTCATTGTGTTTTTCACAAATTGTATTTCGAAATTCTTGAGTACGTTTTTAAAATTTAGATGTGAGTAAATTAGCTTCTTTCGTCTTTCTTAACTCCTCAACATTATTGGCTATATCTCCAAAATGACTCTAAAAAAATCTTCTTAATATCTGTAAAAATTAGATCTCTTCAACATTATTGTCTATATCTCCAAAATTACTTGAAAAACTCTTCTTGTATATAATATCTGTTCTGTAAAAGTAAAAAATCACACAAAGTATCAATTTATAAAAAAAAAAATGATTTTAGCCATTTAAAATTTGGCCAGTAATAAGTACTTATCTAATAAAAGTTATTCCTCCGTTGATTGATGATACATGAACAAATGAATTCTTCTTATCACCTGTTGACTACTTGAGATCTTCGAAATATATTTATATTATTAATAACTAATTTTAAACTAACTCACGACGATATGATAACATTTATGTAACATCTATGTGTAAGGTTAGGTCGTCGTCCCCTGGACACGGGAATATATATATATATATATATACATATATACACACACACACACACACACACACACACACACACACACACACACACACACACACACACACACACACATACATATCTCTAAAGGGGTTTATAAAGCCCGTTTTTTTATATATAGGGGTTTATCGAGCCCGATTTTGATTATGCGGCCCGGGCTTCATAATATTCCTAAATATAGGGGTTTATGCGGCCCGACCTAGAGTCTATAACCCCAGGGTCCATTATTTCTTTAGTTACTTGCTATAGGGAACTCTGGGCTGTAGGTACTAATATACAGTGTTGGGCCTCATAAACCCCGATAAGCATATATATATATATATATATATATATATATATATATATATATATATATATATATATATATATATATATATATATATATATATATATATATATATATATATATATATATATATATATATATATATATATATATATATATATATATATATATATATATATATATATATATATATATATATATATATATATATATATATATATATATATATATATATATATATATATATATATATATATATATATATATATATATATATATATATATATATATATATATATATATATATATATATATATATATATATATATAAGGCATGTTCTTGTTTGTGCACATAAGGATTGTGCACATATTTATTGTGCACAGATAGCATTGGTACAGATCTATATATATAGATATATCCCAATGTTAAAGTGTGCACAATTAATATGTGCACAATCAGTATGTGTATAAACAAGAACACGTCTATATATATATATATATATACACAAAAAGTTTCATGTAAAAAGATGTTCTCATATTAAAGATATTAAATAGTGAAAAATTTTATGTCTGGTTTCGGATTTTCTAGTTCTCCATTTCTCATCGTCAGACCTAGTTTTCTTCCCACTTCCGGTTTCCTTTTTCAGTGTGTGTGTGTGTGTGTGTGTGTGTGTGTGTGTGTGTGTGTGTGTATATATATACACACACACACACACACACACACACACACACACACACACACACACACACACACACACACACACACACACACACTGAAAAAGGAAACCGGAAGTGGGAAGAAAACTAGGTCTGACGATGAGAAATGGAGAACTAGAAAATCCGAAACCAGACATAAAATTTTTCACTATTTAATATCTTTAATATGAGAACATCTTTTTACATGAAACTTTTTGTGCAACATAGTATAGCCACATAGCATGTTATTATTTTAAATTTAAGTTAAATAAAAGCGATTGAAAATTGCAGTAAATATTAGAAATTCTCGGTCAGGCATTTCAATGTATATATAGCACGGGTCGCTCCTTCAGGCTTCTTCTATACTTGCCTTCGGAGCGCTCCCGCGCTCCTTGATAATGATAAATTTACATAAATGCTTTTTTCTATTTTTTGAGTATTTATAATTAATATGTATCCGTAACACATGCGCTAAATCAAACTTTGTACACGTTGTGCCAAATAGAGTTTTTAACACTCCGTGCGCAAAGCTCGATTTCGCACACGCTTAAACAAAAAATCGTGGGCTAAATCAAGCTTTATACACGTCTTGTCAAAAAATACTGTTCGATATACGAGCGAGAAGGAGATTTTAACCTCGTGTGACATTCACATCCTCACTTCGCTCGGGTGCTAACGTCCACACGAGAACAAAAGTAAGTGAAACGTATTTTTTTTATCTGCTAATTCGTCGATTTAAGGGGTGAAAATCACCCTTAAAGTTTACCCCCAAAAACAGTTTTTTTTGTATATCTCCGAAACAAATTGGAATTTTTTGACGAATCAAACGCCAGATTATTTGTTATAAAAAGACACTTATATGGACGTGAACTTTATGCTAAGGGGTTGCAACCCTTATTTTTTATAAGGGTGAATGTGATTTTTTTAACGTTTATTTTGGCATAGAAATTATTAAAGTTTCTGAAATTGATAGAAGTTGTACTATTCCGTTGTAAAAATATCCTATAGAAAATCCTGTAGGCATCCCATAGAACTCCTATAGGAATCCTATAGGATACTCTATAGGCAGTCCTATATGAAATTCTATATAGGAAGTTCTATAGGAAATCCTACGTGAATTTCGCGCTTTTCCTGCAGGAAATGCTATAGGAAATCCTATAGGAAATTCTGTAGGTAATTCTGTAGGAAAAACTGTAGACAATTTTACATGGAAAATCCTGCAGGGAATACTGGAGTATTTTCGTGAAAAAATTTTATAGAGGTTTAGCATTTTATTTATAAATTGATTTACAAAAAGAAAAAAGCAATATATTTTTATCATAAAAAATTATTAACAATAAAGAAAAATTTATTAACTTAAATTTATCAATAACTCCCGTATCTAACAGGTGCTAAAATATCACGTAATTGTAAACAATTCGCGCAAGAGAATAGTTCAGAAAAATATATAACGGAATTTAATCTATTTGCCAAAATTACAACAAAAAAAGATGTAAAAGCTTTTATATTAATTTAAACAAATAAATTATCTAGACTTTAAATGTCCGAACCTATGACGAGTATCGTCCGCGTATGTCTACTCTGATCCTCGCCTACAGCGTATTCTGTATAGATGATAGAAGCAACCTTAGGCCCACAAAGAGGGGTGACCTTGCAGTCACCTTCCTAGGAGCCAAGGAAGGGGGCTACGCTGCCCTGGCTTTACGCCACTACCACTTATACAGGTAAGGGGAGCGCCGAGTCGGGCGAACCAACTCGACTTGGTCAGCTTTATCCCGAAGGAGTAATCGCTGACCTATGCCCTTACCTCATCTTGCTTACCTTAACTCGCTTGCTGCTCTGCACCAGAGAACTGAACTGGAGCTGGAGCTGGAGACTAAGAGAGCTCCTCATGGCGTGTGCCCCGTATTTATACTGGAAAATCGTAGATGATAGATTATCTGATCACCTGCTCGGAATGGTGCGCAATCAACTTATTTACATATACGGTATGGTATAGTTGCGCAACCTGCCGAGAATTCTCGCCTTTTAATTGGCTTGATTCACGAGATACTTTATCATACTACTGGAGAATAATTAGGTACTTCGATAATTTGTTGGTTAAAAATATCACAAAAATGAGGTTCTGGATATTTAAATTTATGTGAATATAACTTTCATTTACATTTTTATATGGTATATTTACTAGGATGAGTTAAATAAAATCATTAAGACAATCTGTCTCACTTGCATCCATACTATTCCCCATCGTGCTATCCTTGTCTGATTGCATCAGATAACACGTGGGCTGGCATGTAACTATCTAGTTACATACTTCTTGCTGTACTTATCTGCCATCTGTAATTGTATGGCGCGAGATTCCAAATTGGTTAATAATGATTATGTTAATATAGGGTCATGCTGAGTATATTATGGAAGCGTAGCTTGTACGTTATTTCATTGAGTATTTCTTGTTAATTATGCGTGTCATATATAATTGTTAATAAACAAAAAGGATTTGTAATTCAAATCTCCCGCCGTGACCATTAATGCGAATACACTCATCTAGGCACTTATGGGTTGAGTTATTACTCTATCACCTAGATGGCGGGTTGAGTACCACTTTTGACAATATGAGTCACTGCGAGGGGTTTGTGTCGGTAAACAGAATTCCTTATGTTTGTGATAATAAGTCATGACACACACACACACACACACACACACACACACACACACACACACACACACACACACACACACACACACACACACATACACACGCACGCGCGCGCGAACACACACACACACACATATATATATACACACACATATATATATACTTAATGTAAGGCGTTTATCATATTATGTGTATCTTGCATCTGATGGCCAATTGTCTACCAGGAAAGGCGTTTATGACCGTTACAACATAGAGTTTGACAAATGTTGAGGGAGAGGGAGAGGAAGGGAGAGGGAGGGAGGTGGGGCAGAGAGAGAGAGGAAGAAAGCGAGTATGGAATACTATAATAAACCAAACTTATACTTATGCCTATAAGTTGTTACTTTTGTAAACAAAATTTTTTTAGAGAGATTTCGCAACTTTTTAAGAGTGAAAGTATATAATACAATGCTTGTTAAGTTACAGGTTACTTTATATTACAACAATTTAATTTATATTACATCTTACTAGTTTTAAGACCTTTTGAATTTAAATTATAAGATCGCATTTAATTTATTTTTTTTTTTTTATTACCCACCTCCAGCCTCTTTGGTCCCAGCAAGTGCATCCTTCTTCTGTTACCCCCTCCCTATGGGAAGCATCTCCGGTGAGGACGTATTTCAGACACGCACCGTGCCGATTAAGCCGGCACTCTCTGCTCCCGCGGGGGCATCGGGTCTCCTTCCCAGTCCCGAACGGGAAATGAATAGGGTTTGCCTTAGATGTTTGTAAAGGCCCAATGAGGGCCGTCCGGTCCTGATAGTAATGATAGGGCCTTAGTGATGCCGGACAAACGCCGTATAAGGGCTATTGCGTGTCGCCCTGACTATGACCTGCCGTTCATTCCCGGATTCCCGCCCTACGAAAGCCTTAGAATCGGATTGAAGGGATTTTATTTTTTGGGTTACAATAAATTTTCATGGTATTGTTACTTTGTTGTTATTACGCGGGTAACTTGTCTAAAACAACTTAATGATGATTTCTTAATCATTTCGGGTGACTTTAGAACTTTGCGTGAGATTAGTTATTTAATGCAGAAAATTAAGAAGAAATAACAAGTCCGAATAAACTGCCAGGGCCGCGTAGGCGTTACGTCGCCTTACGTCGGGCCTTACGAAGTGCCATGTCAGGACCTTGTAATTTTTCTAGGGCATCGGACAAGGCCTTAGTGTTAGCCCTCCTCGGAGAAGATCCCGCATTTCAGGGACCAGCTTCTCACCGTTAAGGCCGGCGCTCCCTGCAGAAGCATCGGATTGGCTACCATAAACTACCTTACCTACAGATTCCCTACCACTGTTTCGCATTCGCCCAGGTTTACGCCTGTGAGGCAAGGAAAACCCTGTAATTTTTCTGAAGGAAAACTTCCAGGGAAAAACCCGCCCTGAAACAGCTGGTGTCCAGGGTTCTTTTCCCGTTAAAGAAAAACTCAGAAAAAAAATTCGAGTGACTTCACCGGGAACCGAACCCCCCGACCCCTTGAGCAACCGAGTTTCCGCTAATTAAGACTTTTTAATTAAAACTTTTAAATTTAAACTTTTAAATTAAAACTTTTAAAAATTTGTAATTCATATTTTATATATTATTTTCGTTGATTCTAAGATATTTCCAGTTTTCGTGTACTTCGTAGTCTATGTACGGGCAATTATAATTTTAACATAAGTACAAAAAGCAAATCCGAAGATTTCAGTGTTATAATTTACCATTAGTCATTCGCCTCATCGACAAACTCGCTTATAAGCAACAAGTCACCCGTTCCAGTCACAACAATCTCGACAGTCTAACTCTCCTCCGTCTCCCGCGCATATCGCATCAGTGCGAGGAAAAGCCCGTTTCATCGTGATGCGCGACCGGTAAACGTGTATGACCGATTGCTTCATACACGCGCGCCCATACACACACACACATGCACGGACATATATGCAAAGCCGTCGTGGTATAGCTTGGCGCGCAGTATCTCGTGTTATCGCGTACTCTCGCGACACGCGCTTGCTGGATCGTTTTGCCACATTACTATACACAGCTAGCAGTTGGCCACACAGTGACTCGGCGTTTGTCGGCCGTGCAGCAGATGATAAGGATAGAGCACTATACCAGCGGACGGACTGACAATGGAGAGCCAATACAGGGTGAGTGGAAAGTTGACGGTATTGTCTTCGCGTATATGTGCAAATCCGCGGACTACAGACAACTGGGGTACAAAAACGGAAAAAATTTTTTTTTGAGGGCACACCTACCACATAAGGTTTTTTCGGTTCTTTGGGGATCCTCCAACATGAAAATACTCGTGTACACTCATTATCCGTTGCTAAACTTTTTTGCCGACGAAATCAATTTTTCTTATGGAAATTTAACATGGGAAAAATGGACGAAAAGTAGTCATTGATGATTAACCAATAGCAAACTATTGAAGAGGCCAAACCAAATTCCACAAAAAGGCGATTAAAGTTGAAGAATAGAGCTTTAATTTGAGATGAGAATCGTTAAAATCGGTCGATTCTGTGCAAAGCTACGTGAAGTTGAAAACGGCGAAAAATGACAAAAATTTGAAGAATTACGTGGGTTTGAGAAAAATCGCTCATTTTCGTTATTATTCGCCATTTTCAAATTCACGTAGCTTTGCACAGAATCGACCGATTTTAACGATTCTCATCTCAAATTAAAGCTCTATTCTTCAACTTTAATCGCTTTTTTTTGGAATTTGGTTTGGCCTCTTCAATAGTTTGCTATTGGTTAATCATCAATGACTACTTTTCGTCCATTTTTCCCATGTCAAATTTCCATGAGAAAAATTGATTTCGTCGGAAAAAAAGTTTGGCAACGGATAATGAGTGTACACGAGTATTTTCATGTTGGGGGACCCTCAAAGAACCGAAAAAACCTTATGTGGTAGGTGTGCCCTCAAAAAAAATTTTTTCTGTTTTTGTACCCCAGTTGTTGTCTGTAGTCCGCGGATTTGCACATATATATGAGCGCAGGAATTGCCGAAGATGAGAATTTGGATGTGTGCGTGGTTTTAGATAGATTTTTCGTGGGATCAATGGATGTTTTAATGCAGATTGAGGTTGCTTCTGGACCATAACAGACGCGCGCTGCTGCTTTGAATCACGCTTTTATTATTAATCGGTTTTTCAGGCGCTAATGAGCAACGCTTTGCTGCTTGCGGTTGATTATATGCAAAGTGATCGGCTAGAACACGTCATTCCGACACTGATTTTATATTGCGACGTCATGTTGTTGTCAGCTGTGTTTCTTCCAGAGCGATGTTTTAATGAAAAACCCAACAATTGGCACTTGTTTTTTGTTTAAACAATTATTCCGAATGAATGTTTCATTAAAATGATAAAGACATTGTTTTACAGTATAGCTAGAAAAGTGAAACACAACGTTTGTTAGAAAAATTGCATGGTATAATTACAGGAAGATTTTATATACGTTTTTAAAGCAAAACTTAACAGTCCAATCATTCTCCATCTATGTTATGCGGAAATATGAAGCAATGTTTTATGAAGCAACTGAAAGGTGCAGATATAAACTATTTGAAATTTCCTTGTGTATATTAACATGTAAAAGAGGCATTGAATACAATATTTATCGGAGGCTGTCTAATATATGTATATAAATTAGCTAATTATAACCTTGCGGCTATAGCCTGTAGTAATTTAATATCGGTCTTGGTAAAGTATTAGTATTATTATAACAACATTTTACACTCTATAATGCTATTAACATGGTATATGAAAACTAGTTTTGCTGATACCGCACTCAAACGCTCATATTTTCACAGCTATACATATAACAATTTCCTTAGCTCTCAAATGTTAAACAAATTTTAATAACAAAATCATCGAGTAGACTACCCACGAATACCCCGTAAAACTTTCTCTTACGTACATCCCCATTAAAAACCTCACTATCCCGACCTTTACCCGCTACTTTAAAACTGCGGAATCATGCTCTCCATTGCCAGGCTCATCTTACGATTGGGGGGAAACATCTGCTGACTTATCACAACATACAGCCGCTACTTACATGTGATGTATCGACGAATTTTCAGCAGCGGTGGACGAGGGAAAACAGCTGAGATAATTCGTCGCACTTAAAAGCCGCTGCCGCCTGGCCGCCTGCGTTATTCGAGCCTCGCACGCCATCACCATGCCGCGAGACGTCGCCAAATTTTCCGCTTTTTCGGCCCTGTATTACTGCCTGGCGCTGCTACTGCTGCTCGCCACACTAACGGAGGCGAAATGGAAGGACTACCGGACATCCCTCCAGACCGAAAACCTGGACGAAACGTTCAAATCGCTGGGGCCGCAGAGCTTGATTACCAATCACCGGTTACTGCAGCAGGCGAGCATCATGAACTACACGTGCGCGCGGGACATCGCCGTTGTGGAGCAGGCGCTGTACAGACGCGAGACCTGGGCCTTGAAAAGTGAGTGGTATTTTTTTCTTATATGGGTGCCCTTAGAGTGGCTGTATACATAGATTTGGTTTGGTTCCGTGTAGGCATGTTAAGTTTGGAATAAAAAAAAACGCGTGTGTGCATGTGCGCGCGCGCGTGTGTGTGTGTGTATGTGTGTGTCTGTGTGTGTGTGTGTGTGTGTGTGTGTGTGCGTGTGTGTGTGTGTGTGTGTGTGTGTGTGTGTGTGTGTGTGTGTGTGTATGTGTGTGTGTGTGTGTGTCTGTGTGCTACCTTTGTAGATGACTAAGACGATAGACTTGGAATTACAAAAATTAAGTAAGCTTTGAAAGAGATAATTAATACGCTTTGCCAAATAGTTATAAGAATGAAATTTTAAATCGAGTTGACGCAAGCTAAAAAATGAAAAGAATTTATCTTTCTTTTGCGGCAGGTGTCTGATGACGGCTACTGGATCACTGATGAGTCCAATCCAGTAGCCAGGACGAAACACCATATTTTGTATGCTCGGGACCTTCACCAGATTCGGTGGACGAGAGCAAAAAGAAAGATAAATTCTTTTCATTTTTTAGCTTGCGTCAACTCGATTTAAAATTTCATTCTTATAAGTAAGCTTTAGTTACGTAAAAACATAAATCTGTTCTGATTAGTTTGCCGAAAATAGTATTGAAACAAAAATGACAGTGACCTAGAAACTGACCATGATTCTGTCGGATATTCTTTTTCTTTTTATATAACTGAAATAGTACAATTATTGAACTTAAAAAAAAATTGACTTTTGAGTAAACGCAAATTTAAAGAATGATGGTCTACAATAATACCGTTATCATATCGACAAAGTCACATGACCTGGTCACTGCACAATGCATCTAAAACTGAAAAATTTCTAACTTTATTCTCCTCCGAAGATAATAAATTAATTCACAGTAATATGTCTGCAGGAAATAACATTGTTTAAATGTGCGATAATACAATAGCACGTTCAAACTAGTTGTCGATAACGTTGAGATTATATATATGGCCGACTCTCTGTCAAATCGAGAGGTCAAAAAATGAATCTTCTTAAAACTCTTCCAAAATATTCTACTACTTATTTTGGATACCCCTGAATTTTTTCAGATTTTCTAGACCCATAGTTTTGGACATATCAGAGGTCAAAAATTGAATTTTCATGATTTTTTGCATTTTTCTTGCAATTTCAATTGATAATTACTCTTTGAAGGTTTTATATAAATTAACAATTTTTTTTAGAAAAGTTAGGAAATTATCTCATTAAAAAGAAGGACCAATCATTAGTATTTTATATTTCATGCGAGTATCATAATATTTCTTTTAAAACCTTAAATTGAGAAAAAAATAAGTCCGATCAGGCTTTCGATTACCAAAAAATTCCTGAAAGTAGGTTATTTACTAATTAAACGTTGAGGGATTTTAATTGAATCTAGCAATTTTTAATATATATTTACATAATTCAAGTTACCCATTACTCATTTATTTTCAGAAAATAAAAAATTTGCCCTGGATCCGCATGTAATCACATAATGAACTTATTTTTACATTTATTTTATTATAACTTTCTTATTCCACTTTTTTTATTTTGACCATTTCCCCTTTTTTTATATGAAATTTATTCATTTTAACCTATAATATGACCATATTACATGTACATAAAAGCACATGCACAAGTGTCACAAGGTATTTAGAATAACATCCCATGCGACAACTACACAATATTTCTTTCATTCCCACTATTTGCAACAGTTGTCAAAGTTTTCCACATATAGTAATGTTTAAACCATTATCAAATAATCAGAAGTATCTGATTTTCTCAAGAGCACATAGAAAAATATCACACAATCAGAAATAATGCAGTATTTTGTAATTTGACGTGATCTACGTTGAAAAATCTCCTCACTACTCTCTACAACACTAAATTTTCTTATTTATGTATAAAATATAATTATCGTTCACGTTATTTATTCAGACACAGATTCACTGGTCTCATTGACGCACTATAGTAATGAATAATATTCACTTTATAAAAATAATTTTTATATTACTCTACATAAAATATTTAGTTTATTATTTTATATTAATTTACATAACCTATAAAAGAAATATAATTATAAGTAAATTATTAAATACAGAATAATCTGCTAACAAGAATTAAAACAAATAGTGTTTCCTAATTTTAAATTTTGATATGCTTTATATGAAATACACTGGCTTTTTAACAAACTTTTCTCAGAGTTCTATATTTTTCTTTGAAAGCAATTTTTTTAATCTAGTTTTTATATTTACACTGTATAAAATATTTAGTTTATTATTCTATATTAATTCACCTAACTACATAAGAAATAAATTAAAAACAAATTATTTAAAAATCAACTCGTTAATAGTACATTACGGTACAAGTGACGAAAGTTGAAGTTCCGCCACTGCGTGAAGTTGGCGTCCGAGGCGAAGCCGAGGGCGCCATATCACGCAGTGGCAGGCTTTGAAGTTTCGTCTCGTGTACCGTATACTATTTTTCTTGATGTCCGGTGGAAAGTACGTTTGCCTCTGACAATGATAACGCACCCGACGGGCTCGAGAGCATTGAGTTCGATGCCCGCCCCCGACAATTGCGGCACGAGCGCAGCGAGTGCTGCTGGTTACACGTACAATTATTATTAAACATGCGGTACTTTTGCTCTATTTGTAGCAACTAAGTCAACTACTTTATTTGTATCTGAAAAAATATCCATTTCACAAATTAAAGCAATATAAATCACTTGTATACCCGATGGGCCGCATTGATTCTGACAATGCATACCTCGTTAGTGACTGTCACACATAATATTTAAATCGTTAACATACCTCGAAAATGATATGAACATTCAAAAGGTTATGTGTGAGTGCCACTAACGGGACATGCATTGCTAGAATCAATGTCCATCGGGTGTACCTTGATGATCAGAAGTGATAAGGTAAAGGAGGCAGTACTGGGACAAAACCTATTTTGGGACCAGAAGTGGGACAGCAGTAAAAAACTACGATGAACGGTTAATGTGATAAAAGCATTACTTCATTAGTATTCTTTATGATGTTAGCTACGTAGTCACTTCATTATTGTGTTGATTTACTTCTTAAACTAATGTATAACAAGATTCAAACTCTTTGAGGTTATGTTTGAGCTATACGCATAGCGAAAACTTTATCCCACTACCGGTTATAAATAAGTTACCGTGTCCCACTACACTAGTAGATAGTTATTTTCTTTTAATGAGATTCTTTTAATACACCAACAACGGAAGAAAGCATCTTTTTTTCTTAAAATAAGCCTTGAGACACGAGCTACCTGCTGAGGTAATTAGTTTTTATGTATTGTGCTTAGTTTTGGCAATAGAAAAGATTATAAAAAAAGTATGGTCAAAGCTGTCCCACTACTACCTACTTTACCTTAGTTTTTGTTGTAAATATAGGTTAATGACTTTGAATATGTTGACAAAACCTCTAAAACAATCTATTAATAAAGTCTACAGTTGCCTAGTTACCAACTCAGAATCAATGGTTAAATGTCCTTCTTTCGCCATCGAAAACAATGGCGAAACCACGTACTTTTCACCAGGGCATCAAGAAATTAGTACATTACGATACGGGTGTGGAAGGTGATTATTTACCGCGGGAGACATTTTTCGCACGAGCGAAGCGAGTGCGAAAAGTCGAATGCGGTAAGAATCACCTTATGCACCAGTGTCGTACCGTATTTTACACCACGAGAGCCGAATAATCATATTAAAGTTATGATTTTGAGGTTAGAGTGGTGTAAAAATATTACTTATGTCGACTACAACTTACTATCAACTGATGAGAATTTTTTCATCGGTCTTACAGTCTTATAAATTGAATTAAAATAATTAATATTTATGGCAATCAGATTGCCCTTGTTTATAATCACCCCCGCAGAATCGATGAAAAAATTCTCATCAGTTGAAAATCAACTCATCTAATTAATGTTTAAAACACTACGAAATGATCAGAAGTATCTGATTTTCTTAAGAGCCCATAAAAAATATCGCACAATAATAAAACACTAAATTTTCTTATTTCTATATAAAATACTTATTATGTACATTATTCATTCACATAGATTTAATGTTCATTCAGTAACAGATTCACTATTACTGGTCACAATGATGCACTGTTGTTATGAATAATATCCACTTTATAACAGTAGTTTTTATATTTCCCTTTTTATTGAATACACTTGGATTTTATTCTTATTTTTTCACAAATGTGCACTTTTACAGCCTCTTCAAGTAGATCTGATAAATAAGAGTAACTAATAAGTCGCACTGATATCTTCACATTACCACACACAGAAAAATCATTATATTCATCAATGATTAATATAATTAGGTTACTCCAAATCTTTATATAAGCAGTATCCTCCTGCCGTAGTTTCCTTCTCTCTATATAGTATACCTCTCCTGTTTGAAAGCTATTGCTCTTTTCCTTCAGCTGAAATACAAGCACAAAGAATCAAAATTCTTACAAATAATAATGTAAAATATTATTGAAAATATTTATACTTATCTGATATAGATATTAAAGCTCCAACTCTGATCAAGATAATAGAATTTAAGCCTTCCCAGTTATCTTCTTTTTCACAATGCTGATTCACTTTTCTTTACTTGTTGTTGATTTTAATAAAATATTAAACCTTATCTGTTCTTGTTTCTTTTATGACTGCTAATTATTGCTTCCTCCTAGAGGAAGCTTTGTGATAGTAAATTTTTGAGTTGTTGTAAAAACATATTATAATTGTGTTCCGAGGTGTTAGGAATCAAAATACATGGTTTTTGAAAAATGTCTGTATGGATGTATGTGTGTGTGCTGTGTATGTGTGTGTGTGTGTGTGCGTGTCTACTCGATCGATTTTGACCGGACAGGTCCCATTTTTTTCGTTTTTTTTTGTGTGATGGCGGGTCAAAAATTCGTTTTTTGTTTCGCCGATGCGTTTTTGTTTTATTTCGAATTTTCGATTTTTTCAAAATTGATTTTTGCTTTTTTCAATGATAGGATCAAGTTATTTGAATCTGATGGGTAGCGTTCGAAAGAGCGTAAAAAATCTATAATTTCCGAAAAAAAAAATTCTCTAGGTATCCCGGTTCTCTTGTTATTGACAAAAACGTGTTTTTTTTTTAAAAAGCTGATAACTCCGAAACTAAACGGTCAATTTTTTTGAGAAAAATCATTATAATACAGAATATAAATAGCTATAATCTGTAAAAATTTGAATCCATTTTGTCGACTAGTTTTTAAGAAAAAAATTGAAAAATGAAAAAAATGAGTTTTGTATGTCCAACGATTACGGGAGTAAAATTGACTTAATCGCTTCGAAATTCCTTGTAGAGGTAGATTTTGGATAGCTCTCGGTCGAGTTCTTTGGGCAAAATGATTAGTCCAGAAATTTCAGAAATATTTGAGGTTAAAAATTTTTTGACATTTTTTTAAAATCGTAATTTCTCGAGAACGGCTCTATGTATCTGAATGGGGTGGGTGGCATTCGTAAGAGAATTAAAATACCTATATTTTCTAAAAAAATTAATTTTCTATCTATCACGGTTCTTTAGTTATCATCAAAAACAAAAACCTGTTTTTAAAAAAACACATTTTGTTAATAACAAAAGAACAATGATAGCTATAAATTTTTTTTTTCTTAAAAAATATGAATTATGAAATATAAAAAAAAAACACGTTTTTGTTAATAACAAAACAACCGTGATAGCTATTTGTTTTATTATAAAATATAGATATTTTACTTCTATTTCAAATGATAACTTTATTTATCAGCTCAAAATTTATATAAATTTGATATAAATAAATAATAAATAAATAAATAAATTTAAAAATTAACAATTTTTAATATTCATAAATGAATTTAATTATAATTATGCAATAAATTTATTAAAAAATTATAAATTTTATTATTAAAAATTAATTAAAGGAATCAACAAATTACGGTTGAGGAAGCTACGGGCCAATGAATTGGCAGCGGTTTTCTAAAGGACTCTACCTCTAGATTGTGTGTTGCGTGATTGTGTTTGGGTGTCGTAGACAAGAACATACATGAGAATCATCAATGAGGAAGATAAAACAGACATAGTGTACAGAACTCCGTAATTAATTTATTACCATCAGTCATAAATCGCATCGAGAAAATTCATAGTCATAGACTATATATAGATAAAGGCGTGTTCCGCTGGCTGGACCGTAACGGCCATACCAGCTAAAAAGGCATAGAGCACAGCACGGAACAGCACACAAAATTAACATTGGTCAATATATAGCTCTAAACACAACACACAAGATCTTGTTCTTCATATCTATAGATATACTAACCAATGCTAATCTTGTGTGCTGTGATGTGCTGTGCTCTATGCCTTTTTAGCTGTCAAGGCCCTAAGCCTTAACCCGTCAGTCCGCAGTCGCTCTACTGTGGCGTCCAGAGGGCCAGAGGCTGCTCATGTATATTGCACTGTCTATGAATGGGTGACTTTATTTACAATTATTATCTAAATTGACTACAGCTACTACAAGTAATCAAAAGTGGATAAATAGTATTTTATGAAAGAAGATAACTGGAAAGCTTAAATTCTATTCTCTTGATCAGAGTTGGAGTTTCAATATCTATTAGATAAGTATAAACATTTTCATTAATATTTTACATTGTTATTTGTAATAATTTTGATTCTTTGTGCTTGTATTTCAGCTCAACGGAAGGAGCAATACCTTTCAAGCTGGGAAGCTATACGTATATAGAGAGAAGGATAGAAATAGCGGCTGGAAGAGGCTTATATGATGATTGGAGGTAACCTAATTATTAATCATGGGTCGATATAATAATCTTCCTGTTTTTTTTTATAATGTAAAAATATCGTGTAACTTATTAGTTACTCTTATTTGTCAGCTGAATTTGAAGAGGCTGTGAAGGTGCACATACCTAAAACAATTTAAATAAAATCCAACTGATTCAATAAAAAGGAAGATTTTAAAACTATTATTATAAAGTGAATATTATTCATAACATCAGTGCATCAATATGATCAGTAATGGTGAATCTGTTACTGAATGAATATTAAATGTGAATGAATAATGTGCATAATAAGTATTTTATACAATAGAAATAAGAAAATTTAGTGTTTTATTATTGTGCGATATTTGTCTATGGGCTCTTAAGAAAATCAGATACTTCTGATCATTTCGTAGTGTTTTAAACATTAATTATATGTGCAAAATTCGACAAGTGATGCAAATTAGTGGAAATAAAAGAAATATCGTGTATTTGTGGAATGAGTTGATATTTTTAGAAAATAATTTGTTTCTAATTTATTTCTTATATAGTTAGGTGAATTAATATAGAATAATAAACTAAATATTTTATATAATGTATAAATATAAAAACTAGTTTAAAAAAATTGCTTTCAAAGAAAAATATAGAAGTCTGAGAAAAGTTTGTGAAAAGGGCAGTGTATTTCATACAAAGCATATCAAAATTTAAAATTAGGAAACACTATTTGTTTTAATTCTTGTTAGCAGATTATTCTGTATTTAATAATTTATTTATAATTATAGTTCTTATATATTATAGGTTATGTAAATTAATATAAAATAATAAACTAAATATTTTATGTAGAGTAATATAAAAATTATTTTTATAAAGTGAATATTATTCATAACTATAGTGCATCAATTGAACCAGTGAATCTGTGTCTTAAGGGGATGTGCAACCCTAATTTCAATATTTTTTTAAATCAACATTCAAACATTTATTTGGAAAAAGACGGCTGTCAAGCGCTCCGTATACGCAAACACTATATGCAGATTTTTTTCTGGATAATTCTATTGATATTTGCGTGAGTTATGCTCGTTTGAAAAGTAGGTCAATTGTAGATTCCTACTTACCGACAGTACGGTTTTTATTTAATTAAATAAATTCTCATCATTTTTTTGGAAAAAGACGCCTGTCAAGCGCTCCATACACGCAAACACTATATGCACATTTTTTTCTGGATAATTCTATTGATATTTGCGTGAGTTATGCTCGTTTGAAAAATAACGTCGGTACTCACATCCCCTTAATAAATAATGTGCATAATAATTATATTTTATATATAAATAAGAAAATTTAGTATTGTAGAGAGTGGTGAGGAGATTTTTCAACGTAGCTCACGTTAAATTACAAAATACTGCATTATTTCTAATTGGGTGATATTTTTCTATATGCTCTTGAGAAAATCAGATACTTCTGATTATTTGATAATGGTTTAAACATTATTATATGTGAAAAAGTTCGACAACTGTTGCAAATAGTGGGAATGAAAGAAATATTATGCATTTGTGGCATGGGATATTATTATTATTAACCTTTGTTTGACACACTTCCCTGGTGTAGCATACTTGACACACTGGGGTTATTTGTACCCCAATCGATAAAATCGTCATAAAAAATACAATAATAAATATTTTTATTCTAAAATTTTTTTACGAACTTTTGAAACTTTTTTTTTTGAAGGCTACATATGTTTTATAGTGAGATATTAAAATTAAATATGTTTAACCACAGACCTAATTTTCTTAGATTTAAGTACTTTAAATCAACATAAAAATGACGTGGGGTCGTTTGTACCCCAGTGTGTCAAACAAAGGTTAAATTTCATGACTAATTACCTTGTAACATTTGTGCATGTACTTTTATGTACATGTAATGTGGATCATATTATGGGTTAAAATGAATAAATTTCATATAAAAAAAGGGGAAATAGTCAAAATAAAAGAAGTGGAATAAGAAAGTTATAATAAAATAAAAATGTAAAAATAAGTTCACTATGTGATTATATACGGATCCAGGGAAAATTTGTTTTTCTGAAAATAGATGAGTAATGGGTAACTTGAATTATGTGTGTGTATATATATTAAAAATTACTAGATTCAATTAAAATCATTCAACGTATAATTAGTAAATAGGCTATGGCCATCTCTTAAGATCTAGCTGCGTTGTAATAGCAAAAAATGCCTTTTTTCATAAAAAACAATTAGTTTTCAATTAAAAAAAAAACAAAGTCCTTAATCATTAAGGGGGAGGTAAGGGCATTTTGAATATAAAATAACCTATTTTCAGGAATTATTTGGTAGTCGAAAGCCTGATTGGACTTGTTTTTTTCTGAATTTCAGGTTTTAAAAGAAATATTATGATACTCGCATGAAATATAAAATATTAATGATTGTTTTTTTTTTCAGAAAAGTTAGAAAATTTTCTCACTAAAAAGAAGGAACAATCATTAATATTTTATATATATATATATATATGTGTGTGTGTGTGTGTGTGTGTGTGTGTGTGTGTGTGTGTGTGTGTGTGTGTGTGTGTGTGTGTGTGTGTGTGTGTGTGTGTGTGTGTGTGTGTGTGTGTGTGTGTGTGTGTGTGTGTGTGTGCGTGTGTTTGTAAATTGGTACTTTTGAGGAAATATGAACCTTTCGCTCAGAGTTCGGACAATGTGACTAAAGAAATAATGACCCTCAGGTTACCGACTCTGGGAAAAGGGGGTATAGATTTCTCCTCAAAAGTCGCGATTCTTGCGTTGAGAAATTTGAGGAGTCTCTTCAAAATGCCGACATCTCTTCAAAAGTACCGATCTATACGTTGATATCTCTTCAAATATACCAATTCCCATAGTTATATATGTATATATATGTGTGTGTGTGTGTGTGTGTGTGTGTGTGTGTGTGTGTGTGTGTGTGTGTGTGTGTGTGTGTGTGTGTGTGTGTGTGTGTGTGTGTGTGTGTGTGTGTGTGTGTGTGTGTGTGTGTGTGTGTGTGTGTGTGTGTGTATGTGTATATATATATGTGTTAACATTTGTATGGAAATGCACAGATTTAAAGCCTTATTAATGTAACAACGTAATAATTGAAGGTAATTAAAGTTTTTTTTCTATACGCCAAATATTTATTAATTCATGTTTCACCTAAAAAATTGCAAATCTAAAAGTCTTAATATATCAGGACATCAAGTATATTTCTAAAATAATTCACCAAAGCAATTATAATACCACGGTATTTGCTCACTCCCCGCTGCAATAACGTTCAAAAACACGTTTCCCTTACCATTCCCGCGCTGTATTATACCAACGCTATAGCCCTGTATAATTTCCAGTGCTCGACGCCTCGTCGAAGATCCCGTCGGGCCTCCTGGAGGGGAACATCATCGACCTGGGCATGTACGACGAGTGCATGTCCGTGCGCGGTCGGTCCCTCAGTGTCAACGTGCGTGGCCGCCACTGCATGTACTCGATCGCCGCGACCCACGGCAATGCCACCGTCCCAATCAATCCGACGCTGTCAATATGTCTGCCGGCTACCTGCGACGGTCAGAACCTCATCGAGTTGCTAAATGGAACTATCAACACTGTCAGCAGGTTGAAGACACTGGGGATCGAGGTGGCCTCGGCCTCTTGCGTCGATATCGATCCGGTAGTCTGGGATAATCAGCTGATCGCTTGCGTGTGAGTTGAATTGTTGTTTTTCTATACGTCTCCGGTACATTTCATTTTTTGCGCAATTTTGTGTTAATGAACCTTAATGGAAACTCGCGAGCGTGAATACGTCTATTCATGATGAAAAATTAAAATTTTAATATGACTAATTTATTTAGAATGCTTATTCGTTATAGGAGGTAACGACAACTTGCGCAGAAAAAATGATAGCTCTTTTAGTCAGCGTAAAAACTTAAGGTAATGTTACAATAGAATCATCTACAAAAAATTCTGAGTATAGTATTTACATATACGGAGCGCCTGACAGACGTGTTTTTCCAAAAAAATGATCAGAGTTTATTTAATTAAATAAAAACCGTACTGTCGGTAAGTAGGAATCTGCAATTGACCTATTTTTAAAACGAGCACAGCTAACGAAAATACTAATAGAATCGCTCAAAAAATTTCTGAATATAGTGTTTACGTGTCCGGAGCGCCTGACAGTCGTCTTTTTCCAAATAAACGTTTGAATGTTGATTTAAAAAATATTGAAGTCAGGGTATCACATCACCTTAACGATAAAGTGACTAAAATTAAGTACACAAAACCTAATTGTATTTTAGGTGTAATTAATGCGCAAAGAGAAAATATCTGAAAATTCGAAAAACCTTCGCTATTACGATCATACAGTTCGCATTGCGGCTTCTATAAAAGATGTTATATGACTTGAAAACAGTACCAATCAGCGCTAATGCACTACGTATCAAGACCGCTCATTTTCACACCCGCACAAAACAAGTTCCCCCTGTCCCAAAACAAAAACAAATTGAGACTCCGATTTCTATTTCAGCACCATCCTCTCGGTCTTCGTGGGCTTCTACGTGACATGCAGCGTCTGCGAGGGGCTGAGATCGCAGCTGAACGCGGGCGAGTACAGACACCCGGCGCTCCGTGTTCTCAGTCAGTTCTCCCTTCAGCGCAGCGCCTCTTCCATTTTCAACACGGAAATCAGGGAGGGCACATTGCCGGCGATACACGGGATTCGGTTTCTCAGCATCGCCTGGATCGTCCTCGGCCACGAGTACGTGCTGCAGGTGTTCGCCGCGAACGTTAACCTGCTGGATATCGTTGATGTGAGTGTTTATGAGCTTGAAGTGACTTTTTCTTGGACTTGTGGTTTAGGTAGAGATGGAAAAGCTTTCTTTATACATTTGGCAAGATGGGAATTCATGGAAGCTGGTTAACGGATTGCGTGGAAAGTGAAACAATCCAAAACATTCGAGTGAATATGCATTTTTTTTAGTAGAGAAGTCAGATACTATATAATTGCTTAAGGTATTACATCAACAAATGAAAGAAAAAATGATTTAAGGAAGTTCGAGGAATGTTACGAAAATCAATCTTGAAATTTGATAAATTAAGTGAAAAAATAAAGATAACGACCGACACTAAAAAGTAAAAATCGAAAATAGTAAGTTTTTAAATATTTTTTCTGCATAAGTAAGTTGTTGTTTAAATGTTTGAGATTCTGTACATTCTCCACGCTTACACTAGTTTTATAAGTTTCATATTAATATTTTAAATGGGCTATTGTGGGTATATATCTTCTTCACTAATGATGTATAGTATAATTATGCCAATTAACAAATGTAGCAAATTATTTTTCAAATCTTACTTTTATCCATCTAACGTTAATATTTAAGAATTTATTTAACAACTGAGGTTCTTGACAATAATGACAAAAAAACCGCTGCCAATTCATTGGCACGTAGCTTCCTCAAACTTAATTTACTGATTCCTTTAATTAATTTTTAATTCCAATTTTAAAATTTAATACTTTATTTTGTATGGTGAGACTATGTTAAATGGTTCGTGACTTTTTATTTTTACTCTTTTTACTTTTTATCATAAAAAAGCAATAATTATTATACAAATTTATATTTTACAAAAAAATAAATTCATTGCCCACAAAAAACAAAAAAAAATAGCTAGTGCCAACTGCGTGAAAAAAACTGCGAAAATAGATACATTGAGAAGCGCGCTGTAAATTAACTTTAATAAAAAATAAAAGCAAGTAAACAACACGCACGCGTCATTTCAATTTTCTAGTATATATACAGCCGTTCACGAAAAAATACGATTTGAAAAGAGGACTAAAATAGTTTTAACCTCAAATATCTCTGAAATTCATAAACGAATTTCTTTACCTTAAGAACATATAATACATAACATACATACTCTACATCACCACCAAATTTCAAAGAAATTATAACAATTTCTCTAATTATCATGCAACAACGAAAATAACTTTGTAAAATACGAAAATTTTGAATATCAAATATCTCAAAAAGTAATCGTACGATCTTGATAAAAATTCACATCCATAATATCTATATCACACACAAAATTGTCTATAAATCTGTAGCTGATTCATCAAGCCGTTTTCGAGAAATTACGATTTGGAAAAAAATTTTTAAAAATCTTAACTTCAAATATCTCTGAAATTTATGGACCAATTATTTTGCGCAAAGAACTCAGCCGAAAACTATTCAAAATCTACCTCTACAAGGAATTTTGAAGCAATTAAGTCAATTTTACTCCAGTAATCGTTGGACATACAAAACTCATTTTTTCATTTTTCAATTTTTTTCTCAAAAACTAACCAAAAGAATCGATTCAAATTTTTACAGATTATAGCTATTTATATTCTGCATTATCATGATTTTTCTCGAAAAAATTGACCGTTTAGTTTGGGAGTTATAAGTTTAAAAAAAAAAAACGTTTTTGTTAATAACAAAAGAACCGTGATAGCTAGAGAATTTTTTTTTTAATATAGGGGTTTTCGTGCTCTTTCGAATACTACATATCCAACTCAAAAATTTAAATCCAATCATTAAAAAAATTCAAAAATAAATTTTTTGAAAATCAAAAATTCGAAATAAAACAAAAAAGAATCAGTGAATCATAAAAAATTATTTTCTTCCCGAATTCGGAATAAAAAAACAAAAAAAATAAGCCCTGTCCGGTTAAAATCGACCGCGTAGATCCGGAGATAAAGCGGTATACGCGCACACACACACACACACACACACACACACACACACACACACGCACGCGCACACACACACACCACACACACACACACACACACACACACACACACACACCATCCATAGAGACATTTTCTAAAATCATGTGATACAAACTTCTAACATCTCTAATCATGTTTCCAGAGCGATTTAACGAAACTTAAAATTTTACTATTACGAAGCTTCCTCTAGAAGGAAGCAAAAGTAGAAAGGAGGTTTTTAAGTATATGTGTAATTTTATTCATATAGCTCTAGTATAAGTATATTTATAGGAGAATATCCTTGATGTCAGTCGTTACACTTGACTTACGCAGAAATGACCAGAAAAAGTATCGCACTATATATGAACCGCTCTGTAATATGTACTATATGCAAACGAGTGTAGCCTTGGAGTGTAATCCAAAACGTGTCTATTCCACTACACCGCAATGATTCAAACTTTCATTAACTCTCGATATTCCAACTGCTAAATAGAATTTACATGATAAGCCGGGAGCATTTACTAAATCACGATGATATTGATAATTTTTATACTCCCTACGACTGTCTCGTTTGAAATTTTTTTTCGGAATGACTTTATCTATAAAGAAATTTATGCTACAAATTTATTATGTAGAAATACACTCAAAAGCAAGTTATTGCTTCTTCCTAGAGGAAGCTTTGTAACGGTCATAAAAAAAGTTTTCAAGATAATAGAAAGATGTTTTGAGTCAATATACTATTTTTAAAAAATGTCCGTGTGGGTGTGGGTGGGTGTGAGTGTGTGTGTGCGTGCAACATTGTAACTTATTCAATTTTTAACCAATCGTTTTTGGACAGCGTTTAAAATTTTTCTTTTTTTTAAGATTTTTGAAAAATAATAATATTATGTAGTTTTTTGTTTATTTTTTTATACATATTTTTCACTTTTTGAAAAACTATTTTTGATTTTTTTTTTAATGATAACATTGAGATATTTGAATCGGACAAATAGCATTTGAAAGAGCATAAAAATACCTATATTTAAAAAAAAATTTACATTAGCTATTATCGTTCTTTTGTTTTTAGCAAAAACGTGTTTTTTTTTCTTTGTTTTAAAGCTTATAACTCCCAAACTAAATGGTCAATTTTTTTTTTAATCGTGATAATGCAGAATATAAATAGCTCTAATCTGTAAAAATTTGAATTCATTCTGTTGGTTAGTTTTTGAGGAAAAAATTGAAAAATGAAAAGAATGAGTTTTGTATGTCGCACGATAACTGGAGTAAAACTGTCTTAATCGCTTTGAAATTGTTGTAAGGGGTAGATGTTGGATAGCTTTCGGGTGAATTCTTTAGGCAAAATGATTGGTCCATAAATTTCAGAGATATTTTATTTTAAAAATTTTTCAACATTTTTTTCAAATTTTAATGTATCAGCTCCAAATTTATTTTGCATGTGATATAGATTATATTATGTGTCTGAATTTTTTAAAAGATCTTTGATACATTTTAAAAAGTCAATTTCTTTGTCGCATGATAACTAGAGAAAAAAAAATTGTTTAATCATATTGGAATTTTGTGGAAATGTAGATTTTATTTATTTATCGTATAAGTTCTTTAGGTGAAAGAATTGACTCATGATTTTTAGAGATATTTAAGGTTAAAATTTGTTTGCATTTTTTTCAAAATCATAATTTCTTAATGAATGCCTCATGTATCAGCTTGAAATTTATAAATTATTTTGTTTGTGGTATAGGCAATATATGTGTGAAATTTCATCAAGAAACATCATTTATTATACAGAATATTGTACTATCAAAAAATGAAACACAGATAATTTCATATATAGATTAGTTTCTCAACCAATCACATAAGACCTTGAATAAAAACTTTACGTCTGCGATGACCAATCACAGACTACATTTAAACAGACTTAACCAACCACGAAGGTTTTATTTCAGTTTCACATTTCCGTCATCAGGATCACTGTTGTTGGACGGAAAACTAAAATTTAAATTTATTGAGGAAAGAACGTGAGGTGAGACAGAGACAAGACGTTAAAGTCAGAGGGACAGCGATACGAATGTAGAAAAGGGTATTATTGTATATGATATAGTAAATGTGAGTAGGTTGATATATCTACCCTAAGTTGATCTTCGGGTCGATAGGTATTTTTTAATTATTAATATCTTAAAATAGTACTTTTGTGTTGAAATAATATAAGTGTCAGCTAATAAAGAATTTCAAGAATAGAAAAAATATGCAATTTTTTTAAATATAAATGAATTATTAAATCATTGAAAAAAAAGTAGAATGAATAAACATATTTTATATTTGAACTATATACTATGAGTATAGGAACGATAAATTAATTTGGAGGAAACTACGTTTTTTTTTTAATAACCAACAAGTTCATGTGATTCAGTATAATGCGGTTCATATTGCTACTATTATTATTAAAATTTGAATTTTTGTTATAAGTTTAATAATGTTTACAATTCTCTTCTTTCAAGTGGGTCCAGTCATGGAAATCATTGTACATCTTTATCGCCCCGTTCGCCGTGGACACGTTCTTCGCCATAAGCGGTTTCCTGATGACCTACTTATTCATGAAGAAAATCACAAGACAGAGGAAGTTCAACGTTCCTCTCTACTACTTACACCGATACTTAAGGTAAATAAAGCAGAAGTCCGCAATCATTACCAATAACGTTTCTCCACTAACCCGATATTTCTCAATCCTCTCAATCCGATAGATTGACGCCGGTGGTCGGCGCGCTTACGGTCTTCGCGATAGTGATCGTACCGAAACTGGGCTCGGGCGCACGCTGGGACATGCTGATCAACATTTTCGTCGGCGAGCAGTGCCAGCGCAAATGGTGGGTCAATCTCCTCTATCTCCAAAACATCGTGGACCAAGATAACATGGTGAGCTTTCGTTGCTTTAATTTTTAATGGGCTGTTGTATGTGAATATTGCATTTTTTTGGACAATTTTCGTAGATTCCCCAGATATTGGCAATTCTTTGTTTTTTTATCATTATTATTTATTAGTTAATTGTTAGAAGTAAGATTTTATTGAGGACAATTTTATTATCTGTAAATAGGCTTATATGCCTAGGTGCCGAGGGCAAAACACAACATTCCATTCTAATATTTTATTATTGTTTTTAAAAAATCATTTCAATTAAGACATCTTTTTTCGTTAATTTATAAAAATTTGTAATATTTACTTCATCCGTTTCGTCTAAAAATATCGATTTTCAGAAACTTATGAGTAATAAAAGATACTGTAAAAAAAAATTATTGAAAATTTCCCTCTTTTTAAAGAATTTTAAGGGTGCTATTTTCAATGATTTTTTTACGCTATCTTTGATTTCTCACAATTTTCTAAAAAATTGATATTTTTAGACGAAACAGTGCTCAAAATAAAGCTTGTTCTGCCTACTTTTACAATTTTGTACATACAACTGAAGAGACATTATTTTTTAACAAAATAACGCATTTTTAAGATAACATGGCACATACCTCGAGTAAAAGGGCCTATGAGAATAAATCCTGGAATAGGGGTTCAATATTTTTTACTCTAAAACACGATCTTTCAATTTGGTACAAATCCGTGACCCAAAGGTTACACACTCTCCACACAACCTTCTTCGTCCGCGCGGCGAGATACGACGTTATTCGTCCACACGCCGAGATATGACCTTGTTCCACTCAGCCGTCGTTATATACTTACCTTACGTAAAATCATACCCATAATCAAAGGGCACGGCAGCGATCTGCTTGGCGAGTTATAAGGAACGAAGTGACGAATGAGCAAGCGGGGCGACGACGCACCCTTTATTCATTGGATTGGGTGTAATATTCTTTCAATTCAGGAAGCCTAGTTTATGCGTAAATTCACAAACTAGGTTTTACTCATTTCATAATAGAATAACTCACATTTTAATTGTGGAACATCTTTTTATTCCGTGTCTCAATAAGAAAACAAACTTCTCGATCGTATCACGATAACTCCCATTAAATTAAGCACGCGACTAGTAATTGAAAAATTATATTCATTTCAGTGCCTGGGACACTTGTGGTACCTGGCAGTGGATATGCAACTCTTCTGGATCTCCCCGATGATCCTCTACCCTCTCTACAAGGTACCAAAATACGGCCTGGGTTTCCTCGGCTTCCTTATCTTGGCTTCCATAACCGTGCCAGCGTCGATCGTCGGCATCAACGCGTACCCCGCCGTCTCGTTCACTCACAATCCCAAGTACGTCTCCACCTCTCAAAGAATTTTCCAAACACACACACATTATGTGTACTATAGATGAGGACTTTGCTAAAAGAGAAAACCTTGAACTCTTAGTGTGACACTGGTGATGGACATATTCAAGAACGTCTACGAGATGCCGTACAACCGAGCGGGCCCCTGGCTGATCGGCATCTACTTCGGCTACGAGGTGGCCGGCAAACATCTGCGATTGAGCAAGCTCAGCGTGTACCTGGGCTGGGCGCTGACGGTCGCCTCGTTCGTCTTCTGCACCTTTGGCACGAGGTCGTTCATGGAGCCAAGCTACGTGTACAATCCTTTCTGGGAGACCTTCTTCACGGCCATGTCGAGGCACATCTGGGCGTTTGGTGTCTGCTGGCTTATTTACGCCAGTGTTAATGGTTATGGAGGTAAGTGGCGAAAATGATTGGGAAATTAAATATCTGAGATAGTTCATTTTATCTGCCATTATTCAGTAGAAATCAAATGCAATTTATATGCGACGATTTCTCAACCTTACTGGGAAAATAATAATTCTAACATGACTAATGTTCCTTAAAATGGTCTTCGGAATAAATCGTTTGAAACCAGTTATATCCTTTTATCGAAATTCTATTGATAATCAATAGGTATAGTTTAGAAAAATTCGAAATAGAGCAGACT
This sequence comes from Torymus aiolomorphi, assembly GCA_036365515.1. Lineage (NCBI taxonomy): Eukaryota > Metazoa > Arthropoda > Insecta > Hymenoptera > Torymidae > Torymus > Torymus aiolomorphi. The sequence continues at coordinate 85,198,102 of CM070874.1, read as the reverse complement.
TTATAAAATAGTTTGGATTCAGATTTTAATTGATTCTACTAAAAAAATGCATTTCATCGTTATTCTAGGACCCGTCACGCGCTTCTTATCCTGGAAAATATTCCTACCGCTCAGCAGACTGTCCTACTGCATCTACCTCGTGCACATCGTCGTAATGAACATGCAGATCTCCGCGCTCAGGGTGCCCCGATACTTTTCCAGCTTCCTCGTCGTAAGTACCTTCGTCCCCAAAAACAACGCAATCGATCAATAACCTATACATTAATTCGCAGTGGAACTACTACCTGAGCGACTTCGCCATCTCCATCGCCCTGGCCCTCGTATTCAGCCTCCTGTTCGAGTGGCCGGTGTTGGTGTTCGAGAAGCTCGTATTCAGACGCAGGCGCCAGGACCAGCAACCACATTACGAGCCTCAGAAAAACGACGAGGAAGATGAGGAGAGCACACGTACTAAGGATACGAATGGACACTCGAGCAACTGAACATTTATGGAAATTTGAAAAAATTAATGGAGCGCGTTTCTTTTTTACTTTTTGATGATTTGATGCCTGTGTTGTGTTCGCCCGTTGTAAATAATATGATAGTGAGGATAGGTGCGATGCATAGTTGTTTAATCTACAGATTTTTGTATTTTCGAGTACCTTGACTATTTTGCAAATGTTTTATCATCTTTTATCGATCGTTTAGTGGGCTACTATACTTATAGTGAAATTATTGAATTTTTATTTATTATACGCCATAAATAATGTTTTACGCCAAATGCATAGCTGGTAAGATTTTTTTAACGAAAACGATGCAATTTATACGCCTTTTTATTAATGTAATATATATTCTTTATGAAAAAAAAACTAGGCTTTTTTTATTCCTACACGGCACTCACAATATGTTTGCTCCGAATTGTAACCTGTATAAATGGTTACTTTGTAGTCTTCTAGTTCTCAGGTTTTAACTTTTGTTCTTACAACATCAGTCTTTCATCTTTATTCAATATTAAAACATTTGCTAAAGAAAAAATAGAATACTCTATGTACATGTAAATAAAATCGACTCTAGTTTTAAAATTACAGTCCAAAAATACTGCTAATATGGAATAATGCAACAACATGCAAATAAGAAATATAAAAAGATACTCAAAATCTATTTTTACAATAATAGTATTAAATGAGAGGTAGAAATATTATTCTATAATATATGACACTCAACTATTTAAAAGCTTGGAAAGAGGTTGATTTTATTTGTAACACAGATTTAGTTTATATTGTTACACTACTATAGATGACGTAGGTTTTAAATAACTATACTAAAAAATAACCTATAAGAGAAATATTTCTGTACTCTCTATGATGTATGAAAGTGTTTTATTAAGACAGGATTGATGAGTCCCTTGTCGTACAAATAGCATCACCGTTGAAAAAATTCTAGGTACATTTAACAAAACTTATGTCCCTACTTTCTAAAATAATGTCAACGAATAATTACGAAATGCATGTTTATATTTTATTAATCTACAATGACAGTTTAGCTATTCAATATAAATGAATGACGTATTGTGACAAGTGAGTTTATTATGGAATATTTGCTTTGTATATTCTTCATCCAATAATTGTGCAAGGCTCAAACCGATAAGTATACGCTTATCACTTTAACGCATCAACCGATTATCGAAAAACTCAACGATAAAATTCCAAAAATTAATATTATAAATCATCGATCTTAATAATAAACAATATTTTTCAAGATCACATTAATCAACATTAAAACATCGCATTGAGCCTTGTGCAATCCACAAGCACTAATCTACCCATGTATATATGTCAACTGATAATATAATATATGCCAAAGGAAAAGACGAAGAGGATAGATTCTGTTTCTTTTTTGTACGAAGAGAAATATTTTTTATTACAACATTATAAAATCTATGTTCACACGCCGTCGATTTATGTTAAAATATAAGTGCATAAAAGGATATTATACACTGCCAGGACATATTTTCTTTCTCCCTCCCCCTCCCTCTCTCTCCCTCTTTCTCTGTTTCATCATCTTCATACCAAGGAAATAAGGTACTTTTCCATATTTGCACGCTCTCTCTCTCTCCCTCTGATTTTCTCTCTCTTTTTCTCTCGTCCACGGCTTGCTCATTCTCTCTCTATGCCAATCTCCCGTGCAGTTGCGATTAGTAATTTATGCCTCTCTTTGTCATTCACCCCAGTCGATCGCTGTTTTCGTTACTATATTCTCTCTCTCTCTCTCTCTCTCCTCTCACTCTTTACTTACGTTCGCGAAAAATACATCGACGAGAAATACATTGAGTACAAAATAAACACATTCACGTATATTTATTATTTATATTTATATTAGTATATGTATGCTGTGTAAAGTTACTTCAACCGGCTGTTGTTCTCCCGTTTAGTTAATTATTTTTGTTATAATCTCATTTAAACCTGTTGTATATAATAATATAAGTATTCGAAACATTATGTATAGTAATATATATATAATAATACGCCACATCACCTTGTGCTACTATAGAACTAGACTTCTAGAATGACACACATCGACTATTGGTTTGCTGTCTGCATGACCCGCACGCGCGCGTTAAAAAGTCCAAGTCAAAAATCACCATTTCGCTTGTATCTTTTTTCTTTTTTTTATAAATGAAAAACGTCTCTTTTGATTATTAAACAAGAAAGTGTTTTCAGTAATTTTCATACCTGAACTTTTTGCATCGGGTGCCCCTCTCTCTCTCTCTCTCTCTCTCTCTCTCTCTCTCTCTCTCTCTCTCTCTCTCTCTCTCTCTCTCTCTCTCTCTCTCTCTCTCTCTCTCTCTCCCTCTCTCTTTCTCACTCTCTCTTTGTTCATAAGAAATATTCTGACATTTTTTGTCTTTTATAAAATCGACTATCGGTAGAGGAGTTGATCTTTGCTGCGTTGTTAATCATTGGTCACGCACATTTAATCGTCTTACATCGCTAAACTAACTAGCTTTACGAGACACATTTTACACAGACTTCATTTTTTTTTTTTTTAATTCAATTATTAGGTGCGAGTACGAGTACTTTTTCCGTTTTTTTGCGTACTTTATGCTGCGGCTTATAGGTTTAGCAGAGAGGCGCTTGTTTTTTTGTTAAACTAATAATGCGTTAATCTACAGATGGATACATACCTATATTGGAGTGGTTTGTTGTGTTTGTGTTTCAATTACTGTAAATCCTCATTTAAAGTTATATGTGTTATTCGAGAGAAAAGAGATTGTCAAATAGTTTGTTGTAATTTTTCGAGCATTGTGGTTTTCCGTTAAATAGAAGCTTTTAGCGTTATTTATATTTCTCTTTGTTCGACTACATATACATACATATGTATATAAACCTTATATTTTTTTCGATTCTTATAGTAGGGCGCTTCACGGACATTTAAGTGACTTTACGACATCGATTTATTTATTATTAGTTATCTTCAATTATGTACTTTAATATTTCATCTATTTCCTTGAATCCTTCAATATGTCACACTTATGCGACTATTTTAATATTTAGTACACGTAATTAGAAGCTTCTGTCTCGTCTCCTTTTTCATAATGCGGCGTTTGGTTATACTTTTAAATCATTTAGTTTATGTAGTAAATAACATATTAAGATAAGGTTGTTCGAAAAGATGTTTCCCATCTTGTGCTTCGAGCTATTCACACTTCCCTTTCAAGTCACTTTTTTTGCTTTTAGATTTGCGATTTAAGAAAAAGTCATAACTATCTTTATTGTTAATTCATGGTCCTCGAAGTTTCGGGATTTTTTTTGAGTTGTCACCCGTGATTTAGAAAAAACTTTAACGCTTAAGAAATTTTTTTCACGTCTGCTTCTTTTTGTATTTTACTTAGGCTTGTAAAAAATTCTATTTTATCTCTTAATATTTCTGTGTAATTTTTCCTTTGCTGTTCACTCATTTCCTTTGGATAGCTGTATGTACACTCAAGGGAAAGGGATTCTGCCCGAACGTAATTATTTAAACTCATTGGCTGATTTCCATAGTCCCGGCGATTTTATTGGAGAATTTTAAAACGTTCGGACATAATCCCTTTCGGTTGGGTGTACGGGCGCATTCCAGTGGATAGGGTGGTTAAAACTATGCGCTGTTGCTACTAAGTTCTAGACATTTCTCTTTTTTCTTAACAAGAGGATTGTTATATTTTCTTATTTTCTTTTATATGCTCTTTCGACAATTTATGAAGACTGTGATTCTATTTTTGGAAGGTTGTACTGCAGTTGTCAAGTTGAGAAAAGGATATATTATTTACTTATAAATTTATGTAAAGGTTTTAGAAAAAGTTTTGTAATTATAAGAATTACGCATGTAATGGAATAAAAATTTTTAATCTTCAATATTAATTATGGTTGTATGATTTCTTTTGATATCAATCAGACTTCAAATGTAATTGTAATACTTCTGTTATAATGTATAAAGAAGGCACTAAAGGTATTGTTTACAAAATATATGTTTAATTTCGTCTTGAGTAAGAATAAAGGCCTAATTTTCATTAAAATGTTGCTTTTTTCTAAAACAAAAGCAAGTTAACTATTACAAAATTGTAGTTGTATTATAAATAAAAACATATCCCTTTCTCATTACTATGTCATCGAGTTTCATCGGCCAGCACATCAATTATACATATTATTCTAAACTCTATCAATCTAAGACTATAAAAAACTATCAAATACTTGGTTCAGCGTTTTAAGAGTTTTTACATTCAGTAACGTGGAAACTTAAAAATAAAAGTAGGACAAACGTTCAAACACTGAATAATTATTTTTAATGGCTAGATGCATACATAAAAGTGAAAAACGCTAGGTAACGCTGAATTCCGCATTTTTGTTCTTCTAATTCTAAACTATTATCTAACGACTATGTTCTACAATATACAACTTAAATCAATGACGGATCAAGGATAAAATGCTTATAGCGCATTTTTAAGTAGCAAAATGAAGCATCATAATTAAGAATTTTCTTCACGAGGGCGACAATCCGTCATTGATTATTAATAATTGCTAAATCACAGAATTTATAAAAGGAAAGACAACGATGCTGAGTACCATTTCGTTATGAGTTTTTGCGCGTTATGCTCTTTTGATTAATTCTTTTTAAGTTAAATGCAATCCATTTACGATTTTTTATTACAATTATTCTCTGTATGGAACATTGCACGAGTATAAAATAAATATTTTAGCGCCCTTTAGTGTATCATAAATTAAGGGGACAGTCTTATCTTAACTTGTAAATGAGTAAACTAAATGATCATAGGAGTGTTTTACACATTTGTTTACAAAAATTACCATCAGCTTTATTTATAACATGCCCAGAATTTCTCGACATAATGTTTGTTCAAAAATATTGACAATATATAAGCTTCAGAAAATATATATAAATACACATTACTTTTGTTGTTGAGTTCCATAATACTGGAAGAATCGGCGCATTTTTACTTCATACAGCGTAATGGCGCTTTTTCCATTCTAAGTAAACGGCAGTTTTTTTTCTTGAAATATATCATGTTTTGTAGAATTATGAAGTACAATACATAGTTTGTAACAGACAACACATTTATATGACAGTGACATATTAAATATTAAAAAACCTAATATCTCTTTCTTACATATAATCATTAAATTAATTACATTAAACATGTCATAACACTTAATTTTAACATTTTGAATAACATATACGATTTTTACCTTACTCGCAGTACATCATTACATAACAAAATTTTATAAATTCAATACACCAGTCATTGCACGGATATCAAATAAGTATGAGCATGTAAAGTATACAACGTCCTCCTCAACTGTCCCCTTAGATTATAAATGTCGCTATTGGAAGGGACTTATCACATTTAACAAATCATTCGCTTTAGCATATTCGTATATATAATTTCAGCTTTAAACGTAATCCATTACGGTAAAAAATTGTGTGTAGTACAGAGTACAAACATATCATGCGACAATAGTTGTATATATATATATCGTGTATTTAAATTATGGAATGACAGCGAGTCGGAATCTAACAGAGAGATGAATCTCAAAATTTTCATTTACTTTTTTGCTTTTTTTATAATAGTTAGCATACTGGTCCCATTGATACAAGTATTTTTTAATAATATATATCTAAGTACTCTACCCCGTCAGCGTTGTTTACGAATCAGTCTCTCACTCACTTATGCTCGTCCGTCGTTCGGGCTTTTAGTCAGAATTCGAAAGGCCTTTTTCAGAACATCCGCATCCGTTTGTGCATAGCAAAATGAAGAATAATTTCTATACTAATGAAAGGTGTATATTAGTCTCAAAAACGTAATGATTTTCTAATTTCGAAAAGTTAATTTTCAATTGAAAATAACAGAAGAACTTGGGACGTAATAGTAAATAATTATTCTTCATAAAATATAAGAAAAAGGAATTAAGTTTACAAAGTAAAAAATAATTCCTTTCCATTACAAAAATAAATTATCAGCGTAATAAAATCTACCGTATTTACACATCCTTAAAAAGTTTAATAGAGAATTTGCAATACAATCACATTAATGCACTACAATAAATCTTTGGCCATAGCTGAGCTTTTTCTTACCACCGTACGATCAATTAATCACCTTTCTCGTGCAAATCCTCGATAAAATCAGAACCTTGAAAAAAGCGCGACAATTAGTTGAGAAATCAGCAGCAGATCAAAAAAAGGGGGCGACCTTTCGCGTTTCAAGTCTTGACACCATTCACGCGAGTAGTAACACATACACTTAACACACATGCACACGCACGCATTATAGTATCTCGCCGATCGCACACACATATACAGCACGAACGCATACGTAATATATAATTAGTAGTCCGCAGATGCACAATAAATCTTCCAAGAGTTTATCCCGTTTATAATATCAAGCTATAACGTAGGCAGAGGTTTCTCTCGGCTAAAAAATGGAGACGACGTAGAAAAAACGCGTGTGCAAGATTTTTCTGTTTTTCCGTTAACTCTTTTCTCCTCACGATTTTTCTTTCTTTTTCTCTCGCCGTACTTCCGAACCTCTCTTGCACTTTTGCCAGTCTCCACTCGTCTAAAAATCACAATCTAAGACATTAATATAACCATTACTTGGAGTGATCACAGTTTGACAGAAGGCGTTTAGTACAATAACGTTTTCCCCATTGTTTTTTGTCATTTATAATTTTTTTTTTGCTCATAATAATAAGTATATGTATAATACAGAGTTACGCAGTGGCAACATTTTACCGTTTTTAGTTTTATTTTTCTTTTACACAACAATGATGTATATATATATATACTTATATAATAATATATGCTTCGGAAGAGTTATTTACAATCGAGCTGCATTTATGCATGTATATATCTACGAATATTTCACGACCTCGATCACCACGTTTTTATTTACTTTTGCATACGCACCGATCAGCATGTTTTTCTCAATATCCTTTCGTACAATACGATTTTCCACGTTAAAAAGTCGATAATTGTCAAGTATTAAACATTAGCCGTTTTTGGATTTTTTCGGGTTTGAATGTTTTTGTTTTTTTTTTTGCTGCTTCTTTCGAACAATACTTTTTAAACGTTAGATAGAAGGGAATACGAGATATGTCACTGACGAAACGGACATATACAAGTCGGACAAAGAAAAGTTCAGTTTTCTAATTTCTGCTGAATAAATGTGAGGAAGTATAATGCTTTTTATATTTGATTATGTGATAACTTTGTAAAAAAAATTTTAAACAATGTATGTCTACTTTTAATGTGTAAAATAATCTTTAAATGAGGTAATCTTGTTGGTTAAATGCGAAAAATGAATTTTAATTAAGCTTCAGACCTTTTTTTTTAACTACCACGCAACTAAATCGAGAGTATTTTTTCATTAAATAGAAGTCCATTTATAGTATAAAAATTCCTTACAAACAGTTCCTTTATAATTATCAGATTATTAGTATTCCATTCGACATATTTACGTCAATTAGAACGTAATAACGAGCTTAGAAATGCTGTTGAACAGTTTGCAATGACATTTTTGTATCTTAAAAAAATGTTTCCACAGTCAGTCGTTAATTGTGCGAATGCGATATGCGCATTTCCATATGAGCAATTCCTGGGAAATTTCCCTCTTACGTCGCCAAAAAAAATGAAAAATTTTTTTGAATGCACACTTATCACATAAGGTTTTTCTCGTTTCTTGAACCTTAGAGAACGTGAAAAAACGTGTGTTCCAAGCCGATTGAGTGGTATCATTTTTTTACAGCACTTTTAATTTTTCTTATGAAAATTTAACATGGGAAAAATGGGTGAAAAGTTGTCATTGATGATGAACCAATAACAAGCTATTGAAGAGGCCAAACCAAATTCCACAAAAAAGGCGATTAAAGTTGAAGAATAGGGCTTTAATTTGAGAGGGCAATCGTTAAAATCAGTCGATTCGGTACAAAGCTACGTGAATTTGAAAATGAATGGAAAGTGCGAAAAATGACGAAAATTTTAAGAATTACGATGATTTAGCAAAAATCGCTCATTTTTGGTCATTTTTTGCCATTTTCAAATTCACGTAGCTTTGCACCGAATCGACCGATTTTAACGATTGCCCTCTCAAATTAAAGCCCTATTCTTCAACTTTAATCGCTTTTTTTGTGGAATTTGGTTTGGCCTCTTCAATAGCTTGTTATTGGTTCATCATCAATGACAACTTTTCACCCATTTTTCCCATGTTAAATTTCCATAAGAAAAATTAAAAGTGCTGTAAAAAAATGATACCACTCAAACGGCTTGGAACATACGTTTTTTCACGTTCTGTAAGGTTCAAGAAACGAGAAAAACCTTGTGTGGTAAGTGTGCATTCAAAAAAATTTTTCATTTTTTTTGGCGACGTAAGAGGGAAATTTCCCAGGAATTGCTCATATCTTATTGATCAATAAACGAATCAGCATTAAACGAGGATTAATATTACAACACCTATTTACAAATAATAACTATATCTTAAAACTAAAACATATTCAGCAAACAATCAAGACACTAACTTTCATTCCAATTTCTATCCTCGGAAATCATACGTATATTTTCGCGCGAATAAAGAAAAGTCACACCGACGATACGCATAGCCCTCTTTTACCGAATATATAGCAATGACCGCAGACGATATCAATTGATTAGACATGGACAAGGTGACAAAATATACAACGATATTTACAAATTACTTGGAAGCGAATCATCATTCGCCCTTCCAACGCAAAACGACCAGTGCTTCCCATTGGAGAAAAGAAAAGAACTGAGTAAAACCGAGAAACGCTTGCTTATAATTATGTCCGCTGTCGATTCGCTCGTTATCATTATACCGCGACGTTCCCATAACCGATTCGGTGGCAAATCAGAGGCGAGCCGGGCTTTCGAATTAGAGACCAGAGAGGGAGGGAGGAGATGCGCAAGTACTATGATCAAGGCGGCGCGAAATTACCATCATTATATTGGCGGGGCGCGCGTCACGCTCGTCACAAAGACCGTGGAGGTTCTCTGATTTCTTTCGCGGCGAGTTTTATCGTCGCGATCGCATTTGGAATGGAAATCAGCGTCAAGGGAGAGACGATTTAGTTACGGACGGTTGCGGTTTCGTTACATACACTCAGAAAAACGATCCTCCTGTCTTTAAATAAAATTCCTTCCCAGAAAATCTTCGTGCGACAAAAAAGGATTCCTCCTGCGCGAAAAAATTTCCTTCTGTACGAAAAATCATCATCCCGCTACAGAAAGATTGACTTCCTGTTGTAAGATAATTCCTCCTCCCATAGGAAGATATTCTCTTGGCCCTATTTTTAACAGAAATTCTCTTCCCACAGGCATATTCTCGTTGATACAGGAAGATCGTTTTCTGAATGTAGAGATTTTGCGATAGAAATGGTTGTTACGTTGTTTTAACTTGGATCTTAACTTTCGCTGACTGTTATGAGAATCCGGCGCTCGTTGAGAATTGAAATAAAAGAGATGAAAGTAGAAATGAGCAAAAATGTAAAATTGAAAAATAATAATGAGTAGTTGGTAATGCAGAGAAGTTGGTTTAGTATGTAATTTCTTATACCGATTTATTTTATTCTTGAAAAAAAAAATTGTCGTTCTATTAAATTATACATAGAAAATAGACAAAAGTTTTTCAAGCGATGCTGTAAATAACACGTAAAAAGTGTTTTTGTATCGATTAGTTAATTTTGTGCGAGCTTTGAATAAATTTTGAAATGTATACTGCCGCCGTAAGTAAGAAGGTCTGTAACTTCAAATTTACACTTTTACCGCAATTTTGATATGAAGCCTGAAAGCATATCGTTTTCTGTTAAATGAACGATTTTTATGAGAGTAAATTTTTTTGAAGTTACAGACCTTCTGGCTTACGGCGGCAGTATCAGCAACATCAAGTTAGTTCCATATTCCGATAATCTATATTAATTAGAACGTGAATAAAAATTTACCGTCCTTTTTATAAATAGATTTTTTATCAACGGAGAAAGCGAAGCCTAATTTTTTGCTTTTTTGTTCGGAAAAACCTCATACACGTAACATTTGTGGGATTAATTAAAAAAAAAGTCTAAATCTTGTTTATACACAAACGATACATACGACGTTTTTCTTCTTGCAAACAAAATATTTAGAAATACTCTTTGTTAGCAGAACAAAAAGTAAGAGAGCTGCACAAAATACTTTAATCGTTCGCCATTTTACACTTTCAAAATGGTTTCTTTACAGCAAATACTAACGTTCTCTTACGACCGTTCCATCATTATTTTAAACATTTCCCATTCTTAAAAGCCTTAAACAGCCGAGCGCGTAAGAGCAGACCATGGTTTTCCGCAAATGAAAAAAGTATTCTCTCTCCTCCCCTTTTTCTCGCGGGCAAAGAAATCACGCATCACGCAACAACCCGTAAAAACCGCATTAGTAAAGTAAAAGCCAGCCAGCCTGCCTGCCGCGTGTCCATCCATTCTCTCCAATTATATTTCGCCCCCCCCCCCTCCCCCTCCACACCCACACCTGCGCATGTACGCTTTTCTTCGCGTCTCACACGTACAGACATACTCGCCATTTAATCAACGCGTTAAACTGACGACAATACTACACTCTCGACGATTACGTCGCGGTATCTTTTCTCTTTGCTCTCGAAAAAAGCTCTTGTAGCCCCGCTTCGAAGTGTAATTGCGAAAAATCTCTTTCTCTCAAGCGGGGATTTTTTGTTGCTCACTGCCGTCGCGACGCACGTTTTAACGGCTTTTGTTTTCTCTCCCCCCTCCCTCCATCGCTCCCTCACTGTCTCGTGGATATTCCGAGTTATTAGATTCGTTCCTTCTCGCGAGCGCCTCTTTCCGAGAGGCTTGTAAGTGCGTTGCGAGATCAAAAGTTCGACGTCGGCTATGACTCGTAGTCTGTGTGGATTTACAAATGTACCGCTTCTAATTAAACCCGGAAGTCGAGTGCGAGGTGAAAAGCATCGATGCTTGAAAGCGCGCACCATCGATATTTTTCTCCGTTCGTGGCAATATTGTTCGCGGAATCTTCTAATTAGTCGGCAATATTATTACTTTCCATTGTCGAAGGCATATACTGAATAAAAGATCGTTAGAAAATTAGACGGTATAAAGAATTGTTTATCAAAAGTTTTTTTTCTTTTTATTAAAAATTAAATTTTATACTTTGTAATTTTGGGGGGAAAGTTAAGTATTTCATTCTCAAATTTCATAAAAACTAGGTGAGCTTTTGGTATTGAACAGTAATTAAGCTTTTTTTGTTAGAATTGGATATGGTATCGTGCTTTTACTGAATTCTGAATAAAATTTAGCGATTAACGCGGTTTGGATTCACAAATACTCAACAATCTGCATTGTTTAGTTCCTCTTTATGATACATTTTATATGCAGGGTTATATTTAACTAATTTATTCTCAGCATCGAAATACTCATTAATTCAACTGAATGATATTAAATGCTAAGAGGTATTGACATTTCCGGGGAAATATTTACCCTCGGAAATGTAAAAATAAGACTGAAGAGTATGAAATTCTATATAAGTGTAATTTCATTAATGCGACTCACTTCGACTTTTGAAAAGGCACTATAAATTCTGAAATGCCCTCTTTTCAACTAATTTTGTGATTTTCGTTTTACAATTTTTTCGTCGAATCTGCCAAAGTAAAACCCCGCCGTTACTACAACGTCATAAATAAAACCTTAACAGCCATTTAATTGCAAATATAAAACCTTTCATAAAGATTCTCCCAACATGCAGTCGTATTTATTAATCTTCATGCTCCTTTAAAGTTATTCTTTATTGGTACTTCTGCGCGCACGCATTGTGAATATTACTGAACGAGCTATCTCCGAGTTCAACGACGAAATCAATCTACGCGAGGACGGATATTTATATAATTTTCCACGATCATTACAATGTCTATTACTTAATTACCAGCACCAGCATACTTTAGCAGCACTATATCGATTAATACACATTCTTATCTCTACGCAAGACATCTTAATAGTTTTCCTCCCTAATCGCTCTTTCTCTCTCCTTCTCCACTCCGAATCCATTAAGACCGCTCAGATCTCGACTGAAGCACGAAGATCTCCCTCGCGGTCTGAGCAATTATTTTTGCAGCAAATTTAATGGCATTCACTGGACCAAAACGAAAACCTCGCGGGAGCGGACAAATAGACGTGGCTCATCCTATTCAGCCTTTGGAAAGCGAGGATCAAGGAAAAGTCAAGCCTTCAACGAGAGGCCATCCGACATCGTCGGAGTCGCAACGTAAATATCAAGCTTTTAAGTTTAATTCTTAATAAACGATATAAAAATCAATCTTATGCAAAGTTGGCATAATCGACTTCCGCATGGAAAATCGCGAGGACCGAATATAATTACATTAAATATTTTTCGAAATTATACTTTTTTAATTACACGAAACATCCTCTTCGGAGTTGTCCGCGTGTAATGAAGAAAGGGTGCAAAATTAAAAATGCCATTTAATTAAAATTTAATTTTGACTCGAGCGCAAAAAATCCGCGTGTGTGAGTGTTGTTTGATATGTACACGAGAAGAGCAATTAATAAAATGGAATTACGTTTTGTCCACGCGCACGTCGATGGAATTGGACTGTAATCGCTTATCCGAGTGAAAATCAAATTTTCGGCCGGCGGCAGCAGCAAACGCAGCAAAAGAAAGCGGAGTGAAAAGCCAAACGCAAAAAAGCACAGGTTTCACGCTTTAATGATTGCAGCCGAATTTTATGAACATTTTCAGAATCATTAATAAAATTATCACGCGCTCGTGCATTTTTTTTATTACCATTTACGCGCTATTGGTTTAACGGAACATGTTTAATTTAGCAACGTTATGGAAATCGGACGATCGAGTTACCGCAAATAAATCTCAACTTCAAACACTGCAGAACGGATTAATTCATAACTACTCAACCCAGGGAAATTTACCACTGTAAACCAATACACCCTTAAATATTTCGCGCGCGGCTTACCCTCGTTAAACGCGATCACATTCCGAATCGCGCTCGAAGGCTCATTTTTCCGGAGCCGCGCAGGCCGTATCGACAGCGCCGTCGTAAAGGTGGCTTTTATGAGCGTGCAAGAACACACACACACACACACACACACACACACACACGTATATAGGAAGCCGTGAAGTTTTCGCGAGTGTAGGTGTGGGCTGGTGCTGCAAGGGATGAGTTCTGTGGATTGTACTTTGAGATTTTAAGCTTCTAATAAATAAATAAAAAACTAATTTGACTAAATAAAAAAAAAACTAATTTGACCCCAATTATTTGCATTTAACTAGTAATTACAAAACGCATTATATTTATCATAAAATAGCAAAAAATTAGTCCCCGCATAAACTATCTTTAAAATAAAATTGTCATTAAAATGTTTGACAACATTGATTAAAATTTCAATTTTCATATTATTCCACAAATGCATATTTAATTAGTAATTGAAATGAATGTCAGACTACATGAAATTCCTCAGTCATAAAAGCTAAATTTAAATGCAATAACTCTCACAACTCCCGACCACAAGAAGCGAAACTTTCGCGCAACCCCTCGTGACGTCAAGAGCAGAGCCGCGCTATTCTTATTCTGACGTCACGGTGTAATAAAGGGAGTGCAGGCGTCTTAGAAAGCCAGCGAAAGAAAAAGAGTCAGAGTTAAATTGCCCCCACCCGCCTACTGGAGTATATATTTCAGAATTACGATGTGGGATCTCATGGTGGGGCGAAGGCGGTAATAAAACACGCCCTTGAAGCTTGTCCTGGCCGCGAACTTAAAACTCATTCTCCACCGGGCGTTAAAACCGCACAAGTTTCGTGTGTATGTGGAAGCGGCGAGTGATTTAAACTGCGTAAAAGTGCGTTACTTGCTTTGCCGGCGAGGCAGTGGCTGACGGAGAAATTATTAGCGTCATAAGAGTGATTTCTTATATCCATAAAGCCACTTTTGAGACGCGGCTTCTTGGTACGAATCCAGAGGAAGAGCGACATACACGTGTATATACGTACGTAAACGTTCGGGTGTGTGGAAAAACAAGCCTTGCCATCGAAAATATTATAAAGTGGTGGGTATCTCATGCGCAGTTGAGACAATGTCCAAGTTAAATGCTGTATAGTTGTAGCGTAATGGTAAATAATCTAGCGATAAATAACACTGTCGCGAGTAAATTAAATTTCAACGTTACGTCCGCGTAACTTTGGCAATTTAAAGTAAATCGTCAACAGCGTGCAGCTACGCTACACACTGGTCACCGCCCGACTAAGAATAATATAAAAGCTATAACGTTCAGTTATTCGAATTCATATTTTACCTAGTGGGCGATATGTCGTTCCGTCGCGCATTGATGTTGTTTGGAGTCGTAGCCTTTGAGCGGAAAATTCATTTAATATTAATAAAATATTTATAAATAAAATAGTATTAAATATAAGTCAAATCAGTTATCGTATGCTTAAATACGAGGACAAAGTCAATATGTACAGTAAAATCATGCTCAACGATATCCAATATCAAATGAATTCCGTCAACTTTATACGTTCCTCCTCAAACCCAATAATCACCATCAACATGAGCGACAATCGCCACACCTAACCCTCGTACTAAACGATAATTGCATTACAGAAAGCTCGCGTCTTATCCCCCGGAGCCGCTAAAAAAATTCACCGCAAACGAATCTCACTTTCCGCGTAAAAAAAGGGTCCTGGAGTATATAAGAAAAAACTGCCCCGTAAATTATCTCTTGCGCTGGTGCGTACGACCGCTTGTTCCTTGCCTCTTCCCGAAGACGCGACAAACGCAGAGATGGTCCCAGCCTAGACTCTTCTGAAGAGCCACCGGGAGAACATATAATATGTATATAACTATAATCAGTGACCGAGAATTCGTAAAATGCAATCCGTCCCCTTTCTCAAGCAGCGGCGCACTGCCGGTTCGGATATCCCTGGCATCGGGCATACGAGTCAGATCCACTGTTCCCGAAGCAGCTGCTGCCTGCCAGCACCGTGATGATACCTGCTCCTCTGGTGCTCTGAGCCCTACAGCTCGTAGACGTCGCGGCCGTTGGGTCGCGCCACCGCTGGCCTGCAGGACGCCGGACTCGTGTACGAGTGGATTATGTGGACGCGCAGTCGCACGTCCCCGGAGGAGCGGCCGTCGCCGCGCTGCCGGCGCGAGAAGCTCACGGTCGTCTTGCAGCAGCAGTAGTGGAAGAGCTTGACGTAGGCGCTGCGGAAGTGACGGTCGGCCACGCAGTAGAGCAGGTTGTTGAAGCAGGACTTGGAGAGGGCAAACCAGGCGAGGTACACCACGAGCTTCGGGTTCACCGGCTTCACCTGCAGAAATGGACGCGCGACGTGCGCTCGTTAATACAGAACATAATTGCTAATCGTATGAAAAGAGACGGGAGTTTCAATTTCTGGTATTTCGCGGGCTTTAACGAAATTTTCATTAGAGTGGTGTGGCTTGATAAACTCAGGCTGTATGCAGACTAGTGTACTAACTTTTTGTTTCAAGCTTTTTCGTACATATTTTCGTACATTGCGTTTGACGATGCTTTCAAAATTTTCAAACATTCACATGAATCAACTATGTTTAATCCTTAAATATCGCAACACCTTCAAAATCGATAAGATACTCTTATCCAATGGGGAAAAAATTCTTTTACCGAAACAGATTTAAAAATGCACTGAAAAAAGTATGTTTAGACTTATTACACTGAGAAAAAAATATGATAATTATACCCATGTAAGTACTATGCAATGTGGTATTATTTTGCTACAACCTTATTTTATAGTAATGCATGCAAGCAAGATTATGGTAAACATACTTATAAAATAGGCCAAATTGATTACTATATTTTAAAAATTTTTCTTATAGCATATGCAAAATTACAATATATAAAATTAAAATCGATATAAAATATGGCTTGCTTAACAATATTCCATTTACTATAATTTATCGTTGTTTTAACTAAACTGATATATTTATTATTAACATGTTATAGTTTATTGTACCAGAAATATCTATACAGTAAAGTAATCGCCTCTAACACTTTTTTTTCAGTGTACTATATCGTTTGGTTGTTGAAATATAGATATAGTTTCTATGAGTTTTTTTAGTAAAATATACTATATTATAGTTTTAACTATAATTATTGTAAATGCAAATATAATATAGACACTATTACTAAAAAATAAGTTAGTAATGATTTTGCGCTATACATTATTGTGACAGTTACTATAATGTTACCTCAGTGTGGGGTTGTTGGAAATTCAGCTTTTCTAGAGGATGTCCCACTTTAACTTGAACACTGAAATATTTTGAAAAATATGCCGTTTAAGAAAAAAGTCAAGAGACCAATTCTTCAGGAAACCAAATGGACTATATGAACAACTAGCTCAATTTTGGAGATTTGAATTCTGCAGTTCAAAATTTGTCTGAATATGGATCCAACTTTTTTTTTTTCGAACAGCCTCTTTTGGGCCCAATATCATTTCTGGACTAACAATGTATTTTGAGAACGACACTCACTAACTTGAGTGTCATAAGCTAACGTTTAAGTTATTTAAACTGAAATATGGTTTGTGAACCATACAAATTTTAAAATACGTTTATTAGGTGTACTCGTCATGGGCCTCATTGGGATTTGACATCCGTATATATAGCTAACCAAAATGGCGTAGGTTAGCCCTGTATATTTAAATGGGGCTGCTGGCTAACTCGCGCCATCTTGGCTAGCTATATAGATATATTTTAGTATGCATTTTAGTTAGCTGTACATATGGATTTCAAATCCCACTAAGGCCCAAGACAATTTTTGGTCTTATTATTAATTTCAAGACAGACATACCAATAACAGATTAAGTTATGAAATAGGGGGTAAAACCGATTGATATCAGTCGCCGTAGACAGTAATTCATGTTAAACAAAATTCACCATTGGCTCGCAAGACCCAAATGAACCCAACACGCTTATTATCGAGTTCAATCTCTCTTCCAAGTCAAAATTGAACTCTATTTCCCAACGTAATCTGTTGGGCATATAAGGCTCAGAACGAGTACCCGACAATCGTATTGTATTTTCAAATTTGTAGTGGGTGTAGTTTCAAAAAGTGGGTCCATCAGGCCTATCAGTTCTATCCTCAGGCTTAACCTTCTTCCAGGTCAAAATCAGACTCATTTTTACACCAAGGCCTGATGTACTGAAAGTCGTTCTCGAAATACATTGTTAGTCCAAAAATGATATTAGGCCCAAAAGAGGTTGTTCGAAAAAAAAGTTGGACTGATACATGGACGTATTTTAAACCATAGAATACAAATCTAAAAATAGGAGTCCCGATTAAAAATTAGACTTAAGCCTTGGGGGGCTTTACTAAAGCTTCAGACCCAAAATTGGGCCAGTTGTTCAGATACCCCTTTACTTTTTTGAAAGATTAGTCTCCTGAGTTTTTTCTGAAACTGCATATTTTTAAAGATATTTCACTGTCTAGGTTAAAATGGGATAACCTGAATACTAATTAAATCACTTTTGGCGACAATAAAGCATGGCCTTCTACAAGCACTCCATTAATCACTCACCACGCTGATGCAGAAGGCAACTCCCAGAGGCAGCCAGAATACGCCGAAGAAGAAGAAGCTGTACATATTGGCCTTGGTGAGCTCGTAGTCCCAGTTGAACGCCACCGGTGGCTTGTATGAGCCGCGCATGGCGCTACGTACACGCAACACCAGGCGGGCGTACACCAGCACGGTGAAGATCATCGGCGCGCCCACGATCACCGAAGCGCTGACGATGCCACTCGTGTTGGTCGTCATGGTGAATGGCTTCTTCCAGTTAATGTTGCAGAGATTGGGCCCGAGCTCGAGGGACGACTGGAGGCCAACAGCCGTCGAGGCGATCAGCCAGACGGACAGCACGGCCCCCGTCACGCGACCCGTCGTCAGCACCCCGTATCTGCTTGCAGTGGCGAAAGTGCCGAGGGTTTAGATTAGTTTATTTTATTTTATTTTTTATTAGCTCACTAAAATATAAACAATATACGCAGGAAGAAAAGACATTTACAGCAGTCCTTTCGTAGATATTACGTAGAATATATTTATTGCCATCAGATTCTGTCTCTCTCACTCCTCATCATAATAACAAGTCTTATACTAACCATTTCCTGACTACATAAACTGATCAGCTTTAATACCTTTGAAATACTTTCCATCTATTAATTATTCGAATAATAAGGGAAACAGCGTTTCACCGGGAACTAGAAATTGAACAAGGAAAATATCCAGTGTCTAGCAAGTTTCTAATATAAGTAGTCAGCTAATAGTTTGGAAATATTTTGGATTGTCATCAGCGATATTTATTTATAGATATTTATCTATAGGATAGGTGTGGTAGAGAACTAGAAATATAAAGGTATTTGTTGTCGACCAAAATTTCTGTAAAAATTAAAAAAAAACACGTAAGCTACCCTGTGTAAAGGTGGAAGTAAAATAAAACTAATAATTCATAGTAAATCGCAAATGATTATAATTAAACTGTAAGTAGGTCGGAAGTCGTCAGAAGGGGATTATATGTTCAACAAAGATATGTTCAACAAAGATCTTGAGGGTACTTATGCGAAATTTTATTTTCTGAGGGAGGAAGGAAGATATAAAAATCTAGTATATTAACGTAGCAGGGGAAGAAGATTTTCATTATTTTATTAAAAGGGCATGCACCTTCTTATATAACTTATGTACATGTAGCAAATAAGCAAACGACGCTGTGGTGTATTTTAAATGAAATGAAAACACCCTTTCAACAAGAAATCACTGACTAAAATAACTATAATTTGAGCTGTATGATTTTTTGTACGAGACTCTGTGATTGTAAACAAAAAATAATAATCATAAATAAAGTAGGGATCAGCCAGAGTTGCTGTTGATGTATACTGAAAACCGTTAAAGATTATAGCGATTTCACAAACTGACTGTTTCAATTCCACGATATACAACGATTCCTATATACAATTATATGATATAACCTACTTGTCGATAGATCCCGAAGATCTTCACAGACTCGGTTTTCATCGAAGTGTTTCATAGGTATTCGAACGAATGTATGCAAGTCGATAGAAGCAATTATGAGATAGTATTTCATCGATCAGCACTCTGTCGCGACCACGATTGTCGCCGGTAATAAGAGGACGCGCAGACAGTATGACCCTCTTAAGAAACTTCCAGCAAGTTAACACAATTCCAGACGGACGTAGCTGGCGGGTATACCGCATCGCGCATAGCAGAACTTGCAAACTATCAGATACTCGCCCGTTTCATCTGACGACGAAGAGCCACAGGGTTGCGGACAATTTGGTCATCTCGCCTAACTTCGTGCGGGAGATAAGACGCGCTCTTGGAACTGCCGAGGGCCAAGAGGAGAGAAAGCAATTAAAGGTTCTTCGTCTATCAGCTACAGCAATACAGCTCAGTGAACAATCAATCAATCGGCTTTTGAAATTATAATTCAAATAGTTACCTGGAATAATTCACAACTCGTGCCGCGTATAAAATATCAGATGCAGTAGCGCACGTTAAATTACGCGACAACTATTATCGCACCGAATCTGAATTTCCAATGTACAAGCTCACGCATACACCCTCGATCGCAATCAAATTACGCAGACACTTGTGCTGGAGTAGAAGCTCCACGCTAAAACGCTGGGGTCGCAACTTACTTACATCCCACCCTCGAGAGCACAACGAGCCCAGGTGCGAGCTCGAACTATGTGCGTTTACACACAGACCTATTACCACCAAGTTTAAATCAAAGCGCCGGGATATGTACGCCACACCGCACGTCTAATTACTCGTACCCGCAAGAGTAAGAAGTTCGGGGTGAGGGAATTCGAGGAATTTATACCAAGAGAGGAGGGAGAGGCGAGATATGAAGGGTCAGCAGGTGATTGGAATAACGCGCATAGTATGCGGAATCTCTGTGTTGGTCTAATAAGGTGGGCGATCGCGTCTTATATTGTCGCCGGCGGGGTAGGAACCACTGGACTGCAGAAGAAGCAGTAAAGATTAAAGTGCGGCGGCCGGGTTTTCGAGATGGGAGGATGTTCATGGGGCTGAACGGAGGAATCTCTTTTCTTATATTTTCCGGGGGGTTTTACAGGTCCATCAACGGACTCGAAAGCGTAATGAAACCGTTTCAGAAATTAGGGGTATTTTCAGGAGTAAATATCGTGCTAGTTCGACTGAAGTGTTGCTTCAAAAGTCTGGGGAAAGACTAAAATTAGGTACATGTTTGGAAAACCTCTTTGGAATATACTTTATTTGGGAGATTTTAACCCTAAATTGATATTTTAATCAGGAATTGTGACCAAATATTTCATCTAGAAGAATCTACAAGAAACAAAATAAGTATTATTATCATTTAAGTATATATCACCAACTAAAAATTTATAACTTATTTGTTATTAAAAGCATTTCCTTAAATTTATAATTCACTGATGGATGGATCAAAATAGTTCAATTAATTTGGTTTCATTCTGACTCATTGAACTAGAAAGGATAAAGTTTTTGATTTTGATTATAATCTAGCTAAATTCAAAAATCAAAATCTATTTTCTGAAACTTTATATGTAAGAAAGTACCCAAAGTAAATTTTTCATGCCAAAATAACCCAATATCCATCTTACCACAAATATAGCCAATAAACTCGGTGCAACATCTTCCCAACATTGATTAGAAAGTCTCAGTCTCTCAAAGTCAACATTGAGTAGAAACTCTAGGTATATCCCTCCTACTCTCTTTCTCTCTTTGTTCTCTCTCTACTCTTTCTCTCTTCTCTCTCTCCTCCTCTTTCTTCTTTCTCTCCCTCTCTTCAGAGAAAGAGAGAGGGGGAGAAGAGAGAGAGAGGGAGAGAGAGAGAGAGAAGAAAGAACGGACGAGAGAGCGAGAAGAGAGGGAGAGAGAAGAAAGACTCTTCTCTCTCCCTCTCTCTCTCTTCTTGCTCTCTCTCCCTCTCTTTCTTCTCTCTCTCTCTTCTTCCCCCTCTTTCTCTCTCTCTCTGTAATTGTCCAAAGCCTGCGGTACACCAAGAAGGCCGCATCTTAGCAAACTTCAGCCCCGCGAACATTTCGCTTGACGCGTAAGACAAAGGAGCTACTTCGATCGCAACTGAATCAGCTTTGCGCGCGGGCTCTTATTAAATAATTCTATAGAACCCCTGACCGATGCCTTATCACTATGACGCTTAATGGATTTGCTGATTATATGGCGCCGACCAGCTGAGATTACGAAACCGTTCCTATTCTATGCGAATACCTTGTCAGCAATGAAAGCTTGACTGGTCAAAGGGCCTAGTAGGTTAAGATGGTCAAAAATGCCCCCAAGCCTTGAGCTATTGGATCAATAGGATTTTTTTTCTCATGATTAAAGAAACCTTTTTCCATTGGTACACGGAGAGAATTTTAGGAAAGAAGAACTCCTAGGTAGTTCATCTGTGCGAGTACTTCGTCTGTGCGAGAGTTCAGTAGACGAAATGCACCATTTCATTTGTACTATAGGTTAGGATCGCAGCTGCACTAGTGTAGTATTCGCGCGAAGCTAAAGTGGCGCTGCCGTAGTCCAAAAGAAATAGTGCAACGGCTTTCCTGCTTTTCGTGCAACGCTAGACCGAGTTTAGTATAACATACCCCATTTTAGTATAACATTCGCACTACTCGCGTAGAGCAGCCGCTCCCCCAAAACTTAGTGCGGAAGCGGTCCTAATTTAGCATAGCTGCAACTCGAACATTGTAGGGTAGCTACTACACTACCACTAAGATGTCTCCTCTCCTAAAATTCTCTCCGTGTATTAGACCCCTACTCCTTAACATGCCCTTTCAGGGTAACCTTTTGTCACTTTGAGCATTTTTACGATATCTTGACGAATTCTCGATCATTTTAAATCGGGTTTACGAGAAATTGAAGAGAAAATTAAAAGCTACAAGCTAGAATTTTTCCAAAGTTGTTGACACGATATTCAAATGTTGTTAAGCGTTCGAAATATTGAAATTACTGTATTTGAAATATTACGACAGACGATGTTTTGAAAAAAATGTATTTTATGTATTTTGTGTCAACCATCCGTTTTTTTTCCTATTTTTCGGTATTTTTACTTATTGTATGGCATGAAATTCCCCAAAAGAGGTTTTTATTACCTTATTTTACATCGAAATTATATATTTCTATCTTTAATATATTGTTTGGAATCATAATACATGGAATATGAAAAAAAATCACATACTCATCTATTTTTCCTACGATTTTTCACGTAAAATCGAGACTTTCTGTAGTTTTCTAACGTTTATCTCAGCAGACGACATGGAATTCATGTTATTATCATATTTTTCACACTATTTGTACATAGAAATAACAGTACATAAGCTATACAAAGCTTGAAACAATTAAACATCGATTTTAGAGAGAAAAACTATTTTTGTGTATTTTTTTCCATTTTTCTTCAGTTAGATAGCAGGTATAAATTCACTTTGTGTTGTTTGTAATCAGAAACCTAAAAAAAACATGCGAAAATGTCACTGATTTGACGCTACAAATTAAATATGGCGTCAGAAAAAGGAAACGTTTTACACGTACGCGAATACGCACACACGCACGCTAGGGCTTTCCCTTCTTTCAACAAAATGATTATGCGAATGACAGCTGAATATAATCATAATATGTTTTCTTTTTTCCACCACCATGCTAGATTCTTTATCTTTACTGCTTTACATGAGCAACAGTTTTTGCCTCTGAGTGTCTGAACCTGTGTATATGATCATAGTTTATACTTTAGTTTTTTTTGGAATACTGCATTGAAGTACTGTTTTTTTTATACATAAAATAGTGGCTAATGTTACTCTTAACACGATTCCTAAACCTTCATCCTTCTCCTTTTTAGTGTGTCAGGGACTATGTCCACATAACACTTCGAACGCGCCTACATAGACGCTTGTAACGCCCGTTTGTGCACATACGTTTGTACACCCAGTGGACATTGATTCGCGTGGAACGTGCCCCCTCAGTTTCAAAATCCTACAATCCCATTAGCCAATTCAGATGTAACCATTAACGTTACATTAGAATTGTCCAATGGGATTCTAGCATTTTTAAACTGGGGCACGTTCCACGCGAATCACTGTCCACTGGGTGTACATGCGAATGTGTGCTGACGAGTCACAGCTCAACTCGAGCGGTATTGAGGAAATAGGAAAAGATCAAGTCCTGCTAAATCGAGCCCCGATAGGTCATCTACGTTCCTGGATTGTTTGCAGCTGGGCTCCTACTCTCCTTACTCTAAGGTTTTTATTCAACAGCATGTCTTGCTTCGATGTCATTTATGTATGGGAAGGTGGGGCGATATGGGTTTTGGTTATATTTAAAAAATGAGAAACTATTTTCAGCTGCAAATTTTTTAGGTTATGGCTGAAGTTGGGACAAATTTATTGGAAGTGGTAGAAACTGAATCAGTCGAGTATAAATAATTTAAAAAATAAAGTACCCATATAGCCCCGAGTAAAACTTAACCTCAGAAACAGAATAGTACGTGCGAAGTGCGTTTGAATTTTGCTAGTATGTTATATTTCAGAAAATATTTATGAATTAGACATTTTGAAAAACGGAACTTGTTTATGTAACATACATTGACAATTACACAAACATTCAAAGCCATGACTCTGTGGCATCTAGTTATGCGTATTTTTAAATTCAGTTACTAATTTTGCGAATTTCCATAAAGCTAAATTCAAGATTAAATTCAAATATCAATAATTCTGTAATCATTCTCGTGAAGCCACTGAAATTTTGAAGAGAGCTTTATATTTATCATATTTAATGACTATAAATTTTGAACAACTTGTCACTATTTTCGTCTTATAGCCAGTACACCCTTAAACTTTGAATTATGGAAGTTTTGATCATAAGTTCAGTTATAGCATCTTTTATGTTCCATATTTCGTCGAGCATCAAAGTTGTTTGAATCGAGCGTTGTTTTTGAGGCATCCAATTCATTTGTAATAATCTTTGCTGAATACTAACAAAATTATTTCTTTCCTCTTCTGTCATTTTTGCTGTTTTCTTTCGAGAACCAGAAAATTTCTCCCTAAATAATGTTACTATATACATAATATTTAATTCTCGATACGTAAAATTGTTATCTCCAAAAAATGTATCCTTTTATCTACCTCTTGGATGGAGTGGAAAAGTTAATTAAAAAGAGACTATCTACTTTTGTAACATTTGTTTCTTTTCCGTAATATTCGCTTTGATTCTTATACATCATTATAACAACAATTAGTGACTGAAGAGATTAATTTAGTACAAAAAAGACGTTTGTGGCTTGCATAGCGAGATATTAATAACGGGGGGGCAAGGGACTATTTTAATATGAAAAACTCATAGAAATACGTCGATTTTTACGTTATTTTGAGGGGGAGCTTGCGTGAATGCACGTGAAAATCTCTACTCTCGTAAAAGAATAGAGAGCCATGCTGAATAACTGGATGATATCGACTCGACTTTTAATGAAATTTTAATGGTAAAATTCCTTTGTCGCGGGCAAAGCTCGTAACGCTAATGAGAAAAATAGATGTACGTGTGTGTGTATGAGAGAGAGAGAGAGAGAGAGAGAGAGTCGAGAAGTTTTAGTTCTTTTTATTCGATTCTTTTATAATTGGGAGTCGAGAGTACATAAATTAGTATCCGGAATCGCGCTAATGACAGCCAACGTAGATGGCATGAGTTATTGGGTATTGGTGACGGATTTATAACTAACGTCACAGCGCTACATTTTTTTACCGTCACTGTGATACAACGCCGGCATATGAATAGAGATTTATCCACGTCTCTCACTGGAACAGGAGATAATCACAGCTATACACCTTAAAATTCATTTTGCCCTCCTACATTGAATTTCATCGATTAAACGTTCTCGCGTCACTGCCAAGACTTTTAATCACGCGCCATCTAAAAATATTTACGTGCACAATGGTCCTTTATTCCACTCCCTATTTCACCCTAACGGCATTCTACCGTCGATCGAACCTTCCAGCGGCAAAGCCGGAATTTTCCAGAAATATTTATGGTCACAATCGATTCTCATTTGGTTCCATTTTACCCGGCCGTCACACATGCGAGCTACGTGGATTCGGTTCATGTCGTTCTTACGCGCGCGCGCGTCATTCATGATGTGACATTGCAATTATGCGCTGCGAGTAACCGCTCGTTTAATGAAAATCTATTATGTCTGTGCAGTTGGTGTGTTCCTTCCTCTCAATTTTAACATTTTTTGTTGTTGTAATTCTGGTATGGTTGGTGTGTAATGTAGTTACATATTACATGACCACATATATATTATCGGCGTGTTAGGAGAAAGTTGGGGGAAAAATTACGCAGTTGGTTATGAAATTCAGATTTCGCAAGTAATTTCGAAGGCCTACCGTGCGTCGCGACATTGATGAAGAGGGATATATCAGAGGTATATAGGAATTTTTACTTTCTTTTTTGTTGAGGGATACGAGAGAGTTCGGTTAATTAAAGGAACGGCGAATTTATGGTGGGCGGTGGAAGCCTGATGGATTGAGAAAGTGTATTTAGGGACAGTTTTGAGAATTCGGGAGCGTCAAGTTTTCTTCGGGGATTTATGGAACGCAAGTTGGACACTTTCGTGTCGAAATAAGTGGTGGATGATAGTAAGTATTGGGAAGGGGTCGCAATATAAATAAGACACGCGATTTAAGCAAGATTTTTGAAGAAATTTTTAGTATAATGGTTTTTCTTAAAATCTATTATATTAATATTAATAGAAAATCTATTTACTTTACAAAAAAACGTTACTGACAGTTTTATTCATCACCACACTGAAAAAAATATTATCTAAGCACAGCCATACAAAGTTCGGGGAAAGGATAAGGTCACTGCAGCAATTCATAGTGCAGGAGCTCCCGAATGAAAAGGTCTCAGAGCCATACGAAATGTTTGTCAACATTCGTATAATTATAACCTAAATTAACTAACTAAATTTACAACTCATCATAAATAATTAATTAGGCTTTAAAAAGATTTCAATTCAATTTGTCTACAATAAAGATAACAAATATTTATGAATGTCCGACTTAATATGCAATATTTATCGTTTCAAAGTTTAAATACTGTAAAAACATATTGTAACCTGAAATGTCAATATAAGAAGTGGTTGCTAAAGAAACACTTATAGGTCTAGCGCTCGTACGATATGCTTGTAGTAACTTGTTGTATATCAGTGCTACAATACCTTTTTTTTCAGTGCATTAGTATTATTCATCATAGGTTATAACCCATTAATATTATATTTTAATAAAACGAATAACTAAATGGAAATTTCTTTCTTTAAAGCGTCTCATACACTTTCTAAGAGTATAAATTTTATTTACCTTTATTATATCGATGTAATATATCTACTTCAAAATCAATTTAACACTATGATTTACAAAAATAGGATTACGAAACCCACTTTTCATTTAAAAACCAACCAACAAACAATCAACCATCAGCTCCCCAACCCAACTCCTACTCTTGTCACTCCACGTACGCAGATATACACATACATTCACAGACATACGCAACATCTCCTTTCACACTTGATTCCTCGCAATAGACTATCAGCTCGCGTTCGCTCTCAAGTATACAGCAAGGCGCTATACACTCGTGCTACAACGCCGGATTTCCGTGCCAAAGCATCAGGCGAGGTATACAGAAAATCGAGGAGAGAGAGAGAGAGAGAGAGAGCGAGAGAGCGAGAGAGAGACCGTGAGAGAAGGAGAGAGAGGGGGAGGAGAGGGAAAGCATTGGGTCGTGCGAAATTGGACGCTCGCCAAAGGTAATAGGCGAGTGAGCGAGCGAGCGCGCAGGTCTTATAATAAGTGTCTCTCTGTCTCCCCCTCTCTCCATCTACATGCGCCACGTGATATATATGTGAACTGGTAAGTACCCCGTGTAATAGGCAACAGCAGCGCGTACGCCAGACTCTTGGCGTATGCTTGTGTTGTTTATATGCTACGTATGGATAGATACAGCAGCCTTTTAGAGACATATGTGTGATGAGGTAAAGTAAACATAAGGTTTGAGAGGATGGTTCTACTGTGCGTATGTGTGTCTGCTTTTGGGATGGGTGGGGTATGTTTACGTGAAGAGAGGGTGGCAAAAAGGGCTGGCAAGAAATTAGGATGGCGTGGTACTCGTTGGGTTGAGTTATGGGTGGGGAGAAGTTGTGGCTGGCGTTTTATTCGGATATATTCAAAGAGTTAAGACAAAAATAGATCAATAAATATACTTGAGTGTATTGAAATATTTTAGTAACGCTAATAAGTGGTTTTCCAAAAAAGTTTCTGTAACATTTTTAAAGTATTGTAAAAATATCACTGTAATATTTTTGCAAGATTGTAAATTGCAATATTTCTGTAATATTATAGAAATATTTCTGAAATCTTATTTATTTTGATATCGCAGATGTACTGGAAAAATAGGTAATATTTCATTTAAAATATATTCAATAAATATCCGAGAAAGATTTTAGAAATAAAAAGTCTGCTAAAAAGAATCGTTCCTCTTTGTACATCAAACGGCATGAAACTTATGAATTATTGATTTCGCTTTTTACCAAAGTTATGTATTCGAAGTTAACACAGACAACTCACGTAGCAACTCGTGAACGCGTAACGCCATATGGCGCAAAGTCAAATGGAAGCCAGTTTTGGACTAATATGGAAAATTCACTCGCATATCGGAGTAATTGCCTACATATGCGAGCCCCATTTCAAACGTCATTTGCTTCAACTGCTACATCGTCATCTAGTTAGTGTGTACGCGTCTGTATTACATTTTGATTCGTGAAACGAGTTTTGATACGGGTTGTGTAGCTTCGTTGACAGTTGATGAAATTGTATTTTATACGTGGTGAAAAGAAGAATAACGTACTTTTAGTTTGACCAGGCTTTAGATTTATCTAAAAACTATCACCATCACGACTACTCCAAAGCCATTATCACTAAAAAATCAACTTCCATACGAAGGAAAAAAGTACGAAACCCGATTACCAACACTCGTGGGCGCGGCATCGCTGAACCCTCTTAACTCAACGTGACAATCGCTCCCTGGGCACAATCCAAAAATAGCCCGCCTACCCACTTTCACACACACACGCACATAAGCCTCGAAGTTAATCCCCACGTATATACACTGGCAAATGGGAAAAGAGAAAAGTACGAAGTCAGTCGGCTTACCTCTCGACGGGCCAGCAGAGCCGCATGTAGTTCTCCACGGCGATGACGGCGAGGGTTAGGACCGTGACGAGGAAGCAGAGCGCCTCGAGGGTCCATTCGAAGTTACAGATGCCACGGGGCGACTCCTCGTGGCCGGCGAGGATCAGGATGGCCGAGGCAGGGATCACCATGCCCGAGATCAGGAGGTCCGCGAGAGCCACGTTCACGAGGAATGCGTTGCCTGGAATCACATGAGATGAGAAGGTTGAGTTATTGCCTGGGTTAATAACGCTTGCTTGAAGGTTATATTTGATCATTCATTATTGTTCACGAGAAAAATGAAGAGGAAAGGTTTTTTTCACAAAAGTTGAGGCTACTAAAAAGTTTCTTCTTTTATTCTAAAGTTCGAGTGATCTGTATTTGTAGAGTAGAATTATGTTCTTTTTTTTTTTTTTTTTTTTGAAAAAGAGAGGTTTTTTCCTACTTTACGGAGAAGTTGTGGTAACCTTTGTTTTTCTAACTATATGATTATTTACAATCATGCATGGCAGTGAATGGTCATGATAAATTGATAAAAAATAAGAATGAAAAATGAATGATGAACAAAGTTAAAATATTTATTTTAAGTGACTCTTCTTCTTTTCTTAAAATTGAAATATGTTGATAACTATACAAAAGTATATAAAAACTTTGAAATTCACCTGATGGTTATTCTTATACAAAATAAATCATCAACTTTTCCTAAAAGAACGAAAAATAAAAACTTTAATTTAAAAATGGTCGTCTTCATTGTTAAAAAAAACACAGTTACAATTTTTGTATAAAATTTCGTTTGCAGGCTCGCGAAAAAATTAACGATGGGGTGTATGCTATACATTCTGCATTAAACTTCCACAAATCAACGTTAAAAGCACAAAATACGATATTACGCATACGAAATACGTGGCCACTGCAGGCGCAGCGAAATTTCGGCGTCCAAAGCACTATCTGTAATTGTTTTTACGCAAGTGAAAAACTTATTATGCCCTCGGAATGCACAATACACTATTAATTCGCGTGGGACGGCGGCGCTTAATCCGATTAAACAAAAAGAAGACAACCGTTCTCTCTTCGTGACTCGCGCACAAAGCAGCTGGAAGATTAAATATTTCAGCAAAATTGCATCTGAAAACTTAACCATTCCAACGAGATAACCAACGCTTTTTCCGTTAACTAATCGCGGACCTCGTTACCCCTTCGCACGTCGTAAGCCGGCCGAGTAATTTTTTACGACATTACGAGATTAGCCATATTATATGCGCGCGCGCGTGTGTGTGTGTGCGTGTGTGTGTGTATATTATCACTCTACCTACGTACACATAAAAAAGAAAGTGAAAAGGCTAAAGCAACAGCGCGTAAACACTCTTGTAATAACGAAGCGCGGAAAATATTTTCCAGCCGGCCGGTTTGTAGTTCGGCTTTATGATCCGCTGCCTCTTCACCTCCGAAAAAGTACAAAGGCATAGGAGGGGAGCAAGCGGATTTCCGGCCGGTGCGAGAAGGAGAAGGGCGGTGGCGGTAGTCGCTTCCCGTTTTTCCCTCACCTCTTGATTTAGGACACCTGCCGAGGGCGTTTTTGCATGGACGTGCGCGAAGAAACAAAGGAGGCGGGGTAAGTAATCTTCTAATGGAGAATCTGATTTTTAATGCGCGTGTTTTTGTTACCGAAGGTGGAGAAATTTAATTAAGAAAAATGGTGGCGATATTTGCTGAAATAATATATTACGAGTGTTTGCGCGGTGAAGGAGTTATTGTTCCTAAAAAATTTCCGCGCGTAAACATTGTTTTATGTCGATGACAATAAACTCATCTTTTATGCTACTCTCTGGACTGGACAAAGGTACTTTATGACATTCGCGTTTTGCATAATGTTTTTAGATGGCAAAGGGTGGATGCTAATAATTAGGCCGAAATTTCTTTTGCATTACGTATGCGATTGTAACTTTTTATATTTGTGCATTTTATAGTCGCTAGGAGTTTTTTTGTTTGAGATATTTGTTCACAGTACTCTGGTAGAAAATAATCCACCTTCGTTGGTTAACATGTTAATCAAAAGAAAGCATTTCTACTTAAGATTAACATCGAAATTTATTAAAACTATTTAAAACTATCATTATATTTTAAAGCATCTGTAATACAAAAATTTCCACATGTATAAATAATTATTCTTCGTCGACAATAGCAACATAATCATGGTGTGACGTTTTTAATTTAAAAATTGACAAACGGGTCGCCGACCGTTGGTTGGCATTTCTACCAGGGCACTGTCTTTTATAAAAACAGTAAAGAAGTCTAAACATCGAAACAAAATGCTTAATTATATATTAATGGCCGTGTTTAAATTATTCTGAAGACTATAAGCGCTCTAAATCGGACCGTGAGAGAAAAAGTAATGTATGATATAAATCTTAAGAATTATCAAACCACAAGCGTAAAATGACCATCTTAAGCGTTCCGGATGAAAAAACTCTTTGTCTGTGACTGCATCTTCCACCTTATTAGCATATGAAAATATGATTACGAAATAAAATTATACGGTCTTATTTTCTTCGTACCGTGCTAAGAAAAAATGTTTGTAAAGCGAATCAATTTTCTCTGCAAGCGTCGACTATTAAATAAACTTAATAACATAAAAATTCAATTAAACGACGTACTAAAATTGTTTACGTTTCACTACCGGAACTTCAAAATTGCACTGTAACCATGACTCTGAAAATGTTCGTAACTATCTGTACAAGGAAGTCCATCGATCCATTTTCAATATCGCCGTATTGAAAAAAGTATATTTTAGAAGAAACCAGAGATTATTTAAAAATAATCTTATTTTGAAACTTAAATAAAAAAATGTGCTTCCTTTAAGCAGATTTTTATTTGATTTAGTCTTTATGCGTTTGATAAAAGATAATAATTTAGACTGCGTGAAACATTCTATATAGAAGCAAACTGCTATATCGAAATGTAAAATAAATTATTCATTCTCACACAGCGAGTTAAAAATATGTGCATTATTCCTATAACGTATAGTGTACTATTGTACAACAATATTTTATGGTAAGCTTTATAGTATCTACATTATAGTTGCGTGTAATAGCATCATAATTCAAAGTACAATATGATAGGTAGGCATGTTTCACAAAAAATGTAGAAACCAATGTGCCGTAGAAATAACAATTCGACATAATAAATAAAAATATTGTTATATTTATACACTGTTTTCCGCTAACTTACACTATATAATATTTAAAAAATAACTATAAGATTTTGGTCATTAATGCTTTGTGATAGTCACTAATACTTAAAAACTTAAAATAACAAGATTTTCTATTAATTTTTAGAAAATTTGATGGTATTTTTCATTTTGATTTTCAAATATAGCTTTTATATCTGGACAGTTGTAATTTGACTTAAATGGCTACTATAATATTTTATGATTGAATCATTATCGCACAACCAGATACTTTTATAGTAACTTTTAGGGGCGACCTGGGCAAATGAGACGCTTAAAAAGCAACAAGTTAAACAAAAGAATTTAATTAAAAAAAAAAACATATATTTTATAACATTTTATAATAACAAAAAAGAATATGTAGTGATAATTTATGAAAATAACATTCAGAAAGTTTTTGCGATTCACTAAAAGGAACGTATTTTTTGATAGGTCGAAAAATCCTCACATGAGTCGCAGATAACGGTACCAGAACTTTTTAGTAATGTACACCTTTCGTGATCCAAAGTTCAATGTATTATGTAATGAGAGATAAAATATGCATTAAAAAAATAAAAAATAAATTCCGTGATATTTATTGTGAGTGAGATAGTAGTGGTTTATCAGTCCCATATTCTCCGTTACTATAACTTATTAAAATTTTTCAAAATAAATATGTTACGGATGGATATCCGTACGAATATGCAGAATAAGAAGAGGCAAGAAGTACAATTACAATATGACAATAATTAGCAGAAAGCCGAGTGGTGGCGGCCGTGCCTAGTTGGTAGTGTTTCTGACTTGCAAGTCGGCGGTCCTGGTTCAAACATGAGTCCGTCACTTTTTATTATGAAAAGTTGAGATAGCTCACTCATAACATATGTATGTGAATAAATAATTTTTAGTGTAAATATTTCCCTTCAATTCTCACTAAATTTTTTCATTCCCCTACCCATATCCACACTTACCGCGCTTTTTCAGATGATCCTCGACCATAACAGCAGATATCATGAAGACATTGCCAACGCTGCCGACAACGGCGAGCGAAGCTAATATCAGTAAGCGTACGACGCGCGACCAGTCCGACGACAGCGTAACCGGCGATATGTTCAGGCTGCCGTCGCCGATGTTCTTCGAGTCGTCGAGGCTCGTCGACGACGACAGGTCCGAGCCACTGTTGAGGACGTCGGCGAGAGTCGTCACGCCGAAGTTGGCCGCTGCTGCGGCCAGGGCGCCCGTCGCTGCCGCCGTCGTCGACGCTGCCGCCGCTACCGCGACGGTTGCGGTCGTCATCGTCGTCGTGGTCAAGTTCATCGTTCAACCTGGAATAAGAAAAGATAGGCGCCGCAATTAGTATGGAGTTTGCAGGTTTTCAAAATGTTTGTGATGTGTATTAAATGAGTATCGTATGAATTTAAGTATTTTCAGGAATAAGTTAATCAGAGGTGAAAAATACATGAAAATTAAGCAAGTTATAAATCTACGGTACACCATTACATTTTCTTTTTTAAATTGCAGAGATTTTTATCCTGCTTTTAACATTAATAATACTTTAGTAATATTAGCTTTGAAGTATAAAAAACTCAAAAATAAAAAATCGAAAAGTCGCTATTGTTACGGGTGTAGGATGCCTACTGAAGCAATGCGCTCTAAATATGTGTGCAATTCCCACGAAAATTTCCCTTAATCCGGTCATAATAACGACGAAAAAAAATTTTGAGGCACACCTCGGCAACACATCTTTTCTTGTTCTATATACCACAAAATAGACGACAAAACTTTGAAACACAGGAACACCGTCTAGTGACACAGTTTTAACCGCACATTAATATTTCTTATGGAAATTTAACATGGAAAAAATGGACGATAAGTAGTCACTGATCATTAACCAATAGCAAGATCTTAAAAATGACAAAAAATATTTCACAAAAAGCGATTAAAATAGAAGAAACGAGCTTTAATTTAAGCTAAAGATCGTTAAAATCGTTCGGTTCTGTGCAAAGTTACGTGCATTTGAAAATCGTGAAAAATGACACTTCTTTTTCAAATAATTATATACCATGTCTTGTGTATCGTGTGATCTACAAAACAAGGATATACATATAAAAATTCTATCATCTTTGACACTCTGTGCGGGAAGTTCGATTTCCCGCACGCTCCGCAAAAAGCGTGTGCTCGAAATCGAACTTTCTACACGTCGTATCAAAAAGTTCTGTACGATACATGTGCGGGAAAGAGATTCTCGTCTCGTGTGTCTTTCCACAGGTGTAAACGTCACACGTTCACACGTTAGTGTCGTAATGTACTATATTTTTGTAAAGTCATACGAGAGTAAAAGTATCCTGGTAGAAAATAAGCTAACGAAAATGGCTGGTAAAGTAATTTTACGGTAATTTTTTTAGCCAACGATTACAGCAAGTGTAAGCCAACGGTTAACCAACGGTTCGGAAAAGAGCAAATATAACATTTCAAAAACAAAAGAAGTGTCATTTATAATATAAACATTTTTACAAAAATATATTTAACCTCAAAATGTTTAAACTCTTAATATGTATAAAACATTATTTTTATTGTATACCAAATGAATAATTTATTATTTTAATAATTTTGAAAATTATCTGTAGGCCAACGGCTCATTAACTCAGTACATAAATTTATAGAATTTTTAAACCGACGATTGGTTCAACTGTTGGCTAAGCGAACCATCATTTTGTGACGAAATTAGTAGCATTTTAAAGCAAGAGTTGGTTTAACCGTTAGCGAACTCGTTCTGATTTCGCCAACCAATTGTAAACTATTGATTAATCGGTTAATGTTTCTACTAAGGTATATCAACAAGTTATCAGATAAATTAGAACTAAGAATGTGCATATATTATCATTTCTCTCTCTCTCTCTCTCTCTCTCTCTCTCTCTCTCTCTCTCTCTCTCTCTCTCTCTCTCTCTCTCTCTCTCTCTCTCTCTCTCTCTTCTGATTTACAGTTTCAAAGGTTAAAATATTGAAATATATAGCAGGATAAAATCGCGAAATTTTAAATTGTTATACAGCATGGAAGATCCACAAGGTAGAATGATGTCCTCGGCAAGTATACTCATGCATTATTTCACCATATTGGCAATGCATGATTGGCTCGATAAATCGATAAATATCTGAAAGTAAAATTGAATGCGATGGAAATTCATGCGAAACCTTTGAGAGGTGAAAACATATTTTTCCCTGATGTCATCGGATTTTCAATCGATAATGATAATGGACTTTTATGAAATTATGCCTTATAAAATTTAGCCAACTCTCAAATTATATACTTTTTAATAGTTTTCGTAATTTAAAAAGATTAAATATAAATAACCTTCCTATATGACTGAAAATACACATGCATGTGAAATCATTGCAACAATATTTTTAGATTAAATTAATAGGATATAGATATTCGGAAATACATCGTAACTTTGATAGTGAAAGAATAAATTGTTCAAATTTTTTGAAAAATCATTTATTACACAGTACCCCTACACTAAGAAAAATGATATAATAAAAATTACTATAATACAAAATAACGTCGAGACATATTTGCAATATCACAATAATTACTGTGTTATATAGTAAAAATTCCTATGTGTTTTTACTACGTACATAGCAATTTTTACTATAAAACATAGTAATATATTTTGATATTGCAAGTATATCTCGACGTTACTATGTATTATAGAAATCTTTATTATATCATTTTTCTCAGTGTATAAAATCAGATGGTTTGTCAGATGATTTATCAGCTGATTTCTCATGTCAAAATGTCACCTGAGATTCTGCTCGGATGCTGCCAAAAGCTTACGTAAATTAAAAATCAGCTTCTTCAGTATTGGAAATTGCCTGTCAGGATGTTTTACCCCCAGATGAGTTCAAAAATGCGCATTTGGAAGCATTTTGCACAATTTTTCAAATTTTACAAATGTTGTACATGAGATATCAGCTGAGAAATCAGCTGAAAAATTAGGTGGTTTCTTCGTGAGATCTCAGGTGATTTTTCATCTGATTTCTCAGCTGATTTCTCAGCTGATATCTCATGTACAAAATTTTTTAAAATAGAAGAAATGTACAAAATGAACTCATCGGGGGGGGGGGGGGGGGTAAAACATCCTGATAGGCAATTTCCAATACTGAAGAAGCTGATCTTTAATTTACGTAAGCTTTTGGCAGCATCCGGGCAGAATCTCAGGTGATATTTTGGCATGAGATATCAGCTGATAAATCAGATGATTTATTAGCTGATTTTTTATTTATTTCTGATATTAAGGTGATGTGATACCCACCTTAATATCAGAAATAATGTGTGTGGATGGGTATCGCATCACCTCAATATTATTTGTATTGTTAAAATTATTGCTTTCGAATTCATCGTATACTTAGGCATGTTTAAAAGATATTTTGAACTGATATGCTAATCAATTCACGGATCTGAACTTTTACTAAAATTGTATCAACTTTTGCACATATTTAGAATTTCTCAACATAAAACATCATCAACGCGTTTCCTCCGCAACTGTATTCGACAAACTTTTACCATACAAGAACCAACCTCCCAAGAAGCCTCCCAAAAAAGCTCTCATGTCCATCCGAAAATATGAACTTTTCCCATCCACCCACTACCACCCACTCTTTTTTCCTCCCAGCCGTCGCCGACACTCGATTGGTAGGGCACTTTCGAATTTTCCCCAATACAAATTTAGACAGCATGAGTCCGTCCTCTCTTCGGAAGTTCTCCGAAGGACTACCCGCATGCCATATGCATATACTTGCCATCCGTCGATTTCGCATGCGCATGCACACACACACACACACACACACACACACACACACACACACACACACACACACACACACACACACACACACACACACACACACACACACACACACACACACACACACACACACACACACACACACACACACACACACACACACATATATATATGCATATATATGCACGAGCGCACCAAGCGATTATCGATTCTCAAAGTTTCGGCGCGTGCCAAATTCAGGGGGAGGGGGAGTTTTCGATAATCGAGTCTAGATTTCTTCATTCTTTTTTTGGAAGTGAGAAGGGGTGATTTGAGTTCGGAGAAATGTCGTTAAAATTGAAATTTTCGGGGAGGGATTGGAGCGCGTGATGGGTTTTAAAGCGATTTTTAGTTTGTAAGCGTAGCAGAAATTTAGATGTCGGAGGTGAATGAAACGTTGTTATTGAACCTGCCATTGAAGTAGAGAGGAAAAATAATTGTAAAGAATGTTATTAGGTGTTTTATTGTCAATTATTCGTGTGTGAAAATGTGTTTTGTATATTACAGATGTGTGTATTTTGTACATATGAGAAAATTCACAAAAAATTTCAACTTTAGGCGGCCTCGAAACTGGTCAAAATTTGTTTTTTAAGGCACTCTCCTTTCGGGTGCGTTTTTTCTTCTTTTTTATGTCTCAAAGTATACGGAAAAAATCGTGTACAATGTTACGAGTGAACTATCGCAACTTTCAATAATAAAAAGTGACGGACCCTACGGGCTTTGAACCAGAGCCGCCGACCCGCGAGTCAGACATACTACCATCAAGCCACGGTCGACACCGCTCGGCTTTCTGCTAATAGACGTTATATTGTAATTGGACGCCCTGCTTATTTCGTTATTTCATATTCGTGACATTCGTGTGTGCATCCACACGTAACAACAATTAAAAACGTCTTTGTCTCACATTTTTGCTTCCTCCTAGAGGAAGCTTTGTGATAGTAATTTTTTGGTTGTTGTAAAAACATGTTATAATTGTTTTTCGAGGTATTAGGAATTAATATAATACATGATTTTTTAAATCATGTTAGTATAATACATGATTTTTGAAAAATGTCTGTATGGATATATGTGTGCGTGTGTGCGTGTGTACGCGCGTATGTGTGTGTACACCTGGATCTCAGCTCCTACTCGATCGATTTTGACCGGATAGGTCTCATTTTTTTTGTTTTTGTTTTATTTCGAATTTTCAATTTTTTCAAAATTGATTTTTGCTTTTTTTTAATGATAAGATCGAGATATTTGAATCCAATGGACAGCATTAGAAAGAGCATTAAAATACCTATATTTTCTAAAAAAAAAAAAAAATTTCTCTAACTCTCACGGTTCTTTTGTT
Source organism: Torymus aiolomorphi (assembly GCA_036365515.1). Classification (NCBI taxonomy): domain Eukaryota; kingdom Metazoa; phylum Arthropoda; class Insecta; order Hymenoptera; family Torymidae; genus Torymus; species Torymus aiolomorphi. The sequence goes on along the minus strand of CM070874.1, from coordinate 85,159,879 downwards.
ATTAACAAAAACGTGTTTTTTTCTTTAAAAAAAAACTTATAACTCCTAAACTAAACGGTCAATTTTTTTTGAAAAAATCATGATAATGCAGAATATAAATAGCTATAATCTGTAAAAATTTGAATCCATTTTGTCGACTAGTTTTTAAGAAAAAAATTGAAAAATGAAAAAAATGAGTTTTGTATGTCCAACGATTACGGGAGTAAAATTGACTTAATCGCTTCGAAATTCCTTGTAGAGGTAGATTTTGGATAGCTCTCGGTCGAGTTCTTTGGGCAAAATGATTAGTCCAGAAATTTCAGAAATATTTGAAGTTAAAATTTTTTTAACCTTTTTTCAAATCGCAATTTCTCGAGAACGGCTCCATGTATCAGCTCCAAATTTATAGGCAATTTTGTATGTGTTATAAATAATATGTGTGCGAGTTTTCATCTAGATCGTACGATTATTTTTTGAGATATTTGATTTTGAAAATTTTCGTATTTTACAAAGTCATTTCCTTTGTCGCATGATAACTAGAGAAAACAAAAATTGGTTTAATCATGTTGAAATTTTGTGGAGATGTAGAGTTTATATATTATCGTATAAGTTCTTTAGGTAAAAGAATTGACTCATGATTTTTAGAGATATTTAAGGTTAAAATTTGTTTTAGGGTTTTTTTTCAAAATCGTATTTCTCAATGACGACTGCATGCATCAGCTTGAAATTTATAGACTATTTTGTATGCGATATAGGCAATACCTGTGTAAAGTTTATTTATTATGTATTTTATACATAATTTAAAAATTAATAGTTTTTAATCTTCATAAATGAATTTAATTATAATTATGCCATAAATTGTTGCAAAAATTATAAATTTTGTTATTAAAACTTAATTAAAAGAATAAACAAATTAAGTTTGAGGAAGCCACGGGCCAATGAATTTGCAGCAGTTTTTTTAAAGGTTGAAATTTTTGAAAAAAGTGGAAAAACAGCCTTGCTCTTTAAACTTCAATCGTTTTGCCCAGAAACGTCTTACAGAAACTTTCGAAAAAGAAATTGGAACTAGAAAGAAAGAGATATTATTTCCTTTTTCCAAATTAAAAAATATTTGATTCCTTTAAAAGTTATAAGAGTTTAAAGTTGAACATCGAAAAGGCATAAAAATGCACACATCGCAGGAATCGGCAGCCTCGACTTTGAGAGCATTTTTATGCTTTTTCAACGTTTAACTTTAAACGCTTATTACATTTGAAGGAATCAAGATTTTTTAATTTTCAAAAAAGGAAATGAGATCTCTTTCTTTCTAGTATCAATTTCTTTTTTTGAAACTTTGAGTAAAACGTTTCTGGGCTAAATGGCTGAGGTTTAAAGAAAAGCTTTTTTACCATGTTCTTCCAGAATTTCAACCTTTAAAAAAATGTGTGTGACAAATATTTTATTTAATTGTACTCGATTTTTCTGGTATACTTTGTGACATAAGAAAGAAGTATGTATGTTTGTGGGTGTGTGCGGGTGTGTCTTGTTGTCTGCGTGTGTGTATTAAAGCATATCAGCAAGCTAGAAAATGCTACAAAAGGAAGTCTTTGAAAATCAATTCCACTTTGTCTATTCGTAACCGCACTTCATGTATTAATGAAAATGAATATGTTGCGATCCAATTAGTCTTTTACTGAATTGATAATGAAGTAAATTTCAGAGATTTCGTCAGGTTTCTACGATCCAATGCAATGCGGTAATTACAGGCAGCAGCCCGATAAAGTGTTCACTTTTTTATTTATTAATTATGTTACGTGTGCATAGTATGCACAACGTGACGAGGCGGATCGGGTTGCATATAGCAGCAACATGAGGACGACTCGAGAAAAGACGTGCACCGGCATCGGTAGCTCAGTGGTCAGAGCACTCGTCGCGAAAACGAAAGGTCCGGGGTTCGATTCCCCACCGAGTCACGCCATACCGTTTTTTTATCGAGTCCTCCTCCATTTATTTATTGTATGTGATTATTAAATCGTAACAATTATCCTACAGCACATGAATGCTTTAAGTCTGTCGAAAATAAACGCCGTAATAGCAAAAATATTACATATTTATATTTTGCGGAAAATTACACCCATGCGCGTGAATTATTTCGATATTACATTTCGTTTGTCGTGCGACACCAGCGACGTATATGTCGAATTCTACAGAAAATTACCCCTAACTGTGGTCGAAAAATCGTAAAAATTCAAAGTTGAAGAACACCTCCAACAACTGGTTTTTCCTATTCTGTAGCAAAAATAATGCACGAAAAGCGTGTCGAACCAAGGAAATCAGCATAGTATTTTCTAGGAACCTACATTTAAGTTTTCTTATGAAAACTTAAAATGGGAAAAATGTAGTCATTGATGATTAACCAATAGCAAGCTGTTGAAGCGGCAAAAAAAAATTTCACGAAAAAGCGATTAAAGCAGAAGAAAAGAGCTTTAATTTAAAACTAGAATCGTTAAAATCGGCCGATTCTGTGCAAAGCTACGTGAATTTGAAAATGGTGAAAAATGACGAAAAATTACCAAAATTTTAAGAATTACGTGAATTTGGGAAAAATCGCTCATTTTTGGTTATTTTTCACAATTTTCAAATTCACGTAGCTTTGCACAGAATCGACCGATTTTAACGATTCTAGTCTCAAATTAAAGCTCTTTTCTTCTACTTTAATCGCTTTTTCATGAAAATTTTTTTTGCCGCTTCAATAGCTTGCTATTGGTTAATCATCAATGACCACTTTTCGTCCATTTTTCCCATGTTAAATTTCCATAAGAAAACTTAAATGTAGCTTCCTGAAAAACACTATGCCGATTTCCTTGGTTCGATACGCTTTTTGTGCATTATTTTTGCTACAGAATAGGAAAAACCAGTTGATGGATATGTGCTTCAACTTTGAATTTTTACGATTTTTCGACCACAGTTAGGGGTAATTTTATGTAGAATTCAACATATATACACGTCACGCGCGCGTCAAAAATTTTGATTACATTTACGAGTGCGCGGTAGACGGCGCATTAAAGTTGTATGGCCCGTAAGGTCCATGCCAAAAGTTAGTTTTTGATATTAAAACTGCGATAAATAATTATGTAAAGCAAATGATAGAAGCTTTAAAAATATAAGCTTTAAAAATTGGGAATCGAAGCAAATATCACGTTTTAAATTCGCTATTTCGTCTAAATTGTGCATTTTGACAATTTTGAAAAGTGATACGTGAATTCTACAATTTTGCTTCAATTTTCAATTTTTAAAGCTTTTATAATATTCTATCTATTCTATATACATAGATCGCGACACCTAAAAATTGATCATTTGCTTGAAATAATTAATTATTTATCACAGTTTTAACGTGAAAAACTAACTTTTGACAGGGAAGTTACGAGAAATCTGTCCTGTGTTTATTCTAATTAAGTCGCGCGAATTAGTGATCGCGGCTGGAAAAAGTTAAATTATTATTCACGAAATTTTTCAATGCGGACTAACTTTTACTATTTCCGCTAAAGCGGCATCGGTGGCTTTAACTAGAGCCTCTTCAATTATTATCCGGGCGTCTGGTTTTAACTGAAATTACGATTGATTAGATTCGGAAATTATCCGTGCTAAATTCGTAATTAAAAACAGTGATGGTTAACTAGGTGATAATTATATGGTTACATTTTGTAACTTCATTCAACGGGATTGATTTAATTTTGCTGTTGGGAATATACATGAAAAAGTAATTGAATTACGGTTTTCATCCAGTATGTAAGTGGTTTCACGGATGAAAAAGAAGTTGGCAGCTGCTGAGATATTACAGCAAGGAGTATCGATTATGTGCAGTGGTCTACTCGTAAAATTAAATTTTCATCCTCCGAAATATTCCATTTCACTTCTAAAGCCTTTAATAATCCATCATAGAGAATAAATGCCCTCTCTGCATACATCCTATATCATAACTAATTTAAACACAGAATTATACATCATCGTTAAGTGTCAAATTTGAATTGTAGTCGATATAATTCAAATAACTCGTCGGATGATTGGTAGATAATTGCATAATAACGAATACTTGGTAATAAATTAGTTCAAACAGACACAATATCGTTATCAATTTACATCTGCACGCCCACTCGGTTAACACAGCGAGATGAAGAGCAAACTTTTTATCGGGTGCTTTTCATGAATCGCCATGCATAAATTGCGTCCGCGCGCACTTAAAAATTCAAAGTGGGGGGTAGGGGTGGATGGATGGCAATCGTCTCGTGCTGTACCAGGAAACTTTTTTAATGAACAATACAAATTTTTCGATTCACAAGCGATGTTTCGATTTCCATGAATAATTGTCTCGTTATTCATCGCTCGTCTTGCGATCACATAAATAATCCAGCGAATAATAAAGTTAATGCATTGTTAGGTACACCGTATAAATTTTTAAGCCTGCCCCGCTCCCCTGTGTACGGAGTTAAAAACTTCCTCCATTCCCGCAAAATGGGCTCGAGGGGGCGGTCGAAAGGGTTGAACAACCTCGGCGAAAGGTCAACATTTACTCGAATTCCGCGGAGACAAATTCAAAACGCAGCAGTAGCTTCTTCCCTCGGCTAACAGGTGCATGCTTTCGGCGCGTCATTAAGAAATGAAAGACAGAGAGAAGAGGAGCACAAAAAACGTCGTTCCCTGTATACACACGCGGCATTAATTCCATTAAAAAAGTCGCGTGCAGGTGCACGTGTGCATAATATAATGCGAGGTTGAATCTCGTTGAATCTCGCGCGAGCGATCGAAATTGCGCAGATTGATACTGACTGCGCGTGCGTGAACCGCGAGAAGGGCACTTTCGCGTAATATTTTTCTTTCTCCCATGAATATTTATATATGCCCGCGGCGTTGCTTTTCGCAGCGAGTAAAACAATACTTTTGCGTTTCTCATCGCGAAAAATGGCACGACTCTTTCCTCGCTGCGGTTATAGTTTGCGGGTGTTATATTTTGTCGGGCGTGTATTATATGTAAATTGCGCGGGGAAAATGCGATGACGCTGGCATTGAAATAAAAGAAGCGCGAATTTACAGAGAGGCACGCGTGTGTTAAGGTTTTAAAGGGAGGGAGAGTGAGAAAGGCTAACTCAATATGCGCTTTCAGAAATGCAAATTAAGGCCGCTAAGCAGCGCGCATACTTAACAATGGAAACGTAAAAATTTGAATTCATCTTTTTATGCTGCTGTGGGGGTTGTGCAGTAATCCTCCGGTAACGACGTAAAAAATTTAATTCTTCTTTCCAGTGTATTTTGGGTTCTGGAGGGGACTGTGCAAAGAGACCCAGATAAATATATGGGTACTGTTACTCATTATATTAATGCAATTAAATTTTCCAACGCGCGGGAGTATGATATTTAAGGGGACTTTTTGCAATTCATCGTATAATTTCACCGCCCAACTTGAAACTAGCATAACTTAGTTAAACATTAATATTTTGAATCAAAATAAATATAACAAATTAAGACTTGTTTCCTTTAAAACTAAAGTTTTATTTCTGAAGGTTTTTTCTGATATAATCGTTTAGATGTACAAAATAAAGGGGTTTTTCATTCCGATTCGCATTCGTACAATAGAATGAACATATTATTGCTGTGAAATTTATATTTTTATACCTCAAACTATAGCTCAGAGTCGATTTCACGACTACAAATACATTTCAAGTCATTATTCTACTAATATTAGCGAACCACTTTTTTATCAACATCCACAAACATTCTAAAACCCTCTTCAAGTCAAATGAAAACTCCGCTATCGAAAAACACTCCAGACAGTTTCCCAGCGTCGATCCTGAAAACTCTAACCCACCGCCGCCGCTCGCCGCTTTTCCTACTATCGGCACTTCTGTGTCTTTGCAGGCGGGTATACGTGATAGAGCCGAACGCCTCCGGGTGATACGGCGCAATTACGGGATCCTTAATTAAGACCGAGCTGCGGTCTTGTCTTCCCCAATTGCGGTTTAAGTGAGGAAGAACGAGGAGGAACGATCGAAAGAGATATTTGTACACTCCTCATTTCGAGTGGTGCGCCAAATTGAAATGATTCTGGTCGTTTTTTTTAAGGGGGAAAGTGCAGGAGCTTGAGAAAGTGGAGAGATGAGGGGTTTGATCGAGTGAATGGAGTGACTGGATGGCGGCGGAGAAAATATATTGCGGGTTGTGTGTTGTGTACAGTGTGTTCTACCATTAAGAATACAGAATATTTGGCACCTTTGATACATCTGTGAATATATAGTGTGCGTGCGTACGTGCGTGCGTGCGTGTGCGTGTGTGTGTGTGTGTGTGTGTGTGTGTGTGTGTGTGTGTGTGTGTGTGTGTGTGTGTGTGTGTGTGTGTGTGTGTGTGTGTGTGAAAAGAAATGGAGGACGGAATAATTAATTTCTTAATTTTCTTTTCTTATTTTTATTTTTTTTACTTTTGAGCTTAAGGGGATGTGGAGCTGAACAAAAACAGTATAAAGACTCAAACGGTAAAACAGAACCAGCCAACTTGTATATCATTTCCGATAGATGGCGATATATATTCATGTTACAGTTACGCGGATGTAGGACCGAACTTTACCGATGGTGACCCCCCATCTCGAGCCGTATTTCCCCATTATTCACGCGAAATTTACTTCGTGATATTGAAAATTAAGTAGCTAATGATTTGTTATCATGTAAAGAATGCGGGATTACAGCATTTTCAATAATTTATATAATGCAATATTCTTAAAATTGACGCGTGGAATTACGTAAAAGTGACGGTCATCTTACAATTTTCTGTGTGAAACGACATTCTCATTCCTCACCTCGCGTCATATTTCCCATTGTTTGTCTAAAAATTATTAAATGCTGCATAACGTTCATAAACATTCTTTATTATAACAAGAACACGCGATCACCGCATTTTTGTGTTTTACGATTGTATACTTTTTTTATTTATGATATTGTTTTTGAGGTTAGGAAAATTTCAACCAATCAGCGTGGCTCCGACGCTGTCCTTAAAGAAATATACATTAATAGTATAGATTTCTATAAATTTCTACTATACTTTTAGAGAATAATTTACAACTTTTGACACAAGTATTTATTTTTCAAATATTTATTTTTGTGAATCGACACTCGACCACAACATGAATCTCATTATGCATAAATAAAATATAAGTACTCATAAAATACTTCATAAAATATAATATACTCATAAAATACTTCTAATAAATGTTAGCACTAAATTAATTTAGCAACAACAGTGCAGATACTAACTGTATAATCACATGTTATTACTTATTACTAGTATTATCCATTATAAAAATAGAATATGCAAATTTTCCAAGCGACACTCAGATTGGAAGTACTAGTCGAGTAGTATCATACATAATAATATCATATATGATAATGATATTTATCTGAATATTTAGATGCATTTATTTACAAGGTTATTTTCTTGTAAAATTGATATTTATATTTGTATTCTGAGGTGATTTTCAATAACCAACACTCTAGAACATTATTATCTTTTTCTTTTTCCTTTTCGTTTTCTTTTTCGTTTTCTTTTTCGTTTTCATTTGTGTTTTCATCTTCATTTTCTTTTTCGTTTTTTTTATTTTTTTTTATTTTCATTTTCATTTTCTTTTTGTTTTCATTTTCGTTTTCGTTTTTTTGTTTTTCTTTCTTTTAATACTTTTTATGTACTTTGAAGTAATAAATAATATTAAGCACAACAATACAAGTTGTTACTAACTACTAACTTACTTACTAACTAAGTAACTCACTAACTACATAATTACTTATACCACTACTATATTGATATTTATATTTGCATGCTGAGGTGATTTTAAATAACCAACACTCTAGTACATTATCTTTTTCTTTTTCCTTTTTGTTTTCTTTTTCGTTTTCTGTTTTATTTTCATTTTCATTTTCTTTTTGTTTTCTTTTTTTTTTTTCTTTTCATTTTCTTTTTGTTTTCGTTTTTTTTTCTTTTTCTTTCTTTTAATAATTTCTTAGTACATTGAAGTACTAAATAATGTTAAGAACAACAACACAAGTTCTAACTACGTAATTACTTATACCACTACTATACACATATACTCTCCCATATACCCATTATTTTAACTTTCTACATAACACGATCGTCAGAAAGTTTACTGAAACCAATTATAAACTGGTTTCAGTAACAAGTAATAAATTCAGTAATAAATTCAATCAGTAATAAATTCAAGTAATATATTCAGTAATAAATTGGTCATGATCAAAGCCACTAGGTATTCAACTATTTGAAATGTAAACTTTATTATTATTCTTATTTTTATTATTATTATTATTATAATTTTGGTTAAAATGGCACTTTTTTATTAGAAGTTGTCGATTATCAACAATCAGTAGAGATCTATTAATTCTGTAAACATGTTAATTCTGCTTTCAGAATTTTAAGTATCTCTAATCAATAAAAAAAAGTTACAACACAGGCAAAAACTACACAATCACATATACTACTACTTATCTATGATCATGCATTATAAAACATAACATGCAAAACTAAAAATATAAAACTATGAACTGATCAGCAGCTTAAGTGTTGTCTTCTGCAGGAGCTCTTCGCCTAGGGCAAAAAAAATATATTAATAATGTGTTAAGCAGTGGGGATGAGGAGAGGAGTATCGAACTGCGTATGAGAGGAGTATCGAACTGAGAGAGAGAGAGAGGCAAACTAGATAACCCAAACAATTAATAATAAAAATGTAATACAATATAACCTCTACAAGTCAATTAATAATGTTCACTGTGAACCATAGCTGTTACAGCAGGCCTATAGATCTATAAATCATTCGGGCAGACTCACACAGTCACACTACACTACATTACACTACACTAAATGGGCTAAAATTAAAAACTTCAACAAAAAATTCATCCTGCTCCTACAATTTATATAAAAGCCACCTGTCAGATTAAGCAGGTGTATTTGCCATACAAAGTTATTGGTATTTACTTTGAGGTAATGTGACCGTACTAAATCTAAAAGAATAATAGATATCAGCGTTAGTAATGCATCTCAGATATCTCATGTATTTTTAAGTTGACTTTATCCATCAGAAAGTAGAATAGATATAATTTAATAAAAAAAATTAAAATTTGTAATTTTTCAGTTTGACAGTTCAAAAAAATACACAAGCAGTGTCTTACTTAAATCTGAAAAATTGCATAATTTAATTTTTTTTTTTTATTAAATTATACCTATACTTACAGAAAGATCAAATCAGCTTAAAAATTCATGCGATACCTGAAATGAAAAAAAAAATTTTCTATCATTCTCATACTGTTTTAAATTAAGTAGTAAAACACATTATCTCAAAGTAAACATCAACAACACTGAATGATGATTATATCTGCTAAATCTGAGAGGTGACTATTGTATTACAGCAGCAGGATTAATTTATCCGTTCAAGTTGTAAATTTCAGCCTATTTAATTAAATATTTTTTCTCTTATGAAATCTGAGGTTTCGTGTAGTGTGAGTCTAACCGAAAGATCTATAGCTGTACAAGCCTGCTTGAAATATGGTATTTAATTTTTTCTTTAAATGAGTATGATTGAATAATAAATGTGGGTATCTGTCAGAATTAGGAAAAGATGACTGTAACATCTAAAAGTCAGTTAATGTTCATTAATTATTTATTACCTACTACAATCAAACTGAATTTTAATTGTTAAAATAACTTTTTCATAATTTTTATATTTACTCACATTTATTGTGATGCCCCTGTTAAATTACCAATTTGATGTCTTCCATTTCGTGGACATAGCTGTTACAGCGGGCCTGTAGATTTATAGATCTTTCAAACCCACTCACACTGCAATACACTACACAGAGAAAAATTTATTTGTAAACTTTACTCTTTTTATAAGAAAATTTATTATTTTTATAGTAGTGCTGGCACACTCGACATGTGGGATTTTTACTGTTTTAAATAGTAATTTTTATGATTTTCGTAGCAAATTTTACTTTTTAAATAATAATTTTTATTATTTTTGTAGCAAATTTTACTATTTGAAATAGTAATTTTTATTATTTTTTCAGCAGTCATAAAAAGTACTATTCTAAATAGTAAAATTTGCTACAAACATAATAAAAATTATTATTTAAATAGTAGAATTTGCTACGAAAATCATAAAAATTACTATTTAAAACAGTAAAAATCGCACATGTCGAGTATGTTCCAGCACTACTATAAAAATAATAAATTTTCTTATAAAAAGAGTAAAGTTTACAAATAAATTTTTCTCCGTGTATATGGTCCAAAATTTGGAAACTTAAAAAGCAAATTCATTCTGCTTCTACAATATAAAAGTCACTGTCAGATTTATTGGCCATTCGAGGTTATCGATATTTACTTTTAGGTGATGTGTTCATACTTAATCCAAAAGAATATAAAAATGACAGATATCCGCTTGAGTAATGGCTCGCAGACATCTCATGTACTTTTGAGTTGATCTTTCGAAAAGTAGATATAATGAAAAATTGAAAAATGAAAGTATATAATTTTTCACTTTGACAGTTCGAAAAATAGACAAGCAGTGTCTTACTTAAATCTGAAAAATTGTACAATTTAATTTTTTATAGCACTGCGTGGCATAAATCCGCATTTATGTCACACCTATCCGTGACATAAGTAGTCCATTATTGCACCGTGCTTATCACCCTCGCTATCGCTCGGGTGATACTGCACGGTGCAAAATTGGACTGCTAATGGCACGGATAGGCGTGACATGGCGGATTTATGCAGTCAGTGCTATAAAATAATGTAAGATACACGTGTCATAAGTCGTTCTTTATGGCACGGCGTTAAGCGCACTCGCTACGCTCGGGCGCTTATACACGCCGTGCCGTGAAGTGCGACTTCTGTCACTAGTATCGTAATGTACTATTTTTATTATATTATACCTACTTACAGAAATACATTATAGAAGCAAATTTCTATCATTCATGTGTACTCGTTTGGATGAAGTACTAGACATGTAACGTAAAAGTATACATCAACCACATCAATGAATGACAAATACGTCTGTAAACTATGGAGGTAGCCTCTATATTATTACTGCCTTTTCGGGAAAGAAAATGAAAACCTTGTAACACAAAAATTAAGCTTTAGCAATTGTCGAAAGCAGTAGATAACTGAAATAATAATTATTCTAACAAGCGACCAAAAAGTGGTCATAGTGTACTAAAATTAATACATACTACAGATCAGGTTCCATGGATAATCTGCAAGAAGATGAAGCTGTCAAGATGCGTGTGTCAGGAAGCCCTTCACTCAAAGTTACCACTGTGATGCCGTTGTTGTCTTTATTAAAGTTGCAGGTATCCATTTGGTGCTATTTTCTTAAAAGCTTCCTGTCTTATTCGATGCTGAAGAACCATACTGGGAAAAAATTTTGGTTTAGTATATAACAGTTGTTATTTTATATTTGAGTACCCTGACACGTGTAGAAAAGAAAAAGGAAAATCAGAAAATTTGATATCAATATAGTATCTTTTGGTGGGAAAAAAGGCAAAAATAGTAATTTTTTTGATTTAATATAAAAAATAATTTCATTAAATAAGAAAAAACTAAAGAATTGGGGAGAGAGAGAGAGAGAGAGAGAGAGAGAGAGAGAGAGAGAGAGAGAGAGAGAGAGAGAGAGAGAGAGAGAGAGAGAGAGAGAGGCAAACTAGATAACCCAAACAATTAATAATAAAAATTTATACAATATAACCTCTACAAGTCAATTAATAATCTTCACTGTGAACCATAGCTGTTACAGCAGGTCTATAGATCTATAAATCATTCGGGCAGACTCACACAGTCACACTACACTACATTACACTACACTAAATGGGCTAAAATTAAAAACTTCAACAAAAAATTCATCCTGCTCCTACAATTTATATAAAAGCCACCTGTCAGATTAAGCAGGTGTATTTGCCATACAAAGTTATTGATATTTACTTTGAGGTAATGTGACCGTACTAAATCTAAAAGAATAATAGATATCAGCGTTAGTAATGCATCTCAGATATCTCATGTATTTTTAAGTTGACTTTATCAATCAGAAAGTAGAATAGATATAATTTAATAAAACAATTAAAATTTGTAATTTTTCAGTTTGACAGTTCAAAAAATACACAAGCAGTGTCTTACTTAAATCTGAAAAATTGCATAATTTAATTTTTTTTTTTTTTATTTAATTATACCTATACTTACAGAAAGATCAAATCAGCTTAAAAATTCTTGCGATGCCTGAAATGCATTATAGAAACCGATTTCTATCATTCTCATACTGTTTTAAATTAAGTAGTAAAACACATTATCTCAAAGTAAACATCAACAACACTGAATGATGATTACATCTGCTAAATCTGAGAGGTGACTATTGTATTACAGCAGCAGGATTAATTTATCCATTCAATTTGTAAATTTCAGCCTATTTAATTAAATATTTTTTCTCTTATGAAATCTGAGGTTTCGTGTAGTGTGAGTCTAACCGAAAGATCTATAGCTGTACAAGCCTGCTTGTAATATGGTATTTAATTTTTTCTTTAAATGAGTATGATTGAATAATAAATGTGGGTATCTGTCAGAATTATGAAAAGATGACTGTAACATCTAAAAGTCAGTTAATGTTCATTAATTATTTATTACCTACTACAATCAAACTAAATTTTAATTGTTAAAATAACTTTTTCATAATTTTTATATGCACTCACATTTATTCTTTAGCGATGCCTGTTAAATTACCAATTTGATGTCTTCCACTTTGTGGACATAGCTGTTACAGCGGGCCTGTAGATTTATAGATCTTTCAGACCCACTCACACTGCAATACACTATATGGACCAAAATTTGGAAACTTAAAAAGCAAATTCATTCGGCTCCTACAATATAAAAGTCACCTGTCAGATTTATTGGCCATTCGAGGTTATCGATATTTACTTTTAGGTGATGTGTTCATACTTAATCCAAAAGAATATCAAAATGACAGATATCCGCTTTTGTAATGCATCTCAGATATCACATGTATTTTTAAGTTGACTTTATCAATCAGAAAGTAGATATAATTTAATAAAAAAATTAAATGTAATTTTTCAGTTTGACAGTTCAAAAAATACACAAGCAGTGTCTTATTTAAATCTGAAAAATTCCAGTTTAATTTTTTTTTTTTTATTAAATTATACGTATACTTACAGAAAGATCAAATCAGCTTAAAAATACATGCGATGCCTGAAATGCATTATAGAAACCAATTTCTATAATTCTTATACTGTTATAAATTAAGTAGTAAAACACATTATCTCAACCTTGTAACTTGCCGAAAGCAGTAGATAACTGAAATAATAATGATTCTAACAAGCGACCAAAAAGTGGTCATAGTGTACTAAAATTAATACATACTACAGATCAGGTTCCATGGATAATCTGCAAGAAGATGAAGCTGTCAAGATACGTGTGTCAGGAAGCCCTTCACTCAAAGTTACCCACTGTGATGCCGTTGTTGTCTTTATTAAAGTTGCAGGTATCCATTTGGTGCTATTTTCTTAAAAGCTTCCTGTCTTATTCGATGCTGAAGAACCATACTGGGAAAAAATTTTGGTTTAGTATATAACAGTTGTTATTTTATATTTGAGTACCCTGACACGTGTAGAAAAGAAAAAGGAAAATCAGAAAATTTGATATCAATATAGTATCTTTTGGTGGGAAAAAAGGCAAAAATAGTAATTTTTTTGATTTAATAAAAAATAATTTCATTAAATAAGAAAAAACTAAAGAATTGGGGGGGGAGAGAGAGAGAGAGAGAGAGAGAGAGAGAGAGAGAGAGAGAGAGAGAGAGAGAGAGAGAGAGAGAGAGAGAGAGAGAGAGAGAGAGAGAGAGAGAGAGAGAGAGAGAGAGAGAGAGAGAGAGAGAGAGAGAGAGAGAGAGAGAGAGAGAGAGAGAGAGAGAGAGAGAGAGAGAGAGAGAGAGAGAGAGAGAGAGAGAGGCAAACAAACTAGATAACCCAAACAATTAATAATAAAAATTTATACAATATAACCTCTACAAGTCAATTAATAATCTTCACTGTGAACCATAGCTGTTACAGCAGGTCTATAGATCTATAAATCATTCGGGCAGACTCACACAGTCACACTACACTACATTACACTACACTAAATGGGCTAAAATTAAAAACTTCAACAAAAAATTCATCCTGCTCCTACAATTTATATAAAAGCCACCTGTCAGATTAAGCAGGTGTATTTGCCATACAAAGTTATTGATATTTACTTTGAGGTAATGTGACCGTACTAAATCTAAAAGAATAATAGATATCAGCGTTAGTAATGCATCTCAGATATCTCATGTATTTTTAAGTTGACTTTATCAATCAGAAAGTAGAATAGATATAATTTAATTAATCAATTAAAATTTGTAATTTTTCAGTTTGACAGTTCAAAAAATACACAAGCAGTGTCTTACTTAAATCTGAAAAATTGCATAATTTAATTTTTTTTTTTTATTTAATTATACCTATACTTACAGAAAGATCAAATCAGCTTAAAAATTCTTGCGATGCCTGAAATGCATTATAGAAACCGATTTCTATCATTCTCATACTGTTTTAAATTAAGTAGTAAAACACATTATCTCAAAGTAAACATCAACAACACTGAATGATGATTACATCTGCTAAATCTGAGAGGTGACTATTGTATTACAGCAGCAGGATTATTATCCATTCAAGTTGTAAATTTCAGCCTATTTAATTAAATATTTTTTCTCTTATGAAATCTGAGGTTTCGTGTAGTGTGAGTCTAACCGAAAGATCTATAGCTGTACAAGCCTGCTTGTAATATGGTATTTAATTTTTTCTTTAAATGAGTATGATTGAATAATAAATGTGGGTATCTGTCAGAATTATGAAAAGATGACTGTAACATCTAAAAGTCAGTTAATGTTCATTAATTATTTATTACCTACTACAATCAAACTAAATTTTAATTGTTAAAATAACTTTTTCATAATTTTTATATGCACTCACATTTATTCTTTAGCGATGCCCTGTTAAATTACCAATTTGATGTCTTCCACTTTGTGGACATAGCTGTTACAGCGGGCCTGTAGATTTATAGATCTTTCAGACCCACTCACACTGCAATACACTATATGGACCAAAATTTGGAAACTTAAAAAGCAAATTCATTCGGCTCCTACAATATAAAAGTCACCTGTCAGATTTATTGGCCATTCGAGGTTATCGATATTTACTTTTAGGTGATGTGTTCATACTTAATCCAAAAGAATATCAAAATGACAGATATCCGCTTTTGTAATGCATCTCAGATATCACATGTATTTTTAAGTTGACTTTATCAATCAGAAAGTAGATATAATTTAATAAAAAAATTAAATGTAATTTTTCAGTTTGACAGTTCAAAAAAATACACAAGCAGTGTCTTATTTAAATCTGAAAAATTCCAGTTTAATTTTTTTTTTTATTAAATTATACGTATACTTACAGAAAGATCAAATCAGCTTAAAAATACATGCGATGCCTGAAATGCATTATAGAAACCAATTTCTATAATTCTTATACTGTTATAAATTAAGTAGTAAAACACATTATCTCAACCTTGTAACTTGCCGAAAGCAGTAGATAACTGAAATAATAATGATTCTAACAAGCGACCAAAAAGTGGTCATAGTGTACTAAAATTAATACATACTACAGATCAGGTTCCATGGATAATCTGCAAGAAGATGAAGCTGTCAAGATACGTGTGTCAGGAAGCCCTTCACTCAAAGTTACCCACTGTGATGCCGTTGTTGTCTTTATTAAAGTTGCAGGTATCCATTTGGTGCTATTTTCTTAAAAGCTTCCTGTCTTATTCGATGCTGAAGAACCATACTGGGAAAAAATTTTGGTTTAGTATATAACAGTTGTTATTTTATATTTGAGTACCCTGACACGTGTAGAAAAGAAAAAGGAAAATCAGAAAATTTGATATCAATATAGTATCTTTTGGTGGGAAAAAAGGCAAAAATAGTAATTTTTTTGATTTAATATAAAAAATAATTTCATTAAATAAGAAAAAACTAAAGAATTGGGGGGGGAGAGAGAGAGAGAGAGAGAGAGAGAGAGAGAGAGAGAGAGAGAGAGAGAGAGAGAGAGAGAGAGAGAGAGAGAGAGAGAGAGAGAGAGAGAGAGAGAGAGAGAGAGAGAGAGAGAGAGAGAGAGAGAGAGAGAGAGAGAGAGAGAGAGAGAGAGAGAGAGAGAGAGAGAGGCAAACTAGATAACCCAAACAATTAATAATAAAAATTTATACAATATAACCTCTACAAGTCAATTAATAATCTTCACTGTGAACCATAGCTGTTACAGCAGGTCTATAGATCTATAAATCATTCGGGCAGACTCACACAGTCACACTACACTACATTACACTACACTAAATGGGCTAAAATTAAAAACTTCAACAAAAAATTCATCCTGCTCCTACAATTTATATAAAAGCCACCTGTCAGATTAAGCAGGTGTATTTGCCATACAAAGTTATTGATATTTACTTTGAGGTAATGTGACCGTACTAAATCTAAAAGAATAATAGATATCAGCGTTAGTAATGCATCTCAGATATCTCATGTATTTTTAAGTTGACTTTATCAATCAGAAAGTAGAATAGATATAATTTAATAAAACAATTAAAATTTGTAATTTTTCAGTTTGACAGTTCAAAAAATACACAAGCAGTGTCTTACTTAAATCTGAAAAATTGCATAATTTAATTTTTTTTTTTTTTTTTTTTATTTAATTATACCTATACTTACAGAAAGATCAAATCAGCTTAAAAATTCTTGCGATGCCTGAAATGCATTATAGAAACCGATTTCTATCATTCTCATACTGTTTTAAATTAAGTAGTAAAACACATTATCTCAAAGTAAACATCAACAACACTGAATGATGATTACATCTGCTAAATCTGAGAGGTGACTATTGTATTACAGCAGCAGGATTAATTTATCCATTCAAGTTGTAAATTTCAGCCTATTTAATTAAATATTTTTTCTCTTATGAAATCTGAGGTTTCGTGTAGTGTGAGTCTAATCGAAAGATCTATAGCTGTACAAGCCTGCTTGTAATATGGTATTTAATTTTTTCTTTAAATGAGTATGATTGAATAATAAATGTGGGTATCTGTCAGAATTATGAAAAGATGACTGTAACATCTAAAAGTCAGTTAATGTTCATTAATTATTTATTACCTACTACAATCAAACTAAATTTTAATTGTTAAAATAACTTTTTCATAATTTTTATATGCACTCACATTTATTCTTTAGCGATGCCCTGTTAAATTACCAATTTGATGTCTTCCACTTTGTGGACATAGCTGTTACAGCGGGCCTGTAGATTTATAGATCTTTCAGACCCACTCACACTGCAATACACTATATGGACCAAAATTTGGAAACTTAAAAAGCAAATTCATTCGGCTCCTACAATATAAAAGTCACCTGTCAGATTTATTGGCCATTCGAGGTTATCGATATTTACTTTTAGGTGATGTGTTCATACTTAATCCAAAAGAATATCAAAATGACAGATATCCGCTTTTGTAATGCATCTCAGATATCACATGTATTTTTAAGTTGACTTTATCAATCAGAAAGTAGATATAATTTAATAAAAAAATTAAATGTAATTTTTCAGTTTGACAGTTCAAAAAAATACACAAGCAGTGTCTTATTTAAATCTGAAAAATTCCAGTTTAATTTTTTTTTTTATTAAATTATACGTATACTTACAGAAAGATCAAATCAGCTTAAAAATACATGCGATGCCTGAAATGCATTATAGAAACCAATTTCTATAATTCTTATACTGTTATAAATTAAGTAGTAAAACACATTATCTCAACCTTGTAACTTGCCGAAAGCAGTAGATAACTGAAATAATAATGATTCTAACAAGCGACCAAAAAGTGGTCATAGTGTACTAAAATTAATACATACTACAGATCAGGTTCCATGGATAATCTGCAAGAAGATGAAGCTGTCAAGATACGTGTGTCAGGAAGCCCTTCACTCAAAGTTACCCACTGTGATGCCGTTGTTGTCTTTATTAAAGTTCCAGTTATCCATTTGGTGCTATTTTCTGAAAAGCTTCCTGTCTTATTCGATGCTGAAGAACCATACTGGGAAAAAATGTTCGTTTATCCATTAGAGAGAGAGGGAGAGAGTAAGAGCGAGCGAGAGAGAGAGAGAGAGAGAGAGAGAGAGAGAGAGAGAGAGGCAAATCAGATAACCCAAACAATTAATAATAAAAATGCAATACAAATAAAGTATTTTATACCACTCTAACCTCAAAATCGCAACTTTGATGTGATTTTTCGGCGCTCGTGGTATAAAATACCGTTCGAAACTAGTGCGCAAGTCGATTATTTAGCTGGTGTGGCTTTTTCGCACTCGCTTCACTCTCAAAAAGTCACACCAGCTAAATAATCGACTTCCCCCCGTGACGAAATGTACTATTATATAAATTGGTAATTGGCATTATCAATCTATGGGATAAATATTGAATAATCATTACCAATATGTTGGGATCATGACACCAAACCACATCATCCAATAAATTCCTGTGCCCTTCATCGAAGAAGGCTGCAATATTGAATAACTATTACAAACAAGAGAAAAATTATTGAATATTTATCACATACATTGCTAATGATGGTTACATTTTTGTTAACGTACATCGGAGGAAAGAGAGAAATGGTAGGAAGAGAAGGAATCTTAAGCATTGATGAAATGTTGAATAGAGCAGAAAGAAGAACAAAATAGGAGACGATTGAGAAAGAAAAGAGAACGGAAAAGAAAAGTGTCTGAAGAAACAATAGAAAACTACAAAATATTGGAATGTTACTCACCAGCTGAAGACCTCAAAAAATGTATAAAAGGATCTGACTTGAACAGAACCAAGTGCGTGTAGCATGGATCATGCAGAAGAGATCACTACGATTGCAAGTAGATTACACTACACTGCAAGTCACTACGATTTCCAGAAAGTAGATAACAGCTTCCCCAGCTTATGCACAGCTCACTTGCAGCACCACTACAAATTAAGAAGCATGAGACAGAAACAAAGATACATGGAAGTGTGAGTGCACTGGTCTCACCTAGAAGTAAATAAGGGAAACATAACCCCAAATCTGGCAGCTGTACTTATAGACCAACGATGGCTGAAAGCTCTGAAAAACCTCAGCAGCACGTGAAGTCCTTCTCAAACGCAAGATCAGCAACCACATCACTCGTAGGTACTTCTATTGTTGGCACAAAGAGAGCAGGTCGTGGTCCTGTAGCATTTCGAATAGCAGTCAGGATATCCCATTTTGTTAAACCGGCCAGCGGGTGTATGGAATCTAATGTTCTTCCAAAAGTCTCATGGAAAATAAAACAAATTCTTGCTCCTCCGCATAATTCTGTGGTTTCGATATTTCGCGCAGTACCTTCAATAGTCGAACAATAACTACTTGCAAATTTCGTAATTATTTGAAGTAATGTTTGGCTTTTGTCTTCAACATCTTCTCCGTAAGAGTTGAGTAATGTTTGATATTGAGAAACCATAACATTCACACGTGTCTGTAAATGTATAAATTTTATTAATATTAAATAATTAGATGTTATTTAATTCACTTATTTACCTTCAAATCTGGCAAGCAATCTCGAATGTGATACATTAGTAAGCGATTTAAGGTCTTTGCTAAATAAGGTGTTCCATTTCTATTAGCTAAAGTAGGGTATTTACGTTGTAAAAATACAGATTCATCTTTTAATGCATCTTGTATAGGCTTATTATTCATAATATCTTGTTGAGAACGATTAACCACTCCAATGATTCCCAATTTTACAGGAATGACTCGACCACACAGGATGTCAATGGCATCAGTACCTATAATAAACCATAGATATTAATATTAATAACTAGCACCTTTTTTAATAAAAGCATATTTGTTATAAGGTATTTTTACCAGCATCCATAAGATCTAGCTTTGTAACAACGGCTAATGTTCGTCTTCCTTCAGGGTCAACATCTTTACTTAACTTTAAACTTTCACTAGTTGCCATATCTGTATTAGCAGTTACAACAGCTAAAATAATCGAATTAGGATTACAAACGTACTTAAGAACTAATGAACGAATCTGATTCTCAATATCTACTGGCTGATCACCAACAGGAACTTTTGTTATTCCAGGTAAATCAATCAATGTTAAGTTGACTACAGATTTGGAATAAATTTTTAAATTGATAGGTTCAGGACATATTCCCTTATTAGCACCAGCCATGCGTTCTGTTTCATTTTCAATTTCTTTGCGAATATCATTAAAGTCTGAATAAATTCGGTTTTTCTGGTGTAAAAAAGTACCCCATTCGTCAAGGTCAAGAGTACCATTTTCTGCATTGCGATAGTGTCTGTCATCTTTTGGACAATATACCAATTGCAATACCAGTGGTCTTCGCGTTACAATACCTGTGCCTCTAGGTAAAAAAGTTCGCCCAACAAGACTTTCGATGACAGATGATTTCCCTGAACTCTGAAATTATGCAATAAGACAAAAATTATAACAATTATCCTCAACTCAAAGTAAAGCATATACAAAACTCAAATGGCTTTAAATTCCTAATTTAGTAATAGTCAGTAAGTTAATAAGCTCTTGAATCATTTAAATGTATAACTAGAGAAACTTCCAACAAAGAAAGCAGCAGTAAAATTATTGCTATACACTCAATTCTAGATAGCATTTGATTACTCATAAAAGTACAAAGAGGACAAAGAGAAAAAGTACGTTGCGAATATCGGAGGAAAAAGGGGAACAATGCAAACCTGTGTTCCTAAAACGACGATCTGTGGCAACTGTATGGCATCGGCGCCAACAGTATTAAAAACGTCCTGCAGCTTATTGATAACTGGAATCAGAGCTTCCATCGTGGCTCCAGTTGTGAAAAAAAAAATGCAAAAGATTAAAGTTACTTAGCAGTCGGCGAGATTGCAGCCGATCAAGTTATAACCACTGGACGATGTCTCGCGCGCGCGCACACATACACACACAGCCAGTCGAGTACAAAGTTTTGATCCCGTCCGTCGTCAGCGGGGGATGGCGCGCGTCGTTGATGTGCCGGCTGCTGCTTATTTATCGCTTGTAACTTTTGCCGATTGCCGTGCAGCTCCAGACGACGACGTCGTTCCTTGGCAGCGGCGCAAACGCGGCGTCTGATATAGTCCCGGGCTACTGGTGCGGCTATAGGTAATTAGGTACTCCTTTTGGAGCATAAACTTAACCTCGCGTACGTTTACATAGAGGGTCTGGACTCCACACTGGCGCTGCGCCTGCGCGTACGATCCGCGGTAGTGCGCCGCGCACGCTCGCTTTTCGCCGCTGCCACATTAAAACAAAGGCTGTCCACAATGAAGCGCACAATCGCGCGTCGCCAAGCGCGTGCGCACGCCCTGTTGCCAACATAAATCCAGTCGTTGCTCGTTCCGGCGAGCGGGCCTCAACCAATGAGAGAAGCAAGCGTGCGCACCCGCACGAGATGTGTGCACGGGCGTACGGATGCATACCTACGTGCTTATGTGGCAGGGGCCTCATTGGCTGCAACTAGTTTACTAGAAAATACTACTTATAGTATTACGTTTTTTAACAGCATCAAAATTATAAGGCCCTTCCTCAATTCCCGGGTCTACATAGGCTTTTAACGCGCGTTCGGTGCGCGTGCAACGGTGCACTGACCAATCACAGCTCAACTCAGGATCATGTCCGGTGAAGTCGAACTGCGATAGGTCAGCGCACACACACGCGTGTACAAACGCGCGTTCAACGCGTCTATGTAGACCCGGCCAATGCGGGTGACAGCGGATATGTAACCTGTCGGCTGTCACCCGCATTGAGGAAGGGCCTTAATAATAATCTAATAATAATATAAAAAATTAATATTATTTATTTTAAAGTTTTATAAAATGTTTATTTTAGTTTTACAAAATTGAACGTTTATACAAAAGGCTGTAAACAGGCAATCCACATTGCATGCTCTATGCTCTATGCGCTATGAGCTGAGTACGTGTAGACTTCTCCGCTGATTGGTTAAGCTTTATCAGTGAACCTATCAGCGGAGAAATCTATAGGTACATAACTCGTAGAGCATAGCGCATAGAGCATAAGGCATGCAATGTGGATTGCCTGTTAAGTTAATACAAATTGTTTATAAAGTTTTAAAACGAATGATAAATTAGTTTATAAATATGCATGATAAAAAAAATAATAAATCCTAGCGTCCCATCCAGGGGATCGGGAGAAATTGTGGGATTTGTTGCGGCTTTATCCGTAGTGCTTCATCCACTGCCTGTTGAAGCTGCTTTTTCATGTCCTCGTCCTTCTTTAATTTTTTATAATAGGCTAAGTCCTGAAAAAATATTATTTTTTGAATATTATTTTTTTAATAGTACTAGAAAAATTAATCAATTTAAATAAGATAATTATAATTAGATAATAATGAGACAATTATAGTATATTACGCCCCTAGGGAGCAAAAGTAAAGAATGTCCCAGATCGCATGTAATTGTTACCCTCGCCTTCGGCTGACATGCGATCTGTGGCATTCTTTATTTGCTCCAATGGTGCGTATACGATTTTTTTGCCTGGCGAGGCCGAACATACAACCTTTGCGATCGGTCGCCGGGAGCAAAAGTGGCACTTTCGGGCCCGCCAGGCAAAAAAATGAGATAATTATAATTATATAATAATTAGTTTATAATTAGATTCATTTTTTAAGCAAAAAATGAAATATTTTTATTATATATTAATTATGAAGTAGTTCTATAAATTATTTAGTATCTAAATTCATATCTAGCATATTTTTAATCTAAAAAATCTCAAATATTCGCGTTTTTTTCAAAGAACCAATCATATCGTGTCTAAATGAGCCACTACTTTTATAAACTAACCTTCATTATCTCCTGGTTCTTCCTCTTCAGTTCAGCATTTTCACGCATGAGTTGGGAATAAGGTATTATACCTCTTCCTCGGCCACCACCATAACCACCCCTCCATCCTCGCCAATTGAACTGTTGAAAATTTCATGAATGGTTAAATATTTTTAATATTTTTAATATTTTTATTAATGTAAAAATGGAAATACTTACATTTCTATAGTAATTGTTGTTCTGAAATAAAATAAAATAAAATTTAGTGAAAAAAAATAATATTTAAATTGTTTTATATAAGTATGACTTACATAATATTGGTCTTCTTCGTACCGATTATTCTGAAAAATGCAAAAACTTATATGTACACTTCTGTTCTTTATTTTATCACCAACAAGGAACGTGGTTTAAAACAATTTAAAAAAAAATTCAGGCAATAGCTACTATGATATTGTTACAATTACAGACAAAAACTTCAATAAGTTCTAATTTTTATTTTGTTTTTTTATATAATCTTAACGAAATAAAGCTTATTTTGTTCCTTAATTAATTTACGGGGGAGTATCCATGGGAAAATTTATGATACTTCTTACCAGTACGGCATAATATCAATTTATTTAAGAAAAGCAAGTCAAGTTTTAATGAATTTTATTATAAATTTCCCTATGGATACTACCCCTGAAATTTCCTAATGAACAAAATAAACTTTATTTCGTTAAGATTGTATAAAAAACAAATAAATTTGAGAACTTATGGAAGTTCTTGTCTTTAATTGTAACAATATCATAGCAACTATTACCGGAACTTGTTTGAAAAAAATTGTTTTATGTTTCTTCTAGTATATATTTGTTACATATACTAACTCTTGGATTATCATAATAATAAAACATTTAAAAATTAAGAATTCTAAAATTTCTGTTTCGACCAAGAGTTAACTACCTTAACTATATGTAACTAACTGTTGTACTGTATGCAAAAAACCTGCTTACCTCTTCAATTATATCGGCGACTACGCCCTCTTCCTCCACATGAGCACCGTCCCCACCTCTCGGGCCTGGGGTGGTGGTGCTTGCTGTTGAGGTTCAACAGCTCTTGGGCCTGGGAGTGGTGGTTCATGCCGCCTATGCTGTCCACCATCAGCAGCAGCTCTCGGTGGTCGTGGTGGTGGCTGCTCTTCGTGGTTCATTGCTACAGCTCTCGGTGGTGGTGGTGGTGGTGGTGGTGGTCGTTCCTGTCGTTGGCAGTTTATTCGCAGCACCTCGGAATGGGAGGGGACTCCTCTTCCGCCTCTGCTGCTGCTCCTTGTTCGCCGATCTATAAAAAAAAGATTAAAAATTTTGTTTTATGCTATAAAATACTATGTTTCAGCACGGATGTGAAAATAGATTATTCGCCTTATGGAACGTTTTTCGCTAGAGCGAAGCGAAAACGTAGTCACACTAGGTAAAAATCTGCTTATATACTAGTCTCTAACCGCCACTTTTTACCACGAACGACGAAAAATCATCTCAAAGTTGTGATTTTTAGGTTAGAGTGGTATAAAAATGATCGTAGTTACAAATTAATATTAATAATTAACTTACCTGCCATTACACGAATCTTTTTCTTCAAATACAATTTTTGTCTCGAGGAATGAGCTCAACGAGGTAGGTACGTGTACGACTGCTCACGATCGTGGTCAGGACAGGAAAGAGCGAGAAGAGAAGCGAGCGAGAACGATGAAATTTCCGGTGTTCATTATACTTAATACACTGTTGCCAATAGTGTGTCGTTGTTCGACAGAGCCGTACGCGCAGTAGATGCCGCCGCTAATTGATCTGCAAGCGCGCTTCAAAAATCCCAGCCTATAGAGGAGTAGAGAAATGGCGTAAGTATACTACGTCAGGGATATGGCCTGTTGCCGATACCCTCTGGAATAAAAGAAAAAAAAAAGTATACTACGCATGAAGAAAGGTGGTTCTCCTCGGACTTCTTAGTCAAAGCAACACTATAGAGACAGGGGTCTAATTCTCTAAGCGTCTCGTACACGACATACATAAAAAACGACACACTGTTGTGTCGGCTGAAATTGTGTTATGCGCATGCGTAAACCGCCATGTTTTTTGATTTTTTAGTAACTTTTGAAAGCGCGAATCGAGTAAGTTTGACTCTGAACTGTGAGATACGACTTGATGATAATGTCTCGTCCCGACATGTACCATTTGTCACCTCGACTGAAGTTTTTCAAATATGAGTCTATGACAAATTTTAAGTCGGTCGATAAAATGAAATTTTAAATGCTTTAGTCGATGTGACAAATGGTAAGTCGAGAGTGTGGAGACGAGACATTATGATCAAAACGTCTCTTGCTCGATTCGCGCCTCTGAAAACTACTAAAAAAACCAAAAACATGGAGTTTTGCGCATGCGCATACCACAATTTCAACCGACATAAGCAATGTGTCGTTTTTCATGTATGTCGTGTACGAGACGCCTAGAGAATCAGACCCCAGTAGAGCATAGTTCACTCAGTTGAGACTTATACATAAGCGCAGTGCCGCTCACCGTTGTCTCCAATTTTTTTCTATACTTATTTCTGATTTCTATGTATCTCGTCGTAGGCGTGCGCGCCCGATGCGCCAGCTTCCAACCAATGAGAGAAGCAAGCTTATTGAGTATTGGCAACAATGCTGCGGGTTTGACGATTCGGGGTTCGGCATTCGGTCATCATCGGCACTGCGCGAGCACGAAAAATACAGCCAGTCGTGAGTCGTGAGCCGGGTAAAAAAAAAAGCGAAAACTCTCCGAATTGTAGGTATATACTATATATTATTATATTAATATATAACACGAGCGTTTTGGTGATCAGCGGATTTCGTGCTGCTAATTACTGCTGTCACAGTGCCACCGACTCCACGTCTACACATTCGGGTTCTCCCGTATCGTATACGCATTACGCACACGCGCACTACGGCAGTTTCTTATTCGATATGTAATTGGCAATTGGTGTGGCCCTCATCATATCCGCGAGTGCATGATATGCGATATGTAGGTAACACGTATATGATCGTCCATTTATAGAACAGCAGGCGATAATGGCATGGGCAGGTTAGAGTACCGTCAAGAAGGATGTGATGGTAAATTTGGAGCAGCTACGAGAACGACAAAAGCGAGAGAATCAAAAGGTGTGTGTGTGCTATCAACACGCGACCCCGATGAGAATACGTGCCACGAGAGAGTCGAGTTGTATATGACACGGCGACGCATGCACGCATCGAAGCGAGATATAGAGAAAGCTTTGGAAACGTCGTTGTGTTAGTCAGCAGCAGAAAGAACAACAGAAAGAGAGAGCGATACATATAGGCGTACGTTCCTCTCCTCGCCCCGAGGAAGACACGGCCCACGACGACGACGGCGACGGTAGTGAAAGCGTTGGAAACATCGTTGTGTCAGTACTTAGTCAGCAACCGAGCCTCCTCACACGCATAACGTGTGCAGTTGCAAACAATAGGACAGAAAGAGAGGGCCATACATAGGCGTACGTTCCTCTCCTCGCCCCAAAGAAGACAGTAAGACACGGCCCACGACGACGGCGACGACGACGAGCAATCGGGTAAACGGGGCACGGCATCGGATCACTCGCGTATAATATATAAGTCTACGACGCTGATGTTCTGGCCTACTATAGCGCATGGCTCGCCTATAGGAAGTGCTGGTCGAGAGTATCGAGTCAAATAAGCTAATCAATATTAGGATCACACAACTACTTATACATTGTGTCACTCGTGCATATAAGTACAGTACCGGGCTTTCGGGCCAACAAAATTTCCACTGCTCCATTAAGCTAATTGATATTTACAACCACATGAGTGTTACTGCCCATGGCTCTTTCACATCTTATGCCAAGAAAATGAATATGTGATATCTTAGATGCGACTTACTATTGCGACTCGACAAATTTAATCTAAGTATGTGTCATCATTTTAATACCATTATAGCAATTGCTAAGTCTTTGTCGAGTTTATTTATTTACATCTGTTTGAATCATACTAAGTTCTTTTGTACTTTGTAATTTGATATTCGTTTTACTTTTCTGATAGTTCAATTTTACACATTTATTTTCTTATTATCCTGCAGAGTCGTGGTATAATCATCTTTTTCATCGTTTACAGGTGCCACTGTTGCGCCAACACGACAAGTGATGTGGCAACAGTATAACACAGTCACCTTCACGTTCACTCTAGCGCTGAACGCATGAACGTCGCTACTCTCTGTAGCCGGTTCGACTACTCTACGTATTGTGATCATCGCATTATTTCATCGTTTGATTAATTATTCAACATGTCAAGTAAGTAATTTTTACTAATCTGTTTCGTAGCAGTAATATTACTTACACAACAGTGCTTTTTGTCCTCGTGTCAAATTTCGTTGAATTAGAAACGGGAATTTTTAATAGTACATTTCGACACCGTTGCGGAAGGTGATTATTTAACTCATGTGACGTTTTTCGCATGAGCGAAGCGAGTGAAAATCTTCTTACGCACGAGTTTTGTACCTTATTTTATACTTATACGAGTAATCATATTAAAGTTATGATTTTCAGGTTAGAGTGGTATAAAATTCATTTTAACGTTAAAACATTTTCGTATTTTCCCATTTAGACCCGAGCAAAACACAGAAGCAACAGAAACAACAGAAGGATGATGACTGGCAGACGGTGCAAACCCGCCATAAACGGAAGAATTACAACGAAGTCGTAAAAATGAACTCTGCAGCCGGATCCAGTAGTCAAAAGTCCAGTAGTACCAAAGACAGTAGTAGTCCGCCAGTTGTTGCCAATGTACTAGACGATGCTGTTGATAATGGTGGCGATGGTGGCGATGGTGACCACGATCAGCGAGGCCACGGCGACCGCTCGCCGCTGAATAAAGACCACCACAGGCGTCAGTCGCAATCCGTCGATCGTGTCCAATACGACCGTCGTGACGAGGTAGAACGTGGGCATCATGGGGACCGTGGGGATAAGGAGCGCAAATCCGATAACTATTATCAGCAGGTAAATAATAGTTATCAAAAAGTACTCTATATGAGTACTCTCTCTCTCTCTCTCTCTCTACACACACGCGCGCGCGTGTGTGTGTATGTGTAAAAAATGTTCTCACTAGGAGAGGCTCAGAGTTTCGGAATCCCAATTTTGTTCAAACTTGCAGAAGTTGGTGGTAACACCTTCAAATAGAACTCTGTACAGTTAGTTATAGACCTAACGCCTTCCCAGAAAAATTTAGAACCATTCTGATTTTTCCTTTTTCGGAAATCAGAATGGTTCTAACTTTTTTCAGGGAAGGCGTTTGGATCTATAACTGTATATAGTTCCATTTTGAGGTATACCACCAACTTCTGCGAGTTTGAAGAAAATTGGGATTCCGAAACTCTGAGCCTCTCCTAGTCAGAGTAGTTACAATGCCAAAAGTTTTGTGGAAGCCTATCGAATCACTGTAAATAATTTTGCTTTGTATGCAGAGATTTATAAAAAGTTTTGAATTCGAATATGTAGTTTTCGACACTACATTTCTAAATCATCACTTTTTTGGACCTGACGACTGTGACTTTTTCTTTTTAGAGAAATGGAGGAGGCAGTTGGAACTACGGCAAAGGAGTTGAATCGCACTACAAGAGCCGTCAACGTTCGCCTTATTCTAAAAGGCCAACATTGCACGAAAAATTCGACAGCCTTAATAACGTAATTTTTGTTTACAACATATCCCTATACAAAAAAATCAGATGATTTCTCATGCCAAAATGTCATCTGAGATTCTACCCGGATGCTGCCGAAATCATCTGATTTATTAGCTAGTTTCTTTTTTTGATAGGGATAGCATTAAATGTATGGAATGTACGATACAGTATTGTAATAATTTTATATTTTATGTTCTAGCGAATACAGCAAATTATTTCTGTGTGCAATTCTTCAGATGCAAAGCCTGTCTCTGTATCTGCGCCAATCCCAGCATGCGTACAAGTACCATTCATACAGCAGACTCCTTATTTACAGCCGATACCATACATGCAGCAGGCTCCTTATTTACAGCCTGTGCCATACATGCAGCAGGCGCCGTACGTACAGCAGGTGCCATACGTGCAGCAAGTGCCATACGCTTCGCCTGCGTATAATTCGCCTGCCTATAACTCGCCTGCGTATAATTTGCCTGCGTATAATTATAATTCGCCTGCGTATAACTATAATTCGCCTGTGTATAATGCACCTATCCTTCCCGCAAATAATTTTAAATATTTTTAAGTTTAATATTTGAATAATATGATGTATTTCTTTGTATGATTCTATCACTCATTTTTGGTATTTCTTGTGTGGGACTCTATTGATGATAATGAGTACAATAATTTGTTCTCATTATCATCAATAGAGTCCCACACAAAAGAATATGATGTATTATTAAATACGATAAATATGTCAAATTTGTGTAATTTTATAATTTTTGGTAATTTTTTTAATAAATATTTTACGGAGTTCATTTCAATTTAAACTGATAATGTATTTTATTGACTAAACCTTATAATCACTTATCCGCAACAGGATAAGTTAATCAACTAAATTAGAAAAGTCAGAAAGCCATAAAGCTGATCTATAACGGCAGTGTCGATGCCGGGCGCGGCGTGCGCTACCTATAGGTATGCCGCGACAGTTTTCACACGGACGTAGCTTTTATTCTTGTCAATTGATAAAGCTGGATTAATATACTAGTCATCCCTATAATACGGTTTAAAAATGAAGAACCTCACGTGAGAACTCACGTGAGAAATTTTTAAAAATTGTCAAATTATCTGAAACGTTTTGAAAGGTGTATTTTTGAATTCATTTGGGGGGTAAAACTTCCAATTAGGCAGTTCTCAGTTGTGGAATACTCGTTTTTAAATAATGCAAGATTTTTACCGCCCCCGGAGCAGAATCTCACGTGAGATCTCACGTGAGATTTTTTGATAGGGTAACAAAGTGATTGTTAGATCTAGCTAGAAAAAAAGGATTAGTATCGTAATTCGATGTTGGTGTTAGCGATGGGTTTTTTTTGTAAACAGGAGATTATTCACGGTTGCCATTTCAGTGCACGCGCACAAGCGAGCGGCCAATCAATGTACTTATAGTGCCCTAATCACATAAGCACGTACGCCTGCGTTCGATTGCGGTCGGCCGCGGCAAGGAAGCGTACCATCAACCAATCATAGCTTGGTTCCAGTGGTAGACATTCGTACCTTCCATTTGAATCAAGCTGTGATTGGCTGCTGGTATACTTCCCCGCCGCGCCGACCGCAATCGAACGCGCGCGTACGCGCTTATGTGATTAGGTCATAGGTCGCCACTGCGCAAGCGCCAATTCTCCGTCCGACTTCGGCGTATACTGCCACAGACAATTACTATTGTAGTCAATGGTGCCAACCTAACCCCCGAAGAAGAAGAAGAAGAAGAAGAAGAAGACGAAGAAGAAGAAGAAGACATATTACTATCACTGATTCCTGAAAATTGGAATAAGTGATATCGCTGGAAATATTGTGTTATCATATCTAACACGAATTTTACGGATAGAACGGTGCAATTAATCGCACTGTTACAGTTTGATAGTATTCGTTTTGATATACTATTAGTACTGCAGTTTAATCTGCTTTGTCTTATTGTTATTGTATCCCGTGAATCAATAATCTTGGATGGGTAACAACAAAAACAAGTCTAGGACGACAAGAAAATTCACGGCAAGAAAAGCGTAAGAACTGACTGAATTTCATACACAATAATTTAATAATGTAATTATTTTGATAGAAAAAGTTTGTACATTTTCCCATTTGTTCTGATTGTATAGAACAGAAATGAAGAAAATAATTAAACATTTTATGCAGAAATATGTAATTAGATCTGATATCCATTTCAAATTCTTTTTAAAGTTATAAAATGTAGTCATATTAGATAACCTCAAAATAAAGAAGAGAAAAATGTGGTTTTCTGTGGTACGAATAGATATCTATATATCTAGTCAAAATTAATCGACTTCGTTGGTTAACATGTTAATCAAATGGAAACATTTCTACTTAATATTGACATCGAAATTTAATTAAAACTATTTAAAATTATCACAATATTTTAAAGAATCTACAATATAATATTTCCACATGTATAAATAGTTATTCTTTGTCGACAATAGCCACATAATCATGGTGTGACGTTTTTAATTTAAAAATTGACGATTGTACACATTCTGTAAATTTTTAAAATCGCTTTTACACACCATGTATCGAAAAATATCATTTGATTGACGTGCGAAAGATGATTCTACACTCGTGAGATTATCACCCTCGCTTCGCTCGGGCGAAAGACCTCCCGCTCGTGATAGAATGAACACTACCAGTTGAAAGTAACCAATCAAATCCAATAAAAAAAATTTGCATAAGATATTATAAGTATTTGCACCAGTAAAATCTTATCAAATAAAATTTGTCTATTCATCCGCATAAATAACATCGGCATAATCTATTGATTGGCTTAAGCTAATGAAAACATTAGTTTATGCCGATTAGCACACATATTTTATTTGATTTCATAAGATTTTACTGGTGCAAATACTTATAATATCTTATGCAAATTTTTTTTTATTAGATTTTATTGGTTACTTTCAACTGGGCTTTCACACTTTTATCGAAATATCCTCTCTTTTAACTTCCTCAATGCGGGTGAGAGCAGACATGTTACATGTCCGTTGTTGCTCGAAAAAATTTCGTTGTACAATAACTACCAAATTCATAATCAATGGTAGATATTGGACAACGAAATTTGTTTCGAGTAACAACGGACATGTAATCTGTCCGCTGTCACTCACATTGAGGAAGGGCCGTAAAAAACGATGGCCGCATGTTGTAAAACATTTAAAAAGTCATTTTGATTGCGGTCTGTAAGGAATAGGCGCGAAAATTCTCTACTTCCACTATATTTCAATTTTTGAAATTGAATTTTTATTCTTAACTATTTAAAACTAAATAATGAAATCAAATTAGAATAAAAAGATTTATTTTGTCATGCTTTGAAAAATGCTCTGATTATCCTATATCATTTAAACCAACTAAAATGAAATCAAAATGAAATATTATATATTCATAACCTAAAAATCAAAATAGTATGCGCGCAGCGCGTTTGAATTTTCCTAGTACTATTATATATCTATATTTATGCATGCGCGTGCAGCTCCAATTTATAGATATGAGGAATTTCACAGATAATCCATAGTTGAAGGTTTAAAAACTAAAAAGAAGAAGAATTCGGAGCCACACCACTGTAATACATTTTGTCTCGTTCTTTAGGTAATATAACAAACGGAAAAAACTTCCAAACTTGAAAACCATCTTGGGACATTCTTACTTTTAACCACACATCCATTTTTCTTATGGAAATTTAGCATGAAAAAAATTTACGGAAAATGATCACAAAGCAATATTCCATAGGCGCCATTTTACAAGTAAATGTGTACAGAATCGTCCGATTTTAATGATTTTTATCTGAAATTAAAGCTTTTTTCTTCTAGTAATGGTTGATCATCAGTAACCGTTGTTCGTCCATTTTTCCCATGTTAATTTTCATAAGAAAATAGTACATTTCGACACGGGTGGGGAAGGAAGGGGATTATCTAGCCTATGTGTCTTTTTGCACGAGCGAAGCGAGTGCGAAAAAGTCACATGAGCTGAATAATCGACTTACACACTAGTTTCGAACGGTATTTTATACCACAAGCGCCGAAAAATCGTACCAAAGTTGCGATTTTGAGGTTAGAGGTATAAATGGATTTGTGGTTAAAACAGTGTTACAAGAAGGTTTTCGAGTATAGGTAATTTTGCTCGCCTATTGTATGATCTTTAAGAACGAGGAATAACTTATTACAGTGGTGTAGCTCCAAAATTTTTGTTGTCAAACCTCTAAATGCGGATAATCTGTGTAATTCCTCATATACAAAAATAATGTTTTACCTTGTATATTCTACCAATGCCGTCCCTACCTAAAATGCTCAGCTGATTATCAGCTGATAATCAGGTGCAAATCGGGTGAAAACCACGCCAAAACGTCACCCGATTATCAGCTGATTTTCACCTGAAAATCGGGTTGATATTTGCATTTATTATGAATTATTATTATTTATTATTATAAATTATTATCATCTAAATAAACTTGAATCTACAATTAATTAATGTGTCTCCAAAAATGTTGATGATAAGGCAAAGATATTTTGAATTAATTGTCATAATTTAAGAATGTAAAAATAAATAAAGAAAAATTTGAGACTAACAATAATAAATTATAATAATAAATAATAGTAAATGCAAATATCAACATGATTTTCAGGTGCATATCAGCTGAGGATCACCTTATAATCAAGTGACTATCAGGTGATTTTCAACTGATTATCAGTTAATCATCAGCTGATTTTCACTTGAAAATCATGTCGATATTTTGATTTATTATTAATTATTATTATCATTCATTAATGTTGGTTTTGAATTTTTTATAATTAATTTTACTTTCCTAAATTATGACAAATAATTCATAACTTCTTAGCCAGCATCTACATTTTTTAAACACATTAGTTGTTCGTAGATTACAATAAACGAACGATGATAATAATTTATGTTAACAAATAATAATAATTAATAATAAATGCAAATATCAACATGATTTTCACCTGATTATCAGCTGGTAATCAGCTGAGCTTTTCCAGTAGGGGTCATGCGGAGGAAAGCCCTATAGTTATATTGCAGCTTAGATAGAAGGTTTAGAAAATTATAAATAAGTTTGTTCTTGTACTAAATTAATAGTTTTAAATAATTAATAATATTTTAATATAATAAGCTAGGCAATCAGATATTTGGTCATTCGAGGAGCTTCTTATACATTTTTAATTGTAAATAATTCAATTGTAAATAATTATGGTTAATGGCTTTTTTATTTTATGCAGTGCTAAAGTCACGTTTATTGCATTGTTCGCTATAATTGAACGCACGCGTAAACTGGAATAGAAAATACGAAAACTTCATCGACCAGCAGGGAATCCCCCGATTCTCTACGTGTTAGTTGATTGCGCGCGCTGCTCTGTGCGAGCCCTCAGCGATATCCGCTCCCGCACGCTCGGAGCCTTGAAGACAGCTGTTTTAAATTTGGATAGAAACCTTCAGAAAATGGTGCTGTCAATAGATAGCATTGATTGCAACTTAGATAAAATGATATAAAAAATTATAAATTATAAATTTTCCTTTATTACATTAATTTTTTTAAATAAAAAATATACCTATTTTTCTCCTCAACCGAAAATTCGCTGATTCAACAAGCCTTTTATACGATGCGTGTAAGATAAATAAATGGTTCTTCCAAATATTAGTACATTACGCACACGTAGCGTACGTTATTTTTCCTTACAAGTTAGGGAAACGCGTGCGAAAAAACAAACTTTCCGCACACCATGAGGAAATAGTACATTACGATACAAGTGCGGGAAAGTAGATTTTCGTCTAGTGTGACACACGTATCGTAATGTACTAATTTTCGATAACAATTTTTGCGATTACCAGTTTGACGAAGTCAAATATGGTGGAGAAGCAGACGTTGTCGAAATAATGCCGACATATTTGTCGGAATTATCCCCTTTGATGTTTGTTACTGCAATATTATTAATGTTATGCAAGCTTAATGAGAGCTGAATGGAGGAAAATCTTCCCCGTTAAAAAAAGGCACATTTCTGCGTCAAACAATTCGTTTTCGAATATAAAAATATTTCTGACAGTTCGTACCCGAAAAATAAGAAAAACGTTCCTATGATCAACATGACGATTAAATATAATTATAATATTTGTACACAGTGAAGGGTCGGAACAAGTTGGCCGAAATTGAATACGTTTGGCAGGCAGACGTTGCGTAAATCACATGAAACGCAGACAGCTCACATATTTTTACCTGTAGGAATATGTTAATTTACAATGGTTTAACAATATTTTTAATGTGAAACTTCTTGTAAAAATAAGATCTTTTTCCATTTCATGTTCTCGATGTAAGCTAATTCTAATATGAATTTACATAAGTTTGTTATACAAAATGAAAGTGGAAAAATGTACTTTCTATTTCATTTTTTTTTTTTTTTTTTAAATTAAGGTATTACTATCAATTCATCTTCAATTTGTACTGATCTCTATTAATAGCTCACAATTTCTAATATATCATAGCGTCCACAATACCCACTCATTGGAAGTCACAACGCGTCTTTTTTATTAAATTTTGAAAATCACTTCTAAATAAATAAATTTTTTAATAAATTTTCGACTGGAAGAGACGTATAACATTTGAACAGTATTAATTAAGATTTTGGTCTATAAATAAGTTACTTAAACAGTCACGTAAATTTGGATGTACCTACGGATCTGGCACCGTATTTAACTTTTCTTTTATTATAAAAAAATTGCTCGATAGTTTATTTTAGCAAACGATTACAAATATTGTGGTGGTCAATAAATTTTATTCTGTTCTTGTTAATGATCTTACTATTTTCTTGATCACAAAGCATATTAGTTTTATAACTTGTTTCGTGAGTATCAGTGATTGGCCTTTCGTTGGCCCTCTTATGTACCCTTGGTCAAAAATACACTGAGAGAAATTATTATAATAGTCAATATATTGATATCTTTGAACATATCAGTCTTGAAAAGGTTATAGTAACCTTTTGTATATTAATAATTAAGATACATTCTGAATCCAAATTTCTGTATCTTCATATTAACCGTCATATCTTAACGGCTCAAATTCATGCAGCGAATTACTCGCTGCGAGTAGACGTCGCGTGGTACTTTTTCGAGTGAACGCGAGTGTTCGCTACTCTTCAATGAGCTTTTCTTTTTCTTTGTATTTGATAACTGTAAGCTATTTGTGTACTACTCCAATTTAATATCCAGTTGAAATATTGCTAATGATACATTATACACTTATTTAAACCTCCAATTGAACTTTAAACGATTGTAACTTTTTCTATTCTACTAGTATTTTATTTTCTATAAAAAAACAATAATTAACGATCCTTTTTTGTTAATAGTTGCTTAGTTGCGTATAATAGTTGCTTCACTCGCATTTACTCGCTACTCGCTACTCGCTGCGAATTATTCGCTGCATGAAAAGGCACTTTAACTATAAATATATGTAAGTTTGGTTTGATTTTCAATTCTATATATTTATAGTTAAGATATTAAGTTTATTATAACTTTTCTTTTCTGTCAGTGTAATTTTACTGTGTCTTTCTAACGTTATCATTTATGTGAACAGCAAAATTTATCGATTTTTATTAGTTGATAATTGTACATACGATAGAATAACCTAAAGACAGCGTGGTGTCAGTCTGGCGACTATTTTGAGAAGTTTCGTTTCAAATTTCAAATACAACATTAATGTATGATGTGATAAGTTATTTAAATTATTTTGTAAAGATTTTGAAAAAAAATAATCCATTTCTTATTTAGTATCTTTTTCTAATAAACGTTAAAAATCAAATAAAAATTCTTTATTATTTTTCATTGTTATTATGCATTTTCACAATTTCGAATAAGCTTCTATGAATAACCTTCACAGTGGCATCATCGCAGTACTCTTAGTAAAGTTTATTTAATATAATATTTTTTGTCTATTATATCGACTTCAATTCATAGTTGCTATTAAATTTTCGGATAAGGTGGACATAAGTATACTTATATTCTGCTTTTTACCTTATACGAGAACTGAATTACAACAATGAATTTGAGTTACAATTTGCACTAATTACATTCTTGTTTTCAGGCGACAAGCAAAATTACAAATTAAAAATGCGACTGAACAACATGATTCGCGCGATAATATTAATGAAGTAATCGAAGCAGTTGAAATTATTGAATACGCTAACTTAATAGAAGATGACGAAAACGCTTGTATCAGAGTTCAAAATGCTACTTGCGATAACAAAAATAATTATGACGTGTCATATCCTGTCAACAGTGAAATCGAAATGGTTTCTGATGAAAATCAACAAATAAGTACTAATTATGAAGGAATTAGCATAGGAAATGAAAACATTTCGATTTCAAAAGAGAATTGCACAATTACTGCTATAGATAATATATCTCAAAATGAGGCAACTGCAATTGCTAACGTTTCTGATGATTTCTTAAATGAGTTAAATATCAAGGGCAGAAAAATAGTCGATGTTGATTATTTTTTGAAAGCTTTTGTTAATCTGTACAGAATACATTCATTAAGTAAATGTCATAAGGTTGATCTAAATGCAACGGAGTCTGTAGATAAAGGTTTAGGAACAAAAATATTTTTTGAATGCAGAAATTGTAAATTTCAAAAATGGATCTCTTCCGAACAGGAAAAGCAAAAAAGTTTCCCGATCAACAGAATGAGTGTACTAGCAACGTTGGTTAGTGGTACAGGTTATGAAGGTATACGGCAACTATGTGCAGGAATGAATATATCATGCATGTCGACCTTCACGTATATAAAGCTTAGAAAATTATTAGTACCTATTATAGAGCAAGCAGCTATGGACGAAATGAAAAAAGCGGGTGAAATAGAAAGAAACATTGCAATAGAAAAAGGACACGTTATCAATGGAATCCCGTGGATAGAAGTTGAAGGAGACGGCGGATACGGTAAAAGAAGTTATAGATCTGGTAAATATGATTCCTTGCTTTGTGTCGGTGTTATTATCGGCGTTGAAACTAAAAAGGTTCTCTCTGTAGAAGTACGACAAAAATTTTGTTTGACATGCTTCAAAGCAGCAAAACGTAAAGTAAAACCACATGCGCATAGGTGTTTCAAGAATTGGAGTTATAACAAAAGTTCTTCCAGTATGGAAACCGACTGTATTTTAAAAGGCTTCCAGAAGAGTGTAGAAACACATAATTTAATATATAAAATATATATTGGTGATGGAGACAGTGCAACCTACAAATCTTTGATAGATAATGATGTTTATGGAAAGTATGGTGTCCGTGTTGGTCGACTATATTGTTATAATCATTTGTTTAGGAATATGTGTAATAAAATTGTCGACTCTTCAAAAGGCAAAATCAATAGAGGCAAAGTGACTGGTAATATTTTAAGTTTTCGAAACTTTATTAAAAAATCAGCTTTCAGAGTTCGCAAGGCAATAATGTTTCATGTAAATAGACGAATAAAAGATAACTGCTCAGAACAAGAAAAAGTACAAGAATTACAACGAGATATTTTAAATGTTGTAAATCACATTTTTGGACAACATAATCATTGTAAGAGTCGAGGCTTAAGTTGCACTGCAAGAAAACAGGAAAAAAATTGGATCCCTGTTTTAAAAGCTTGTAATATTTATGAAACAATAAAAGATGCAGTTACAAGACTTAGCTGCTTTACGAAAAGCTTATTACGTAAAGTAACAACGAATGCTTCAGAAAATTATAATTCGAGAGTTGCGAAAGTTATTGATGGAAAACGCAAAAATCACGCTTTTGCGGATTCTTATTATACAAGATGTTTAACTGCGGCAGTACAATATAATACTGGAGCAGTATACACAACACTAAGTAAATATATTCCGGAAGATCTTGATGTTGCTATTCATCTAGAGGAAGAATACACAGCTAAAGTACTCGGGAATAGAGTATTAAGGGAATCAAAAGGTAGACCAAAGAAAAAATTTCTTTTGGAGACGATGACAAACATTATGGAGATAACCATCAAGAGCCAGATGTATCAAAGGAAGTATATGATGAACTAGTTGATGCTCATTTCCAACAGTTAGAAATAGATAGGGACAATCGAGAAGAAATTGAACGAAATACAGTAAAACAGAACGAATCCGACGAGTGGTATGAGCGGAGAAGGAAGCTATTGACGGCATCTAAATTTGGTATAATTTGCAAAGCAAGAGATACAACATCCTGTAGAGTGAATGTTACGAGTATATTATACCCTGTTCCATTAGATTTACCTCAGCTACAGTATGGGCATGAAATGGAAAAAATCGCTATTCCTCTAGTAGAAAAGAAAATGAACATTAAAATCGAGCCAGCTGGTTTATTGATCGATATTGAGAAACCATATTTAGCCGCAAGCTTAGATGGAAAGATAAGTGAAGATGGAATGATTGAAATAAAATCGCCGTACGTCGCCCGAGATTTGACACCTTTACAAGCTGTAAAACAGATAAAAATTGTTAGAGATATTTTTCAGCTTACAAATATAAAAAGTTAAATAGAAAACATAATTATTATTATCAAGTTCAAGGATCACTTCATGTAAGTGAAAGAAAATATTGCTTATTCATTCTGTACACACCAAAAGGCATTCACATCGTAAGGGAAGAATACGACAGACAATTTTGGGAATTAAAAATGGAACCGAAGTTAACCAGATTTTATATGGAATGTTTATTACCAGAAATCGTTGATAGTCGCGTACGTAGAAACATGCCTATCAAAGAACCGAATTATATTATAAATGCTCTAAAGAAAAAGAAGATCGAATTGCATCTCAACTTGCCCAAGAAAAATTAAAAAATAATAACAGGGTTAAAGAAATGTCAGAAAAAAAAAAGTCTAAAAACGAGAAAATCGATATAACTGTGATTGAAAATGAAAATACGCATGAAATAACCTACTGTATCGATAGTGTAGGGGAAACTCATGCGAAAGCAGTTTTAAAACCGGCTCAATCTAAAGTGAAAAAGAATTCCATAATTAATAAAATGAGAAAGGAATTACAAAAAATATCTAATATTCGATCACGAAAGAGAAAAAATGATGAATCAACTTCAAACCTAAATATGAAAAGACTAAATTTAACAAACCACCACAATATATCTGAACATAAAGAAAGTTGTAATGATCCACATTCTGGTTTGAGTAATGAGGAATGTCAAGCAGACATTGATATATGTAATTCAGCAATAAATATTAATGATGTTATTTCAAATATAATGGACATTAATGACATGTTAGACGACTCTACTATT
The DNA here is from genome assembly GCA_036365515.1 of Torymus aiolomorphi. Taxonomy (NCBI): domain Eukaryota; kingdom Metazoa; phylum Arthropoda; class Insecta; order Hymenoptera; family Torymidae; genus Torymus; species Torymus aiolomorphi. The sequence continues at coordinate 85,119,870 of CM070874.1, read as the reverse complement.
GAAACATTTATGAAAATAGTTAGACGTCATTTACCTGATTTTGAAATTCACGTTGTTCAACATTTTGCTTATTTGAATTTACTGAAACCTCCAAGTAAAATGAAACATATTCAAATTGTGGGAGGTAACCGATATCATCATTGGATATGTATATATTTTAATGGATGTAATTTGTTTATTTATGACAGTCTCAATCGCTTAGAATACGAATTTCTGCATGAAGATGAAAGACAGTATCTACAAAGACGGTATAATTACATTAAACCAGATAATATAGTATTTATTCCTGTGACAAGACAACCAGACTCACTCAGTTGTGGCGCTTATGCAGCTGCGTTTGTTACTGAAATAGCTTTAGGTACAGACCCATCGGTGATAAATTATTCTCAAAATGCTTTGGTAATGAGACAACACTTAGTTAAGGTAATAAGCAATCGCCAATTACAATGTTTTCCTCGAGCATGGCATACACAATAATTGCAGGTATTTATATTATATTGTATGCAGTAGTAGTAGTAGTAATTTATAGGTAGTTTGACTATCTATCAAGGAGCGTGGGACCGCACCGAAGGCAAGTATAGAAAATTAGTATTTACTTATTAAAAAGTAAAATTTAATGTAGAAGCATGCCTTTCTTTGAATTATTTTTTTCTGAACTTATTAATCAGCATGTAATAGCATGATATGAGCGCATGCTTTCAATATTTTAACAAAGTACCATTGATAATTATATACACATAAAAGAAGCCTGTCTAGTGCAGGGGTGGAGGAGGGTATCTTATAGAAGAATTCTATAAATATATAAATATGCTAATATAATATGAAAGAACTGAATACAGTTATATATAAGTGGAAACCCACTCAAATCATACAGATGATTAATTCAAAAACTGTGAATGATTGATTGTTAATACTGAAAGCATTGCATGTATAGACATAATGGAAGTCCTATTGGACGAAAAACAGTAGTGTTTTATTTATAACAGAAGTCCGTTGATTTGAAAGATTCATGACAACGGGGGTGGAGGCGGGTGTACTATCCCATAAAAATTTATTATGTATTATCTTTATATAAACCAGATTAAGTTGCTGTCATCGATCACTCCCAAGAAATTCAATTTTTTTGTTGTTAATTTATGAACAATTTAATTAGGTAAGATGCATTATTTATAATACTTGTTACACACACTGATAAATCCATTTTTTATAATTTTATTGCAGGTTATAGGTGCAAGCAAGGGTGCATTATTATGTATACCAAATTCCAATGTAAACAACATTTTTAAATTTCCATCAGCAATATACACATATGAATAAGATGAGAAATGAACCAAAGTAATAATGATACAAATTAAGTAAGTGTTACGTATGCCTGTGCGTGTGTTGTTTTGTTTACAAATTATGTGGTTTACAGTATAGATTTTATTTTTATATATATATATATACACACACACACACACACACATTTTGTACAAAGTGTCAGTTTGGGAAGCTAGGGTTTCGATGCTCAGAGCTCGAGGCGCTTGACGAAAGAAATAAACCCCTCTCTGGGTACCGAAACTCTTGCGGATTCCCAAACTGCCCAATTGCAATATAGTGCAAACTTCCCAAAGTGCCGAAAATCTTCCAAAACTGACGCGGGCTTCCCGAACTGCCTAATTCCTATGCGTATATATCAAAATTTCTTCTCGAACTGACAGATTACACTATATATATGATGAATATCGGATGAAATATCAGATATTTGATGTGAAGTGAGCAGCAGTTATTTTTTGCAATTTTTTTTGAAAATCAAAGTTTTGTCATACTATGAAGCAATCAATCAGAGACTTTCAAAATGGATCACAACAAAAATACTAGCACATTCTAAAAGTAAAATGCTAACTTTTTTCCAATCAATGAACTATACAAAAAATTTTTAGATTTTGCGTAAAAAAAAAGACAAAAGTTTAATTTTCACCAAACATAGCAACCCTAGCGGAAATGAAAAATGTTAATAAAAAAAAAAAAAAAAAAAAAAACTGAATAACTGTGAATAACTGTAAATAACTGTAAATAACTGAAAATAACTGAAAATAATTGTTTGGGTTTGAGACGTAATAATAACGGTTATTTTCAGTTATTTACAGTTATTTATTGTTATTTACTGTTATTTACAGTTATTGCTAGCTACTTACAGTTGTATACTATCTTCGGTTTTGTAAAATAATAATTGTTGAAATGATGGTACTGATAAAAGTTATTAACAGTTTTTTTATAGTTATTTACAGATATTTACAGTTTCTTAGAGTTATTTATAGTTATTTACAATTTTGTTGGTGCGAAATAAAATTGTTATTATAGCTAAAAACTTAAGTGTGTATAACTGCAAATATCCGTAAATAACTGTAGATAACTGTAAAAAACTGTTAATGACTGTAACTAACTGCAAATAACTGTAAATAACTGAAAATAACTGTAACTAACTCTAAATAACTGTAAATAACAGCAAAGAACTGTAAATTATTGTTAATAACTGTTCTTAGTACTTTTTTTTCTATAATTGTTAATTCACAAAAGTGTGACTAACTGTAAGTAATTGTAAAGATCTGTGAATAACTGTAAGTAACTGTAAATAACTGAAAATAAGCATTATTTAGGTCTAAAACCAAACAATTATTTTCAGTTATTTTCAGTTATTTTCAGTTATTTACAGTTATTCACAGTCATTCATAAAAACGATTTCCACTAGGGAAAAATAATAATTTTTCATGTAGCATAATTTTTGTAATTATTGAAATATTGATCTACAATGTTACAAAACAATTTTTTTTCACAAAATACTGCAAATTCTAAAAGTTTAAGCGATTTTTAAATTTAGAGATGCTCACTTTACATGAAATATTCCAGATATAAGAAGAACATTGTATTATATGAAATAATAAATGTACGAATTATAATTTATGAAAACCATTGTTTTTTCATTGTTGCCTTTAGCTTTGTTACTTCTTTTTTGTAGCTAGGTCAACAAGGACAAGGACCAAGTTAGGAAGTGGAACAACCGCCACGCAAGAATTTCGTCGCTGACAGTCAATGCCAGGGAGAACCATCGCCAGGAGGTAAATTGTCATCTTACTTATATGTAGCTGATATCTTTTTTGTTTATTTGAACACCCTCCATTATTATAAAAATTCTTGAAAATTCGATCTTTGAGGGCCAATCCGTGGAATATGGAGTAAAATAAAATTTAAAACACTTCCATATAAATTATACTCATGCTGAGGATAATTTATATGGAAGTGTTTTAAATTTTATTTTACTCCATATTCCACGGATTGGCCTCAAAGATCGAATTTTCAAGAATTTTTGTAGCTGATATCCTTCCTTTCTTTCATATTATAAGGTCAGTGGAGTGCTCCGGTGCAGTATAGCCCTTTAACGCTACAATTGCAGTTTTTGAGTACTCAATATTCAAGAAGTGCCAATTGACGAAAACAAGATGAAACTTACTCAAAATTCATACCCGACTACTTTGGGGTATGTTTTTCGATTGGTCCGAGCCAAAATTCCGAAAATTTTGAAAAAACCACTAAATTTTAGATTTAAATAAAAAAGGATTTTTGATACATTTTTTTCGAACGTTATTTTCACTTTAAAGCACCTGTTATTTTGCCACAAAACCTATCAAAATCGTGCAATTGGACCTCGAACTTAAAAAATATGGACTTCAAAAATTAATTTCTTGTTTCCTAATTTAAAATGGCGTCCAAAATGGCGCAAAGTCAAGTTAAACTTTCATTATTTTTTAACTCACAGAGGATCAATTTTTGAAAAAAATTTTATAGAACAAAAAGTGTTGAGAATCATGTAAAAAATACGTATGAATTTTTCATATTTTTTGGAGATGTTTTGAGTTTTCGAAAAAACTTCTATATCCAAAAATCCAAAAACTCGCAAAAAATTCTGAAAAAATTCATACTTATTCTTCGAATAATTTTAAGCATTTTTTGTTCTATACAACTTTTTTCCTAAAATTGATCATTATCGTTTAAAAACCATAAATATATAAAATTAGCAAAAATAACCGATTTCTTCATTTTTTATGGTTTTTAAACGATAATGATCAATTTTAGGAAAAAATTGTATAGAACAAAAAATGCTTAAAATTATTCGTAGAATAAGTATGAATTTTTTCAGAATTTTTTGCGAGTTTTTTGGATTTTTGGATATAGATGTTTTTTTGAAAAACTCAAAAACATCTCCAAAAAATATGAAAAAATTCATACGTATTTTTTACATGATTCTCAACACTTTTTGTTCTATAAAATTTTTTCCAAAAAATGGTCCTCTGTGAGTTAAAAAATAATGAAAGTTTAACTTGACTTTGTGCCATTTTGGACGCCATTTTAAATTAGGAAACAAGAAATTAATTTTTTGAAGTCCATATTTTTGAAGTTCGAGGTCCAATTGCACGATTTTGATAGGTTTTGTGGCAAAATAACAGGTGCTTTAAAGTGAAAATAACGTTTGAAAAAAAAATGTATCCAAAAAATCCTGTTTTTTTTATTTAAATCTAAAAATTTAGTGGTTTTTTCAAAATTTTCGGAATTTTGGCTCGGACCAATCGAAAGAACATACCCCAAAGTAGTCGGGTATGAATTTTGAGTAAGTTTCATCATGTTTTCGTCAATTGGCACTTCCTTGAATATTGAGTACTCAAAAACTGCAATTGTAGCGTTAAAGGGATAGTGTATTGGCCGTAAGATCTCATTCAAAAATTTAAGACAAATAATTTGGTCGTATAATTCATCAAAAACAGTAATATTCTGCAGTACTAAGAGTAAAAAAATATATAAAATGTTTTTTGGAACTGTGAAGAAAATTTTACATCGATTTTAGAACATTTTAATAATCATTTTTTCACTTTTTAGCATGACTGTACGCCGTATTTCACAGTTTTTATGCTATATTTCAGAAAATATTCTCGAAAAGGACATTTAAAAAAATGGAACTTTTTATCTAACATACATTGACGATACACGAACTTTGAAAGCTATGACACTATGGCATCTATGTTTTTTTTAATTTAGTTGCTAACTTTGAAAATTCCCATAAGGCTAATGTTAAATTTAAATGCAATAATTCCGTAACCATTCTCGTAAAGCCTCTAAAATTTTGCACAGCTATTTATATTTATGATATTTAAGGACGTTCTCCGAGAAAACGATGTTCTTGTAATTTTCCTGAAACTTACAGAGAACGTTTGATTTGTTGTGCTTAATACATGCTTGAAAGCCCCACGTCCATAGCGGTATTCAAAATAGAAATATTTAACTTCAAAGTTTTTGTGTTAACACGGGATCCCTATCTAAGCTAGTTTTAAAATTACATTTTAATTTACTATAAAAAAAGTTTTCTTTGTGTTTTTTTTTTCAACCGTAAACCATAACACTAGAAATCGAGAGGAATAAAATGGTATAATTTTCAATATAGCAAGCGATATTAATTTCAGAGATATAGCAATGTAAACAAAAACTCCCATGTTATTTGTATATCTATATATAGTCACCCTATGTAAATGCTATTTATTTAAATATCATATTGACACCTTTTATCTTACACTGACTTTTTTTTTTATTTTTGGAGTAATGTATAGAGACTCATGAAGGGTTTTCATTATAAATAATATTTTAAAATCACAATTTTCGCGATATTAATGAATTTGAGTCGAAGAACGTCCTTATTGACTATCAAATTTTTAACAACTTGTCACTATTTTCGTCTTATATAGTCAGTACAATCTTAAATGTGTGAACGATATATTAGTGAGTAAGCTATGCCTGTTATAGTAAAACAAATTCTGTGTACTCTTAGAAGTAAAATTAATCTCCCTAAAATAACACTTTTTACAAAAGTAAAACTTTGGCGAGTATAAGTAGTGTATTTGTAATCTCTCTCTCCCTCCCTCTCTCTCTCTCTCTCTCTCTCTTTCTCTCCTCTCTCTTTCTCTCCCTCTTTCTCTCCATCTGTCTCTCTTTCTCCCCCTCTCTCCCCAAAAGAATATCATAGTTTAAAACAAACACATGAAAGAAGTGGAATCAATTTTTATTATTTTGTATGGACAAGTATATTTTTGTAACATAGAAATATGGAATTATTATTTTTATAACAAAAAATCGTAAGTACTACTAAAAATAAACTCATGAAACTGGTGGAATCAATTAAGTGCAGGCAAGTCAATTATTATAATAATGAGAATTTTTAAAATAAAATTTGTTTAATATATATTTACTATAAAAAGCCGAGACAAATACTTCTCGGACGAGACAAATACTTCTCGACGAGACAAATAATTCTCGGTTTTGTGTGTCTCGACGCCGAGACGTTTTTAGAATCAAGCCCCAGAAATAGGAACGAAGCGGCAAGGCACGACAAGAGCAAGGTACGACACAGTGATTACGTAGATTGTCCCTACAAAAATATAAACAAAGCTTGTCGGCTTGGTCGGTGCGTGCATGTGCTGTCTGTGCTGTGTATACTTGCTCGTGCTGGCTGCTGCGGGTTTGCAGGTGTACCGTGGTCATGGCAGAAGCTTGGGTCTGTGATGTTTGATGTGCCGAGCCGAGGTGCGTGGATTCTGTGGGCAGTGCGACGACGATTCCCAGCGCAGAAGGGAGATACTCACGAGGGCTATCCGCGGCGATGATAAGAGGCGTAAACCGACTTACAGTTTGCCCCTGTACGATATGAAAGTGAGTGCTATAATAATATGTCCAACACTTTATAATTGTTTTGTACAATATTTTGTAGAATTTTAATATTAAATTTGGTTTCATAAGTGAAAAGTGTTATAAAAAATTGAAGTACTTCATTAGATAAGGTACATTTATTGTATTGAAGATAAAGTGAACATGTAGTTATGAATAATATGTTTATTATTAATTATAATATGAATCTATTTTTCTGATCTATGAGTTTACAACAAATTCGAGGTTAAAAATGAGTGATGTTTGCATCGTTGGAATGCAACGAAACAATGTTTTACAATTGATGAAAATTATATAAAGCAATGACAATTTTGTTTAAACCGTTGTCATAGAGTTATTTTACACTATAAAACTTTAAATCTACGTGCAAAATTAATGGTAATTAATATAACTTTGAAATAAAACCAAATTCTTTTTATTTCCTTGCACTGGAACGTTGCAAACTTCAGACCCATAGTTAAAAGTGATAAACGCTTCTGCTCTGTGACAGATTATCCAACAGATTTGAGTTTTATTATCGATTTATTATTTGTTTTAATTATATCTTGACAGTCTATGCATTTGTATTTAATTATTACGACACTACTCTTAATGTTATGATTTTTTGAACTTTTTACGACAGGAACATATTTTTTCCATCTGTCGGACGTTCAACAACAGTCCATTATTATTATAATAACTACAGATTAACTTTGTAGCTATCTTCAATGTAATAAATGTACCTTATTTGATAAAGTATGACAATTTTTGACTTATGAAACCAAATTTAATATTAAAATTCTACTAAACATTCCATACAACTAAAATTACTTATATCTCCACCTCTTTGGCCATAATCTTCTCAACATAAAAGAAAATTGTAGTACTTCATCAGAGGTGCATTATCTCAAAGCGTCACCACGTCTATGTTATCATAACGCATACTTACTTTCAGATTGAATCAGGAAAAGATGCTCAAGAAGAATTTGGATGGAAACTTGTACATGGTGATGTTCTTTGGTCTCCAAGAAAAGGAAGTTACTACCGGTTCTTTTGGGATCTGGTATCCAAGTATTCTTCATGACTCTCATCCAGTCTTTCAATGATGTTTATTATGTTGATAAGTGATTATGTTTATTAAGTTGATTTTATTTGTTTGTTACATCAGATATTAATTTTATAATTTTGTACAAAATATAAAAGTGCATTTGTGCCTGGTGTGGAAGGTGATTTACCGTATGAGACATTTTTCGCACGAGCAAAGCGAGTGAGAAAAGTCGAATGTGGTAAAAATAACCTTACACACGAGTTTTATACAGTATTTTATACTACCAGAGCTTAAAAGCCATGTCAAAGTTGCAGTTTTTAGGTTATAGTGGTATAAAAGAATTTTGAAATTCGAATCCTGATAGAATAAATATTATTTTCTTTGTTTTTTAGGTTTTGGATGACTTAGTTTCCTCTCTCCAGCAAATACAGCCTGAATGATGATGTGTGCTTTGGTTTTGTATTATAGCTGGTAACAAGTAGTAAAGCACAAGTCACATTATTAGTTGGCAGGAAATTGGGTGTACATATTACACCACAACAAGTAAAGGTCAGCATTATCAGTGAAGCACAAGCTAATGTAATAATCAGGAGTAAGAAAGTTAATGTCAATAAAGGTGAAGTTAGTGGTGAAATAATAAATATCTCGGGTACAATGGATTACCATCAAGCAAACATTGATTACCATCAATTTTCAGTTAGCTTCCGGAATATGAAACTGAAAAAAATCAAAAGAGCTGAAAAGAAGGGTACTGAGTCAGTTATGGATGAGAAGTTTGCTCTTCTATTTCAATCCCAATTCAGTGTAGGAGGAGGGGAACTTGTATTCCAGGTTTGTTAAACTTTTTAAATAAGCCATTTAGAATAATTTTATATTGAAAATTCAATTCTTCATCATGATTCAGGTCTGGTCAATGAGTTTGCCGGTTGTAGTCATAGTTCACTGTAACCAAGAATCACATGCATGGGCAACAGTCACGTGGGATAACGCTTTTGCAACACTCATTCGTGATCCATTTGTAGTGCCTGAAAAAGTTCCTTGGCCTAAAGTCGCGGAAGCACTAAACATGAAGTTTAAAATCGTAACGGAAAGGGCACTGACGGACGATAATCTACGATTTTTAGGAGAAAAAGCGTTCAGAGGTGGTCCTCCAGGTTGCCAGGATTTGTCAAACTTAATGCTAAGTTGGTTACAGTTCTACAAAGAGACTCTACACGAAAGAAATTTCACATTTTGGGAATCGTTTTACGCCGTCATGAAGCTTACAAAGGAACATTTACGGGGACCCTAGAATGACGGATACATTTTGGGCTTTGTTAGAAAGAAGCAGGCAGAGGAAACACTGGCGACCTGTGTTAAGCCTCTCATCTTAATACGTGCCAGGCTGGAGCAGACCGATGGGCGGTCAAACACCCTCGCATTCATCAGTCATCGGCGTGGGCCCCGGCAGTCAGGGCGGCCCTGGTGGTAGTTACCCAGCGACGCCGTCCAAGATGTTACAAGCCCACAGTCCCGACTCATCAGTGACGAGAGACACGCCGTCCGTAGTCTCTAGGTCAGTATCTTGCATGTAGCCGACGAAACATTAATCTGTTACACGAAGAAAAAAGATAGTAATCGCTATAGTAATTCGCTATAGTAAGAAATACGATTAACCAGGTGATATCCTACATCGATATGTAACTCAATGAGAAATCATTTCTTAGAGTTAATCTTGTTTTCAATTTTGTATACGAAAAGTCTGCCTCCTAGTGTTCATTGATTAATAATTAGTATTACTATCATTTTTCTTTGTGGATAATAAACGAACTACCTTTTTCGGTATACGGTATCGCGTTAAAAAAAATATCCGAATTGTTTTGTCTGCGACAATAATTAGTTATATTTTTGTAAATTATAACTATTACGAAAATCACATATGGTTTTTCGGCCTTTTTTATTATTAAATATCTTCTCATTAATTAACTTTATTTATTATAAGGTTTACACTTTTGTACTTTTATGAATTGTATTTTATCAAAAGTAAAATTATGATCCCATGGCGTACCGAAAAATTAGACGGAACCATTTAAGTCCGTGAGTGCGAGAGAGAGATTCTTTCGTGAATCTAATTTTTTGGAACGCCATGGGATCATAATCTTACTTTTGATAAAATACAATTCATAAAAGTACAAAAGTGTAAACCTTATAATAAATAAAGTTAATTAATGAGAAGATATTTAATAATAAAAAAGCTTTCTCTTCGAGAGGATCAACGAATGATGTAAAAAATTTTTAGCAACTATAATCAAATTTTTCTAAAAATTTTGAATTTTCATATTTTATTAAAATAGCTTAAAATGAAATTTTCGTATTGATTGCAATTTTGTGATAAAAATTTTGCAGCCATCCAAGAAAGTTCGCAAGAAAAGGAATGTTGCTATAACCGGTTCTTTTGGGATCTGGTATCCAAGTATTCTTCATGACTCTTCTTACCTAGGTGTGGAAGGTGATTTACGGCATAAGACATTTTTTCCATGAGCGAAGCTAGTGAGAAAAGTAGAATGAGGTAAAAATAACCTTACACATGACTTTCATACAGTCTTTTATACCACAAGAGCTTAAAAGTCATGTGAAAGTTGCATTTTTTAGGTTAGAGTGGTATAAAAGAATTTTTAAATTCGAATCCTGATAGAATAAATATTATTTTCTTTGTTTTTTAGCTTTTGCATGTCTTGGTTTTCTCTCTCCAGGAAATACAGGAGCCTCAATGTCGTGTGCTATGGTCTCGTATGGTTGTATTGGTGTCAACAGAAGGTTACACTTCAGCTATAATTTTTATAAAAGTTTTGGTTGGAATAATTGGAAATCGAATGTTTTTTGGGTCTCCAAGAAAAGGAATATTACTACCGGTGCTTTTGGAATCTGGTATCCAAGTATTCTTCATGACTCTTCTTACCCTAGGTTTGTAGAATTAAATTGTTCAATTCGAATCTTTCAATGATGTTGACTATGTAAAATCTCGAGTTGTATCATACTTATTTGTAATACCAAATATTAATTATATATTTTTGTACAAAATGTAAGAGTACATTGTGACTGGTGTGGAAGGTGATTTACCGCATGAGACATTTTTTGCACGAGCGAAGCAAGTGAGAAAAGTCAAATGTGGTAAAAATAACCTTACACAGGAGTTTCATACAGTATTTTATACCACGAGAGCTTAAAAGTCATGTTAAAGTTCCAGTTTTTAGGTTAGAGTGATATAAAAGAATTTTGAAATTTGAATCCTGATAGAATAAATATTATTTTCTTTGTTTTTTAGGTTTTATCATGACTTGGTTTCCTCTCTCCAGCAAATACAGGAGCCTAAATGATTGAGATTCACACCATCACATCTTCAACTCATATCAAAACAACTAACTTAAACTACAAACAATTAAAGTTATCTATGAAAATAAGATACAGTCTATATAGTTTGGTAATATGTTTGCGTGGTGATTTCTCAGAATAATGAACCATCACTTAATGTATTAAAATACTTGATAATTCATTCTTTGACGCATTGACATGCAATGTAATTGATCAATTTTTAGTTTCTTTTTATGTTAATATCGTATTTCTTGTGTGTGTGTGTGTGTGTGTGTGTGTGTCTGTGTGTGTGTGTGTGTGTGTGTGTGTGTGTGTGTGTGTGTGTGTGTGTGTGTGTGTGTGTGTGTGTGTGTGTGTGTGTGTGTGTGTGTGTGTGTGTGTGTGTGTGTGTGTGTGTGTGTGTGTGTGTGTATATATATATATATATATATATATATATATATATATATATATATATATAAAAACTTCCTTTATTTTAGCCATTTATACTCTGTATTAAACAACACTTTTATCTAAATATGCAAAATGATCTGTATTTTTTATTGACATAAAAGTCCACAAATTTATTTCACTGGAAACGTCATAGTTTTATGTTACAAAAGTAAGTTATTTCATAAATAGCCGATATGTCTTTCTCTATGGTAAAATATTCATTGTTTATTAACATTTTCTGACGTACACTATGAAGTCATTGCAGGAATTCTTGTCGTATTGAAAACACGTTTTATACTGCATATTTTTATCATACTGTACAGTCCATTATAAATTCAAAATTTCCCTGTAATTAAAAGCTGTCAAGATGTTCACTGATATTGTTTACTGAGACACATCATCAATTTATTTTGAAATACAATTTTGAATAAATTTACTTATTTATCCACTTCTTTTATTTTAGCCATTTATACTCTGTATTAAACAACACTTTTATCTAAATATGCAAAATGATCTGTATCTTTTATTGATATAAAAGTCCACAAATTCATTTGACTGGAAACGTCATAGTTTTATGTTACAAAAACAAGTAATTCACAAATAGCCGATATGTCTTTCTCTATGCTAAAATTTTCATTGTTTATTAACATTTGCTCACATGCAATATGAACTCATTGCAGGGATTCTTGTCGTATCGAAAACATGCGTTATACTGCATATTTTTATCATATACTATACTATACAGTCCATTTGTAATTTAAAATTTCCTTGTAAAAAAGCAGTCAAGATGTTCACTGATATTATTGCTTACTGAGACACTTCATCAATTTATTTTGAAATACATTTTTTAATAAATTCACTTATTTTTTATCCACTTCTTTTGTTTTAGCCATTTATGCTCTGTATTAAATTAAGGGGGTCTTACACCTAGTGGCTTTCCAGCCTAAAAATTGCTAAAAGAGAAAGAAAAATGTTGTTTAAACCACATACAATATATATCCAAAAATATGCACAATTTCTGATAAAATAGCCCAAGACATAATCTGTAGACCAATTTTATTCAGAGATAGCATTTCCAATTTTTTTACTTTGGCGTAACTTTTTATGAAAACTACTGCATCAATTTTAATGGGAGAGGGACCAAATTACTTAAAATCCATCCAGTTATGGCGGAACGAGTTGGAAATATAAGATTTTTGGACAAGAATATTTTTTTTTTTATGAAAACTACTTTTTATTCATGAATTTTATGAATTTTCATGTTTTTTTATGGTTTATAGCATTTCTAAAATAGTTTTTTCCAAAAATCTTATATTTTCAACTCGTTCCGCCATAACTGGATGAATTTAAAGTAATTTGGTCCCTCTCCCATTAAAATTGATGCAATAGTTTTCATAAAAAGTTACGCCAAACTTTCAAAAATGACATTTTGAGAAATAAGCCTGTAAAGAAAAGTATCATAAAACTTCTCTTTCTCTTCAATCATTAGGTCCCTCATTTGTTCTTCTTTTAAAAACTCACTTTCCTACATCTGAGATCAGTTTCTCCACAAGAAATTGTCATATTAGAAACCTAGCATCTTACATGTATTAGTCGTCTACTCTTATCCGAATGATATTCCTTCGATTCAAGTCATTTAATTCTAACAATCTGTTCTTCATGTTTTTATTTCTAAACCATCTAATGTTAAATAACTTTTACAGACATTGTACTTTCTTATATTATTAGTTATAATGCTCAGAATTAAAAAGAATATGTAGCAGATGTTATGGAATATAATATCACAATTGAATCTTGAAAAGATCACTTTCATGGTCAAAAGTATGTAGAAGCCGCTGAACCACTTTCGCATTGACCACTTGAGCATATATATTTATGTATTCTACACAATAACTATCTTGCATTTAATTGTTTATTCTACACCTCTTGTATATGTTGTAAGCAAACTTGCCACTTAAATGTTTAAGTCGATTTAGACACTTATTACAACATCCAACTCCTTGGAATCAAATATGGTTTTCTTGGAGCAAGATAAACTCAATGAATTCAATTTTATCTTTCTAATAAACACTTTATTTTGTAACTGCTCTTGTACTACATTAAGTAAAATCTTGTCAGAATATGTGTTTGATTTTCACATAATATTGTCTTGAATTGTAGATACTTTTATTTTTGTTTTGTAATTTAGCCAAATTTCAACAAAACTGCCACTGCAATCTTACTTAAATCACTTATAATAACTTTTCAAATTACACCCACACGTACAATCAGATTTTTCACTTACAATTGTACTTAATACAAATTATGAAAAGAATGAAAAAAGCTGTATAATAAAGCAAAAAACTGTATAATAAACTTTTGAAAGAACATTGATATGTATATCCTTCCAGCATAAGCTGTTAGTTATTTATATTGTTGTGATGCTGCAGTGCACTGTATTGTCAGCCAGCAGACATGTTTGTATACATATCTATAGGAGCATGGAGTATAAATACAAAAGAGTGTATTCACATGGTATGTTCATTACACTCTCTACCATTAACAGTCACTTTACGAGAACTAAGTTGTCACAATACGTTTTCATTTCAAATTCAACAGAATACTTTATTTTACATTTATGAAATTCTGAAAATAAATTTCATTACGTTCTACTTATCGTCTTTCTCATATAACTTAGATAATATTATTTGATGTTTTAAAAAACATTGTGGTAAATATTTTTCTATCGGTAGTCTAGAAATGAAAAAATAATACAAAAAAACGAAAACCAACTTTTCGTTATCTTTACAATAACAACCCTTATAAGGAATATCAACTAAATTTTTTGATCTTCTAATCCAAAGCAATTTTTTTAGGTTCAGAATAACATATTTAATTAAAAAATTCAATAAAAATAATTTTGATTTTTTGAACATTTTTAGGTGTAAGACCCCTTAATATTATTATTATTATTATTATATTATTTGTTAGCAAATTAATTTTCAATATTACGAAGTAAATTTAGCCCGAACAATGGGAAATGCGGCTCGAGGTGGGGGTCACCATCGGTAAAATTCACTCCTACATCCACAAAATCTACTGATAGCGCCATCTATGGTCACTTCGGAAAACGTTCAAATAGTAAATAATAAATATGAAAGGTGAAACAAAGGTTGGCAGCCCTTATTTTGTAGCTCAATCACTCAGCACTCTGCGCTGACTGTAAAACAGTCTCACCAACCTTTAAGCATAATGCCTTGGATATATTAATATTAAAATATCAAATTATACTTTTTGTTGAATTTCGATTAAAGAAGGTTGTCCGGCCCTCAGATATCTGTTTAAGATTATCCTCATCAAATTTTAGATAAATCCGATGGATATTCTAACCTGTAGACTCGTTTGAAATTTTTAAACAAGTATAAGTCATACAGACTTGTGAGATACGAACTATAAATTTGATATAATAATCTTGATAGCATTATCGAGGGCGGGACAACCTTCTTTTTCCGAACAAATTGCCATGATTTTTTTTATTACTGTTTTAGTAGATTATTACCGACCTGTCGGTAACGTAGAAATTTTCACTTCAACTCCACATCGCCTTAAAATCAAGGCTGAAAAACGCCGACCAAACCAATCAGGTTTAAAAAATATCAAATACAAGATTTATACACATTCTTTTTTTTAAGTTTTTGTTTTGTTGATAATTGTGTGATTGTTGTATGAATGAATGAATGAATGAATGAAACATGAATAAATGGTGGGGTGGATGTAACTCGACCACTACTGTTTGTTTACAAACAGTAGTGACGGTCCCACATCCGTGTAAACGAGGAGGGCATCCACCTTTTTGAACGAAGAAAGAAAGTTGAACATCGGGTATTCAAATATTTAGTATTCCTTGAACTCCAAGAAGCACTGAAATTATAGATTGCCAACTTGGCAATATTCGAAAACGAAATAGCAATGTCGGTCGTCAAAGATTCTTGGAGTAAGTGTATGTTTACATTGAAGTTCAGTGTCTGTGTGTGTGTGTGTGTGCTTGTGTGTGTATGCTTGTGTGTGTGTGTGTGTGCTTGTGTTTGTGTGTGTGTGCGTGCGTGGGTGCGTGCGTGCGCGCGTGTGTGTGTGTGTGTGTGTGTGTGTGTGTGTGTGTGTGTGTGTGTGTGTGTGTGTAAACTCTTTATATCTCGGAAACGAATCGATCTATTTTCGTCGGGCAAAGACTATTCTCTTCGTCTCGCGAAAAAAACTCGATAAATTGATATCATAAAAAAAACCATCATTTTTTTAATATAGGAAATGTTTGGCATCGATAACGGAAACCACCACAATGCCAGCAGCAATCGATACATTTTTATTCATGAATTGTGAAATTTATCTATTGGAATAGGGTAAATGTGGGTACTACCGCGGACGCTGCAATTACCGCGGATCGACAAAAAACGCTCTGCAATTTCATTTTTCATAGTATAATTCGGCATTTAATATTTATTCGATCATACAAAATATTAATTAATATAAGAAATCGTCTTAAAAAGAGAATAAAGCATGATTTGTATGAAAATACTATATTATTGTCTGGCCATCCGCGGTGATACCGTCATTTGTATACAAATACGATTGCTGGTATTACTGCGGCATTGGTCCAACGTAACCTCAAAACAGTGAAATTAAGAAGTCTACAATATATATGAGAACATTTGCCAACTGCTATGTTCTAAATGAAATATGATGTAAAAATATACAGATATGTTCATTTTTTCGGTTGTAAAATTATTAATAATATAACAAGCTCAAGATAAAATTCCGCAGTAATACCCCTGCAGTAATCCATCATACACACGGTAAAACCCCCGCGGTAATTCAATCATACCCGCAGTAATATCAGCCACAGATCTATTTTTTAGATTGCATTTATTAATTAACTATATGTTTTTTTATCATATGATAAGAGTCATTTTTGCATTTCTGATAAGTTAAAGAAGAGTTAAAAAAAGAATTCAACTTAGATCATCGAGGCAAAGCTTTTAATTCGTGTACTATAAGACGCCCGTGCTGAAAAACCGCGGTAATACCCACTTTTACCCTAGTTAAGCATAAAAATTCAATTACAAAAATTCAAAGGTAACGGAAGCAGCGAATTTTCGCGCCTATTCCTTACAGACCAATCAAAATCACTCTTTAAGTGCTTCACAACATCCGGCCATCGTTTTTTTAAGAGAGGAATATTGTAATAAATAATTGAAATCATTGGTTAAAATTCCAAATTGATCAAATATTCTCTGAGATATCAGTATTAAAAAACATTAAAAAAAATTTTTAATATCGAATATCTGGTGGTTATGATAATTTTTTTTGTATTTTTTGTGGGCAATGAATTTTTTTTTTTTTTTTTGTAAAACATAAAATTGTATAATAACAATTGCTTTTTAATGATAAAAAATAGAAAGAGTAAAAATAAAAAGTCACAAACCATTTAACACAGTCTCACCATACAAAATAAAGTATTAAATTTTAAATATTGGAATTAAAAATTAATTAAAGGAATCAGTAAATTAAGTTTGAGGAAGCTACGTGCCAATGAATTGGCAACGTTTTTTAAATGTATTTTAAAGATATTTTAGTTTTTCATTTAAAAGTAATAGCAATTAAATTCTAAGAGACACATGCTTCCTATCATTTACTCTCTATTTTATTTAATAAACACGGCGAGTCATATACGACCTTATTCACGCAGTCTGTTGCGCGTTACCCGCGAGAGGTACATTTCTCCTTCCGAAAGAATTGAAACATCAAGAAAATTTACGTCCCCCCGACTCTTCGAAATAAACATTGCCCGGATTTACGTACACGTAGCGCGGACACGTACGTGAACAAATTTATGTAAGAGGAGGAGCGAAGTGATTGAGCACGGCGATGTAAAAACTCATGCGCGCGCCGTCGGCCCATTTTACAGGATCTTAATTTTTAAAAATGGCCTCCCGCAAGAACATACCTCTTGCTGAGCGTGTGTGTGTATATATACAGACATATATGTAACGTACGTTAGTACAATCCCGCGGGAAGCGAGAGAATCGATTGTGCGAGTGCACGATGTTTGCTGTTTGTGTTAGAGAGGAAATACGGCAGTAGCGTGACTATAAGTCCGGCGGGGGGTGAAAGAGTGGAATTTAATTCGGGGCAATAAAAATTGTAGGATTGTTCGGTCGATCGTTTGAAACCAAAAGCCCGATGTTATTGGGGTCTTAACCGAATTTTATGGGATTTTCTGCGTAGATTTAAGACAATGTTCAATTGAGGAAAAGACATGTCAGAGTTAAAAAAACTGAAAAAGATTCCATAAAAATTACTATTTTTCCTTATTCGTAAGAGGAAAAAATACATTGTGCTAAGATGTTTGCAGAACATGCTTGCAGAAACGTACAAAAAATTTTCCACAGAGTTATCGTAGTTGTACTAAAATTTAGTACACTTACGGTAACAATTTTAATAAAATTTTCACTAATAAATTTTAGTATAAATAAACTAATTTTTTACGTAATACAAGTTTGTCCACCTAGTATAGTAATAAAGAGAAAAGTCACTTCTAATCTCATCGTTTTCTCCATGAGCGTCAATTATTCTTCATAAAAAATATATACTATTTCCAGAAAAGCATACAATACTACCAAACAGCTCAATAATCTGCCTCCTTATTCTGGCCCGCTAAACCCAAGTTAACCTTAATTTTCTCACATCCCCTCAACCCGTAACATCCAAACCTCCCACCATTCACTAATTCCACGCGTTTTCGTGCACCAATATAATCACCTTTCGACCAACCGCCGAGCCAGGAGGTGAAATGACGCCACGCAGATGGCGGATCGCGCGGACATTTCAGCCCCGGCCGCTGCAGCGGTTGTTCTCAGCGGGCTTGAGTTACGCGCGACGGATTACGCTCGCTGAGTAGCTTTCGATGCTCTGTGGTCACTCGGCGGACGACTTCCGCTGACGCGGAGCTGTGCGATTCGACTTCGCGATGATAAATCTACGTGTCGGCTGTGGACGTTCTTTAAAAATTACAGAGATTGGGTTACTGTGCGTCGGAGAATTTTCGCTATGATACGCCTGTGTACGTTTGCGTAATGTATTCTTTTTCTTTTTTAATAAAGGTTTGCCATTGGGATATTTGGCTCGTACTGTATAAGTTTGAATGAAACGCAAAATTTATAGCATTAAAACGGTTCTCGTGTAGCACACCTAGTAATGACCGACATGTCGCAGGTGTATCCTTTTATCTCCTCTCCGCCTTTCACACACTTCGCGAAATTTGCATATAATCATCCATCCTCCGAAGGCTCAATCCGATTATCCCCCGAAGCGCAAAAATCTAACATGTCTGCTCTCCACGCGCGTATTGTATTACGCCCGAAGTATTAAGTTCCCGGGTACTGGCAACCGGCACACCGCGCACGTGAGTATAAGGCCAAGCGTAAGGGAAGAGAATAGAACGGCTCTTGAATTTTAACTCGATCGACGTGCCGTGACGCCCGGGATTAGCACTTGTTGCTGTCCCAGTAGGTGGCGTGAGCTCCCGGGAAAAGCTCCCATCGAGGCGAGAGAGAGAAAGTGAGGTTTGGGGTCACAAAGGCTTTTTGGAATTGTATTTTGGAATGAGGGAGTCGTGAGGTTCTATACAGTTGGGAATATGCGTGATGGTGTAGGTAGGATCGTTTTTTGTAGGGGTCGTACGGTTGCTTATTCTTATGGAAAGATTTTTGATACATTTTTTTGTATATTTAGTATCAATGCTATTCTGACTCTTAGTGATTTTTTAAGCAGTTTGATATATAAATTATATAGTCATTCAATGAATCATTGTCGCGATTATTTAGCGACATTAACTGATAATTCATTGTGTTTCTTTGCTTATTTTGTGTTAGTTAATGAAATTTATTTAAAAGCTTTTGTCATCTCTTTAATTGTGATATTATGGTTAAAAAAAATAATGTAAAATAGAGCATAATAATCCCGAACCAGTCATTATGTTTTAAAAATTTATAAAATTTTTTCGATTTTTTAATGTTAGTGTGCATAAAACGTTGAACCTCTAATAACCCTATATGTATTTTATTGTTTCTTATAATGTCTTTTTCAAAATAGATTTGTCCATTAATTAATAATTTATTATCCATACATCCATAAATTAATAGCCGTTATTTGTTCATTAATTAAGGAATAGATAATCAAAATTATAACCCGTATTTCTTCTATCTTTCATGTAGAGAATCAAACTCATGATACGATAGACTAAATTTATGTTAAACTTTTTCGCAGTACTACTTCAGGAAGTGCGAAGCTCACAAAGTTTGGTACACTTAACTAGCAGGGTAAACCAAGTACATCACGAACCTTTTGCTAATGAAAAACCAATATTAACTCCATCGATATAAAATTTTCAAGAATTCTCGAGAAGAAAAAGTTGGAAGTATCAGTGTATATATAATTATATCAAATTATCGGTCTGACGAATATCAGTATTACACGAGACACTGCATAATAAGCCAGTCCATTTCAGCCAATGCTCTGTACTTCAACAACTCGCAAATGATGTCGACAAGCTTGTAGTCTTTTTATAAGTAACGAGACGTCCAGGCGTGCGGTTACAAGACGTATTGAGCAAAGAAGTTAACAATCATATGACTGGGAAGGTAGAGTCGTAGTTGAGAGCACGCGAAGAGCTCGTATATATAGAGACAGAAGAAAGGCAGAAGAGCAATGGCATATATCGATTTTCCTAATCACCGGCCTGCTTCCGAGTGAACGCGAAGACGTCGTGTCCGTCCCCTGTTATTTAAGACTATACATTTCCGATAATTTGTACTTCGAATAGGATGGTGCTAAGTGGATTGCGAATATCTGGGGTAAATCAGAACGTATGAAGCGCATATTTATGAGATGCAGGTACGGGAAGAATGTCAGTGATACGGAGAGGCGATGTAAAGACGAGCTTATTCATTTTCGATATATAGATGACGAGTTCGGTTCGTGGAAAGCATCAACTTATAGGCGAAACATTGTAGCACGATGGTGCAATGTTTTACGTAATCATGAAAGCTGCTGTTATTTCTTTGTCCGCCTATTTTTAACGGTCATTGCCTGCGAACTGGGCATTCGCAACAAACGAATAAAGATTCATTCCTGTAACAGAGTACAAACATTGATACTTAAACAGCGCAAATCTTTATATTTATAAATTCAAGTTCATTCAGAGCTCTTTTACTACCGGTCCTCCCCTAAATTTATCCTTCCACTGCCTCCTCTTTCACGTGATTTTCTCTTCCGTTTCGATTTTTTACTTCCTCTTCCTTCTTCCGCGTAAATCCCTCTCACGATCTTCATTCGCGACCTCCTCCTCTTTCGCCTTTGTGCACTTGATCTCTCTCTCCTCTCTCTCTCTCTCTCTCTCTCTCTCTCTCTCTCTCTCTCTCTCTCTCTCTCTCTCTTTCTCTCTCTCTCTCTCTCTCTCTCTCTCTCTCTCTCTCTCTCTCTCTCTCTCTCTCTCTTTTACGCGCACGAGGAAACTTGAAAGGCAGCCAAATTTCCCTGCGCCTCTGCGCATCTCTCTCTCCCTCTCTTTCTGTCGTTCTCTCTCTCTCTCTCTCTCTCTCTCTCTTTCTAGATTTCCGGCAGTGAGCTGTCGAAGCACTTTTCCGGCATCTGTCTCTCTATATCTTCGTAACTGAAGCAGAGTAAAAGCTCAGGAGGCGGAATAACGAGACACGTCCGCCAAAGAAGAATAGCCGTAGACGCTTTGGTGCATTAGTAATGAGGCGGGAATTGTTTTTTCTTTCGTCCAGTTGTCGCCGAGGTGTCTTTGAAAGCATGATACCGCGCTCGAAGTAATTGGGGTTATTAATTGCCTCAGTCGCCCGGTATATTATGTGTACCGTGTCGTGGCGCTATCGTCGAGGGCTTTTTATTGAGAGGGAGGTAGAAAGACGTTCGTTTGTCAAGCCGAGCTTTTGAGCGGCGGATAATATACGCGCGCCCGGTTAGCGAGGGGATAAAAGATTGTAAATTAAATTTTAAGGACCGTGATAACTCTTTGTTTCCGCTGAAAGAAGTATTCACGGGAGAAGAGCGGTGGTGAACTGAATGAAAAGATTTAAAAAATATATAAAAAACAATGCGGCTAAGAGGCGCTGTTTTTAATTCATGGAAAATATATGAATGATTTAAATTCTCATTTGCATTTCTTTCAATCTGATGTAACAAGTTGGAATTACAGTGTAACGACTCACAATGTGATAAAACGATGCAGCAAGATAAGCTTGTTTATTCAGTACTATAAAAGGATTGTGGCTGGATACGCGAAATACTGCAATTCTTTGAATACGTTATTTAAACAAGTGATGAAAGTAAACTCTTAATGATAATTTGAAAGACCTTTTAGCTTCTATTGCAGTACATTTACATAATATGTTGTAATTATAATTCTTCTGACGAGTATTTTTTCAAATACTAATTTCGTAATTTTTCAATAATGGGAAAAGAGTAAAAAACTTTTTAAAATGTACCTGTATTAAAGAATCATTAAATATATATTTACTTTCAGATATATGATTCAAGAATATAATTTTCGCGAAACGACATATATGATTATGTATAAATAATAAGTCATAGTTATAGAAATCCTTAACTTTCCTAGGTATTAAATTTCATAAATAATAATGGCCACATCTCACAATTGAACAGAATAGGTGTAGATAAATCCATTGAATATTATAAAATAAGCGCACTATTGCACACTTCCATCAGTTCCCGTCCCCCGCGAGTTGATATTGTTTGCTTTCAAGTAATCACATAACGTGATTGTTTGCAAAGTCTACACATACAGTCACTTCCTCAATCCTTCCCCAGCAGCACTCTGAGAACGAAATTTCTCCGCAGCAACGCATCCCCAGCCTTGTCTCGTCGGGTCATCGGGCTTGGTCAACTCAACTTGTCACGTAGACGCTGAACCGTCGAAATCGAATTAAAACGCAAGAGGGGAAATAAAGAACGTGGACCACGCCTCTCAAAGTTATATCCCCTTTAACAGCAATAAGCAACCAGGGTCCAAATTTGCCTCTGCGTCTCCTAACCCTACGGGCAAGAGTTAGGGCAAAGTCTCGAGCGAAACGTTTGAAGCGGCCTTCCGCTCAACTATTCCCATTAAGGTCAGCCGAGTAGAAATTACGCCCGAGATATTAGGGGCTAATCGGGATTGAAATTTTCACATTCGCCGCGTTTGACGACCACGCGGACCCTAATTGGACAGGGTTCTGGTTGCCACGTAAATTCGTGCAGCTTTTTTGCATAACCTGACTCTTCAAGAGACACTTCGTTAAATTTTATTCCTCGTTTCCATTCCCGAGTCTATATAACTGCAATTTAACGAACATCTCGTCGAACTCCTCTCCATTATAATCTCCTCTCCCGTACAACGATCGAGCCCGATAGAAATGTAAAAGCGGCCTGCATTCTGAAAGGTACTGCCATTACCAGCGCGGAAAATCCTTCAAAGCGAATTCCATTGATCTCGACCTAAAAGCTCCCGCGCTGAATGGGGACATCGCGTTATATCCGTGGAAAATTACCCCCGCAACGAATTCGTACTACTGCACGCCTCTTTTGTGCGTCTCCTCCCTCCGTTATATCGGCTCGAAATCAATCGACCGTCGACGACAATGGCCGACTGACTGAACGACGATGACGGCGAGGAATTTGCAGCGTGTGTCTTGGCTGCTAATGCGTTTGGAATTGCAGCCGCGACTGTGTGCACGTGGCGAAGGATCAAGCCGCGCGTATTATTGGAGTAAATTAGCAGAGGAGGTTATCGATTGCGAGCTTCCTGGAAGCATTGTGTGAAGGGAGGGGAGGACGGTGCGATTGGGCAGGAGGAGTGCGATGGCGTTTGATAAATAAACGGAAAAATATTTGGTGAAAGGAGGGTCAGCTATGAATGAGAGGGCAAAAGGTGAATAAGGGTTGTAATCGATCTCGTGGAAGAGATTATTTCTGTATAGGCATTGTCGATGAATCCAATTGAAAAATTGTAGATTAACCGTGTTATAACGATATCGTTCATAAATCTAATCTTCTCAATTTTAATAATCTTCTCTGATCTGGTTGGGGTCGTAAATTAGTTAGGAAATAGTTGAGAGAACTGGTCAGTCCATCAGTGGTGATAAAATCCTTTTTATCCTATTATTTGCCAATCTGATCCTCGAAATATAAATAAAGAATTAATAGCACTTTCCCATGGATTTTAACGGAAATCTCCATTTGATACCTGACTTCACTCATCCTTATTGGAACGAGCCTATTGATAGCAACTCGTTAGGTAACAGAACTGCTGAACTCGTCATTGTACACTTTCAAATTGTAAAAATCGTTTTATCGACACTCCAAACATGTATATAATATTTATCCATTTCAGGTGGAGTAAGCTACCCCACTGATTTCCTCTCCCCCGTAAACCACTCAAAATATTACGCTACCTCTCACCAATATTACGCACGCGCACAGCTTCCTCCCTTCTCCCGCAAGAAACGAGCCGCCGCCACCACCGCCGTTATAGTTAATTCCTGCCACATAATGTATCATCGTATATTTTTCGCGACCGCAAATTCTGGGGTGCTGCTCTATATATCTGCTATGCGCTACGAGGCTATATCCATTGCTGCAGAGACGCGATACGTCCGCTCAAGGCTCGCTCGTCCGCAAAATGCGGCTGGATGCAGTGCTGCAGAGGCGATGAGAGGGGGTAATGCTGGAGTTTGGGGCTTGGCAGTTGGCCTAGGAGACTAAAGGGCTATGATCGTTGATGGAGGTTGAAGAGGGTGAGGTGAGAAGGTGACGGGAATGAGGAGGTGGAGGATTAGCAGGTTGAGTTTTCGTTGCTATATAATGGGATTTTCAAATTATGAGGTGGAAAGGAGTGAGATATCGAGATAGTAACTGAGAATAAATTTTTGATAGCTTGAGAGAGAGTATTTTGAATAAGTAAAAATTTAGGCTAATTTCATGTTTAGGCGAAGCGCGCTGTAAATTAACCGCAATAAAAAATAAAAGCAAACATAAAGCCGTTCTCGAGAAATTACGATATGAAAAGAGGGCTAAAACCATTTTAACCTCAAATATCTCTGAAATTCATAAACTTTTACCCCAAGAACTCATATAATAAATAATATACAAACTCTACCTCTCCACCAAATTTCAAAACAATTAAAACAATTTTACTCCGGTTATTATGCGACAAAGAAAGTCATTTTTAGAAATACCAGAATTCTGAATATCAAATATCTCAAAAAGTAATCGTACGATCTTTTTAAAAATTGACACACATATTATCTATATTACATACGAAATTGTCTACAAATGTATCAAGCCATTTTCAAGAAATTACGGTAACGCGAGCGCGCTACGTGCGACTGCCGACACTAACCTATCATACCTACTGTATTAGTCAATGAAATTTTTTGATAACGCTCTGAAGTTGGCTCTGTAAGCTTCAATTCGATTTTATCGCAGTCTCCCTTTTATAATAGGACATATAGGACATAAATGCGTGCCCGAATAATTACGATTTTAATAGATGGCTAAAATAGTTTTAACCTCAAATATCTCTGAAATTTATAAACGAATTCTTTTATCCTAAGAACTCTTCTAATAAATAATAGACAAACTCTACATCTCCACCAAATTTCAAAGAAATTAAAACAATTTTAATGTAGTTATATTGTGCGACAACAAAGAAAGTCATTTTCAAAAATACTAAAATTTTAAATATTAAACATCTCAAAAAATAATCATATTATAATCTGGATGAAATTTTACACAGGTATTGCCTATATCGCATACAAAATAGTCTATAAAAATTTTAACCCCAGATATCTCTGAAATTTATGTACCAATCATTTTGCAAAGAACTCAGTCGAAAGCTATCCAAAATCAACCCCTTAAAACAATTTCAAAGCGATTAAGCCAATTTTACTCTAGTTATCCTGCGACATACAAAACTCATTTTCTTCAGTTTTCAATTTTTTATTCCAAAACTACTCGACAGAATGGATTAAAATGTTTACAGCTTGTAGCTATTTATATTCTGCATTATCATGATTTTTTTCAAAACATTTTACCATTTAGTTAGTGAATTATAACCTTTTTTTAAAAAGACACGTTTTTGTTCAAAACAAAAGAACCGTAATAGATAATGTAAATTTTTTTTTTTAATATAGATATTTTGATACTCATTGAACTGGTATTTGTCCGATTCAAATATCTCAATCCTATTATTAAAAAAATACAAAAATAGATTTTGCTAAAATCGAAAATTCGAAATAAAACAAAAACGCATCGGCAAATCAAAAAATAGATTTTTTCTCGCATTCGGACAAAAAAAAATATAAAAAATGAGACCTGTCCGGTTAAAATCATGTTCCTACAGCAATTTAACAAAACTTAAAATTTTACTATTACAAAGCTTCCTCTAGGAGGAAGTAAAAGCAAAAACGTTTATGAGTACGAGATCGAGGAGTTTTGAATCAACTCTTGAAAATTCATAGTCTATCATTTCTAGTTTTGGGCTTGACAATTGATTTTATAACGTTTTAAGGATTTTATGGCTACGCATCTTCTACGCAAGTTAGTTTTTAGCGTTAAAACTACGAGAAAAAATGATATATAATAGTTAACGATTTTTCCATTCAGCATACGTATGTGCAGAAATGCAATTCGAATATTATAAGCTTTAAAAATCTAGAATCGAAGAAAAATTAACGAAGTTTCATTATTGCTTCCTCCTAGAGGAAGCTTTGTGATAGTAATTTTTTGAGTTGTTGTAAAAACATGTTATAATTGATATTCAAGGTGTTAGGAACCAAAACACATGATTTTTGAAAAATGTCTGTATGGATGTGTGTGTGTGTGTGTGTGTACGTCTGGAGCTCAGCTTCTACTCGATCGATTTTAACCGGACAGGTCTCATTTTTTTTTTTTTTTTTTTGTGATAGCGGGTCAAAAATCCGTTTTTTGATTGGGCCGATTCGTTTTTGTTTTATTTCGAATTTTCGATTTTCTCAAAATTGTTTTTGGCTTTTTTTCAATGATAGAATCGAGATATTTAAATCTGATGGGTAGCATTCGAAAGAGCATGGAAAAACCTATATTTAAAAAAAATTCTCTAGCTATCACGGTTCTTTTGTTATTAACAAAAACGTTTTTTTTTAAAAAGCTTATAACTCCCAAACTAAACGGTCAATTTTTTCGAGAAAAATCATGATAATGCAGAATATAAATAACTATAATCTGTAAAAATTTGAATCCATTCTTTTGCTTATTTTTTGAGAAAAAAATTGAAAAATGAAAAAAACGAGTTTTCTATGTCCAATAATTACGGAAGTAAAATTGACTTAATCGCTTTAAAATTTCTTGTAGAGGTAGATTTTGAATAGTTCTCGGTCGAGTTCTTTGGGCAAAATGATTGGTCTAGAAATTTCAGAGATATTTGAGGTTAAAGTTTTTTTAACCTTTTTTTCAAATCGTAATTTTTCGAGAACGGCTCTATGTATCTGGATCGGATGGGTAGCATTCGAAAGAGAATTAAAATATCTATATTTGGAAAAAAAATTTATGTCTAGCTATCACAGTTCTTTTGTTATGAACAAAAACAAAAACGTGTTTTTTTCAAAAAAGCTTATATCTTCTTAATCCTATCTCCTATCTTCAAAAAATGATGTATTAGTTATGATATCAATTTATTAGTGGTTTGGTTGGTGGGTGTAACGGGTTGCTAGGTCACAAAAACAAAAGTGGTGTAGTTTCGATAAAATCACAGCGCTCACCGCACGCTTCGAGAATACTAGTGATGTTATATATGTGCAAATCCGCGGACTACAACATACAACTGGGGTACAAAAACGGAAAAAATTTTTTTTGAGGGCACACCTACCACATAAGGTTTTTCCGGTTCTTTGGGGATCCCCCAACATGAAAATACTCGTGTACACTCATTATCCGTTGCCAAACTTTTTTTCCGACAAAATCAATTTTTCTTATGGAAATTTAACATGGGAAAAATGGACGAAAAGTAGTCATTGATGATTAACCAATAGCAAACTATTGAAGAGGCCAAACCAAATTCCACAAAAAAGTAATTAAAGTTGAAGAATAGAGCTTTAATTGGAGATGAGAATCGTTAAAATCGGTCGATTCTGTGCAAAGCTACGTGAATTTGAAAATGGCGAATAATGACGAAAATGAGCGATTTTTTTCAAACCCACGTAATTCTTCAAATTTTTGTCATTTTTCGCCGTTTTCAACTTCACGTAGCTTTGCACAGAATCGACCGATTTTAACGATTATTGCTGCAGTCTTAGAAAAATTTAATATCCGTACATTAAATTTTACCGGACACTCGGTAAATTTTGCGTTTAGTAAATTTTCCATCGAAAGTATTATAAAAGTTATAGGGATTTATGGAATTTTTTGCCGAACTGTCACGGTAATTTTTACTGCCCTTTTGTACAAATTTTACCCTGACATGAAGGAAATATCGAAACTCACACGTCGGTGGCGCTGCTCGCACCGCCGTCGACTGGCACGTGCTACATACATAACCTATAAATATTTAGATCATTGAATTTAAAATAGATTCATTATTATATGTTTTTTGACAAATACAAACTAAAATATTGTTTAAAACTAAAATTATAAATAATATTGGGGGACAATTCAATTAAAAAGCATAAAATAATGCAATTAAATAGTTTAGTACTAATTTCTTGAAAACCGAAATTTTTACCGTGACATCACGGCAAATTTTCTTGTGTGCATCATAAAAAGTTCCGGAACGTTCGGGTGTTCCGCAGTTACAATGCTCACGGTAATTTTTACCGTGAATTTCACGGTAGTTTTTACAGGAAAATTCTATCTGTGTACCTTAAGTAGTATTTCAATCGATTGTAGATATATCTGTATTGGATCTTTCGATGTTTGGAATAACTTAAAAACAGTAAACGGCTAAAGCAAATTGGAAATGGATGAAGGAAAATATAAATTAACAGTCGCGAGTAGGTATTCTCATATACGATCCGAAATTCCATTAAAACGGACCTTTTCAAACAATTGGACACGTACCATTTGCCCTATACGCACGTTATTTCATTAGTTACACGACCGCAGCACAATTTAAGTAGACCCTCGAACGTAGGCAAATAGCAGCAATTTCGTTACGAACTTTAGGCAAATTTATCGGGCTATATTACAACTTCCAGGAAAGAACCCTCTCGCTCTCTCCTGTCAAGCGACCTAGAACGTAAATATGAGCGCAATTTACGTACACCTTCTAATTGAGTTTACGTAAGTTGATTAATAATCCTTTCCGCAGCGCGCTACAGCCAGCGCAATCCGAGCCCCCATTCCATCGAAGTTAATAGATCCATTATGAATTCTCTCGGAGGTATGAATTAATTTCATACCAACAGTATACTCCTTAAACACAACCTCTGTACCGCCCTCACGATCAATGGCCCATGCACAAAGCTATGTTGGCTGTGCCGACTAACCGATAATTACCACCTGCCGCACTATTTGTACAGTCGCTGGCAAAACGTTCTTCCCATACGCACGTACAATAATATACACGCCTCTTACACGACGAAGCCCGGCGTTGCCACAACTGCGGGGCTTAAAAGCAACCAGGCAATATACGCGCGGTCAACGAGAAAAAAAAGAAAGATTAGCTTGCGCCACTAAAAAACGATCGCATTGGTTTCCACTGCTGCAGTAGCGGCTGGAACCGCGGCAAAGATCGATGAGAAAGCAAGCTGAACGTGTGTATATATACCTCCCCCCCCCCCCCCCCACACACATGCGCATACACAAACTGCAAACAGGACGTAATTACCTCGTTACTTCGTTATCGGCGTCGCCCGAGTTTTCGCCAAGCGCGACTTTCGAGTGTCTCCTCCCATTGTTCTGCCGGACTCACAAAGTGATCCTCACAGTTGAGGAGGACTGCGGTTCTATTGTTTTGTCGAGGACAATACAGGGGATGGTGAGCGATGCAATTGAAGCAGATATTATAAAAACAGTGGTACATTTTTTTTTGTTAATTGAGGGTGCGACTGGAAAAAGGTCACATAACTCATTTAAATTGTACAGAATTAGTTGTGCCCCTTTTTTAACCGCATACTCAATTATTATGCTTACAACATTGCGCCAAGTAGAAAATTAACTGAATTAGAAAATTTACGTTGAAATTCGAGCAAAATAAGGGCACTACATTGTGATCCCGAAATTAAATTGCGATTACTTTAATAGAAAAGTAATAGCCCATTCCAGCCGGCCACTTTATCAAACTAAGGAGGGTGGGAGGTGGGGGATGGAAAAAACATTATGTCGTTGCCGCCGCCTCCCCTCATTGTGTAATTGTTCCAATTAAAGTGTCATGGGACTCGAGCGAGCTTAATGGCCGGGAAAAAATTGATTATTATTAGACAGCGCGAAAATGTCGCTGCGGGCACAGTGTCGCTCTGAATTAGTAATTCGAGAAGGCCCTACTCGAGTTTATTGATTTTTAATTATTGGGCTCCTTTGGCCTGTCCTCCTTCCCTTTCCTTCACGCGCTGGTTTGAAGTCCACTCAAACGATATAGACTGTTACGCGACAAAATCTTTATTATCGCTATAATATTATCGTTAAGGATGCATGATAATGTGGCTTATTTAATTCAATAAAATAACGACGTGCGCCCCCATGATAGAAAAGTAAGCTGATACGGCGAAACATTATGTTTCCCTTCCTACAAAAACTGGTTTTTATAGTGACACTTTTTATACACATTTAATAAGCATAATTAATAATAGTTCTCGTGGTCTTGCTTATAAATTACATGATACCATTTATTATATTTAAAGTAATTATCAAAGTTAAAAAAATGCTTTTAATTTATAAAATCTTTCTGTTATTCAAAGAGGTCCATAACATTCCTAAGGATTCTCTGGCTTGTGTACCATTATTTCTCCTTTAATAATAACTAAGGGGCCGCGCCCCCCTGCGAGCTATCGAGCTCCAATCCCCGCTGTCTATATAAAAACTTCATTTTTACATATGAAGCACGACCACGCTACTATTTAGGAGAACCTTATATCTTCGACATTGCGAAAACTGTTACTTATCAAATACCAGTATATTATATTTTAACGAAAACTGTAACGCATTCATGAAAAATTATTTGTTTTCTATAATGGCCAAAAAGTGATTATTTTGATTGTTTTTAAGCATTTTTAATCGTTCTTTCAGGTTTAATTTACTAGAAATTATTTGACACAAAAATGTTCAAATCAAATCTTTAGCGAAAATCGAATATTTCAGGTGCTATATTTAGGCGTTAATCGTTTTTTTAAGTTCAGTTTGTCAGGAACTGATTGTACATGGAAATGTTAAATGGAAAAAAGTTTTATTTCAATGTTATTTATAACTTCTGCATTAAAATTTTGTATAAAATCAATTCCTGCTAAGTTATAACTGAAAATCGACAATTTTAGGTACATTTCAGCGTTAAAATCGTTTATGGGTTTAACCCGTCAGGAATTGATTGTACAAGAAAATGTTCAACAGAAAAATATTTTCTTTTAATATTATCTATAACTTTTACATTTAACATTTTTGTGTAAAATGAAATCCTGTCAAGTAACGAGGAAAAATCGATTATTTTGTCGATTATATCACTATTGCGTTTACAAATATTGGTCGTAGAAAAAAATGTTCAATGTAAAATAGACGGGTTTCAATTAGTTTTAGAAGAAGCATGTGCTAGATTTATACTGAAAATTAATTTTCAATACATTAAGCTTAAAAATCTGTTTTGTCAAATTTTTATTTGCTCTGGCGTTTTTTATTTTCGGATGATTTCGGCTCAATATAGAACTGTCCGGTACTTATAATTATACGAGTATCTGGTACAAAATTCGTTCTGATCCGTCGAAATTTCGATGAGATAATGGAGGAACTCGAGTACATACACGGAGAAAAATGTTCTATTAAAAATTACTATGTTTTATTATAACCGGGGGACAGACTTGAATTCTTAAAAAAATTACTATGTTTTATAGAAAAAATTGCTATAAATATAGTAAAAATTACTAGAAACATAGCAATTTTTGCTAGAAAACATAGTAATTTTTTTAAGAATTCAAGTCTGTCCCTCGGTTACAATAAAACATAGTAATTTTTAATAGAACATTTTTCTCCGTGTACGGACGTACAGACATACATATACATCCCAGAAAACGCTTAAAACGCACTCATTTTGGGTGGAAAATATTTATATATTGTTAGTTTTTAAACTTCCACAAATTTCGCTCTAGTGAAATTATAAGGCTATCCTATAAGCAGCGGTGATCGTGCCTAAAATCTAGTCTATTTGGCACGGACACCTTCATCCTATCGCGTTAAGTAATGTCCAGTGTCAATTATCTAACATCATTCTTCCAACCGGACGCACATGAAAAACAAATTGACTCGAACCCTCTGTTCATTTCTCATCGATCCTTACAAATCCCTCACGAGCCGTGAAATACGCTTTTCCCAGATTTCGCGTATCGCAAGTTCAGCTTGCGCACCGCTAGGCCATCGACGTCGTCACAATTAAAACGCCGATAAATCACTATTTACATACCCAGCGCGCCGCCACGTTTCAATTTTAAAATCAATCAGACAACACGACGAAATAATAAAAAATAAGGGCGCAGCAGCTGTTCCCATCAATAAATCAAAACGCCGGCCCCTCATATATTTCTCCGTCCGAACGGAGGACACGTTCCAAGTCCAGTCCACACATATTATTCTCTCTCTCTCTCTCTAAAAAGACATGCTCGCTTTATATACGATTTACGTATACATCTCTATATCGAAAAACGCTTTATTATAATCCCAGTACACACGCGCATTCGCGACTTTTTTCGCCCCGCCAGTGTGATTTACCTTTACTTGTATAGGAAGAGGAAGAACGACAGAGAAAAAGAGCGGAAGAAAGCAAAACATCCGCCCGGCCGGTTAACGGATATATATATATATATATATATATATATATATATATATATATATATATATATATATATATATATATATATATATATATATATATATATATATATATATATATATATATATATATATATATATATATATATATATATATATATATATATATATATATATATATATATATATATATATATATATATATATATATATATATATATATATATATATATATATATATATAATATGCGCGCGAGCGGGCGCGGGAAAGAACGGTAATGCCGTGGATATTTTCCAGCGTGTTTTTCTTTTCGTCGAGATGCCGCGCGTTACACTGCGATGGGAATTTTGTTATTGGCTTGTTTGCGCTTTATTAGCGGTGGGGGAAGAGGAAGGTGTTCGGGAAAGATGGTTTTAGTAAGGATGTTTTTAAAGGAGAGAGCAGTTTATTGTGCGCGGGGAACAGTTGTAAGCTTATTTTTTCAATTTTTCGATAAAAATCTAGTCTCGTAATTTAACAAACGTTTATTGTGTCATTGGAGAATGCGTTATAACGACATACGCAGTAACTTTATCACTGATTGAAAATTGAACAAACCCGCTGTCTAAGCTTTTATACATCAGCTGGATTTGTTATAGGTATAATAAATAAGCTACCGAGATTAATACACGGTTAAAAATTTTGTGGTAAAATATGAATCCTGTGTAATTTAAATTTTATGGCAAATATTTTGTGTCAAATTTTTCACAAAATTCGTATAAAACTATAAAATAAGGGAATATGAGTAATACCGGAGAGGAAAGATAAAATTAAGAAAAATTTAATTGTTAGATTGGGTATAAACAATGTAACATAAGTATCGTCGCAGTGAGAACACGTTCTCTTTTCTATTCTTTTCGGCCTTTCCTTGCTTATATTAATTATTCAAAATCTAACACTTAGGTACAACTAGTTTCGACGAAAACAAATACGATCTAGACGATGAACAGTATACCCGTTGCATACGATACAAATATATACGTGTGCGTGCGTGTACATGGACGCGGCATCTGACTTAAGTAGGGGAAGGTGAGGCGATATGGGCATTTTCGCTATTAAAAATATCAATCGAACTTTGAAAAAAAAACTGTAACACGCTTAAAGGTTTCAGCGATTCTCCATCTACAAATAAGTACACTTCATTATTTACATTAATGCAAAGATATCGAAATGTATTAATCTGAAGAAAGCGATCACTTGAAAGCCCATATTACCCCATGCAGTTTTGAGGTGGGGCGTTATGGATTTCCCGTGTAAATCAAATGGAGTCAGTCGGCCATATTGCAAAAAAGTTTTAAGTGGAGCTATATGGTTACTTTATTTTTTATATTATTTATACTCGACTATTTCAGTTTCTACCACTTCCAATACATTTGTTACAACTTCAGCCAAAACCTAAAGAATTTGCAGCTAAAAATAGTTTCTCATTTTTTAAATATTGCCAAAACCCATATCACCTCACCATCCCCTATATCTTAGCCAGTTCTAATGCTAAAAATGTGACGTTATGTTACCGGATCTTCCCGTTACCTTTAACCTACAAATTAACCATATTCTGAAAATCTAATAGCTAATCAATATAAAGAATATGCTTAAGATTAAAGAAGAATAAATCTCCTTCACATTATTCTGTATTTCTATTCCCCGCAGTGCCAAAATCAATCAATACCATGAACCGCAACAATAATCTCCCAGACTCATATCCAACTACGTTATACATACAAAACTTTCATTATCGCCGCTTATTACCCACCCAGCGAGCAGCCAAACTATACGTCCTCACGCAGCTTTATTAATCATCCGGGAAATATTTTCGGTAAATTAGCCCCGTAAAAGCGTAATATACTGCGACAGAGGCGCTCGTCCGCATTTATTTCGTGCGATAAACTCCGCGTGATACATTAGCGTCGCGTCGCCACCGCGGCCGCCGCTGCACGATCGGCTCTAGGTATAAATGAGTCACGCTAAGCGTCTCTCGCGCGCCGTCGCGACGATAAAGAACGTATAAAACTCCCAGACTTTTATTAAACTACAGGCTTTTGCGATCGCGTATACTCTCTCTATCTCTCTCTCTCTCTCTCTCACTCTCTCTCTCTCTCTCTCTCTCTCTCTCTCTCTCTCTCTCTCTCTCTCTCTCTCTCTCTCTTTCATTCGCTCCTCGATTATATAGTGCGCACGGCCGTAATGCACTCTGCCGCGAAATGACCTTTAATTACGTATATTGCGCGAGAGAGTATAGTAGGCAGAGGAAAAAGAATGTAATTCAACCTTCATTTCAATTTTAATGTATATACGTAGAGATGTGGGTATATGTGTGCACGAGTGGTTAGTTCGGTCTGGAAATAATGAAGGATGGAAATGAGGCGAAATATCGGGGATGATGTATTATACATTTTGAAGTATTAATATTTGCGCCGAGGAGGCATGCGCTTTATTGAACCGGCGGGGCTTGTTATTATTTCGACACTGATGATTTCGAAAGTTAACTTAATAAGTTAAAAGTTGAATCTTATTGTGACTAAAAATTACAATTTTCCTATATATATATATATATATATATATATATATATATATATATATATATATATATATATATATATATATATATATATATATATATATATATATATATATATATATATATATATATATATATATATATATATATATATATATATATATATATATATATATATATATATATATATATATATATATATATATATATATATATATATATATATATATATATATATATATATATATATATATATATATATATATATATATATATATATATATATATATATATATATATATATATATATATATATATATATATATATATATATATATATATATATATATATATATATATATATATATATATATATATATATATATATATATATATATAACTTCATGTCAACTGTTCAGCTCAAAATTTTAAAATCGCTCAAAATTTTTTTATTCATTCCAAATTAGCCCCAAAACGCAAATATAAAGTTTTAGAGCAATATATGCAATCGTTCTAAAGTTATATAATTAATTGAAAATTTTGAATTTTTTCTTTAATCTTAAAATTTTATTATTTTTTAACTCAAAAACTTGAAACTTTTTGTATAGCATGTTAAGTAGAATTGCTCAGAATTTTTGCAGATCGATGCCAATTATTTTGCTAATTTATACTTGACAGAACACCATTCAAAATATGCTTAAGGGGAATGCGACAGTATCAATATTTGTAAATAATTTTACCTTTAAAATGCGACCTTGATGAAGATGGAAATAAATCACTAAAAAAAGTTATGTGCAATTAAAGCTGTAAAAACAGTGAAAATAGTGCTTTTTCATTGTTTTGACAGTTTTGAATTATCCGTAACTTTTTTCTGTGATCTATTTCCATCTTCATCAAGGTCGCATTTTAAAGGTAAAATTATTTACAAATCTTTTAGCCTTTGGTGAGGGATATTGATACTGTCGCATTCCCCTTAAGCATATTTTGAATGGTGTTCTGTCAAGTATAAATTAGCAAAATAATTGCCATCGATCTGCAAAAATTCTGAGTAATTCTACTTACAATTTGCAAACTTTTTCCCATTTAATATGCTGTACAAAAAGTTTCAAGTTTTTGAGTTAAAAAAGCATAAAAATTGAAGATTTACGACGAAATTCAAAATTATTAATTATAACTTTAGAACGGTTGCATAGTTTGCTCTAAAACGTTGTATTTATGTCCAAATTTGGAATGAGTAAAAAAATGTTGAGCAATTTTAAAATTTTGAGCTGAACAGTTGACATGAAGTTACCCATATATATAAATATTAAGTTATTATTAAAGTATGAAAATAAGTTTATTTAATAATAGTTCGGTCCCTTTGTATATACCTTCACAATAAATAATATGCAGTTTTAACGATGATTAAACGTCGAGAAAATGTGTGATCTAGAAAATTGCTGTTTGTACTTTATTGTTCATCCGATA
Source organism: Torymus aiolomorphi (assembly GCA_036365515.1). Lineage (NCBI taxonomy): Eukaryota > Metazoa > Arthropoda > Insecta > Hymenoptera > Torymidae > Torymus > Torymus aiolomorphi. Next base: position 85,083,231 of record CM070874.1, on the reverse strand, counting down.
TGGTGAGACTGAAGAATTTATTGAGGTTATTCGAATGATCATTGATGAAATATTCTAGTTGTGTAGTAAGAAATTTCATCAAGCGGGAGAAGAATTCATCTATCACTTTATTACGGGTTTTAAAGTTTAACTTTATTAACCCTTTGAGGGGCACATTTTTTCCTGAAAAAATCGATTTTTTTCAATTGATTATTTATAGCTACCAAAAGAAAAACAAGTTGTGGTAATTTTTTGTAATGGTTGTGTAACTTAGTTATTTAAGAGTCTAAAAATGCCTTTGTCCAGGTTCAAACTGTGAAACATTAGAGAAATGAAGAAAAAATGAATGTTAAATAGGTGGGAAGTGTACTTCCCACCGCCCTTCAAAGGGTTAATGCAAACTCAAAATAAGATTTTTCCGTGGAATCATGTTATTACGACGCCTTTAAAAGTACTGCGCAAAAGGGCCCTTAATTAACGAAAGAGCAAAGAAAAATTTCTTGCCTTTGATGTCGCAATAAGTCGCGCGCAAGTTTTAATTACAAATTTTCCCTTTCAGTTCTATAATTATTTCCGATCGCTATTTCCAGAAGTAGCATATTTTAATGAATAGACATAAAAGTAACAAAATGGTAACTATAAGTATTGACTTATCGAAAAAACTTTTGTGTCTGTATCAAAGAATATATACAATCTCGCGAAAACATCTCCTCAATACTAAGAATTAATTCAATATTATAGATAGACTTATTTGCTTATTATGTACATAAAAAAATTAACGAAGACTGATATTTCATCGTTATTTATTGTATTTAATCATTTCCGCCTTACTTTTTTAATAAGCATACTATAAATTAATATAAATATTTCAGACGCTAAAAAAAACGGAGGTGGGATAATTAAGAGGTAGAATTACTGAGTCGCTAGAGGCTAAAAAGATTGAAGAGTAGCTAATTTACTGATATACTCTAATAACTCCTTATTTAACATTACATTAAAATTTAATTTACCGTCCTGCGGTCTTCTTTGTTCCTTTTTATCTGTCCATCAATTTTTAATTTTTTCATAATGTAACCACCTAGTTCTTTCAAATTTTATCAGCGCCGAAAATTGTTTTAAATTTTAAAGCTAAACACCTATACAATTAAGAACTTTTTTTACCTATAATCCTACTTATGCATTATGGCAATCTCAAATAAATTTCAAAAAGAAAACCTTTAAATTGATCATTTTTAACCATTTCCACACGTTACAAACGTGCGCATACGTTACACAAATGCGACTATCGTACAACGCACCGACTTCGTAATAGAGTACCCGAGATAGGCAAACAAAAATTAAAAAAGAGAGAGAGGGGAGGCTTCACACCATAATAACACAGAAATATTAGATGTCAAACCAGTAGTTTTATTTAAACGTCTCATCATCTTGAACTCTTTTAATTTATCCATTTCTTTTTTCACTTATCAAACCATATAGGGGTACTCCAAGGGTGCATGTATGGTATGGGTAACCCTCTCTAGGTTTAGAATTAGGGGGGAGAGCACTGTACCGTGGCATTTCCTCACGTTATAAACGTGCAAATAAAAATATAAGTTCAAATATTTTAGAAGCAATGTACTTCAAGTATATTGGATTAATTTAAACTTATATTCGAACTAAATTACGACCAAATTAGTACTAGAAAAGTTCAAACATGCTTGAACGGTATGATTTCAAACAATCGCACAACACAGTCCGATGTTTGTATTACTATAGTTCCGTGCGCGTTGAACTTCTATAGTCCGACGTCCGACGCGCCGCACTTCGATATTGGGAATCTGAGTCCAAGCTTTGAACTGCCCGAGTTCTGACTCGTAAAGCTTAAACCTCTCAGGCACAATCCACACTATACCCGTCCCCCCTATCCGTACCCCGTATCCGTACCCCGTCGAATTTTCTTGTAGAGTTGACTATCTCACAAAGTCTATGGTCCTCGAAGGCATCGATAATGAAAATGAGAAGCGGATCTATGAGAGTACCACAGACTTTGTGAGATATCCAGCTCTACAAGAAAATTCGACGGGGTACGGATACGGGGTACAGATAGGGGGACGGGTATAGTGTGGATTCTACCTCAGATTCCCAATATCGAAGGTCGGCGCGTCGAGCGTCGGACTATAGAAGTTCAACGCGCACTGAACTATAGTAATACAAACATCGGACTACGTTGTGCGATTGTTTGGAATTATGCACTTCAAGTATATTTGAACTTATATGGTACATTTTTCAACTCGTAAAAAATCAATTTATGTATTGATTTAGTTCAAATATAATTTGAACTTCTATAATCCCAAACCTTTAACCCATATTAATTCCAAATTTTTTTTCATGCAGATTGTATCGCTGACCCCGCCGACCAAAGCTCTCTCTTCGCTCTCTCTCTCAAATGAAAGCGACCGCTTGGAATAGTTCATAGACGCCGCGCTATAAGACACGGGCAATAAAATCAGTTGAAGAAGGCTCCTGTTGAGATGCTGAAGCGTGCGCACTCAAAGTTCTTATAGTATATTACGCACCATGGGAGGAAAAAACTTGGACAGTCCACAGCTCGTGTAAATTGCCACCCGAGCTGGGAGCTGGCCAATTTTACTCCCGTGGTGCGTATACTATTTTTCCTCACATCGAGGCCGAAAATGCCATATTTCCATTTCGGAGCCGGGCGGGAATGAGGCGCTTTCGGCCCGGTGTGAGGAAAAATAAATTAAGGAGGTACATAGTAGTCATGCCGCGGGGCTAGGAGAGCACCTCCGCGCGTAGCCACCAAGCTTGATGTTTTCTTTACGTTTTCATTAAATACTTGGAAATTCATGCGGTTACAATAGTTGAACTTTCGCGAACAGCTTCTTAAGGTTTTAGCCAATATGTTCGTTAGTTTTGTATTGCTCTTTCTGCTTTTTTACAAAATCTCACTCTATGTCAATCAGCTCTTTTTGACCGAGTCCCATAAGAGCCCGAATATAACCTGCAAACTTTCGAATCAAATATTTTCAAAATATGTGCGATAATAAATATAGAAAAAAATCGTGCGTGCTCCGCATAATTCAAAGAATAATGTGTTTAAATTTCATTATGATCTCTGCATCTTCGTATCGCCTATGTACCTCCTTAAGCCCTTATGCTAAACGCGCAATAGAGACATGCGAATGCACGCGGAGATCGTCTGTTTCCCTTCGTTAGCGAAATAGTACATTACGCTACCAGTGCGAACATGTAGCGTACAGTATTTTTTGATACGACGTGTGGAAAGCTAGATTTTGAGTACACGTTTTTTGCCAAGCGTATGCAAAATCGAGCTTTGCGCACGAGTATCGAAAAATGATGTTTTGTTACTGACTAGCATAAAATTTAATCTATTATTATTTATCGTTTCCTTTTGACACCTCTTTCTTTCCATTCCCATTTGATTCCCCGATGGAACAGGTCCGCGACTTCATTACCTAAAGCTGCTACTAGCGGGCCCATGTAGAAAATCAAAAAGGAATCAGGCAGGAATCTGCTAGAGATTACCTGCAACTAGTAGAAATCCTGTAGTGAATCCTATTTGGATCCCGACCGGGTGGTGTCCCACTTTTTTCTGAGAAATCCGATAGGAATCGGGACTACTTTTCGAGTACAATTCGATTGTGATTTTAATTATTCTACGATGAAATATCTATAAATTATTAGTTCACGAACATTTATTTAATGTTGTATAATTAATTTCTTACCAAACAAAAAAATCGATATTTGTTTAAATTTATATTAATAACGATCATTTATTAATAAAAAATAGTGAATAAAAGTGATTGTTAATAAATAAAATATAAATAATAATACTGATATAAACAAAACAAAAAACTTTTATCCTGATTTTCGCGCTTATTATTGATTATTTAATATATTTACGTTATGCACAAGTTAATGTTTATTAAATTGAATATTGTGATTGAAATTAATTATTTTTAATTTACAATATTATTTATATGCATATTAAATTATAGAAAGTCTGAAATTGTAAATAAAGAAATTTAAAAAATTTTTATGCTATCGGGATTTGAACCTTGGTCCTTTCAGCTGCTAGTCCAAAGTCTTATCCATTACTCTAAGATGGGTATTGGTATACAATAATTACGGCACTTGCATAGTTCAACCTACTTTACTTTTATTATATTATAATTATTATAAATAACAAAAAATAAATATCAATAGGACTTAAACATTCCTATCATTAATCAAATGTTTTAAACAAATCGGCCAATCTATTGAAAAATTATTATTTATTATAGATACATGTTAAATATAGCTTTTACAAGATTTCCTTATTAGAATCGTTTCTTTATTAGAATATTCCTGAGCTCTCTATGCGTAAAACAGAAATCTGCTGATAACTTCGTAAATCAAACCCGATACTGACCAGGAAATCTAATTTGAAAATTTTAGTAAAAGTTAGCAAAACCTGTTTAATGTATTCCTAAAAGCCCGAATAAAATCCGTGGTTTCAAACCTTACGAATAGACAAACAACATTCAAAATATATGTATAAAAAATTCAATTTTCTCAATAAAGGAGTTTTAAAAGTAATCTCACTAGATTCTGTTTCGTTTTTCTGGTTAACTTTCTTAATTTTCCTAATAGTGGAATACACGTAGGATTCTTATCCGTTTTCCTATTTGAGAGCAGCGCCACCTGCTGACTTCTGTAAATTTTGGGTAGTTCTGACCCGATTCTAGGGAGGAAAACTAATGTTCGTTTGAGATTATGTAGATTCGAGGATAACAAACAGGGTTCTAGTCGGATCCCAGTGAGTTTTACGCATTTAGGGATGAATCACGGAAAACTCGTCAGAATCCTGTCAAATGTAGGGAAGACTCGGGGAGATTTCTACACGGAGAAGGGCAAAAGGTTAGTCGACGGAGTCAAGGAACCGCTATTCCTTTTGTAGTCCTGCACGCGGCAGTCGTCTCCGACGGGGCGGTATACCTCAGAACATTCGACCCATCCCCCACACGCAAGGGTTACACCTTTCTTAACTAGAAAATGGCTAACCAGACTCGAAATAGCGAAAAAATGGGGACAGTTTTTTGCCATCGTTGAAACGCTTTTTCTGAACATTCTCGAATATTTATTGGCATGAAAAATGGCGTACAATCGAAAGATGCTACTTTTTAGTTAGTTTTAAACCAATGAAACTAGCAAGAACATGACGCCATCACGACATTTTTAATATTAAGAAAAAACACAATCATAGGTCATTCAAAATCAGATGGTAAAATTTATATTTTACCAATAAGGTAAAACACCCAATACTTCGACACATTTTGAAACATAACGTGAATAAACGGTATTTCTAAATTCAATAAACGGAATTTGTCAAATCTTTTTAATCTAATTACTAATTCGGGATGTTATTTTACTAAATTATGCAAAGACAAAGATATTTAAATATTTTTTATATTAAAAAAGTCAGTTTAAAAAATATCTTTAAAACCCCTATAGTTGGACAGCATATGTCAAACTAATACCGATACTTGGACAACGCTTGGAACCAGTAGTTGGACAATATAATTAACCCTGATAAAAAAATCTATTAAATCCGATTTGATCCTATTTTCGAATTGAAATTTTTAATAAGGTGTCCTATATTCATTTCCCATAGGCCAAATAGAAATAAAATAGAATTTAATAATTTTTTTAAATGTGTCCAACAACGGGTATATAGAAATTGAGGGATACCACATAGTTGGACAACATTTATATTTGCACTCTTTCAAAACCTAACCTCATAAAAATTATATTCCGTATTATAAATTTAATAAGACCGAAACTGATACAATTTCAAATTCACTAGACAGTTAATGTCATAAACAATTCTAATGAATTAATATTGTTATCATATTTGTAAAAGTAATATTTTACCGCTGTCCAAGTGCTGGTCTGATTTTTTGTTGTGTCCAAGTATTGGGTATTTTACCTTATCTTCTGAAGCAGTATACAAAACAAATTTTTAATCGTTATTTCGACGCCCCTTACGGAAACTAGCACGATTCAGGTTCCGACGAACACTAGTCCATTTCAGCGTTTTCGGCGAAGACTAGCACGTAGCAAAGTCGTGACTTATTATGTCAGTTTTCGACGTTTTCGTTGCAGTTTTGTGAAATGTGCTAGTCTTCGTGAGGAAGCCATGTAACGTGCTAGTCTTCGTAAGGGGCGTCTATTTATTGTTAACGTTGTGATAAATATGTCGGCACTAAATATTTCTAAGTACAAGAGCAAATCACTACAGAAATTCAGGTGAAAAATTCCATTAAATAAGAGAAGATGATCGCAAAAACGTTTCACCACGATCTAGAAACTAGCCCTTTTTCATGGTCATTTACGTACTTCTTGAGCATTTTCGATAGAGTCAATGTATACTAAAGTTGCCTTAATATTTTTAGGTATTATGCACGTCGTGCTCTGATCTGTGCATTTTACGCTCAAGTACCTACCAAAGGCAGTATTTATATAAGAAATGTGATTTTGAAGAAATGTAATTACATTTCCGTAATCTCCCCCGATGCTATTTCAATCCGTCATAACGCTATATCCAGAGATGAACGAGACAATACCATTTTCCGCACACTCACCTACCCCCGCGATCGTAATCTCCTCCGCCATGTATGAAACCGTAAATAATATATCCCTCCCCTACTCTTGGCACAAGCCTCTAATGAACACACCAGTCAGTCACCCAGTCGATGCATACGATCTCACCCGTCGCCTACGCTACCTCCGCTCAGCTCCTCGGAGTAATTACTATAATGACTACCGTGTTCGACTGTGGCGGGCCAGGTGATCCATCCACTTCACTTCGCTCTCCCACCTCCACACACACACACACACACACATACAGAGAGAGAGAGAGAGAGAGAGAGAGAGAGAGAGAGAAGAGAGAGAGAGAGAGAGAGAGAGAGAGAGAGAGAGAGAGAGAGAGAGAGAGAGAGAGAGAGAGAGAGAGAGAGAGAGAGAGAGAGAGAGAGAGAGAGAGAGAGAGAGAGAGAGAGAGAGAGAGAGAGAGAGAGAGAGAGAGAGAGAGAGAGAGAGAGAGAGAGAGAGAGAGAGAGAGAGAGAGAGAGAGAGAGAGAGAGAGAGAGAGAGAGAGAGAGAGAGAGAAGAGAGAGAGACACTCTATCTATATCTATTCATCCGTGCAACGGAACGCTCGAATAGCCAGGCTGAAAAATTCATCAGACCGCCCGCACACGTGACCACGTGCATATTTGATCCGCCGCCGCTGCTGCTCCTGCTGCTACAGCGGGATGACTTTTTCATCGGGGCGCCGGCGTGATAAATAAATTAAATTCTTCGCCAGAGTGCATGTGTGTGTGAAGGAAAGAAAGAAAGATGGTTGTGTAAATATTTCATGGGTGAAGTGGTAGTACCACTGCCGGGATAATCGTTCGAGGACTCCCTCTCTCTCACACACAGACACACATTGCCTGCTATTTTCACGCCCAAGCGTGCGAACAGACGAGCGAGCATTGGCATTTTAGAAGAGGAGTTGAGGTGTAGGGGAATGGCGATGTGAATGAATCAAGAGGCAGAGCTGGTGCACTGATTTTAATTGGTGATTTGGTGATTTGGTGACTAAGGTTGGCTAAAGTGCTTTTTTGTGTGCAGTTTTTTGAAAGGAAACTATGGCCGGGCAAATGGAACGCATTCAAGAATTATATGAGGGTAGAAATGAACGTTAAATTTGTATTATTATCTTTGTCATGGGTTCAGCTCGATTTGATGAATATTGTTACGTAATGAATATATATTTTGCGAGTTGCGAGGTAATTAGGTATTACTTGTAAATAATGCGCATAGTTTGCCTACATATTGATTATTGTAATTTATATATTGAAATATTCGAAATTATGTATTCATTAACGTAGGAGTAATTATTTGAAAAAATTGCTGTTAATTATGTATTTTATTATATACTTTTTTTGAATAAAAATGGCTTAGAAATGAGATCTGACAAAAAAAAATACAATTGACCGATTACTCATAGTTTTAGTTAAATATAAAGTATCCACTAAAACAACTTACTTGCCGCATTTTCAAACACTACTCTGGGCTATTTACGTACATATTTCTTATAAAAAGATCTTATTCCGTTTAATCTTCCCGATAAATAAACAACGCAGTTAAAAAAAAACTTTAAATAGACTTTTAAATATTCCTCGCACATTTCTTTCAAATATTAAAAAAATTCCCAGCCTGAAATTTATTTTATCGACTCTCTCACGACGCCGTCTCCATTAAACCCTCCGCCACAGAAAAACACACACACACACTCTCTTTATCTCTCTCTCTCTCTCTATCTCTCTCTCTCTCTCCATCTGTGCACTTTATACACGTAAGTGTACTGCCGCGCGGCGCACGGTGGGAGGGAATCACGAAAATGTATATATAATACGGCGCCGACCTCGGCGCGGACGCGGAAATATCGCCCGGCAACCGGATAAAAATGGCTCGATTCAAGACGCCGTCGCTGGCGTTAAAAGCTCCTATATAGGCTCGTACGCAAGAAGAGGGGTACGTGTGTGTGTGTGTGTGTTTGTGTGTGTGTGTGTGTGTGTGTGTGTGTGTGTGTGTGTGTGTGTGTGTGTGTGTGTGTGTGTGTGTGTGTGTGGGTGTACGTATATGTACAATTCTCCTGAAATTTCTCTTAATTCAGTCATAAAAACGATGAAGGAAACTATTGGGGCACACCGCTGCAATAAGTTTTTTCTTGTTCTATAGACCATACAATACAGGAAAAAACTTTGGAACTTGTGAAACAGTTTTAACCGCACATTAATTTTTCTTATGGAAAAACATGGGAAAAATGGACGAAAAATAGTAGCTGATCATTAACCAATAGCAAGCTCTTAAAAGTGCCAACAAATATTCCACAAAACAACGATTAAACTAGAAGAAAAGAGCTTTAATTTATGCTGAAGATCGTTAAAATCGGTCGGTTCTGTGCAAAGTTACGTGCATTTGAAAATTGTGAAAAATGACAAAAATACGCGATTTTTAGCAAATTTACGTAATTTTTAAGATTTGTATCATTTTTTGTCATTTTTCGTGATTTTTAAATGCACGTAACCTTTTCCCGAACCGACCAATTTTAACGAACTCTAGTTTAAATTAAAGCTCTTTATCGATATAGTATCCATAAAGTTCGACTTTACGAACTGTTTTCGGGCCGCAAAGTGCTACTTTACGGACAGGTGTACATAAAGTTAAAGTAGTATTTTACGGCCCGAATACAGTCCGTAAAGTCGATCTTTATGAATACAATATTGAAAAATATTGTTCGCATTCGCACCTCGGCCGTAAAACTTTTCGGCCTACACTGAGAAAAGTAATTACTTAATACAAAGCAATGATTCATTTGTGCCTCGAAAACTTGTGATATTTGTGACGAATTTCCATTCATTAACAGTTAAGACATATGAGTTTACGGGATGTAGATCTGCAGATGCCATGGTAACGTAAAAAGTTAGGTTAGGCAAGTTGCAATTACGATTGTGTAGGAATCTTTGTACTTTATTTAGCTCTATGTATTTGAAATGAAACGTAATCTATAAAACAGTTTTTTCGTGCATTCACAAGTACCTGGGGTCTGAATAACATATTATTTAGAAGTAATGCAGTGCACGAACAGAGTAATTCTAGTGTATGGATTTCAAATAACCATTTCTTAACTGTGAATATTCAATTCGCCGTATCCAAATCCACGTTTCTTAACAGTTAACGAATCTCATTTGACGCAAAGAATCACTTTTCTCTGTGTAGGTACGAAAAGTACTATTCTTCTATTTTAATCGTTTTTTTTTTTTTTTTTTAATATGTGGCACTTCTTTTTTTCCATTTCTCCTATATAAGAAAAATTGATGTGCGGTTAAAACTGTGTCACGAGACCGTTTTCCCTTTTTCCAAAGTTTTTTCGTGTATTGTATGGTCTGTAGAACAAGAAAAAACTTATTGCAGAGGTGTGCCTCAAAATTTTTTTTTCGTCATTTTTATGACTGAATTAAGGGAAATTTTCAGTAGAAATGCATATAATATTGCTAGAGCTTTTTTCGCTGGAGTCCCGGTAAATCTGAACGGCACGGAGGGAAAAGACCGAGCAATTTTTAAAGTAGTTTGCTTAATCAGAAATAAGCGACGGGCGCTGTGATTTTGTCGCTAACGCGCGCGCGCGCATGTGTGAGTGTGTGCGTGCTTGGTCGTACCGTTTCTGGGATATTGTAGGGGTCGGTGGGTGCGTACAGAAGATAGTTGTTAAAGGGTGACGGAGCGTATACGCTTGTTTACTTATACTGATTCGCTTCTGGGCCTTCATTAACGTGGCGTTATTTGCAAAGTGCGATTCGACCCGTGTGTGGAAGCTGTTTTTATACTATATATTTGTCCTTGTATCGACGTCGTGTTTGTTTTTTTTGAGGGAACGACATAATGACATAGCGTGCGTTCCTGTCGTTAACGACAAATAGCAGTTTCTTGTGATACTCTGAATTGATTGTTGTGGAAAAAGGTGACTTTAGCATTAAATTGTGGTGAAGATTAATTTTAAAGTTTGAGAAAGTTCTCAGATATCAGCTTAAAAAAACTAGAAACTTATTATTTAATCATCAAAGGCTTTTATTTATAAAAAAATCAAACAAATCTTTCAAAAAGAAAAAGATTTGGATATTATTGATAAAAGGAAACGTTAATTTCTAGACTTACATGTTTGTTTCCTATCTTTGCATTAGTATGCCCATAATTTACTACGAAGTGATAAATTCTTTATTCCCACAAAGTTACCTATTGCTAAACTAACTAAAGCTATATGTGCAGCGCGCTGACTTAGAAATATTTCAAAATGTTCTCAATTTCGCGTCGTTATGCATATTACTAAATTGCAAGCTATCTTCTTCTTGATATAGGGGTCCTTTATTTTTCCGATAATTTGATTAATGACCGTCACATTTCCTTTACAATAATGGCTACTCTATGTGCTTCTATATATTCAATGCCCATACATACTCCCTCGAGCGTGCTCACGATCGAGTCCTCAGTTTAATTCGAATAGAGGGAGGAAGAGAGAGAGAGAGAGAGAGAGAGGGAGAGAGAGAGAGAGAGAGAGAGAGAGAGAGAGAGAGAGAGAGAGAGAGATAGAGATAGAGAGAGAGAGAGAGAGAGAGAGAGAGAGAGATGGTGGGAGGAGAAAATGGACGCACACGTGACACACACACACACACACACGACCTTCATCTGCGGGGTCAACTTTAGCGATGAAAGCCCGCCATTCTGTGCACGCGCGTTGCCGAGTAATTAGCCGGAGTGCGTAATTATTCTTAGTATGCACCGTGTCGAGTGTGAGCGCAAAAGGCCCTTAAATGCAAGATAGCGCGGAGTACTTCTGCGTTTATGCGGCGTCTGCAGAATACAGAGGTTGCGTATATGTAACATGACACTTGAGTGGTTGACGGAAGCACGGCGATGTGATTGAGGTTTACCTTTGTAAGGATATTCTCTGGAGAAATTTTAAGTTGGCACTGAATAGCATGTATAAGCTAAATTTGGGACTTACTGAGCTCCCGCCAGTTACTGTGTGTCCGATGTTTGAAAACACGGGTCATGATAACTATAAGGCGTATATAAAATGTGAATGAAAAATCTTGCTATGACGCGGGAGGAAGAGAACTTAAGTCTCCCGTTATGACGTCTCGATAAGCCCAACCCCCCATCCAACTTTCCTGCAAAAAAGGACCTATTCCTGAACTCATTAAAAAAAGTGCTATGTGCAACAAAGGAGCAATTGACTTTTTTAGTGTATCGTGTATCACTCGGGTGCCGAAAGCGCCGTTCTGAGCCAACTTTGCTCCCTTGTTGCACAATGTACTATTTTAATTACAATAGATGAAATACTTTTTGTTCTATAGAAATACATTTAATGCATCCTCTCAAATTATTTGCATATACTTAATCAGTATAATTCTCATTGCCTCTATTCGTAGCTTTATCAAAATTTAGGAAAATGTTAGTACTACATCACTAGGTAGCGATTACTCAATAGGACAATAAATACAACATTTTAGTCACCGTATCCACCAAGATTGTAACCTATTAAAACACGGTTATCTAATCGCTTTCCAAATACACATCCACTATATCTACGACAATACTCTAAAGCAACTGCAAAGGACCCCGCACACAATGTATGGGAAAAAATCATCCGGTCAAATTGAACGAAACTTTAGAAAAAGATAGATCTCGATGTCCTGAAAAAATTTATCTTTTTCCAAAGTTTCGTTCAATTTGACCGGATGATTTTTTCCCATACATTGTGTGCGGGGTTCTTTATCATCGAACTTTCGTATCAATAGTAACAACCTACCGGGTGCATATAGTATTCATTAACGATAGTTCTGCTGCTCATGTGTACGAACAAGCCGATGAATGGAATAACAGATATGAGCGTCATTTGATATTATTTAATGGGATATGGGCCAAAATCTTTGATTTTTATATCTTCTTTGACTGAAGCTATTTTGACTGAAGCTTCTTTGACTGAAGCTATTTTTTAAAGTCAAAAATATTAATTGAAAAAATTAAGGGATGCGAATAGCTTCAGTCAAAGGAGATATAAAAATCAAAGATTTTGGCCCGTATCCCATTAAAAAATATCATTAATGGTTCATCATGTACATAATAAAGTATAACGCATATAAGGTATGACGCATGTAAAGTATAACACATAAGGAGAATAACATTCGATATATCACAGGTTTTTATATCAATTACATCACTGTTAAGGCGATGTGAAGTTCAAAATCAACCCAATTTCATTATTTAATAAATTAACATTCGAACGTTTATTTGGAAAAACAACAACGTCAGGCGCTCCGCATATGTAAATACTATACTCAAATTTTTTTTAGTGATTCTATTAATATTTGCAAAAGATGTAGACATTCCAAAATTATGTCGGTATTTCACATTATCTTAATAACTAATTAACAAGTCGCTCAGTCATGTGTAGTTTCTTGCATTACTTACATTCTAATATATCACAGAATTACGCTATCGAGTCACAGTTTCCGAGTTTGTATCTAGTGAAACTAGACAACTTCAGCCGTTTTAGCTTAATCTAACTTAATCTAGCGATAGCAAATATTTTTTAAAAGAGCTCTTAAATTTGTTTAAGGAGGGCATGTATTTAATATCTGCTGGAAGGGAATTCCATACACTGAAAAAAATTTGGCACGGCGTCTGTTTCCATCACAGTTCGTCAGCGCCCCCTTCGCTGCGTGTCAGACCACCCACTTTTGGCACAGCGTTTGTCCCTAAGGGGAGAGGAGCTGTGCCAGTACGAGGCGCGCGATGCTTTTACGGGACAGGAGCTGTGCCAGTACGGGGCAGGAGATGTGCCGAACCTTCGGCATAGCGTATGTACTTATCGGGTCAGCTGGAGTGCCAAATTTTTTTCAGTGTAGGTGGACATCTTGGAAGCGGAGTGACCTGCATCCGAACTCGGTGTACACCCGTGGAATTTTAAGGTCTCCAGCACCGTTCCTGACCGGACGACTAGACTATCGCTTTTCGAATAGCTCTAATAAATAGAACGGGGCACAGAGATTAAAAACTTTATATAGCATCACGTATGTAATATAAGTGCGTTGCGTATCCGTTCGCATCCAATTCAATCGTGCGCGGTAAGGAGTGATATGCACCCTCCGTCTTAGTCCATAAATATACCTAATGCAGGAGTTCTGCAATTTTTGTAGCCTAGTCTTTTGTTCATTCATTGCATCAAGTAGCACGGTGGAACAGTAATCTAGGTGAGGAAGGACCAAGGCCTCGACCTCAATATCTTTGGATAAAATGGGTTTACAGACCTCTGGTAGGGCCTATTTCCTCAAAGATAAACTATATTTTGTATAATATACATATAAAATATCATTACTGATCAAAATTTTTATTTTTTAGGTGAATAAAAAAAAAATTTTTAACTGTAGTACCTCCTTAAGGAGATTAAAGGAAAACAGGTATTTTTCCACTTGATTCTGTTTCTCTCACTCTCGTCATAGTAAATACCTCGTTATTTGGTTTTTCTTGAAAATTAAAATTGAGTTTAGGTTTTGGCTAATAAATAGGAGATTATGACCGGAATAATCGTTTTACCGATGGTGAAAAATGAGATACATTTTGTAGCCATTTTCTAGGGAAACAAGCGATTTCTTTGCTAAAAAATGGTTTTCGTTTCTACCAGGGATGTGTGTGACATTTTTTTCTTTATCTAGTGTAAAGATTGTTGTCCTCGCGTCCTCGAAAAAAAACTCCTGCCTCTTGTACTAGTTGCAGATCAATATACTATTTTATATTTTTCCAAAAATTGAAAATTCGTGAATTATTATATTATTTGAATGTCGTGTATCGATAGCTAACCTATTGAGAAAAGACGATGCGATACTGTGAAAGAAAGATAGCGGTTAATGTATCGAATTGATACTTAGAGTGAACTTCAGAGCGTTATCAAAAGATATCATTGACTAATGAATCGTAAAGTGCCATCTGGGCACTTTAGTAGCTAGCTATATAAATAAGTGTCTTTCCCTTCAATATTTCACTGTTGAGCCTTGTTTTGCTTCCTACCTTGTCCAGTGAAAAATGAAGAACATACTGTATGTATTACTTGTTGTAGTTGCATGGAATTGTGTTTTCATAAATGAAGGTGAGTTATTTATATTTTTCAAATGATTTGTGCGCGTGTTTTTTAAATTATCTGAAAAATTGTGAAACTTTTTGAATATTTTCTAATAAAGTTACTATGGTTCACTGCAATTGTAAAAGTTATCATTGTTAATTACTAATAACGTGTTATACGTAAATTTGTACAAAGTAGCAATTTTCACGATAAAGTTATGAAAATTTATCTTGATATATATTCACTTTTACTAGAAATATTTTCTCTGTATAACTATTTTGGTAAATTAGCTGAAAATGACTTGGAAAGATTAATAAGATGCACGTGATTTCGATCAGAGCTATTCCATTCTAAACATGTGAATATTGTGGATTTAAAGTAAAAGAGTACAAAGAATTCCCACATAGCATGAAAGCTTCCTGGAAGTTTCATGAAAGCTTCCAAGAAAGATTCGGAATCTTACAGGAAGCTTACATGGAAGATTCCTGAAAGCTCAAAATGTCCGCCCTTTTTTCTCACAAAAAGCTTTCAGGAAAGATTCTATTAATCTTCCCAGAAAGCTTTCCGGGATCTTTCATCAAACTTTTAAAAGAGTAACTGGAAGCTTTGTGAAAGATTTGTCAATCTTTCTGGAAGCTTTCTTGAAAGAATACGGTAAGTTTACAGAGAATCTTTCAGGAAGACTTTAGTAAGATAGCTGTAAATATCTTTGTAAGGTTTTTGATAGTTTTATTTAAATCTTTCAGAAAGCTTACATGGAAGATTCCTGAAAGCTCAAAATGTCCGCCCTTTTTTCTCTCAAAAAGCTTTCAGGAAAGATTCTATTAATCTTCCCAGAAAGCTTTCCGGGATCTTTTATCAAACTTTTAAAAGAGTAACTGGTAGCTTTGTGAAAGATTTGTCAATCTTTATGGAAGCTTTCTTGAAAGAATACGGTAAGTTTACAGAGAATCTTTCAGCAAGACTTTAGTAAGATAGCTGTAAAGATCCTTGTAAGGTTTTTGATAGATTTATTGAAATCTTTCAGAAAGGTTACATGAAAGATTCCTGTAAGCTTAAAATTCCGCCCAATTCTTTCTCGAAAGGATACGGTAAGTTTACAGGAAATCTTCCAATAAGACTTTAGTAAGGTAGCTGTAAAGATCCTTGTAAGGTTTTTGATAGATTTATTGAAATCTTTCAGAAAGCTTACATAAAAGATTCCTGTAAGCTTAAAATTCTGCCCAATTTACTGGCAAAAGCTTTAAAAAAATCTATTAATATTTCCGGAAAACTTTCCAGGACCTTTCATCAAGTTTTTAAAAGAATAACTGGAAGCTTTGTGAAAGATTTGTCAATCTTTCAGAAAGATTCTACGAAACATTCTAGTAATCTTTCAAGAAACCTTTCACGAACCTTTTTTCAAGTTCTTGAAAGATTACTTTGGAACTTAAAGCCATACATATTACATACAATACTCTAAAGTATAACTATTATTACAATTCTCGCATATTATTTAGAATTTATTACTATATTAATCGCAATTTTTTCATCGCAGAAAAAATTTTACATAAAATTTTTTGACCTAACCGGGAATCGAACCTACAACCCTTGGGTTACTACGCACGCATGCTATCCGTTACGCTATCGCTCGCTTGAAGGAGTTGGAACATTTTCATCCAAACAAGGTGCACTATCTACGATTATTTAATTGTTATTAAATAATATCATACATACATACCTAACATACATGTTATTATTTCGATTATTCATCTAAAATATTAATGGCTTTAAAATGGCCATGTAAAATACCGAAACAATACCTACCTTACCGGCACCTAAGTTTTATTTTTTTTATCGTATTTAAACAAAAATTTCAGAGAAAAGCATTCTTTTACGGAAATCCAACGCTTTTTCCTAAAGTTTGTGTTTAGATGTAATAAAAAAAATAAAATTTTGGTGCCGATAAGCTAGGGATCTACGTTTGAGTTGAACATGGCCTCAAAGTTAAAACGGTATTATAAAATCAAGTTTCAATTAAAACATTATAAAATCAATTATAAATGTATTAAAATATTATCAAATTTACTTTATTTATATTTGCTTATATTCTATATATGTTTAATATAAATGGATAAAGAAATTTTTCAAATCATTAAAAAAGCATAATTTTGTTCTAAGTTGATGAAATCTTCAAATCTATATTTTCAACTCAAAAATAACTTCAAAATAGTCTCAAAAGAGATTAAAAGAGAGGGGATTAAACATATTGCAAGAATATGTGTTTATATTAGATGCATCTTTAAGATGAAATGGCGAAAAAGTTATTTACAATTCATATAACTATTATGTATTTAGAAAAAGTTGTTACTTTTTCAAATCACATTTTTAAGACCAAAATAACTCGTGAGTAGTTATAAATACATAATTTATAATGAAATTAACTGTACTTTAAGAATATCGGTATCCATTTTCTATACCTGAAGAACCAATTAAAAAGAAAATTATTTCTGAAACAAAAAATTTTGGCAAAATTGTTATTTTATCAAAATAGGACCTTATTGTCATTCATTTGACTCCAAAATTTAATCAGTTCTGAGTTAAGACATACGTAAGATGCATGCAAAAGTTCAGCTCATTACGTCTATCCGTTCAAGAGTTATGCCGGGGACAAAATTTCGTTTCATAAATTCATACATACATACATTTTTTAAAACCTATTATTCTGACTCAGAAATCTCAAAAACATCGAAATTCATCAAAATCTCTGTTTTGAAAATTTTCACTATTACAACGCTTTCTCTTTGAGAAATAAATATAGTGTCAATAGGGAGAAATAAAATTCGTATACTGAATATATTTTAACACTCCGTGCGCAAAGCTCGACTTCGCACACACTCAAATAAAAAAGCATATGCTAAATCAAGCTTTGTACACGTCGTATACAAAAATACGGTTCAATACGCGAGCGAGAAGGTGATTTGAACCTTGTGTGACCTTTTCACCCTAGCTTCGCTCAGGTGCAAACGTCCACACTAGGATAAAATCACTTTGACGCACTAGCATCGAAATTTATCTGTATTATTTTGACTCTCCGTGCGCAAAGCGCGATTTCGCGCACGCTTGTTTTTTGAATGAAAAAGCATACGCTAAATCAAGCTTTGTACACATCGTGTCAAAAGATACTGTTCGATACACAAGCGAAAAGGTACACGCGTTAGTATCAAACTGTACTATTTCTAAACAAAGAAAATATTAACTTTAATTATTAACTTTAAACATTCATTTGGAAAAACACGTCTTCCTTTTATGCAAATACAATACTCAGAATTCATTTGGCAATTCTTATGAGAGTACTATTATGAGAGATAATTGTTGAAAAATTGGATCAAAATGACAAAAATGCAGATTCCTACTTATCAACATTAAAATTATTTTTAATTAAAAAGTTTTTAAACAGTTTTTTGGAAAACCACAATTTTAACGCCCTCCTTATATTTAAATACTATACATAGAATTATTTTATAGCCATTCTATTATAATTTTGATAAAGTATACTCGTTGGAAGATGATGTCGGTATCCAACATCTCCTTAAAGCATTCATTTTTGGAATATTTTATTAAGGGTTCCCGAAATCTTTCTAAAGCTTTCATGAAATGTTGCTCAGTTGCATAGGTGGAATTTTTTGTTATTCCATTAAACTTACGGCAAGCTTTCGCGGAACCTTACCAGAATATGTTACGGTTCCAGTAATCTTTGACTTATTGTCACGGCAATCTTTTATGAAAGGTTCTATTTATGTTGAGTAGAATCTTCCCTGGGGTATTCATAAATCTTTTTTAAAAGTTTTTCGGAAGATTTGCAATGAATGTTATAGTTCGATCTTTCACTAAGCTTACTGTAACCCTTCTGGTTACCTTTCATGATAGATTCCAGTATTCATGAATCTTTCTCAAAAGTTTTTCAGAAGATTTGCAATTTATGTTCCAGTTTATCTTTCAGTAAGCTTACTGTTACCTTTCTAGTTATCTTCCATGAAAAATTCAAGTATCTATTATTAGAATGTTTCATGGAAGATTCTGGAAACCTTTCAAAAGCTTTCATGGAATGTTACTGAATCGCACATTTGGAATTTTTTATCTGGTTCCACAGAACTTACGGGAAGCTTTCATGAACATTGCAAGGGAACGCGACTGGGGAGTTTCGCCGGAACCTTCCATTAGGCTTTTCCATTATTTTTCGGTAATCATGCTAACTGCAATCTTTCATACAAGATTTTATTGATGTTTAGTAGAATTTTCCCTGAAAGTATTCAGTAATCTCTTTCAAAAGGCTTTTGGAAGATTTTCAATAAATTTTCCAGTTTAATCATTCAGTAAGCTTACTGTAACCTTTCTAGTTATCTTTCATGAAAGATTCCAGTATCAATTCTGAGAATGTTTCATGTAAGGTTCCGGAACCCTTTCAAAAGCTTTCATTGTATATGGTCGAGTCTTATAGTTCGAATCTTTTTTGTTGATTCCGTTAAACTTACGCGAAGCTTCCGTGTAACATTGCAAGTTAACGGTACTGGAAAGTTTCGCCGGAAACCTTCCATTAAGCATATCGCATTATTTTTCGCTAATCTTTTATCCATGCTTACTGCAATCTTTCATAAAAGTTTCCATTTATGATCAGTGCAATCTTCCCTGCAAGGATTTTGAAATCTGTTTTGCAATCTTACCGTAAGCTTTCAATGAAGATAAAAATGTAATCATCTCAAAAGCTTACTGTAATATTGTTATTTTCTTTCGTAAAAAATTCCTGTAATCTTTTGTTCATGCTTACAGTAATCTTTCATGAAAGGTTCTATTTAGGTTTAGTGGAATCTTTCCTGCAAGGATTTTGGAATCTGTTTTACCAATCTTAGCGTAAGCTTTCAACGAAGATAACAATGTAATCTTCCCAAAAGCTTACTGTCTTATTGTTGTTATCTTTCGTAAAATATTCCAGTAATCTTTTGCTCATGCTTACAGTAATCTTTCATGAAAGGTTCTATTTAGGTTTAGTGGAATCTTTCCTGCAAGAATTTTGGAATCTGTTTTGCAATCTTAGCGTAAGCTTTCAACAAAGGTTACAATGTAATCTTCCCAAAAGCTTACTGTAATATTCTTGTTTCCTTTCGTGAAAGGTTCCTGTAATCTTTTGTTCATGCTTACAGTAATCTTTCATGAAAGGTTCTATTTAGGTTTAGTGGAATCTTTCCTGCAAGGATTTCGGAATCTGTTTTACCAATCTTAGCGTAAGCTTTCAACGAAGATAACAATGTAATCTTCCGAAAAGCTTACTGTAATATTCTTGTTTCCTTTCGTGAAAGATTCCTGTATTGATTCATGGAATATTTCACGTAAGGTTCCCGTAAGCTTTCCAGAAGCTTTCATGTAATATTCGTCGAATGGACATTTGGCAATCTTGATTGGAATATTGCTGTAATCTTCCTGGAAGCTTACAAGAGAGCTTACAATGGAATCTTTCTGAAAGTTTCAGGTACCTTTTGAAAAGATTAAGGAAAGCTTCCTCTGGAATATTCCTTGAATCTTTCTTTGGGAAGCTTTCATGCTATGTGGGAAAGGATAGTTGATAAACTAGAAAAACATTTTTATTCTATTTATTCTTTCCCTTAATCTATAGTTACTGAATTTATTATCTATATAATAAAAGAGTAAAATAAATTTTTTGAAACTCTTAGCGAGAAATTCAAATTTTCGCGCCTATTCAGCGTACATAAAGTGCTAGTTTTTGGTATCATTGCGCAACAAAGCTAATTTATGCACTAAGTGCGCCAATCACACTTCACTCAGAGTTTCACACTTACATGACGTATTATTTTTCAACTGCGTGCGCAAAATTTGATTTCTCGTATTCAATTAAAAAATAATATATATCGACGGCTGAGCAATTTTTCCCGAATCCACGTAATTCAATCATTTTTGGTAATTTTTCGCGATTTTCAAATGCACGTAATTTTGCGCATAACCGACAGATTTGAACGATCTTTAGCTTAAATTAAAGCTCTTTTCATCTACTTTAATCGCTTTTTTGTGGAATATTTGTTGACACATTTAAAAGCTGACTATTGGTTCATCATCAATGACTACTTTTCGTCCATTTTTCACGTGTTAAATTTTCATAAGAAAAATGAATATTTTTCTAAAACGGTGTCACAAGACCGTTTCCAACTGCTCGAAAATTTTCTCGTATACTATATGCCCTATAGAACGAGAAAAACCTTATAACAGAAGTGTGTCTCAAAATTTTTTTATTTTTTTTTTGGATCCTCTTTTTTGTAGAAAATCCTGAGAATTGCTCATATAACCATTAAATATTGATCATGGCAGGTGTGTACGTTGTCCTTTGAATTTCTCAATCTTCGAATATTGGATATTATATATTCCCTGTTTTTCATCTTAGCAAACGTTACACTACACTACCGCCGACCACATTCATACCACCATATCCCGTTTCCACAGCCCTTAGCAAACCGCGCCACAAACGCTTGCACAACGCACGCGCGACGCAGCCGAACGAGTACGGCTCCGTCGTGGCCTTTCAGAACGACACCGAGCACTTGTGCGGCGGCTCTCTGATCTCCCCCCAGCACGTACTGACGGCCGTCCACTGCGTCATCATTGGCGAGACTGATTTCCGGGAATTCCCCTTGAAGATCATCGCGGGGGTGAACGACCTCAACGCGGAGGTGGAAACCAGAGTCGTCGTCGAGGTAGAGAGGATCTATGTGACGGATCGCTACAACCACTCGTACTGGTCGCTCAATGTGAATCCACCAGACGATATCGCCGTGCTAAAGGTGAGGGATGATGGTGATGATAATGATTGGAGGAGGAGGGCAAGGGGTAATGGAATAGGGGGCTAATGAGAGTGGTTTGGGATATCAAGATTTTAAGGGAGCATCATCGTGGCTGTATTGATGTTTGAGAGTAGCTTAAGGGGGGCATAGACCTATAGGACTTTGAAGCCACAATCACCTGAAAAAATATAATAAAATATAATAAGTTATATATACTAACAGCATATAAGTAGGCACAATTTCTGATAAAATGACCCGAGATATAATCTGTAGACCAATTTTACTCAGATATATTGTATTGCCAAGATTTTGCTTTGGTACAGCTTTTTGAAAAAATATTCGATAGATTTTCATGAGATCGGTCTTAAAATACTTCAAATTCATGCAGTTATGGATCTAAGAGTTGGAAATGTAAGGTTTCCTCAAGCAAATAATTTGTAAATGCTAAAAAACCACAAAAAAACATAAAAATTTTTAAAATTCATGAATTAATAGTAGCTTTTTCCATAAAAAAAAGTATTTGCTTCAGAAAATCTTATACTTCCAACTCTTACATCCATAATTGCATGAATTTCAAGTAGTTTAAGATCTGTCCTATAAAAATCTATCAAATACTTTTTTCAAAAAGCTGTATAAAAGCAAAAATCTTGGCAATGCAATATCTCTGAGCAAAATTGGTCTACAGATTATATCTCGGGCCATTTTATCAGAAATTGTGCCTAATTATGATATATTATTAGTATACATAACTTATTATATTTCATTACATTTTTTCAGGTGATTTTGGTCTCAAAGGCTTTTAGGTCTGTTACCCCTTTAATGATTAAGTACATTACTTTTGAAGTTCTGAGTAAAATTGTGAAGAGTAGATAGCGATTACTATCGAGTTGAAACTTAGAGCCAACTTCAGAGCGTTCATTTGCGCACGCAGCGTGCTTTAGCGACTAATATCTAAGCAGAAAATAGGTGTATCATTGGATCTATAAAAATTAGGCTTAACAATAAGATTAGGAAAATCCCACATAATACACGCTAATCCACCCTATCAACCTCTTTAATTTTGAAATACCCCAGCTGAAGAAGAAACTGGACATTGACGGCAACCCAGGTCTGGCCCTGATCAATCTGCCTCCAAAACCGGACGGTGAGATCGAGAATTACGCAAACCTGACGGTCAAGATTGCGGGCTTCGGCTACGATTTCATGCGCATCAGCACCGACAACAACAAGTTTCAGGAGAAGGGCAACTCCACCGGCAAGCTGCACCAAGCCAACGTGTTCATCCTTGACAACGTCTTGTGCGATAAGACTTACCGTACTTCTACGGCAGGGAGGTTCTCCTTGGAGATGCTGTGCTCTGCGGTCGGATCGTCGAGTTTATTGTTTTTAAATGGTTCATTTTATAGAATCCAGCAAAACATTTTTCTTATATACAGGTATATGCTATTGAGCCTTCTTGAAGCATTTTATCTAGATTGTTCTTTATATTATTTTATTATTTCTCTTTTTTTATTAAAAGAGCAATTATATAAAACATTAATATATATTTTTGAATAAATTAATATAGAAATTGCTGGAGGTGGAAATGGAATAACGAAAGCTCAAATGAATAATATTGCTACCTATTTTAACAAATCTATAATTCTGCATATAGTTATATTTATTTATAAAATAAATATTTGCAGTTTTATCACAATTTTAACACAATAATTTTATATATTTGAGACACCTCAACCTAAGACTCTCAAAAAACTCTTCACCGAAACAATTAACGAACTCTAAGCCAGATTTTTACGCGCCGAGAATCAACTCGCAATGCCCCAACAAAATCTTCCCAAGACAAATAACACCCTTCAGCGTCCTCAATATAATAGATAATAATTTCGGCATATTTCTCATTTTCTGCTTGCGCAGGGCGATAGCGGCAGTCCGCTTATTTACGAGGGCGCGGTAATCGGCTTCCTGGGTTCGAGCGCGGCCGGCTGCAACGATAACATCGCACCAAGCATGTACAGCAAGGTCCAGCCGCACCTCCGCTTCATCGCCAACGCCATGGAGGACGCCCTGACCGATGGCATGCGAGTTGCCATCGCCGATCCAGATAATGAAGACTTTGGGATGTAAAGATAGATGTGGGGATTGGATGTTTCTTTTTAAGTATTTTAAGTATAGGGCTTGAAGTCTCTAAATATGCGGTGGATGGAAAGATTTTTGGTTTATTTGACACATTAGTTCAATTTTTATTACGTAAAAATTAAAGTGGAGCAAGTTAATTATTTACAGAGAAAATTTTGAAAGTTTAAGTAACGTAAGGTGTTCTTTTGAGGATAACTTGAATGCAAATAAAATTTAGCAACAATAGTTTTTAATATTCAAAGTTCTATTAAGTATCTAACGTATCAATTAGGTCACTGATATATAGATGAAACTAATTTTGAAATTGCAAATACCTACGGATAATATTATAAAACAAAAGAAAAATTATTTTACGCGAATTACTATCTGATATGTGTGTGTCTGCGTGTGTGTGTATAGATGATAGTAATTGATTTACGCGTGACTTTCGTATCTGTGTTAGCGCGTAAGACATCCGTTTTCAAAAAAGTTGTTTAAATTCGTGTAAATAACTTTAGCAAAATTTACGCTACTCTATAGAACAAAGTAGGCACTTTTTATAACTATCCATACCTTATATTATGATTTATTTTAATAAATCCAACTCGCAATTTTCCTATCCCAGTCCTATTACCAAACATGTATAATATACACTCCCGTCGTAATCACACATTCCCAACCAGCCCATATTTTCCGGCCAAGGAATAGCGCGCGCATCCGTGAGCTAAGCATACTTGAACGCATGAATGAGAGCGGGACGAGTAGCGCTTCCACGAGCATTGTTGATGACGCTAATTGTGCGCCAAGAAATTAGAAATGCGCGAAGCCTCTGGCATTCTCTATCCCCCTCCTCGCGACCTTTTGATATTGCCGGATAGATTAAAGCTCTCAGCGAATTACGTAATTGGACGCGTACCGGTGGGTAAGGGGTGGGAGGGAGGCGGTGGAAATTGAAATAGAAAAATGTTAATTATGAGGATGATAGCCGCGCTGGGTGTAATGAGAAAGTGGTGGCAAGGTCAGTGTTAAGATACGATGCCGTGGCTTTTATACTTGACAGTACAGTAAGTTTGATTTGTTTTTTATTCTACTGGTGATTTGAGTTTCGATTTTTATGCTCTGTGATTTAAAAAGAAATATGAGATAAAACTAGTTAATTTTCTTATTAAATTGCGGAATGGTGGAAGTTTTTGAAAATAGTATAAACGAATTCAAATTCTGTCTTAAGGTAGTTGTTTCTCAGAATGACGAAAAATGAGCATTTAAAAAGTTTTCTTTTGTAATAATACGCTTCGATATTTTTATATACGTGACCCCAATATTGAAATTAAGGTGATTTAGACAATGAAAAAAAAAAGTTTCAAACAGAAATTATACATGTAGAAGCATAAATTTTGTTCACAAAAGAAAAGGATATAGGTATATAAAGTGATGAAAAATGTTTTCATCCGATTTTAATATTAAAAATATTATTTTGAATATTAAATTGTTTATGAATTAGTGTGCGCAAAATTAGAGATATTAGCTTAACGGCAATTTCGTGTGATAAAGTTATAAACTAACGTTTACGGAATAAAATGACACAATAAATATTGAAACTGTATATGAAAAATAAAAAATTTTCTTCTACTTCTACTAATTATTTATATTTGGAAAATTTTTCCGTTGTCTAAATCACCTTACTTATGAATATTGAAATTTTGGAAGTTTCATTTTCGGGGAAAAAACAGCCTTAAGAAAACTTTTAAATCCGTCTGTACTACAATATAGATATGCCGACTTATATTTCAAACTACTATATCTCGAAGGCGGTATTCAATTTCAAACAATATATTTGTTTTTATGAAAACAGTAAGAAAATTTTTCCGTTGCAGTTAAAACCATGCATATAATCACGATATCTTCATAAACATTATATTGCTTTTAAAATTGAAATATATAGGTTGTAGATACTGGCAAAGTTGATGTTTGGGATTTCTCAAGAAACTTTCTAAAAAACTCGCTTGTTATTTAACTTGTTAATAAGCCTTTGATAAATATATTAAAAAAGTAATTTCGCTAAAGAATATTTGTCGTAAAAGACAAGAAACTGATAGCGCTAATGTAAAATAACATTTCTCTACGAATTCAGTTTAATATTTTATAACATGACCATAAAAAACAAATTTTTTTAATTTAGAATAAAATCCCGTATCAATTACAAGCATTATTATTAAATAAAATCCAACACCTCTATTACTCTTTTTTATCATCACAGTTTACATACATCTAATGGATTTAAAAAAAACGCGCACGATTAAAGGGTTAATAACGAAAAGCGCTGGCAAGGAATCCAGCATTTAAAATTCAAATTCACATTCCACGTACCAGGCTAACCCCGCAGTTCCCAAAAATTGCTGACGGCATACCTTATATCGACATTTGAAATTTTGATGTAATATCTGCGACTCGCTCCTCACACACGCATCCATATATACACACTTAACATCCGCTTCTCTAATAACCCAAAACACTCTCCGTTTTCCGAAAACATGCGACCAAAATGAAATTCAAGGGCGATCGAACGTAAGGCGCGCAGCAGTTAATTTATCTCTCTCTTTGTTACAAAGGTAGACATAAACAACCGCTGTAAAAATATTAATTTTTTTTAATTCCAACAATTAACGTTCTAAGACCAAAATTCATCATACGCATATCCATTGTAAAATTATTATTGAAAATACAAGCAATGGATAAAATGATTTACTTATATAAAAACAGTCTCTTGAGTTATATCATAATTTCATTAGAGTATATTTACCTATATGAATAAGAAAATGCTCGAAATGACGAACTGGATTATTTCGTAATTTATAATAACTCATTATATTAATAATAAATAATTAAATAACGATTTAATACATAAATTTATTTATGTATGTGTTTTTAATAAAACCTAAAATTTCCGCTACTGCAAGTTTCCTCTAGGAGGAAGCAAAAAGCGTCGACAAAATCATAGGCGTGAGCAATCGGCGGAAATTCAGAGGGCTTTATTATAGTAGCGAGGCAGCGGCCCGTGCAAGAGTTTCCACGCCGGCGACTTTACACTCGTATTTTTCACGACGTGCATCGTATATATATATATATATATATATATATATATATATATATATATATATATATATATATATATATATATATATATATATATATATATATATATATATATATATATATATATATATATATATATATATATATATATATATATATATATATATATATATATATATATATATATATATATATATATATATATATATATATATATATATATATATATATATATATATATATATATATATATATATATATATATATATATATATATATATATATATATATATATATATATATATATATATATATTCCGGTTCGAGTTACATCCCTCCGTGCGCCTTTCTCGAGCACCTTTTCCGGCTTTCTCGTTCCCCGCGCCAGTTGTGCAATTACGTTTTCGAGGCTCTCGTCGGCCGTTTTTAATGAGACTCGCCGCGTAGATGTAACATGTAAGGCGCAACAGTGTTCTTTTTTGTTGCTGGAGATGGCGCGCATTAAAGCGTGAGGTTAAAGAGGACGTGTCGCTTACGGAACACTAAAACATTAAGGCGATAAGTCGGTGTGGGTATAGACGTAGAATTTCATTCACTTGAGATTGGCACTTATCTTATACATCGAACGAACACAGTCGCAGGTTCATCCCTGTTATCTGCATCTTGGACATTTCGTATGGGATAAATAGAAACAAACATATCACAGCTGAATATATAGGCGAGCCTGGAATCCCAATTTCCTTATAAATATCGATCGCTAATCCAACAACTCAACCGACGCCCATATCTATCTATCATCAATCCGCCCCTTTTCCCGAAACGAAAAAAAAAAAAAAAATAGAAAAACACCAATGACTACTCGTATAGCACGCGTGATAGAACGGGGACACCAGCTATATCCGCCTCCCCTCCGACTACGATAACGCACGCTACGCATAAAGAAAGCCAACTTAAGCAATCGCGACGCCTTTTTGTATGTATATGTATATACATACGCCCTATAGCGTCGCACAGACGTGGAAAAGAGAAACGCGTCTTATGCTTGTGTTGTCTCGGGGCTTAAAAAGCACAGAAACTCCCCCCGGGGAGGAGAGACTGCGACTCGAGAGATAGTACACGCGCGCCGGGGAAAATCCAGCGTGTATTATATTGGCTGGCGTGTGCGACTCGAAATACGAGGGAGAGAGACAAGGGATGATTGGATCTCTCGAGAGAGGAGAGCAGAGCAGAGGCTTTGTGTGTTCGTGTGTGTAGAGAGAGTCGCGCGATAACTGTGACATCGTACATAGAGGAGAACGAGGGAAGGTCTTTTTAATAATGCTACCACGCTTCCTTTCCTTTTATCTACGATATGCTGTTTTGACTTGAAATATAGACAGGCCTTTTTGGAAGAGATGGGATGCGATATAAATATGTCGCGAGCGTGACTTTGCTTTCTGGCGTTCGGAGTTCATTGCATTACTGATAAAATAAAAAGTAGAAGGACTCATCATGGCATCGTAAGAAGCTATATACTTCTTTCTTTGTTATTGTAGTTGAATACATGCGATAACGTCTTTTTACATATATATGTATGCGTGTAAAACACGTTATTATATCGAATATTACATTTTCTTACGCAATCTATTTACACTCCCGTACCGATAAGAAAGTTATATGCATACAGCTTCTGAAAGCGTTCCCAGAAATGTTCATAACTCTCTTATCAGCTCCGAAATATCATTCCACGAATGACAAGCCACGGCAACTTTTTTCCCCTTTCAAAAACTTTTCACTCGACATTTCAATCCTCGCGACCCCACATCGTCGCCTACCCATCACCGTTCCATTCGCCTCCGACAAAGATAACCCGTCCCCGCTTTCTCAAAAAAAAAAAAACAGACCAGCAGAATAATGGAATATATAATGCTTCAGCAAATTCTCCCGGCCCGATTGATTTAATTTCGCGTGCAAGATAATGGTGAACAACGTGTGGACGTTATACCGGAGTTTGAAAACTTTCCTCAGATTCATTCGGATTTATATACTGAGCGTGATGAAAACTATTTAATCCCGGTCTTAGTCGTTTTTAGGCACGACCGCTACTTACTGTTATAGTATAACCATCGTGGAAAATTATCAGTTCAAAAACCAACATTTTATAGCGTCAAAATATAGTTTGGGAAGTTAAAAAATCCCATTAGAGCATTTTTGACGATGAATGTATGGATGGATGGTATGTATATGTACAGTCTCCACTCTTAATAAAGCCGCTTGCAATAAGACCGCTTCTCGGATGTCGGCTGGGATTGCTTCCCCCACCATCCAACTTTCCTACGAATGTTTCTGCTTCGGAACTGACGCTCTCAATAGAGCCGCTCTTGATTTCATTCATAACTCAGTTTAACTCGGTATAATTTTCTTCGAACTACTTGAAATTGAAAATTATTTGTTCTTGCCCACAAAATTAAATTTTAACAGATATAATTTTAATCCAATAAAATGTCTCAAAAATAAATATTGTAAAAACAAGAGGACCGTTAAAACATTATAGTCATTATACGGGAAATAGTATGGCCAATATTTCGATCCAGTGTCAAAGCGATTTAGATGGTGGTCAACATATCGGCCACGAAAAATTTTTCGCGCGAGATACATAAGTGCGAATTTTTTCTGTTTATTCATACATAAATCGTAGAATAATTAAGTTGATATTACGTGGAAAACTTTATGGAATGCCTGGAATACTCGAACAGTCGAAGAAAACAATCTGGAAGCACTTGTAAACAATAATACCTCCCAGTGCGGTCTTATTGGGAACGAAGATTACCGATTTTACGCGGGCGATATCGTGGGGGAGAAAACTTCTTCTCTTCACCTGAAGCAGTCTTATTGAGAGTGGCGACTGTAATCTGATAACTCAAAGAGATTTTGAATGACCGAGCTCAGGTTCCTAGAGATCACTTGTTCACTTGTTCCTATCATAAAAAAATGAACCTATTTGTTATGATATCAATTTATTCGTGATTTGGTTGGTGGAAGTAATGAGTTGCTAGGTTACAAAAACAAAAGTGACGCGAAGTTTTGCTAAAATTACGGCGCGCGAAGCGTGCTTTATAGAGATGACCAGTATATTATAAGAAGGCTCTGGTTCTATGTGGAGACAAATTGTAAAATGTAAAAATGGCAGCATAATTAAAAATCATAAAAAATCGTTTTTGAATATATAACTTGCACAGATATGATTTCACACGAAAATGTTGTGAAAAAAAGTTGTAGATATAATTGGAATACATATTGTCTATTGTTACTTTTTCCGTGCAATATCATTCTGCAAATTTATATGCCAAAAAAATACCCATATTTGACCAAAAAAGAGACTTTTCGCAATTAACTCGTAGAGATATTGATTTACATAAAAATTTTAAATATAAAAGTTTAAAAGTTATATAAATTTAAATATAAAAATTTAAAAGTTATAGATCGCATAAAAAGAAAACTTTTTCCCATGGAACATTTTTATGTAGAATCAATTCCGCCCAAGTTAAATTTTATACCTAAATACACCAAAATAGTCGATTTTTGCTTATTACTCAACAGGATTTGATACAAAAGTTGTAGATAATATTAAAAGAAAACTTTTTTCAATTTAACATTTTCATGTACAATCAATTCCTGACTAGCTAGACCTACAAAAATGATTTTTGGCGCCTAAATAGACCTGAAATAGTCGATTTCCGGTTATAATTCAACAGGATTTTATTTTATATATAAATATTAAATACAAAAGTGGTTTTTGGAGGCACGGTGTTATAAATAAATATATTAGTATTTGAGATGTAACAATTTTTGGAATGGTGAAGATATAACGTTCTTCTGGGAGTAGCGGTCGTGTCTTGTATATGTAAAAACGAAGTTTTTGCATAGACAGCGGGGGGGGGGGGGGGGGGAGGCGCGGCCCCCCTAGTTGTAAAATAAAAATATTACATATGATTAAAGTTTTACGATACACTTTCTCTATATAGTTATAAAGAAGCCAAAATATTTAATTGTCTGCGAAGACGATACAATTATTTTAGAATTGAGCACAATATTTTAACATTTTTAATCGTAAATTCTCAGCGCATTTTAAACCTTATTTATCTCGTTCAACTGGTGAAACTAAACGTTACTCTACGTTTCTTAATTTAATTAATTTTTTTATCCGAAAATAAAATAGAAGCAGTCAAATCGTTAAAGGAATTGGAAAAATGACTACAGCTATAGCTAATAGTAAGCATGTATATACGTATAAAACCTTTTTCAATAACATTTCCCACTCAGCCCACCGATTCCACGAACGATTTCACTTCTATCAAAATCTAAACACACCTAGGTACGCCAACACAGCTCGAAAAGACATTTCCGCTTGCTATCTACTCGTTGCTCAAGGGAATGGCAGAGCGTTAAGACGTCTTCTGCCCCTATAAGCTCCCGAGAAATTTGAATGGGGTGCAGCAGCAGCAACAGCAGCAGCAGCAGCCTCGTCGATCCTGTCTCTTCCCTTGCTCGCACGGATTTACATGAAATTCAACTGCACGGCTGTAAGGTGACAGAAGGGATGGAAAATTAAAACACGACACATAAGATCACTTTGAGGAACGGGGTTACAGCGATTTCGCGTGGCAATGGAGGCTGCGCGACGAGGCTAGACGCGTGTGTGCGAAGTTGTCAGGTTCATAAGCCAAGTTCCGGAAGACATCATTTCGCAGCTCGTCAACAGGAGGCGCGCGTGACACGACGAAAGACGCATCCTCGCAATTAGAAAGTACACTTACAGAGTAGAAGCCAACAGCAGCAGCAGCAGCAACAATAACAAAGTTTGTCTGCAGTATGTAGACGGCACGCACCATAATGGATATTTCTCCACCGCAGTGCGTTCACCTCGCGCGAAATCTGCGCACGCGCGTCGAGAGGAATAACTTGCGACAATTAGCTCGGCTGATGCTGCGCTTTGCCCTTTCGTCTCGTTAGCGCGAGTTAGCGCTGTTATTGAGCCGAGTCTTACGCTGGAGCCTTTGCATGTAAATAGCGCGTATGGTAATAGGGGGAGTGTGTGTGCGTGTGTGTGTGTGTGTGTGTGTGTGTGTGTGTGTGTGTGTGTGTGTGTGTGTGTGTGTACACGCAGTTATGAATAGCGGCGGGTAAACGGTGCCCGGTCGATGCTTTTAAAACTGCGAATGGCATATTTTAGAAGTGAATTAGAGATGGAAAAAAATTTAGACTGAATGTTAGTAATGTGAGCAACAATTTCACTTACGGCTTGTAATAGTTGATATGCCGTTCGGTGGCACTTACCTGAAACAATGAGAAAGAGCATAATTAGTGCAAAGCAATATCGGTGTAAAATTCGCTAAACGAGTAACTTTACCCGGTGGAAAATGAATGTAAAATCGTAGCGGCATCAGCTTTTTACCCTAACAACTGCTCACGAGTGGCGACTCGTTTAATTTCGAAAGTTGAAATATTTTTAAAGGGCGAGCGAGTGCGCGCGTGCCATATTATATTTCAAAGCAATTAAGTCATATCGGTCGGCACATATTGCACCACTTCATTACTCTGAATTTTCATTGGTCTGTAAATATATATACGCGCCGCTTTTAAGCGAAATTTACATATAGGTAGCTGCGTGCGGCGGGCATTTAAAAAACGATGCGTATGCGTGAGTGTACGTGTATATAGGTATACGCATGTATACACGAGATACAGGTGAATACGCGTGTACACATGAGAGCGTTAACTAATTAATTAAATATGGTAATTTTCTAATATAGGCGCAAGTTGGTCGGGCTACCGAATTTATGGATTTGCATGGTAAAGTAAAGAGCGGGTGAGCTCTATTTTAATTTTTAATTTTAACGAGCGCCAGCGGATCTTTGACGCTTAATTTTTTGCGGATATTATGAAATTTTAGATTTTCGGAATTTATATAATATGTCCCACGGTTAAGGTAGTAATCGGTTGAGAGAATGCTAAACCGTACTGGAGATTTCTAGACCCTGGTAGAAAATTAATCATAAGTTGGCCAGAATATAGCTAAGCCATATGCTGGTTAAGCATATTCTGGCCAACTTATGGTTAATTTTCTACCAGGGGAGTTTAACAATTATTTTAAGCTTTTATACCTTTAACTATTATCTATAGAATTTATACCTCGGTTTCAATTCAATTTCTTAGTTACTTAAATACAAAGACAAAACTATATTCTACACGGAGAGAAATTTTGTAGTAAAAATTACTATATTTCATGGTAAACGTGGGATAGACTCATATTCTCATGAAAATTACAATTTATAGTAAAAAATTCTATAATTTTGGTAATTTCTTCTATAAATGTAGTAATATTCGTGAGTCTGTCCCACGTTTACAATCAAATATAGTAATTTTTACTACAAAGTTTTTTCCTTGTATTTTTAGTCCTATACTAGTGATCTTTAGAAATAAATATCCAACCGGAACACAAAGTTTAGGTGTATAGAACAAGGCGAAACGCTATTCGTCCCATTTAAAGAATATCATATGACCGATGACCTAAGTAACGAAAATTTCCCCCCGACAGACTAATCAGCTTGGTAATAAAGCCACACTGTACGTGCTGAAATTGTTTGCTTTAATCACACGATTACGCAAGTAGCTGGATTCGAAACTAATTTACTACAATAACAAATACCTCAAGCGATACTACAACTTATTTAATAGTACACAACAGTTTCCCCGACGAAAACCTAATTTCGGTTTGAACCGAACAGCTTAATCTCCCAGCGATACAAAACTCTTCCATCCCAGCCAGCACGCAATAGCTCATTCACTCGCTACCTATATCCTCAAATTCTTCCCACAAGCCAATTCCACACCAACTCCCTTTTACTCGCACAATAGAGTCACAGTGCGATCTCCAATTTGTTCCCATTCAAATAAGCTCGCGCGTGGCCCAAGAAATTCCGGGAGAAGCGGATATCCGGCGCAAGCGGCGCTATGGGGCTTTTCCAGTGTCAAATCAAGCGCCCAGCGCCAGTTTCAAAATGCCGACCAGAGAGAGAGAGGGAGAGAATTTCCATAGAGACTAAGGCATCCAGGGTATGTCTGTCTATCTGTCTCTCGCTCTCTCTCTCTCTTCTCTCTACCTCTCTCACTCTCTTGCTCTGTCTGACGTATAAATGGCCGCACGCGGCACTTTGAGTTCCGTCTCCGGGCTACAATTGAGCGTGCGTGCCGTGGCGGCCAATTCCGCTGTCTGTTCATGCGCGCGAGAGGATAGATTGGATGGGAAAAAATTAGGGCCCGAGGTGAGCTGTAACGTTATGTGAATTTGCATCTTGATTCTGCGTTTTGGGGTTAAAGAAGAACGTTTTTCAAGGGGTTAACATGATGTTGTATTTGCTTATAGATGGTTCGGAAAAATTCTTAAATATCTATATCGATCACCGCTATTTTATATTACAATTTCAGAAAGTCTGGCGGCATAATCTTCGAGAAATTAATTTGGTTTTTATGGAGGCGTCGTTTTGAAATTCGCGGTTTTAATTAATCATGATATAGTATTCCTTCTTCGTTGCAGAAGTAATAACATCCTTCCACGGCACATCACCAACTTAAGTAGGAAGTTCTCGTACGTTACGTTTCAAAATAAGAAGTGTAAATCTTTTTTTGATAATTTGAATAATTACTTTGCGTCGAAATTATTGAAGTTGGAAATTAAGAACATCAATGCACACATTAACTCTGTGTATATTGATCTTAAAAAACTAAACAAGATTATTTCAAAAACAAACTTAGACTTCTCTACAAAAGTAAAATTTTTTGACTTTTCACAAAAAAATTCTCATTATTACGAAAACGACACGATCACATACACGCAAACAAATTTCTTAGTTTAATAAAAGGAAAGAATAGAAATAACGTTTCTCATGAAAGGGAAAATTGGTTTAAGAATTTAAGTGACACTCAAGTTCCCCCGGAGGTTATAGATATTGTATCATTAGGTCCGAATTTCAGTCATACTAGACGTGTGTCTAAAAATGACGTTGTATCTTCAATCAAAAACATAGAACAATGTTTGTATTCGTTGGATGTTGAAATGTCGATAAAAAATGACATAAGAGAAAAAGTTACGGAAAACTTAAATTGGACCCTTAAAAAACAAACCCAGATTTCGACAGAAGAACGTAATTTCACCAAAAAACTAATAGCTTCCAAAAAATTTTTAAAAAATAATCCTAATATAATGTTCACAAAAGCTGATAAAGGCAATGTGACTGTTTGTCTAAATAAATCTGATTACACCTCAAAAATGCTTGAACTTTTGTCGGACCAAAATACTTATATTAATGTCAGTAGAAACCCGCTTAGTAAATTAAGATTAGATACTAAAGTAATACTTAATAATCTTAACAATAACGAGTTTTTATCTGATAGATACCATAAAAATCAACTAACTCTCACGAACACAACTTTAGCAAAAGGTTACGGCCTGCCAAAAATACACAAGGAAAATGCGCCACTTCGCCCGATCATATCACTAGTAAATAGTCCTACTCACCTTTTAGCCGAAATTATTTATAAAGAATTAAAAGATTCAATTAAGTTACCGGAATCCCACATCAATAATAGTTTTGAACTAAAAGTTAAATTAAAGAATTTCAAATTACAGGATGAGCACATTTTATTATCTTTAGATGTCAAATCGTTATTTACTAGCATTCCGGTGGAGCTTGTATGTGACAGTATCGATAAACGCGTGCGTTCTATCATGAACAAATGTTTAATTCCCATAGATGAAATAAAAAAGTGTATCCGTTTCTTATATGACAACACTTACTTCTCTTTCAATAACAAGGTTTACAAACAAATATACGGTACACCGATGGGTTCCCCAATCTCTCCACTCTTTGCTGATATTGTTATGGATGATTTGGAAAAAATGTGTTTACAAACCTTGAAGAATAAATATAATTGTGTACCACTTTTTTATTATAGATATGTTGATGACACTATTATGTGCATAAAAAGAGAACACATTGATCTGGTAGTTTCCATTTTTAATTCATACCACAAAAGTTTACAATTCACATATGAAATAGAAAATAATAATAGTATTAGCTTTTTAGATATGACATTAATTAAAGAAAACAATAGAATTAGTACAAATTGGTATCAAAAGCCAACTTCTTCAAGTAGAGTAATCAATTTTCTTTCAAAACATCCAATCCAGCAAAAAAGAAATATCATCTATAACTTAACTGACAGAGCGATTGTACTTTCAGACAAGCGATTTCATTTCGAGAATTTGAAAAAATTAAGAATATCTTAATTCTTAATGAGTATCCTTCTACTTTCATTGATAAAAATATTAAAACACGTCTACAGTATCTAAAATATAAATCAAAATTCATCAACAAAAACACACATAAAAAATCAATGTTCCAAAAAATGCCTAAGATTCAATTACCGTTCACTAACAATTACGAAAGAATTTCTTCAATTTTTAAGCAATACAATATTACCACGATTCCCACAGTGAATAAAAGTATGAACTCCGTGATTAAATTGGGGAAAGATAAGTCTGACAAATGGGATCAAACAGGTGTGGTGTACAAATTTACTTGTAAAAATTGCCCAGCTACGTACATTGGTGAAACCAAACGTTCTTTAAAAACAAGAATCAATGAACATAAGAAAAACAAAAACATCGAGTCCGTAGTACACACCCACAAAAATAGTTTGAATCATGAATTTAATTGGGACGACACAAAAATTATAGACATTGAGCGGAATTATAAAAAAGACTCTTATCGGAAATGATACACATAAAATGTAACAAACACAGTATAAACAAGAAAGAGGATATTTATACACTTAACCGCATTTATTTTCCTTTACTTTCGAAATTTTAACTGCTAACGTCATGATTGTTTTTGTTATGATTGACTACTTCAATACTTGCGTCTATTTTGATAGCGTTGTGTATAAATTGATATGTACGTTAATGTTCTTTGCCACTAGCCGTAAGTGTTAATATGACTGTACATCGTTATAAATTTTGACTCGTTGACTTGTGCCAACGTTTAAGGTAAATAGGGTTCGTTTCCTTTTTTTATATATCATTGGTTTTTTTACCGAATGTGATACGTGATTTGTAATTCTGTATTTTTATTTAATAAACATCTAGCCTGAAGAGGTCGGCAGACCAAGCCGACGAAACGTCGCTTTGAAGCATTTACAGAAAAAAAGATCAAGTCTCTTTTTTTGTATTAAAAAAGCCCCATCCTGATCCATAAGTATCTTTCAAACATGAATAATCATGATATAGTGCAAATTTTTCTTACTAACTTTTTCAAAAACGGATGTATGTAATTCAAAATTATAACTGAAATAACATGTTTCGAATTCAGGAATTCTAATTTTATTATCTTTAAGATAAAGCAATATATTCGGTATTTTGTTGTAAAGGCGGATACAAAAGCTTATATTACATATTCCAATGTTTTTTTTTTATTATAAAAACACATGAATGGAGTTTTACTTACAAAAAGATTCATTACTACGTGATGCAGTTAGAATATTACCTTTAAAGCAGATATTGCGATAGCCCCTTTAGACGATGCACGCGATAAGTTTATTGTGTATCAAAGCATAATGCGGAATTATGAAGCAATGATTCAAAGATTCTTTGAAAGCAGAAATTGTGTAACACGAGGCAAAGATTAACGGCGTTAATTTTCGCCGTTCGCTTGCCAAGTCATGGAGTAAATTATCTGGTGGAGAAGTATCGTTGAAACGTTTTTAAGTACTTTTAAAGAATTTTGTGGTTAAATGAAAAATTATTTTTTCACGAATATTTTATTACAAATTATAATAATTTTAAATGCATAAGAACGCTTAATATTAAATTTTATTAAAATCTGATTTTAACAATTCAAGTCATAAAATATTCCGGGAAAAGCTGTAATTATGCGACGTAAATTCACATTTCTTCATAATTACATTACCCACAAAGACTTTCAATGAATATTCGGGATTCAGTCAAGTGACACAAAAATACACTAAAAAATATCACCCCGCAGCCAAGCTGTTACAAGCTCCACGATTACACAGCCACACCTTCGGAAATTCATAACTCGTCCCGAAACTTCACGTACGCGCGTTATTATTACATGTAAATTGGCTGTCCTATCAAAGCGTTCGCAAAATTTCAATCTCCCGCGTAATCGCATTGCGGCCCGTGCACGAAATGCCTAAAAATCCATTTTCACCCATATTACCCGTCAATCTGCGCGCGACGCCGAACTTCGTCGAAACTCATCTCTCCCATGAGCGTGTTATATACACGCGTATACAACCGATCGGAATAAACTGCAAATTGTCGCACGCGTGCCCTGGCAAAAGGCTCAAAGGGCTGTACAGGCCCAATGGGTGTAGTATCTCGTCGGCTGATGAGCTCATTTCGCCCGATCGAAGTTGCGAACGGACATTATGTGCAGGCGGTCGCAAATATGTGTACAGGCGCGCGCGGACCGGAGTTTCGAATGCGCAATTAGGGCCGCGTTGATCAGCTCTT
This sequence comes from Torymus aiolomorphi, assembly GCA_036365515.1. Classification (NCBI taxonomy): domain Eukaryota; kingdom Metazoa; phylum Arthropoda; class Insecta; order Hymenoptera; family Torymidae; genus Torymus; species Torymus aiolomorphi. The sequence goes on along the minus strand of CM070874.1, from coordinate 85,044,909 downwards.
GGCTGTAGAATAGGTCATTTTAAGTGTGCGTGCGTGTGTGAGTGAAGGGATGAATAATGAAAGTTTTGTTTAATCATCTACACGGGGATTTTAGTATTATTAGACGAGGAATGGCTATTTAGGTGGAGGCGTGTGGTCGATACGTCGATTGGCCTGGAGTGTCAATGACTTGACGTCGCGTGTCGTTGAGCTGATTGGTAAATTCACGAGGGCAGCGGTGCACGGAGATGCATGAAAATCAGTTTTGTTTTTACGATCTTTTAACGAAGCTGACGTGGTGTTGCCAACCATATTAACATCATATATTGAATTTTTGTTACACTCTTTCGGATCAATCTGTTTTCTCTGTAAATTAATTTACATTGAAAGCCTTCCGGAAAAATGTGGAAGGGACGATTAATCATTAATGCTGTGATAATTATCTTTCATTAGACGAGGAGGAACTTAGTTAATACGAATTGAAATGATAAATTTGCTATATAAAAAATAATAAATTTTTGCATAAGCATACCTACGTTGTTATTGAACTTGCAAATGATATAATGTCAGAAACTTACAAAGTAGAAAGTTCACGCATAGAAGTCGGCATAAAATATAAAGAGTACATAATAATTAAAAATCCTATTTAAATCTATGAATGGATTCAAAGCAAATACAGCATACTTTGTAATTACAGCAAATTCGTAGCTTTAAGTATATTCAGTTAGTGATAACATGAATGGATGGTTCTTTAAAAGGTAAATAAAAATACTCGTGCGAATGTGAAAAATACTAATACGACGAAAATTTAATTTTCTTTTCTAAGATTTAACATGTTTCTATATAAATAATAGTTTTCGCAAAAGGCTTTCAGGAAAAGGAAGTGTTAAATATTTTTAATTTAAAATATTAAATCATATACTATTCAAATACTTTTTTGTGACTACTGCGTACAGTACATGCATATCTTTTTTTGAACGGACATTTTAATATATAAAGTAAATACAAAGTAGAATATTGAAATCAGAACGCAGACACGTTAAAACAGTTTGTGTAGCCAATATATTGCACAAAGCTACTGATGACGTAGCTGGAGCCATAATATATTGCACATACCTATAGTGTAGGCAAAATATTGTTGATATGCAGGCCGTCCTTGTCAATACATTATCAATCTATTGGCAAAACTAAGTTTTCTAACGCCGGCAATATTGTGCCAGAAAATTGAGAGAATAACTTTTCGATAACGGAAAAATTCATTCTAAACTACTGTCAGGATCAAAAACAAATATTTGATTCATCTATAGAAAAAAAGCACTACATACTTAAGCAGGAAAAAAGCTCAGCAGCTCGACGATAACTAGACCCACCGGAATTAACTCGAAACGAGCTCTAAATAAACTTCGTAATTGGCTAGAAACTTTGCTGACTGTACTCTCCATAGTTCGCTCGCGAGCAAATGGGAACACCCACGGCGGGTTATCGTTGCGCGAAGTTATTGTGAATTCGCAAAGTAAATTATCTATATCACGTGTCTCTCGCGCACAGCCAATTAAACAATCGCGCGGAAATTCTAATTAAACCGGAGCTCTCCCCTCTCCTCCTCTCTCTACTCTTCGCGCCATACTACTTCTTTCACGTTTATTTCTAAAAGGTTAAAGCCGGAAAAATGCAATCATGAAAATGGCCGAAACGCGTGAGAGCCGTCAGTGCTGCCAGAAGCCTCGGTAAGATCTCACTCGTAAGACGTCGCTTTGATATCGTTAAAAGGGCTTTGCCGAGGGAAGTTACAGAGGACTGAAAACGACCGTCACACGCGCCACCGGGATGGAAGAAGTTGCACAGCGGAAGTTCGATTTTTGTAGCACGTATGTACACCTAGGCGGTTGAGTGCGCAATTGGATTTCTCGTATATGAGGATGCGAAGAGTTGAAGCTTCTCGTTTTATAAAATCGAGCGAAAACTTGGTAATTCGAATTGAGCGTAGTGAAATTGCGTGATAAATATTTTTGTAATGAAGACAAATAATAAAAATGTTAGTAATGAAAATATAATTAGGTGTTATAGACAAATTAATGACTATGTAATCATGCAGTGGCAGGGCAGATGGAGAAAAATTACTGTACGGTTTCATAAGGTGATGAAAGGTTTTAATTTTACAAAAAGTATAGCAGATTTTAGTATATATGTGGCTTGATGAGGCACAGTGGTAGTAATTTTTACAAACCATTTTTCTCAATGCATGTGTGTATTATACGCAGATGGCGTCTTGCACTCATCCTTTGCGCCTTCTTAATAAAGCAAAAGCTTTATTTTTAATTTTATGGATCTAAATTTTTCAACATTGTAGTACAACGAAATAAAAAAATTTTTGATTTTACTTCAAGTTTATAATAATTAATATTAATTTTGCGTATAGATTTATTATTTAATAGTATATCAAATAACTTTATATTAAAGATTTAGATAAAATTTTAATTAATTGTAAAATATTATTTCGTTGTACTCCAACGATGCAAACTTCAGACCCACTTAATTTTTCAAAATGCATCATCCATCATTCTTCCAAATCAAAGTGATATACATTTTAAAATCCTTTCATTCAGCCTCCGACTTCCACCCGACGCCTCTAAAAAAGATTAAAAATCTAGACGCATTTTCGTTACACTCGCCACTCCGCAAAACGGCTCACAAACTCCGTGCTATTAGTCGCCCAGCACCTTTTCAAGTCCATCCGACGCACTCGAGAGGTGTTACATAAAGACGCCGGACGGCGCGCAATCTCTCGCTCTCTCTCTCTCTCCCTCAAAGTGTACAAAAGACGCCGACGACGTTTTCCTTCGCCGCGTAAAACGGAAAGAGCGATTCTAGCCGTCTTTTTCAGCGCGCACTTTCATCCCGCTGGAAATTTCACGTGGAGGTCACAGAAAAAGCGCCGTCGGCAGCGGCTAAATGCGTCAGTGGGGATGAAATTTAGAAAGTCGGGAGTATGATGTGAGCTATAGGAATTGCATTGTGATTTTTGGATGGTTTTTTATTTTTCTTGATTGTGTCACTTATGTTTAGAGGTTTTGAATAAAACTTATGGTAAGTTGTCGTATATGTAAAGATATGGAGACATCGTGCCCAAACGTAGCCTGATGCTCTTTTTTTGCGAGTTTTGACTCTTTTCACGGAATCGCAGAAAAATTGAAATAGCTTTATAGTAAAAACCTTTACTATGACCTGACACCATTTGGATGGCAAGATTTTCGTCAATTGGAAAAGAGAATTATTGAAAAAATTTGTTGTACAGCTACATCAAACCAAGCTTGTAACTAAGCTAAAATTACGTCGATAAATTTTTCTCGAATTTCATTCGATATTGCTTCTATATTTTTGTTTTGCTGTAACTTCTGAATAAATAAAGTTTTTATGCAATCAGTAGAATTTTATTTCACCATTGAAATGTCACAGTACAATAGCAATGTTTTTTTGCATTTTACGAGCTTTAAAACCTCGTAATTTGGTAGTCGAGGGTAGATTTTTTTATTATTCATACTCACAAGGAGAGTGTACAACCTGCGGGAAACGGATTTTAGCGGTCATTTGAGAGCCGACTTCTAGTACCTAAAAATGAAGCCCAGTGCTCACAATTTCGTCCAATGGACCGTTTTTCTTAAAATATGGGCTATCTGATCTCAAATATCCTCTATTTCGATAACAAATGATGTCTCTTCTATTGACTGGCACATTGCTAATATTGAAGATACAAAAACGTGTAAAAAAGATTATAAAAGTAGACACTAAAAGCTATAATCATTTAAGCCTTGATTAGAGGAAATTATAAGCCATTAAAGATAGCGTAAAAAAATGATTGAAAATATACAATCCATTTAATTGCTTAAAATGAAGACAAATTTTTAACCATTTTCTTACGCTATCTTTAAGTTTATAATTTTTTCAAAAATTAATATTTTTTAACGAATCAGGGTTCAAATTTTAGTTTCTACTGTCTACTTTTATAATCTTTTTTGCATGTTTTTGTATCTTCAATATTTGCAATATGCCAGTCAATAGAAGAGACATCATTTGTTATCGAACTAGAGGATATTTGAGATCAGATTGCCCATATTTCAAGAAAAACGGCTCATTGAACGAAATTGTGAGCACTGGGCTTCATTTTTAGGTACTAGAAATCGGCTCTCAAATTCCCGCTAAAGTCCGTTTCCCGCAGGTTGTACATTCGCCTTGTCAGTCTAGACCGATACATAAAGTAAAACTTTCCACGTTGCATATTCCAATAGTTTTTATGAACGTCCGCTGGAAAATTTAATCCTGGCAAACTTTGAAAAAGCATTCAACAACTGCAAGAATTCATTCATAGCATTCACAATTTTTAGAAGCCATCAACGTCAAAGCTATGGAAATTGAAAATTCACACGATTAATCTGGTGTTAATATTTGACGCCTTTTCATACATACATCGTAAAATTGAACAATGACGAAGCACACAGCTTCTTTATATTCGAGCGCGAATTTTGCTTCGTCACAATTTTATTTATTATGCCTCGTTTACCGACTTTTGTGAAGTAATACACTATTTACACAGTAGAAATCGTAAATAATCAAGTAAGAGAGCTAAATGCGCCCACCATCGTCGTGTTAAATTCAACCGCGCAGAAGCATTCGCCCTAAACACACAACTCAGCCGGTAAAACCTTTTAACCGCGATACCGCATGCCCATTATCCACGCTCACACTCGAGCTCGCGCCAGATTTATAATGATATACACACGAACATTTCCCAGTGAATCCTCTTCTCTTCCGACTCAACGATCCCCCGAGATCCGTCAAAACTCGTGGTTCGCAAATTCCTGATGGAAAAAAGCCTCGAGGTGCTGCCGTCGTCTTAAGGTTGTACTGGCCGTAAAGTCTGATTCAAAAATTTAAGACAAATATTTTGGTCGTATAATTCATCAAAAACAGTAATATTCTACAGTACTAAGAATAAACAAATATGTAAAATGTTTTTTAGAACTGTGAAGAAAACTTTACATTGATTTTAGAACATTGTAATGCTCATTTTTGTCACTTTTTGGTATTATTGTACATCTTATTTGACAGTTCTTATGTTATATTTCAGAAAATATTCTCGAAGTGGGTATTCTAAAAAATGGAACTTGTTTATCTAACATTGACGATTACTCGAACTTTCAAAGCTATGACACTATGGCATCTATGTTTTTTTTAAGTTAGTTGCTAATTTTGCAAATTCCCATAAGACTAATGTTAAATTGAAATTGCAATAATTCCGTAACCATTCTCGTTAAGCCTCTGAAATTTTGCACAGCTCTATATTTATGATATTTAATGACTATCAAATTTTGAACAACTTTTCCCTATTTTCGTCTTATAGCCAGTACAATCTTAAGGACATTCACCGACTGAAAACGAACCTATGGGTGAAAATTTATATAATCGCTGGAATAGTTCTAATGAAAAAATCATTAATTTTATACAATTCTAAAGGATTTGACGAGATATAAAAAAGTTCGTTAATTCAAATTTGGCATGTTGTTAGCGTAAGTATTGCTTATTCAAAAAAGGACCTCAATGCATTATGGAAATATTTATTTTTCATCCCATTTTAATGGGATAGGGCTTATTATCTTCCTTATACGACATGAGGTAGGGGTTGTCATAAAATACTTGAAAAATTATGAAGAAGTCAAGCGTGGTGTGCAATTGTTCGTAAGGGGCACATGCTACTTTTATAAACAAATGTTCATCACGTTTCACTCTTTGATAATTTCAGAATTATTTTATGGCAACCCCTACCTCATATCGTATATGGAAGATAATAAGTCCTATCCCATTAAAATGTGATCAAAAATAAATATATCCATAATGCATTGATGTCCTTTTCTGAATAAGCAATACTTACGCTAACAACATGCCAAATTTTAATTAGCGAACTTTTTTAGATCTCGTCAAATCCTTTAGAATTGTATAAGATTAATGTTTTTTCATTAGAACTATTCCAGCCATTATATACATTTTCGCTCGTAGGTTCGTTTTCAATCGGTGAACGACGTTAAACGTCCGATCCCTCGATAGTTGGGTGGATATACGCTTCAACTTTAATGCGAGAGAGAGAAAGAGAGAGAGAGGGGGGAGAGGGAGAGAGAGAAGGCGTATAATAACGAATAAACTCATGCGCGGACGCGTTGTCATGGCGACCGCTCGAACGCTGGGCTTTAAGTCCTTTTCAACGCGCGCGCGTTCATGGTGTTTTGCCACGGCGTTGCCTCTCTCGAGTACGGCAAAATAATCAAGTTCTCTCTCTCTCTCTCTCTCTCTCTCTCTCTCTCTCTCTCTCTCTCTCTCTCTCTCTCTCTCTCTCTCTCTCTCTCTCGCTTTTCTCTTTTACGCAGGCTTTATTTATTTATACGCGCGGCGGTGATTGACGATTTCTTGGAGACGGGGCATATACTGCTAGGGAGTTGATTGTTGGCGTACCTGAGTAAGGTGATGAAAAAGTTATTATTAGAACTAATTTATTGTGGTTGAATTTATAATCTTATTTATGCTGATACTAAGAAAAGCCGTTACTACAGTGAAAATAATATAATAACTAATTGCTATTTTGTTTGCCGCACTTATTGCAACCATTTAATTGTCCACCTCAATCGTTTTATTATTACTATTAGCCAACTCAAATGACTACAAGAGCAATTAGAATTTATATGCTCATATTTAACCAATTAATAAGTTGTGCGTGTACCTAATTTTTTTGTTATCTTAACAAATATTTTTCTTCATGAACGACGAAACTCACGAAGGAAAGTTCCTATACTAGGTTGAGAATTGAATTTCCATTCGTCGTTGTTATTCAGTGTATAAATTACCAAGTATGACCTTTAGTGGTCTGGTACGAGCTCATCCTGCTTGAATAATCCTGCAATGAAATAACAAGCTGAGCGTGGATGTAAATCATTCAGTTTTAAACCAGTGCGAGTCTCGTAACGGCGCAGAAACAAATTAATTTGGTATAAAAGTGATATTTGGATGTGTCTATTTCTATCCAAAATAGCGATTATTCAAGAAGCTTTTGGTGCATACAAGTCTAACTGTAATAGTTACTATATAGAAAATGAAGATTCTATAGAGATCTTCGTATTTAACCAATTGTGCGCTAAGGAAGGGAATTATTATACTTGCACCAAACAACATTCGTTAATATTGTTAACGAACGCCAACTTACAAGGAGAGTGCACACCTTCCAGGAAACGGATTTCAGAGGACATTTGAGAGGAGAGTCGATTTCTCGTATCTAGAAATGAAGCTCAGTGTTCACACTTCCGTCAAATGGGCCCTTTTTCTTGAGATATGGACAATCTAATCTCAAATATCCTCTATTTCGTTAAAAAATTAGATCTCTTCTATTGATTGTTACAATATATAGCAGTACAATATATACGCTACATTAGAGAATTTTGTATTTCTTTAATCTTGATACAAGGATATTTTTGGTGAGGAGTTTGACTACGTGTTCGTTTGGGTGTTTAGAGTCTGTTTTTGTATTTTTGATGAAATATTTTCGTTTCTTCTTTGACTGTTGATATATTCAAATCTTTATTAATTAAGGTGGTTCTATGGGCAGATATAGTACTTAAATATAAAATATTCTACAATGAATTGTTCTCATACTGCAAAGTGGAAGCCGATACAGTATCATAGACCGGTACTTTAAGTTACGGAAAATAATTTTTTTTAACGACATTTCAGTACTAACAAAGTAGATATCGTCAATGTAAAAAAAATATGTAAAAAATTTTTTAAACCTGATGAGTTACAGGCAATTGTTTATCATTCCATTGATCCGAGAAGTAGTTTAAGCGAAAGATTGCGTTAATTATTATTGTCAAGAGTCTTATTGCTTTTGGCGGTAATTCTTTGAGTACTTTACCATTAATACTATCGTAACCTGGAGTTTTCTTGTCTTTGAGATTTCTTATAAGACACTGAACTGCGTTGGTTTTTACGTTTTTTGCTGGAAGTTCTTGTGTACTTTGGTGTGTATTTTCTAGTAGTCTATTTCCTTCTTGTTCAATAATGTTTGATTTTAGAGGTTCGAAGATTTTGCACAGGTGTTCCGCGAATAAATTAGCTTTTTCCGGATCATTTCTTGTCCAGCTGCCATTTTCTTGTCTAATTGGAGGAATTAATGGTTGCGGCCGTCGAGTTTTGATAGCTTTCCATAGCAAGTAATGTAATGCTTCTGTGGGAGTCAAGTTTTCTAAATAGATTTGGATATTTTCATTTTTTTCTTCGTGTAACATTCTTTTTAAGTCCTTGGTTACTTTATTTAATTTAGTTTTGTTATTTTTTGTCCATGTCTTTTGCCAGGTTTTCCTTATTGTTCTTTTTTCACGAATCTTGTCGAGGATTTTTTTAGAAATGTTATTATTGTAGTTTTTTGTTGATTTTATGCATTGAGGGGTTGCTTCAAAAATTGCTTCATGGTTGTGAATATTAAAGTTTTCGATTGCGTTTTCCAGTTCATCGGGTGTCTTAAGAGAGATATTGCAGGAGAGGCTGTTATTTAAGAATTCTTTGTATTTTGGCCAGTTAGTTTTCTTATTGTATATCAACTGATAAGAATTTTTCCATCGGTCTTACAGTCTTACAAATTAAATTAAAATAATTAATATTTATGGCAGTCAGATTGCCCTTGTTTATAATCACCCCCGCAGAATCTGAAATAAAAACTTAATTAAAATCTGGACTCAAGTCCCTGAGGAGGAGCCGGAGCAGGCTCGAAACGTCGGACAATGTGGTGGTGGTGGGCAGTCAGATCGTCCTTTGCTAACAAAGTTTTTTCCAGATTTTAATTAAGTTTTTATTTCAGATTCTGCGGGGGTGATTATAAACAAGGGCAATCTGACTGCCATAAATATTAATTATTTTAATTTAATTTGTAAGACTGTAAGACCGATGGAAAAATTCTTATCAGTTGATATTAAATTGCAGTCGACATAAGTAATATTTTTAATGAGTTCTTATTGTATAGTTGATTTGCTTTTTTATTGGTTTGTATTTTAGTATTTAGGGTAATAATGACTAGTAAAATAGTTAGGATTTATACCTTTCACAACTGTGAAGTCGATTAGATCCGGTAGCTTATGTTTGTCAGATGGCCAATAGGTAGGCTCCCTTGTAGATAGCGTGTGAAAAGATGATTTTTCTGCATAGCTTTATATAATTTGTGGCCTCTAGGACTGGGATTTGGTGATCTGGAGCCCCACCAGGGGTGTTTCGCATTATAGTCACTACAAGAAATAAATCGATGACCTACTCCATTGGAAAAAGAAAGAAATATTTCACATTTGATGGTGTATTTCGGCGGGCAATAAACAGAAAATAAGTATTGTGAGCGCAATATAACTCTGCTGAACGGGCATCGCAACTACTGCCAGTCGTCTTTTAATCCTATTCCGCTTGTTTCTCTTCATTTGCATCGATCTTTTTTGCAATTATCATCTCTCCTTCTCCTCTTTCAATCCCTGTATATACACTTTGTTTCCTCTCTTCCACGCATTATACAATCTCATTCGCTCCTCTCTCACTGGAGCAACGGCGTCATTGTCCCACTGAATTCATTTGAATTTTTCATTCGGACTTATTCGCTTTGGAATGAAATCGAATGGCGAAGAAGAAGTATGCGCGCGTGCTTATAGAAAATCTTTGGAGGGTGCTTGGGAAACGGAAATGAGTTTATATCGCTGGAAGAGGTGGTAATTTTTTTTTTTTTTTTTTTTTCAAGTAGATTTCGAGAATCTGAATGTCGTCGTTTCGCTATATATTTTCAAGCACATACGCGCGCTTAAGCAATTCTATTCAGCGTCGATGAAAATGGCGTGAATGAACTCGCAATCGCGACTGAAGTCCGCGTGCATATGTGAGTGAATACGAATGTTGCGATGTACGTGAAGAGGTTATATTTGGATGCATAATCAAGAGGTTGATAAAGGTAAAGAAAGTGGTTGGTATTGAAGATTTTAAGAGTTCTCTTTTGATATAGTAAATAAGGCTACATGATAAGCTTTCAAACATTTATGTCTTTGATGAAACTATATTTACTAGTAAATTTGATTTCATTCCGCTGTGCATTCGCTTTTCATAGATATGTATTGCAACTTTACTGCAAATTGTTGATATTGATGAATGGAGTAGGCAGGTGAGGTTATTCAGTAGGGCAAGGAAGATACTTTTTATGAAGCAGGAGGTTTTTAATGTCCTAACCTTATAATATGTCATTTCAAAGTAATATTTTGACTTTTATCTTTTATTGGACTTTTCTTTAGTTTTGTTTTCTCATATTCCAAATATCAGCCGCGCCTTAAATTTTCTGAAATTTTTTAATACATTCTTGCATCGAATTATAGAACAGTTTACACTAAAAAATGAGTGTTTACATCAAATTTGGGTGTAAACGCCAAAAACTGAGTGTTTTTTCCGTAAGGGCTCCATTTCACCACAAGAAACAACGGTCCCCACTTTTCGATCCACCATGACACTTTAAATTCCAATACTTCAAGTAATATGGTTACAATTCTAACTGTTGGCGCGAGCTTTTATATACTTTCCCCGGTCCAATCTAAATGCGCAAACAATTAAGGGAAACGTCCCAATACCCGAACACTTAACCTTACCGAAATGTCCCGGTACCCGAACAATCACGCATCACCTTTATTTATACATAACTATTTTTAACGTCTGGAAAATAGCAAAAATCTAAAACCCTTGTATAGTTTGTTGATATATTACCAAAATACTTTTACTAAATATCGTTTTAAAAAATATATTAATGATTTTGTTCGGGTATCGGGTTGTGTTCGGATATCGGGACGTTTTCCTTAGTCCAGTCAGCGGTACGAAAAAAGATTCCCAATGAGAATATCGGTCTGAATAGACTAAATTGGACCCAATTCAATATTAGTCCTAAATTGTATTCTTGAGCAAGATGCTATACGTCAATTTGGAATTCGGCGCCGACTTCGAGAAGATTTTTATGAATTATTTTTAAAACAGATTTTTTTTTATTACACATATATTTTTTTTGTCATTTTTTTCCAAAACATTTTTGTTATTGCGTTTTTCGAAGTCGGTTCTTTTTAAAAAGTAGATTAGCAAAGATAGTGCATGACGCGTTAAAAAACGATACAAACATTACCTACTCCATGCTAATTTAAAAAATATGTCGCATTAACTTAGTTAATGATGATGTTCAAACTTCTTTATATAAATAGTATATTTCGATATTAGTATGTAAAAGTCATTTTATCCTTGTATGGATGTTTCCGCCTGAGCGAAGCTAGCACTGAAAAAACTCTGGCACGAGAGACGTCTTTATTCCTTTACGGAGGTCGTCTTGAGGTTATGTACGTCTGTTGTCCCGCGCGGCAAGTCTGTTGTGCGGTAAAGGAGCTCTGCCATCCCTTTTTCGGGGCGTCTGCTCAACCTCCGTGCGGCGCACTCGTCTCGGCACGTCTCTTACCCCGACAGGGACGTGAGAGCTCCCTTAGCAGGAACAACAGACATACACAATCGTCGGGACGACTTCTGTTTTCGTTTTGGAACGTCTTGCGTGCCAGAGTTTTTTCAGTGAGGGTGAAAAGGTCACACGAGGTTAAAATCAACTTCTCGCTAGCGTATCGAACAGTATTTTTTGACACGACGTGTACAAAGCTTGATTTAGCGTATGCTTTTTTTATTCAAGCGTGTGCGAAATCGAGCTTTGCCCACGGAGTGTCAAAAAAGTTTATTTTAAAGCTATTTTAAAGTATCAGAATATATTAAAAATCTCACCATAAGCCGATTCTCTTTTTCTTTTATCCCTTTTTTATAGACATCATTGCAAGTAAAACGGACCTTCTGTTTCAACTTAAATCAACTGTGTGAACAGTATCACAATTAATAACAAACCATTCGCTCAGCAAAGACCAAGTTTTTTACAAAACAATCTAAAACGAATATGAAATTATATTCCAGTCAAAGTAGACGCAAAGGAACTGAATTTCTAATAGCAACACATAACATGTTCATCCTTATAGAAAAGTCATTCGACGATCCCCTTCGAAAAATTATAAGCCACTACACTACAGCGAAAAGAAAAAAAAAGTCTGTCAAACTTTTCAACTTCCAATCCACTTTTCCATCTTATCCATCCGCTAGCGCACAATAGTCGATTTTTCTCCCAGACAATTTCTCTTCCTTCCCAGTCGCTAAAATTGTCAATCGCAGATGAGACTTCCATTCCCAAATTACGCAGCGAGCGTTCAATTTCCCTTTGCGCTCTCTCTCTCCCCCTCTCTCTCTCTCTCTCTCTCTCTCTCTCTCACTCTCTGCCTCTCTCTGCCTCTCTCTCGCTCTCTCTCTCTCTCTCGTATGTCTTCATCCCGCCCATCCGCTCTCCTTTTTACCTCTCTAAAGTGATACTTTTAAGACTCATCCCTTCCGCTCCTCATCCGGTCCCCATCCGCTCCCCATCCGCTCCCCCCCGCTCCCCAAAATAACGTAAAAATGTCTCTAGAAACAGCAGTTTTTGATTCTTCCGCTCCCCATCCGCTCCCCCCCGCTCCCCATCCGCTCCCCATCAACTACTTTTTGTTATTAATCGTAGCTATTCCTCCAAGCGCACGCTTTTATCAGGTGTTCCCAGATTGTATTTAATTGGATCGGATTCTATTTAAGACAGAGACGTAGAGAAAGAGAGAGAGAGAGAGAGAGAGAGAGGAGTAGAAACAGAAAAGTAGAGACAGAGGCGTAGAGTCAGGAATGTAGATATGGAGACGTAGAGACAGAGGCGTAGAGTCAGAAATGTAGATATGGAGACGTAGAGACAGAGACGTAGGGACATAGAAAAAGAAAAGTAGAGACGGAGAAGTAGAGACGGAGATGTAGAGACGGAGAAACAGAGACGGAGACGTAGAGAAGGAGACACAGAGACGGAGACGTAGAGACAGAGGCGGAGAGAAAGAGATTAGAGAAAGAGTTGTAGAGACAGAGACGTAAACTCAGAGATTTAGAGAGAGATTAGAGAAATAAAAGTAGAAACAGGGATGTAGGGACAGAGACGTTGATACAACCACGTAGACATGGAGGCGTAGAGACAGAGATGTAGAGATAGAGGCGTAGAGACAGAGACGTAGAGTAAGAGACGTAGAGACGGAGAAGTAGAGACGAAGAAGTAGAGAGAGAAGCGGAGCGACCGACACGTAGAGACATTAAAGTAGAGCAAATTATATTATAAAATCATTAAAGTAAATAAAAAAAAACGCACTTTTCTATTTATCCCATTAGGTGGTGTGGAAAAAATAGAACATAAGATTTAAATTTCAACTGTATAATTTAAATGAATATTATCATCTCTACATTTAGAGTAAATTTAAAAGTAAATGTACAAATAAATATTTCAAAAAAATTAAAATGAGAAATTATTCTTCGTCAGTAATCTATTGTTATTAACATTTATCTCTAAACATGGGGGTTGGCGAGCGGAGCGAGCAGGGGGCGAAGCCCACCTAGTGTGTGTGTGTGTGTGTGTATATATATATTATATTCTTTTCCGCTTGCGTTACCCAGAATTTCTCTGATACGGCGGAGAAGGAGGAGGGGGAGGGAGTTTGAAGTTTCTCATTTTCTTCAGCGATAATGCAATTCCTACGGAAGCAGAAACAGCGCCCAACAGTTGTAATCGGAATTGCATCGCGCGCGTGTCTTTTGCTGAGAGAAAGAGAGAAGATCGTATAGGTTTGGGTGATAAAGCAAAACTTTTGTGAGTTGTCTAGTTCAGAGCACAAGAGTTTTATTTTTATTAATTTTGTATAAGGCTCGGATGGATGATTTTAGTAGTTTGCGATACGCAGATTTTTTATCTGTGTTGTCTAAGAGTTTGTTATAAACTGAAGTAGAACGATGATATGATTAAACAAGTCACGAAGAAAATGTTAAATCGTGCCTTTGGTAGAAATTGTTTTATACCTATAAGAAATAGTCAAGATGTCGATCATTTTCATCCTATTATTGTTAATAAATGTGAGAACACCACCGGAAAAAAAGCACTTTTACTACGGACCAAAAATGGAAATCACTTTTAACTTGTTACTACCACTATGTATAAAAAGTGTAAAAATATTATACCTCTCATAAATTTCGATCAGCTTTATCGTATATAAATCGAATATTACAAGTTTGAAATGCCAATTCTACGGCAAATCGTGTTAAATTGTACTATTATCAGTTCGCAGGACGAAGCCATAATTGTTGGATGTCACCGTCACACTTGTCATTGGCACTCATTTGCATTGGCGCTTACAAAACGGTCGCGGCTCTCGAATTACGAGAGAGAGAGAGTGTGTGTGTGTATTTTTCTCTCTCTCCCTTCAGCAATTCGAATTACGCGGGTCAATGGGGAGGGAGGGTATTAAAAATGAAGATTTATGAATGAATACCCGGAATGAGGTCACCATTGCTGCGTCATGTCATTGATTTTCCATGACGGAAATGCGTTTAAAATGAAAATTGCTAAAATCAACCGATCAAGATATCGATTTGCGCGATTGGAATTTAAAAATACTAATTTAATTTGAAAGTTTTTACATATTTTTTAATTATTTTGCGTTAACTTATTTGAATGACATAATTAATTTCTCACCGCGAAGATCAAAAGTTTATTTTTAATTGCTTCATTTACATGCATTGTGAAAGTTTTGTTTTCAGTGGGCAAGACGTGAAACTGCAATTTCTGAAAATAACTTTGTCGCTACGAACCTACTTTAAACTAAAATAGAAAGTGACTATTAATGGAAAAATTTGGCTTAATGTGAAAGTTAAATAGTTTGATAGTTATATATGGAAGCAAAACACTTTGAAGAAAAAAAATACGTTTGCACAGCAATACCATTTGTTCAATTAAACTTTACTTTGTTACGTAGAAAGAAGGAATGCTGGGTGAAAAATGTTAATTTGAACCTGCAACAACCATGTGACATGATTAATCGTTGATAGTATACTAATCTTATATTGATGGTTTTATAGATAGATTACAATTACAAACGAAAGCTCTTATAGAAATTAATTACCTTTTATATGTTCATGAATTTTTCATTTTACAAAAAGGAACAAGGTTCATTATGCTATAATCCTTATAAATGATTCACAGGGTGGGTGGGTCTAGGAAGATAGAGAAAGTGATAGACAGAAGCCTTACCATTCAGAAAATTAAAAATAGAACTTCGCGCCTCATTAGCAAATGCACGCCTATCCCGATGCGTTTCGATCAGAAAGTACAATTACTAGAGAATAAAAATATAGAAAAACATTTATAGAATTGATTTAAAATAGAAAGTATATCTCAGAATCTAGAAACCAATAAAAATAAACAAAAGAAACCAAGAAAACATGTAGTACGAAAGACACATTTATAGAAAATACATAAGACGAACGCCACAAAAGTAGAAGAAACTATAGTTTTTTCTATAGTTTTTGGTAAGATTTTCTATTACGCGTGGCATTTACCTTATGTATTTTCTATAAATGTGTCTTTCGTACTATATGTTTTCTTGATCTCTTTTGTTGATTTTTATTGGTTTCTAGATTCTGAGATATGCTCTTACTACTGACTAGGAGAGGCCGCGAACTCCGGATCACGGATTCGGCTCAAACTTTGCGGTATGTTTTTGGATGTAGAAATATAAAGAAAACCGCAATATTAGAGCCTAACCCTCAAAAAAACTGAAGTTCTATACCTTTTTAGCTTTATTTTGAAAAAAGGCTTGAAAAAACCTTTTCTTGAAACGGTAACCATTTAACTCCGGGGAGTCTAAAATAAAACTAGAGAAAATGAGCTTTCATTTGCTTTTTTAGGAATTAAAAAATGTTGATTCTTTCAAAAGTTATAAAAGTTTAAAATAGATCATCGAAAATGCACTGTTTAATCCCTAAAATTAAACTGTTCGACTGCCGGCATATTTTGATGCACTTTCGATGCTTAATTTTAAACTTACATAACTTTTGAAGGAATCAACATTTTTTAACTCTTAAAAAAGCAAATGAAAGCTCATTTTCTCTAGTTTTATTTTCTATTTTTGAAATTATATTTAAGACTCCCCGGAGTTAAATGGTTAACGTTTCAAGAAGAGGTTTTTTTCAAGCCTTTTTTCAAAATAAAGCTAAAAAGGTGCAGAACTTCAGTTTTTTTTTTAGCATTAGGGTCTAAGATTGCAGATTTCTTTATATTTCTACATCCAAAAACATATCGCAAAGTTTGAACCGAATCCGTGATCCGGAGTTCGCGGCCTCTCCTAATGAGATATAATTTCACAATACTAAAATAACTGAAAGATAACAAGAAAACTTTCATAGGAGAATGAATTTACTTATTCAGTTGTAATAAGTCAAACCCCGCAATATATTTCAAAGATAAAATTTAAGTAGATTTTTAACATAGTAATATAACCACTGCCAATACATTGGCACTTAGCTTCCTGAAACTAGTGCGTAGATTCTTTTTTAGGCACGACCGCTACTCGAGAGAGCATTATTTTAATTTTAAATAACAATAACAAATTTTCTTAAAATTGAAAAATTTATAATAAATTTGAGTTTGTTATACTTCACAAATACATTTTATATCTTCAAATTTGGTCCTATGATTAAGCAATAAAAGTCAGCAGCAATTTGTCAAACAAAAAAACCATAACCAAAAATGTTACCGCAAAATTACTTAAAACCGCTCTACACGAACATTACCCTCCACACATCCCACCCAACAAGAGAAAAAAGTCCACCTGAGCGCAGCAGCGCTTGATGGGCATCGCCTTGCGCTCGCGCCTAAATGGACCGCTCCTATAACAACGCCACCTTTCCACTTTTCCCCTCTCTCTCCTGGTCCTGGGAAAAAGGGGAAAGAGAAGCCGCCACCGTCGGCGGAGGCGCATGCAAATTGAGTTTTATACACTCTCCCGTCGTGCAAAACTTATCTCGCCGAGAGAGGAAGGGAAAAAGAAGGCGAAAGCGAGAGAAGCCTGCAGCATCTCCTTGTGCGCGATCGCCCGCGCCCGGAAGACGCTCTTAACCTAATTGCGAATCCAGGTTCGTTTAACGGCCACCCGAGGCACCTCTTCCCGTGTATATATACACGTATCTACACACATATATATACACACGAAAGAAAGAAGATCTCTTGCTGCCGGGGGTGAGCGAGGTATAGGGGGCTTTTCACTTCTTGACTCGACGAAAAGAGACCGCCAGGCGCAATCGGTCGTGTCGACTGCTGATGCTGCTTCATCGCTACTTCAGCGAGATAGAATTTACCTGTTCTTTGTTTCGCAGGGCCGCTGGTGTAATTTCGTTCGAGTGGATAGAGCGCGGAAAATCGCCCACTGCAGCTTTCGGACGCCTGCGGCTTTTGTATGGCTCTCCATCGGTGATTTCGAAGCGAGTGGTGTTGCGAGGGAAATCTCTGAGTGAACGTGATGGGATGAAAGCGGAAGAGTGAAAGAGAGTGGGATTTGATCATTCACTAGGGTTGGAAAAGCGTTGGTAATTTGGCTGGTTGAAAAAAATGACTTCATGAAGGATTACGTCAGAAATGGGTACCGTTATGAACTTTACAATCAAAATACACTAGTTTTACAAAATGTCTGTTGGGACGAGTTGTTATTGTTTTGAAGGCTCAAAAATGCTGGCAACGGGAGATGCGTCTGCTGCGAAGGTGTAAGAGAGAGAGAGAGAGAGAGAGAGAGAGAGAGAGAGAGAGAGAGAGAGAGAGAGAGAGAGAGCATCTGCGCAGGAGAGTAATCAGTTAGTATCCGCACAACTTATCCATCGACGGACCAGCCGAACAATCAAAGAGAAGGAGAGCTCTGCGCCCAAACTGCCGCTTCCTCGTCGATCTCCCAGGCAACGTCACGAGCCATCAACACCGGCTGGGATGGCTATAGCCAGCGCATCATCAGCGATACAGAGATCCGCGTGATGCGAAGTGAAAGCGGCAAGTACCATGCATAGAGAGAGAGAGAGAGAGAGAGAGAGAGGGGGAGGGACGGAGGGAGAGAGGGAGAGAGAGAGAGGGGGGGAGGGACGGAGGGAGAGAGGGAGAGAGAGAGAGAGAGAAAGAGAGAGAGAGAGAGAGAGAGAGAGAGAGAGAGAGAGAGAGAGAGAGAGAGAGAGAGAGAGAGAGAGAGAGAGAGAGAGAGAGAGAGAGAGAGAGAGAGAGAGAGAGAGATGTGTCTTGCAGGAACACGATGTGTGGAATAGCGATGGACAAGGCGAGTCGAGGGAAGTGGCCCTACTCCGCAGTGGAAAGCACTTCAGCAGGGTGAGATAAAATCGATTCCACTTTGTGTTGAAATCGATTTCATAGATCTGATATAATTGAAATCGCTACGAATCGTTAATAACGTTATTTGCAGAGAACAAAACTTTCTTTAGTGATACCTGTCACCTTTGATCGTAAATTTATTTCTACAAACAGTAATCTGGATGTTGTATAGAGATTGCTTGCAAAAGGGTAAAATACCAGTGGGCACGTGTTAGTTACTTTTTTCTACAAGCAAAAGTAAAAGAAAAAGTAACTTTTTAAACTTGAAAATATATTTATTAGACATCAAACTTTAAGCTGTTAAATTAAAAAAGCTGTATGTCACGCATTTTCCTTAAATTTTCGAAATTAATATTAAATAACTTTGCCAAACCTTCGTCGACACATATATTTTTTTCATAGATTCGCGTTATTCCATAAGACTCTATAATAATGTAAGCTCAAAACTCTATTTTCAATTCACGTATTTCAATTGTATTCAAAAATATTGGTTCAGCAAATGGAAGCTCGCGTCTTCTACTTTTATCCTGTGTTTTTCATATTTGAATAACTTTGTTAGTGATTGATATTACATAATTCTAAGAAAATCAAATAAAAGCTAGGTTTTTCAACTTTTATCCTGTGTATTTGATATTTGAATAACTTTGTTTACAATTAATACTTATTACTTAATTCTAAGGAAAGGAAATGAAAACTCAATTTTTCTACTTTCATCCTGTATATTCTATAACAGTATGTTAAGTTTGAGGAAGCTAAGAAGGAGGGACTCCAGTCTTCGGCAAACTGATTTTGTTGAGACTGTTGGAAGCGTTTTCTGATACCCAAAAATGAATCCTAGTACCCTCAATTTAATCTAATATGCCCTTCTGCTTCCTCCTAGAGGAAGCTCTTTGACGGTAAAAAAAAAGTTTTCAAGATAACATATTAGAAAGATGTTATGAGTCATTTGGAGTCAAAATATACGATTTTTAAAAATGTCCAGATGTGTGTGTGCGTGTGCGTGCGCGTGCGTGCGTGCGTGCGTATGTGTGTGTGTGTGTGTGCGGAAGTGTGTGTGTATGTGTGTGTATAACGCTGTAACTTTTTCAATTTTTAACCAATCGTTATCGGACAGCGCTTAAAATTTGTCTTTTTTTTCAAGAATTTTCATAATATTATTTTTGGAAAAAAATAATATTATGTAGTAGGGGAGGGCGGGGCACGTGTGACACCCTAACTTTGATTAAAAATAACAACTAAACCGTGTATTATTTCAAAATGTACAAAAACGGAATAATTAGATCAGAAAAAAATAAAATAAAATAAACTATTAACTTTTTTTTCATTTTCTTTTAATTATTGATAAAATACAGAAAAGAAATTCTGAAAAAAATGCTCTACGTGCCCCACCGGCAGGTGGATTGTGGCACCCGACGGGGCACGCATGGCACGGTCAAATTTAATATTTTACTATAGGGGAGGGCGGGGCACGTGTGACATCCTAACTTTGATTAAAAATAACAACTAAACCGTGTATTATTTCAAAATGTACAAACACAGAATAATTAGATCAGAAAAAAATAAAATAAAATAAACTATTAACTTTTTTTTCATTTTCTTTTAATTATTGATAAAATACAGAAAAGAAATTCTGAAAAAAATGCTCTACGTGCCCCACCGGCGGGTGGATTATGGCACCCGACGGGGCACGCATGGCACGGTCAAATTTAATATTTTACTATAGGTATTTTTCAATTCTTTTTTCCAGTAATTAATACTTTAATAATTATGCCATAATAAAATTTTCAAAAATCAAATAATTAATCAGTATATTGAAAATTTAAAATTTTATTTTTATTAAGGAACATAACAATTTTTATTTTAAAATAAATTATTACATTTTAATAAATGATTTTATATTATAAATTCCTTCTTATAAAATATGATCACAACATAATACTTTTGTTTGATTAACAAATTATCATTATTATTACAATAAGTTTAAATTTAAAGATTTCGCATCATTTTCATCTATGTAGCATATTTGAACTACCTGACCATTGAAAAAGGCAGTTTGAGTATCTACAATATTGATTCCTTCCTTACCATTGTTTTTTCTACTCTATAACTTAATACGCAGTCGAAATAATCGTTATTTACTTATTAATGTAATAATTGAAACTAAAAACTACTTAAAACTAAATTATTGCACTGCGTAGTTGTTAACCCATCTTGCTCCATTTTTGGTTTGTTATGTAGGTTACATCACTTCGCTCGGCGGCCGCCGCGGCGCATTGATACGCCCGAGTGTGCCACGCGTACCCCGCCAGGGTGCCACGTCGTGCCCCATTTTAATACCATTTTCATTTTTTAATTATATTATTTATAAAGATTTTCTGAAAAAAACAAAAACAGGGCTTGAAAGATAAAAGTTGAAACTATCAAATAGGTTTAGTCTCATTTAGAAAAAAAATCATTTTCTCGTTGCTCCAAGCGACTTAAAAATGAAGTCAACCTTGTTTCTAAGCACCGATTTTCAATCTTATTAAATTAAATGTTAAACATTATCTATAATCTCAAAAATATAGAGGAAAATTCTAAAAGCATATCTAATTAGGTTTATGTAAAAATTACATTTTTTGCATTCATTAATATTAAAAATATGAGGGTGCCAAACTTACCTACCTGACACGCCATGCCCCGCCTTCCCCTAGGTATTTTTCAATTCTTTTTTCCAGTAATTAATACTTTAATAATTATGCCATAGTAAAATTGTCAAAAATCAAATAATTAATCAGTCTATTGAAAATTTAAAATTTTATTTTTATTAAGGAACATAACAATTTTTATTTTAAAATAAATTATTACATTTTAATAAATGATTTTATATTATAAATTCCTTCTTATAAAATATGATCACAACATAATACTTTTGTTTGATTAACAAATTATCATTATTATTACAATAAGTTTAAATTTAAAGATTTCGCATCATTTTCATCTATGTAGCATATTTGAACTACCTGACCATTGAAAAAGGCAGTTTGAATATCTACAATTGATTCTTCAGGTATTACTTCTCTAAAGTAATTTTCATTATTTACGGAAGCTGAATTATTATTAACAATGGATAAATCAAGCTGATTTGTGTTTAAGTCTTCAAATGGCTTTTTTCTACTCTAAATACAACTTAATACGCAGTCGAAATAATCGTTATTTACTTATTAATGTAATAATTGAAACTAAAAACTACTTAAAACTAAATTATTGCACTGCGTAGTTGTTAACCCATCTTGCTCCATTTTTGGTTTGTAGGTTACATCACTTCGCTCGGCGGCCGCCGCGGCGCACTGATACGCTCGAGTGTGCCATGCGTGCCCCGCTAGGGTGCCACATCATGCCCCATTTTAATACCATTTTCATTTTTTAATTATATTATTTATAAAGATTTTCTGAAAATAACGAAAACAGGGCTTGAAAGATAAAAGTTGAAACTATCAAATAGGTTTGGTCTCATTTAGAAAAAAAATCATTTTCTCGTTGCTCCAAGCGACTTAAAAATGAAGTCAACCTTGTTTCTAAGCACCGATTTTCAATCTTATTAAATTAAATGTTAAACATTATCTATAATCTCAAAAGTATAGAGGAAAATTCTAAAAGCATATCTAATTAGGTTTACGTAAAACTTACATTTTTTGCATTCATTAATATTAAAAATATGAGGGTGCCAAACTTACCTACCTGACACGTCATGCCTCGCCTTCCCCTATATTCGTTAATTGCTTCCTCATAGAAGAAGCTTCGTAACGGTGAAAAAAATTTTCGAGACAAAAAATGATCAAAAAGATGTTTTAAGGTGATATATGCCGATATTTGTTGATTTTGAGAAAATTTTTTTTCGTGAATGCATGCCTGTGTGTGTGTGTGTGTGTGTGTGTGTATGTGTGGTTGGGTGTGAGTGGGTGTGAGTGTGGGTGTGGGTGTGGGTGTGCGTATGTGTGTAAACTCTTTATATCTCGGAAACGAATCGACCTATTTTCGTCGGGCAAAGAATATTCTCTTCGTCTCGCGAAAAAAACTCGGTACCCTGATGGATTTGAGTTTTTCTTGATTTTCTTTCTTTTTATAACAAAAAAGAGATTTTGAATTTTTAGTTCTTTTTAGTTTTTTTTATGTCTTACAGCCATTATTACTTAATATAATGAACTTTTCTTGAAAGATATTTAAATTACCTATATTTTCTTTTTTTAATAGTTAAATTATCGTCACTCTGTCATTTGATATTAAGGAAAACGTTTTTATATTTCATAAATTAATTTCTCAAAAAATATTTTATTTATCGACTTGAAATTTTAATCACTTATTACACTTATTGAAGACTATATTTGGTTAAAATTTCAAAAGATTATCTTCATTTGTTTTTTAGAAAAAAATTATTTTAGAAAAAATTTGCGTTTTCGTTGTCGCACGATAACAAGAGTGAAAATTATCCAATCGTCCTGAAATTTGGCACAGATGTAGCTTTTATATATCTTTAGATCGAGTTCGTTGCCCAAAAAAATCGGTCCATTACGAAAAAAAATGTTTGAAGTTAAAAACTTTTTTTTTAAAAATTTTCGAATCTCGTTTTCTCAGAGAATACTTGATTTATCGACTTAAAATTTTAACAACTTATTAAACTCATTGTAATATATAAAATTGCACAATAAGAATGGCTTTTTAACGATAAAAAAATAGGAAAAGTAAAAATAAAAAGTCATAAACCATTTAACATAGTCTCACCGTACAAAATAAAGTATTAAATTTTAAATATTGTAATTAAAAATTAATTAAAGGAATCAGTAAATTAAGTTTGAGGAAGCTACGTGCCAATGAATTGGCAGCGGTTTTTTTTTTAAATCGATTTTTGACTTTTTGAAAAATTATTTTTTATTTTTTTTTTTTTTTAGGATTGAGATATTTGAATCGGACAGATGTCAGTTCAAATAAAAATACCTATATTTTCCAAAAAAAATTTTCACATTATCTATTACGGTTCTTTTGTTTTTAACAAAAACGTGTTTTTTTTTTTTTAAAGATTATAACTCACAAACTAAATGGTAAAATGCTTTGAAAAATCATGATAATGCAGAATATAAATAGTTATAAGCTGTAAAAATTATAATCCATTCTATCGACTAGTTTTTGAGTAAAAAATTGAAAACCGAAAAAAATGAGTTTTGTATGTCTCACGATAACTGGAGTAAAATTGGCTTAATCGATTTCAAATTTCTTGTAGGGGTAGATTTTTGATATATTTCGGCTGAGTTCTCTGGGCAAAATGATTGGTCCATAAATTACAGAGATATTTGATCTTAAGAAATTTTCAACATTTTTTCAAATCGTAATTTCTTGATAACAACTTGATGTATCAGCTCCAAATTTATAGACAATTGTGTATGTGATCTCTTATATAAATTGAGCATTCGAGATAATCTATTTTGCCCTCGAACGATCTCGAAATCTCGAATAATCGAATTCGTCTCGAATCTCGAAAGGAGAGAAACAAGAGACGAAACAGTGGCGCGCGTAGCGCGCTGATTAACGCTAGTATAGGTTATATGTGTACCCATTTTCATAAAGATCGTTCGATTACTTTTTGAGATATTTGATATTTAAAATTTTGGTATTTCTAAAAATGACTTTCTTTGTCGCACAATCGCTGGACTAAAATTGTTTTAATTACTTTGAAATTTGGAGGAGATGTAGAGTTTATATATTATTTATTATATTAGTTCTTGAGGTAAAAGAATCGTCTCGGAATTCGTTTATGAATTTCAGAGAGATTTGAGGTTAAACTTGTTTTAGCCCTCTTTTTATATCGTAATTTCATGTTCTATATTTGTTTTTTTGATTCCTCGCGAAGCCCATTTTCTTCTTTAATTATAACCCTGTTACGAGAACTTATCAGAGTTTTATTTAAATGGGCTTTGCTCTGTTTTATTTAAAGAAGAAAAGGGCCAAATCCGCCGCTCGTTCTCTTAAGCCCATTTTCTTCTTAAGGTGATTCTCCTCGGGCACTACAGTTTGTGCGCTCAGCGAGAGCACAAACTATACCATGGGCGTCGTTCTGTCTCTCTCGCTCTCGTGCACGTCATCTGCTATTTGTGTTTATAATCATTAATATCTTTTTAAAAAGATCGACTTGACACATATTTGATAAACTTAATAGAAAGAGCCGAATTTCATCTTTTTTAAGCTATGTTTTTCTTTTTGAAGTCCAGTTTTGTTTATGAGTAATACTATTACTTTCTGTCACAGTTGATATAGCACTCATTTACCCTCATGTAAAAATAACCATTTTCAAGAATTTTTTTCTCAAAAATTTGTTCCGCAATGTATGTAAACAAACATATGGTATCATTTCTGTGACTTTGAAGAATATTTGTATATATTTTTCAGAAGCTTTTTCAGTTTTTGCAATATGAAGAGAACTACCTTAAGACACTAAGAAGAGAACTGCCGCCCGTTCTCTGTACAGGGTTATAATTACAGAATTTTCTTCTATAGACACTACAAAGAGAACCTAGAGAACGGGCGTTCTCTTACCAGTGTTATAATTGAAGAAAGCGAAGCCCATTTTCTTCTTCAATTATAACCCTGTTAAAAGAACTTCTCGGTGTTATATTTAAAGAAGAAAATGGGCTTCGCAAATAAAACAACTATTCGCAAATAAAACTTCTCTTAACAGGGTTATAATTGAAGAAGAAATATTGAAGAAGAAGAAGAAATTGAAGAAATAATTCAAGAATTTATCAGTGTTTTATTTAAAGAAGGGAACTGCCGCCCGTTCTCTAAAGACTGTTAAGGACGCTTGCTCATTGCAATCGTAGCCAAAAGTACGCAGAGTCGAACGCCGTACGCCTAGCGCTCTCTCGGGTCTCCCCACTCTCAAAATTTCACGCGAGACTGTACACGTACACATGGCGCCGCTTCATCGGTGTGTACATTCACATCGAAGCGCTCCGTCTGTGTAGACACACGCGTAGCGCGCGGGCACGCCATTGGTTTGTTTACACGCACACAAGGACACGCGCGGCCGAAGTTACCTACTTTAAACAACTGTATCTCGAAAACGGTGCTGCTAGGCTTTCTGGATTTTGGAGAGCTTATTTAAAATATCATCATTAGTAAAATATCTCTTTTTCGTTCAATTCTATAGAAAACTTTTGGCGTTATTAATGAAAACGTTCATTTTTTCACGACTTTTTCGTAAGACACCGTATTAAATTGTCTAACTTTGATAGCTTATATCTCATGAACGGTGTTGCTAGGCTTTCTGAAGTTTGCAGATGTTGCACATAATAACAATAAGAATCTACCCTGCAAGTTTCATAAGATTCTATAGAAACTCATTTTGTGAGCAAGCGTCCTTAAGAGAACTTATCGGTGTTTTATTTAAAGAAGAAGAGAAAAGACAGCGGCAAAGCCGTCACTTGTTCTCGTAACAGTGTTACAATTGTGTATTTTTTCTGTGTACTAAATAATGTCTACATTGAAATTTGGTACTCCAGCTGACTCGATGAGTACATACGCTATGCCGAAAGTAGGGTCGGATGTTGTACCGTGGTTCGGCACATCTCATGCCCCGTAATGGCACAGCTCCTATCCCGTAAACGTGTCGCGCATGCCCCCCTACGGTATAAGCGCGAACGGTCCCGAAATTCGGGACAAACGCTGTACCAAAAGTGGGTGGTCTAACACACGCAGCGAAGGGGGCACTGACGAACTGTGATGGAAACAGACGCCGCGCCAAATTTTTTCAGCGTACTTTATAAGTACCATTTTCTACAATAATTCAATTAGATATTTAAAAATTCCGAATAATTCTAATTTTACATTGTTACTGAATTTTTCCAGTCTTTCTATACAATAACTTATTTTTAATTAACATTACATACCCTAACTAATTATTAAATATTTTCGTTTCATCGCAACATCAAAGTAACCCATCAAAACTACCCCGAATTATACAACTTTACCCTCCACCGCCTCCTCTTCTAAATTATTAATCCTTCAGACCGCGGAAAATAATATTTCCTAGGGTCTCGCGGCGCGTTTTAAAGTCTCCAACGCGCGACTTTATACGGGTGTTTGTTTTGCACGTGCTTCGCACGACAACTCTATACTACCGGCTTTCTCTCTCACTCTCTTGCTTTCACGCTGCAGGCGAGACGTCCTTGCACAATTCATCGTCGCAGAGGCGACGCTAGGCGTTCATGCCGCGGAAACAAAATTTTTTTCCTTGACAGTACACGAAGTGTATGAAAAGTGATATAAATTTCAAAGCAAACGCGCTTCTTATTGTTTTATTTGATGCCAATTTGTTTGCATGACGTATGTTGTAGAGATAAGAAATGGACAAGAGGTTGGACGCAAATGAGGGTAAAGTAAAGTAAATGAGAAGGTTTTTATTAGATCGTCAAAGGTACCGACTGTATGAGTTTTTAATGGTATGTTTAGCATGGCACTTTCATTCAAAGTCTATATCAGGAAGGTTGCTAAAATCGAATTCACAGTGTTTTATTGCTAGATATAGTGGATCTTACTATTATTATGAAGGAAATAACTTATAAACAAGGGTATATACGAAATTCATAAGTTGATTTAATGTAAAAAACAAAAATTGTTCTAAATCATTCGAAAATAGTGTACATTACAATTATAAAAAAAAGAATCTTTTTTTAAATAAAATATAATATTTAGAAAGAAAAAAATACTTTTGTAAAAAAGATTGTCAAAAAGTAACTTCAAAGGATTTTTCTTTTGGTTCAAGCTGCAGTTACATTTTTAATTGAAAAACTTTTATTTTTTTTCAAATAAACTGCTTTCTGAAAAAGATAGTTTTTATTTTTGGTGTATTACGTTTTCAATTTACAGTAGGAGCATTTTTCTGTTTTAGGATAACTTTTCAGATAAAGTTGCGAAATAGTTAGATCTTTTTTCTTTATGTATGAGCTGCTACAAATACAGTGAATACCAGAACCCATAACAGGTTTCTACATCTTTTGCTTCCTCCTAGAGAAAGCTTTGCAATAGTAAAATTTGAAGGTTCGTTAAATCGCTCTAGAAACACGAATAGAGGTGATAGAAGTTCGAATCACATGATTTTAGAAAATGTCTGCATGGATGTGTGTGTGTGTGTATGTGTGTGTGTGTGTGTGTGTGTGTGTGTGTGTGTGTGTGTGTGTGTGTGTGTGTGTGTATGTGTGCGTGCGTGCGTGTGTGCTGTTTTATCTCAGGATCTATTCGATCGATTTTAACCGGACAGGTCTCAGTTTTTTTGTTTTTTCTATGTGAATGGAGGAAGGAAATCCTCTTTTTGATGCGCCGAAGCGTTTTTGTTTTATTACGAATTTTCGATTTTCGTAAAATTCATTTTGCGTTTTTTTAATGATAACATTGAGCTATTTAAATCGGACAGATAGCGTTCGAAAGAGCATAAAAAACCTATATTTTCCAAAAGAAGAATTACATTAGCTGTTGCGGTTCTTTTGTTATTAACAAAAACGTGTTTTTTTTTCTTAAAGCTTATAACTCCCAAACTAAACAGTCAATTTTTTTGAGAAAAATCATGATAATGTAGAATATGAATATCTCTAATCTTTAAAAATTTGAATTCATTCTGTTGGTTAGTTTTTGAGGAAAAAATTGAAAAATGAAAAAAATTAGTTTTGTATGAAGCACGTTTACTTTAGTAAAATTGACTTAATCGCTTTGAAATCCTTTGTAGAGGTAGATTTTGGATAGCTCTCAGCTAAGTTCTTTGGGCTAAATGATGGGTCAATAAATTTCAGAGATATTTGATGTTAAAATTTTCTTAACCTTTTTTTCAAATCGTAATTTCTCGAGAACAGTTCGATGTATCAGCTCCAAATTTATAGACTCCAAATTTTGTGTGCAATATTAATAATATATGGGCGAATTTTCATCAAGATCGTTAGATTACTGTTTAAGATATTTGATATTTAAAATTTTCGTATTTTGCAAAGTCATTTTCTTTGTCGCATAAAAACTAGAGAAGAAAAAATTGGTTTAATCATGTTGAAATACTGTGGAGATGTAGAGTTTACATGTTTATCGTATAAGTCCTTTACATAAAAGAATTCTCGTAATTTTTAGAGATATTTAAGGTTAAAATTTTTTAATTTAATGTATCAGTTTGGAATTTATAGACTATTTTGTATGCGATGTAGACAATACCTATGTAAAATTTCATCCAAGTTATATGGTTAGTTTCTGAGATATTTGATATTTAAATTTTTGGTATTTCTGGAAATGACTTTCTCTGTCGCACAATAACTAGAGTAAAATTTAATTACTTTAAAATTTGATGGAGATCTAGATTTGATGGAGGTGTAGAGTTTGTATATTATTTATTACATGAATTGTTAGGGTAAAAGAATTAGTTTATAAATTTCAAAGATATTTGAGGATAAACTGTTAAAACTGTTTTAGCCCTCTTTTCAAATCGTAATTTTTCGGGAACGATTTTATGTATATGTTACTAGAAAATGGAATCGACGCGCGATATGCGCGCGTGTTGTTTACTTGCTTTTGTTTTTTATTGAGGTTAATTTACAGCGAGCTCTGCAGAAACACGAAATTAGTTAGATACGCTGGCCAATTATTTTGAGTTTGAACTAATTTTTTCGAATAATCGCGATTTGAAGTGAATATAGTAAGAATTATCTTCTCTCAATTTTGAGATAAAAATTTTAAAGTTGAAACGGTTACGGTTCATGGGCATATAATTTTACATACACTCATTTTGCCTTTAGAAATGTATGTAAATGTTTTTATTAGCTGCCATTGATATTTGTGTTTACATAATATTTTATTTGCTTTTGTTTTTTATGAAGATTGTATAATACCCATACTTTATCATTAATCCTGCTTTATCGGCTGAACATGTCAAAATCATTAATATTAAAAATAATTATTTGTGTCTTAAACAAATTGAATAAAATAAGTGTGAAATAACAAAAAATTTAAATAATAAGAAAAAATATGGAATTTACAAATATTAATAAATTATTAAATCATTGAAAAAGTAAATTGGAATTGCCCAATGAGCTTGCAGGACTTTAAAATTGACTAGGCACGTCCCGAAAGAATTAACTTCCCTCGGGTATAAATAACTGGAGTAAAATTATTGTAATTTTTCATTTTTTTATAATGTGAGTAAATTAAAAATGTTACTCCTGCATAACTGACCGCAAAGGATAATTAAATTTAAGGTAGTTGACCGGACAATGCCGTCATAAAAATCACAATATCGGAAAAATTGTGCTATAAGCATATTATGTATGGTGGAAACTCCTCATTTATCGTTGTATACTATTGTGTAAACATTAACCCTAAATTGGAATCGTCCAATGAGATTGCAGGATTTTAAAATTGACTAGACACGTTCGGAAAGAATCAACTTCTGTCGGGTGTTCACTAATTTTTAAGAAAATTTAAAGAAAATCAATTTCTTTGTGAACTGCCTTAAATTAGATTTAAGAAGTGAATATAAGGTAAAAGACCGTATTATGAATCAATGTCCGTATTTATGAATCACCCAAAAAAGAATTAAATTTTGAAAATAATTATTGCTTATTTATCAAACAAAAATTATGTTCATAAGCATTAGTTCTAAATGCATAAATATATAAATTTCTATGTAATTCCGAAGCGTTTAATATCTAAGAAAAAATAATAAAGAATTTGCACATGAAGATTATGTAGACAATACTGTATATAACATGTTATTTGAAAAGAAGCAGTAAGAGCACTTGACTAGTCAGTTTACATATTGTAAGGAAATTAAATCATTTCACAATATGTTATTTGACTTATTTAAAAGCTTATGAGTTGTAGATTATAAATACATAGTAATTTAAGTATTAATTATCACAAATTTAATTGAATTCAATAAATTATTGAGCTGATTCATAATACGAACATTTGTTTTCGGCAGTCCGTATTTGTTTAATGATAAAAGCTGTAGTATTTTAAACTTTTTAATCTAATAATGAAGTAATCTTTGTTCCTCAGCTTTATTTCCATTCATGAAACTTAGAAAACGAATATTAATCTAAATTATAAATGATGCGACATAACCTCAAAAGAATGACACTACTGATTTTGATTCCTCCGCATGAGAGATTCTAAATTCACTTATTCCAGTCTTTTGAGGTTATGTTTTATGATTTTTAGTAAAGATTTCAACCAAAGATTATATTCGTTTTATATATATACTACAATGAGTCAACGCCTATTAAACATATTATGTAAGCACTTCTCTAAGCAAATAAAATATTAACGTTCTGATAGGACAGGAAATTACGTGAATTAAAAAGTTTTGATACAGGACTCTAATTACGATGACTTCTATTTATGTTCACTTAATTTTCAATGCTCTAAGCATAATTTCCCGTGTTATATCACGGAAGCATAATCATTGAACACTGTTGTGTTTTTAATTCTAAACTGAAAAATCTTTTCTTTGGAGATAAATGAACAGACCAACGTCAATCAAATCTTAAATCTCCCTCTAAGCAAATACATATATTTCGTCATCTTATTTATTTTATTGCTAAAACATCTGAAAACATTTTTATTCTCCATCACACTATTTCTTCCTAATCCATAATATCGCGAGTGCAGCTCTCTTGTTCCAGCAAACACACGACGAACCTGCCTGAGCAAGCCCTTCCAGCTCCTGCTACCAACTTATCGAAGAAAACAAACAGCTCCGCAGGAAACCTCGTAATCGTACGCTCCTCGGCTCTAGTATACACACACTCGGCGCTTGCGCGAAGTAACGATCGTCGTCGTTGTTGCACACCGGTCGTCGTCTCCAGGGACGACAACGTCGCCGTGGTCAGCTCGTGATTCTCAAACGGAGCGTTCACGTGGAAAAATTAGAATGATAATTCACGCCGTTCGCGTCGTTATACAGACGGAAGCGACGGACGGGTATAGTGCGCTGCTGCTGTTTGAATCTAATTGTGGGTGGAGACGACGGGCGAGAAATTTCGATGCTTGGGGGTGTGGGGAGTGGTAAAGGGTTGTGTTATTTGTTCATTGCTGGAACGGTGTGCAAAGGAAGAGGTTGTTATTAAAGGGGTATTATTATGTTTACGGAATTGCAGTTGTTCTTTGCCGGAGTTAAAGTAAACCGCGTTTTTTCAAAACTGAAGCTTATATATATATATATATTCGCGGATTGAGGATTAAACCTATTTTTAGCACGTTTTTATAGCGGACAAAAAATCTGGTCGTGATAGGTAGAAACTCTTACCGTATTCGAGTTTTCGCAGCAAAAAATACGTATAGAACACGTGATTTTTTGCACGTCAATTAAAAATAAATATTTAAAAATTTAAATAAAAATTTAAAAATAAATAAAATAAGAGTTTCTACCTATCACGACCAGATTTTTTGTCCGCTATAAAAACGTGCTAAAAATAGGTTTAATCCTCAATCCGCGAATCTTTAAATAGATAAGCCCTAAATACATAAGCCCTTAACCCACACGGAGAAAAATTTGATTTGGAAAATTACCATTAATCTTATCAAAGCGAAGATATACTCTGACTCTGATGCTTTTTACTACTATTATAGAATTTTCTACCATTGTAATGTATTCCTTTTACAACTTTCATTTTAAGTATTACAAGTGTCGAGATAACTTTCTACTATATTTATATAGCAAAAAATATACATATTGTAATATACTATTAAAAATATCTTCTTTTTTTATAAAAAATATGAAACATTACTATATTTTATGCAAAAACTGCGAAGACTTGATATTCGAATGCAGGAGTTACAAAAATTTTTATATTTAATTCTAAGTTTTACAATGATTTATGGTAAAAATTATGATGTGTGAAATGCGCATGCGCGCGGCGAACACGCGCAGTCTGCTGCTCTGTCTTACCGACGTCCCTAATTTTCAGGTTATCTAGATCTCACACAATATGTTTTGCAACACAAAACTGGTCGGATATAATAAATTCCCATTTATTTTTACTTCTATAAATACATTATCAGTTGCTAATTTTCCTTTACGTTAATTATAATGCCATATATTAATTGAAATTCAACAACGCGTCTAACTCAAATCTGCCATACATCTAGCGATAGCTAATGTACAAGTTCCAAAATTTTGTAGTCTAATGTTGTTATGGGTAAGTGGTTAGAGCGTCCGACTGCCGTGCCAAGGGTCGAGGGATCGAATTCGGCCGTCTCCGTCGAAAAAAAATTTTTAATTTTCTTTATTCTTTACTTTAATTTATTTCTTGTATTTCTTGTATTAATAATATATGTGTGTATAACCTTGAAATATATATATATAGAATATCACGAATAACCACGATAACAGAAATGAAAATTAAATTTTTTACATTTTTAAATCGAAAAATATTTCCTATACGAGTTGTTATAAAATTTACCATATTAAATTGGAAACATTAATAGGAAATTTGTCTGTCTCCGTTTTACTATGAAAAATTGTAATTTTTCCTATAGAAATTTGTAAATTTTGCTACATGATTTCTCTCCGTGCATAAACACAAACTAATTTACCCATAAGTTCCAAATCCGCCAGCTCCACATTCTAAACGCATTAACCCCAAATCCCTCAACACCAAACCTTTAATTCCAAACACCGCCATTTATTCCTACGAATTGTAAAAAATTCTGAACCAACGGTTTTTGATATTGTCAAAAATTTTATTTTTGTAATACACTTTCTAGCATCCAAGTTTGCCATTATATAAAAAGGCTATTTTCAGTAAATTTTCATGATTGAAAAAAACCTGGACGTGATGGATACAAAAACTGAATGAATGCGAATTCAGCATCTGAAAATACATCCGGAAAACGGAAAATACTGTAATTATTAGTCTGTAATTAATCTTGATGTCTTATATTGATATCATATATTGATTGCAAATGACCATTTAAAATAAATTTAAGACTTTATCATTCGAGGAGTGTAGAATACTAACATAATTTTTTAACGCAAACATCTTATGGAAAATACTAATCGAAAGGCTCATAAAATTTTTTAGTAGAGTGTTCATATATAAACAGAAGACATGAAGTTTGTGTTTTTCTAAATGAAATACAGTTATTCTATGATCCCACGTCCTAATAAAATTTCTTACTTTCTCCATCGACACAGTACACGACATTTCATAATTTCAATTCCAACCCATGACCAATTGTCATCCCCGATCAAACATTCAAGGACTACCATTATTCAGACAAATAATCATTCGATTCGAATGTTCATCAATCAGCCGACACCTCGCTCTGATTGCAAATCGCGCCTCGAGTGAGCGCACGACAAAAAAAAAAACAACAGCCAGCAGCGCATATAGTGAACGTCAGAGCGTGAAAAAAGTCAAAGGCCGCAGGTATTAGCGCGCACAAAGGCAAAGTATAGCGGGCTATTGTTTTCCGCACCGTGGCCGGATTTACGGTTTTCGATTTACGCAGCGCAAGCGCGCATGCTGCTCTTTTCGGAATAGCAAAGTATTTTCACTGAAATTGATGCAAATTATATAATTGAGTAAATGTTGATTGCATCTAATGGCCAAGGTTACTACCAATATTTGTTGTACGAGATGGTAAAAAATAAATAAAACAACAATTTTTTTTTTCACATTAACAACGTTTCGGATATCTTTTATTTGTGAATGTCCCTCTTCAGGTCAAACGTCTATTTTTTATATAGTGCGGAGAGCTGTCCGTTTGTCACAGCCACCGTCTCTCCGTTTGTCAGTCCGTTTGTCACAGCCACCAGCTCTCCGCACTATATCAAAAATAGACGTTTGACCTGAAGAGGGACATTCACCATTCACAAATAAAAGATGTCCGAAACGTTGTTAATGTGAAAAAAAAAAATTTGTTGTTTTATTTATTTTTTACCATCTCGTACAACAAATATTGGTAGTAACCTTGGCCATTAGATGCAATCAACATTTACTTATCACTACTACCATTAGCGTCTTCGTTAAATATTAAATTATTGAGTAATATTCGAGCGAGGTACGGTTATACGGTACTTTCAAATTTTTCAGCCCCGCCAATAGTGATGCACATGCGTTACTGGTGATTTTAATTTGTATTTTCAACAGACGTGTATTGAATGCAAATTTCTCACTCGTGTTGTAGGTGCTGTAGCGAGAGTTCGCATTAAAATTTAATTCATGAGGAAGTAACGATGTTTTCTTTCTGAACTTTTATGATGTTTGTGAGCTTTTATTCATTCAGTTTTATTACTAACTTCGTACTAATATATTTTAATTATGTAGGGAGACTGGGGTAAAACCGGATACCGGGGCAAAACCGGATACCGGGGCAAAACCGGAATTCTCAATTTCTCGACTACTACTAGTGCGATCTATATAATCACTATGGTATCTCTTTGAGAATGTTCCTATTATCATTGGCATGTCAAAAATAGCCTCGTGTTGACTTTAGAAGAGGTCAAAGATTTCTTAGCTCGCAAGACCGTGTTCATCATAACATAGTCCGTATAATCTTCCTGTACATATCCTTTCAGTACGTATATATAACATTATTTATGTTGTAATAAATAAGCAGGAGCAATTCCGTTTCTCATGTTTATTTTTAATTGCAAAAAATGAATAATTACTTTCTTTTCGAACTTTGGGGTAAACCGGATAGCTTATTTTCTCTTTTCTTGTAATGTAATACTAAAATAAACTAATAATAGACATTTAGTGCGCTATTCATACATTATACATATAAAATTAATTTGTTTTTTTGTACAGAAATGTGTAAATATATTAGAAGGTCTTCCCGGCAAAAAAAATATGGCTTCAGCGTTTTTTTTTTTTTTATAAAGAAACGTTAATTTATAATTATTAATAAAAGATTTCTTCATTAAACAACGTTTTTACATCTTTGTATTATTTCTAGAATGTCGAATACCGCTTAAAATTTATTTTGGAAAGAATAATGAAAGTATCCGGTTTTACCCCGACAATTTTTTTACGGGGTAAAATCGGATACTTTCGTAAATTTCTAATAACATTTTTTAGAAATATTTTTTTGGCTAACCAAGTCGATTTCCAGTTACCTGAATGTAAACTAAAAACAATTCTAGTGCTAAATATTGTTACTATTTTGTTATCTATTTTTAATAAACAATTTCCAAAATACCCCAGTCTCCCCTATAGCCTTTTTACCCACTATTCTTTTTCAATTAATCTAAGAAAGATGACTCTCACTTCTTGTTCGGATGGGTGAATGTGAGAGTTTTCACATCATATCAATTAAATACTTCCGTTTATTGAAGTAAATTAATACTAGTATATATTATAACCTTTGTAACGAATTTTGAAACGTACGTGTGCAAATCCTCCGGAAAGTACATTCATGTACGGAAAAAAATTTGTAGTTAATGTAACCGTTTTACACCAGCTAAATCAACTGATTTGAGGAAAAGCTGAAATAAGTGAAAATAACTTTTGTTTGTAATGGAAATAACATTATATTTAAAATGTAGTTTTCACTGTGCGTAAAAAGTTAAAATTTCATTGAAAAAAAGGAGAATCTCCTTTTGAAAAAGGAGTATCCGTTCAAGGAGTTCTTTCAAAACGGAGATGCTCTTTTTCGGAAAAGGTAGAGACTCATTTGTTTTTAAGCTGCTTCAATGAATTAGAATGTAATGGCAATCTCACTTCAACAAAAGGAAGATTCTAGTTTTCTTTAATGCCATTTTTACCGACATTGTTGTAATTAAAATGAACCTTGCATTCTCATCTTTAATAAACTGTGTGAACAGTAGAATTAGTTATTTATCTTTTCCATTTAATAAAATATATGAGGAAATTTATAAAAAAGTTTCACTTAAGGCGGCCTCAAAACAGGTCAAAATATTTTTAAGGCACACCTTCCGGGCGAGGTTTCTCTTTTTTCTCGTAACACAAACTTTACCAAAAAAAACGTGTACAAATAAAAACTTCTTTGTGGCACATTTTTTAAAGGTTGAAATTTTTGAAGAAAATAGCAAAAAAGCATTCCTCTTGAAAACTCAGCCATTTAGCCCAGAAACATCTTACACAAAGTTTCAAAAAAGAAATTAAAACTAGAAAGGCAGAGATTTCATTTGATTTTTTGACCTATTTTGAGGCCACCTTAAGTCAAACTTTTTGTGAATTTCCTCACATATATAATTCTGTTTATTGTGTTTTGCAAATCAATAGAATGTTAAATAAAATCCTACAGCAGAAAATTTGTATCTACTTTAGCTACACGCCGACCTAGAAAAAATATATCTGAGAAAAACGAATCATTTCCCCTATGAATACTCGTATTTCAATAAAAAGACCATCTTTCCCGACCGACGGACATATCCCGACAACCGTCACTCCTACAAGATTTATCGGACTGTATCTCCTTGACTTCGTCAACTATATACACTATTTTACCATTTCTCTTCAAGATAAAGTTTTGAATGCCGTCACGAAACATTTTTCAATATTCTGTTGCATATCAATCAAATATCAGTCTTTCTACATCTTAAAAATTTAACAACGAATTCAAGCGCTTCCCTTCTACCGTGCCCACTGCAAAATGAAAACCAGGTTTAAGGCTCCTACCCAGGAATCGAGGATTCGCAGAACGGCCAAGTTCTCTCATCCAAAATACACTAAGTCTATAAATACCCGAAGAGCCGATACTTTTATCTCCGAATCAACAAGTCACACACATGCATATACATATGCAGCCAATCCCCTTATATGGATTCGAAGCGAACCGAAATCCCATCGTCGACGCGCCACCTCCATTTATACAGGCAATCATACGCATTTACATACAGGGTGTCAGAAAACTCCTGGGACGGCTGAATATTTTTTCAGGTAAGGTATTTTTAGAAAAGGTCAAGGTCATTTCTGAAGTAACTTTCAACGAGGAATTCACTTGAAATTGATCTTCTAGGTCATTTCAAGGTAAACTTTGTTTTTTTTTTTCTAATAGAAACCCCTTTTTTTACACCGGCAATCGAAAAAGCGGAAAATTTTACGTTCAGATATGTACTT
Source organism: Torymus aiolomorphi (assembly GCA_036365515.1). Classification (NCBI taxonomy): domain Eukaryota; kingdom Metazoa; phylum Arthropoda; class Insecta; order Hymenoptera; family Torymidae; genus Torymus; species Torymus aiolomorphi. Next base: position 85,007,469 of record CM070874.1, on the reverse strand, counting down.
AAGTCATGGGTAGTGTTTGACCTTGAGGGCCACTAAGGTCATTTTAACTCGAGCAAAGTCTCGATACCTCTGTATGTTCCCTCAGTTCAGATAATTTTCACGGAGGTCAAAGTCATTTCTGAAGTAAATTTTAAAGAGAAATTCAACAGTGACTTTCAGTTTGATCTTGAACTTGACCTTCAAAGTCATTCCAAGGTCAACTTTGTTTTTTTAAACAGAAACCCCCTTTTTTGACACCGGCAATCAAAAGAGCAGAAAATTTTACCGTCCGATATTTACTTAATCAGGGGTAGTTTTTGACCTTGAGGGTCACTAAGATCACTTCAACTCGAACAAGGTCTGGATACCTCTGAATATTTCCTCAGTTAAGATAATTTTCACGGAGGTCAAGGTCATTTCTCAAGTAACTTTCAACGAGGAAATTAATGGTGACCTTCAATTTGACCTCGATTTTAACTGAGGAAATATTCAGAGGTATTCAGACCTTGCTCGAGTTAAAATGACTTTAGTGACCCTAAGGTCAAACACTACACATGACTTAAACACATATCTGAACGTAAATTTTTCCATTCTTTCGATTGTCGGTGTCAAAAAAGAGGGTTTCTATTTAAAAAAAAAATAAAGTTGACCTTGGAATAACCTTGAAGATCAAGTTCAAGGTCAAATTGAAGGTCACCGTTGAATTCCTCGTTGAAAGTTACTTCAGAAATGACCTTGACCTTTTTTAAAAATACCTTACCTGAAAAAATATTCAGCCGTCCCGGGACTTTTTTGACACCCTGTATAATACGGGTGCACTCGGTCAATAATTCAGCCTATTGCACCATTCGCAATGTGCCAAATATCCATACATACGCAGAGAGAGAGAGAGAGAGAGAGAGAGAGAGAGAGAGAGAGAGAGAGAGAGAGAGAGAGACGGTTAGTATGTTTCCGCCCTTTAAAAAATCTATAAGTACGATGCACACACACATGGACGCACACACATGGGCGTACACACGTGGACACACAGCCACACACTAGGTACACACAGGGCCTGTGTAAGGGCGCATTCTCTCGAGCAGGCGAGACACGTCTGCGCGCCGCCCGGCGGCTGTGAACAATGACCAGCCGCGTCGCTGCTGCTGCTGCTGTTGCTGCTACAGCTGCTGTTGCCTTTCCCTTCAAATTCAAAGCACTAGGGCTCTTTTTTTGCTCCCCGGCCCCCTCCACTCCCGTTGGACGATTCTTTCTCCCCGTGAGCGCTTTGTTTACCTCTAATCCATTGTTAAGAGTAAATTACGGGTGGGAGGCTGACGCGAGAAATCTTAATGGATTGCCCAAGCGACCTTGGGCCAACTAGCCGCCGTGCTCTGCGATCGCTGATAAAGGAGTTGATGGCGGACGGTGAAAGGGGTGGAAGCTGACGGTTGAAGTGAAGGTGATACGAATTTATTACAAGTAGTGGTGGTGGTGGTGGTGTTTTTTTTTGTTTTTATTTATTTTGGTTCTTTGGGTGCTTGGAGTGCGGTAAGATTAGGGCGAGTGTATAACATACAAGTGGAAAGATGTGGAGGTGTATGATGGAAGTTGGAATCATTTCTCTATTATTGTATTGTTCGGTTATTCTGATCCGATATTCATTTATTCTTAATGGTTCTGATTGCATTGTATTTAGAATTAATCGAAGGTGGAAGATGATTGATATTGAATATGTTAAATTATAAAGATAACGGGAAAATATTAAAAGAGCATTCCCTTCTCATTCACTTTATAGCTTCTGTTAAAATGTAATTCATTGACAAAAGCTGGAAATTAATTTAGACTACTGAAATAGTACATTTCTTCTGCAAATTTTCCAATAATTTCGGGGGGATAAGGGATGAGTGGGGAGGAAATGGAAAGCTTGCATGGCGATTACTGGTGAAGGTGGTAGTGTGACAATACGAATTTTTCGCATACTATTACAAAAAAAGAAACCGCTGCCAATTCATTGGCACGTAGCTTCCTCCAAATTAATGTATCGTTCCTATATGTATAGTATATATTTTAAATATAAAATATGTTTATTCATTATACTTTCTTTTTCAATGATTTAATAATTCATTAATATTTAAAAAATTGAATATTTTTTTCTTATTATTGAAATTATTTGTTATTTGACACTTATTTAAAAAAAAGTAATATTTTAAAATATAAAATTAAAAAATTGCTATTTACCCTGAGATCAACTTACTCACATTTTCAAAATCATATATAATAACTCCATTTTTTACATTTTAAATATATTATTATTCAATAATTGTGTATCTTTATTATAAATAAGTGTGTACATATTATAAAAATTGAAATTATTTTGATTTTTTTAATGGTCCATTATAATTTTCGTCATCCTCTTCTTCTATTTTCAATAAAATATCGTTGATTTTTTATTTTATCATTTCTTACACCATTTTAATAAAAAAAAGCAAATAAAATATTATGTAAACACAAATATCAGTGGCAGCTAATAAAAACATTTACATAAATTTGTGAAGGCAAAATGAGTGTACATATAATTATATGCCCGTGAACCATAAACGTTTAAACTTTAAAATATTTATCTCAAAATTGAGTGAGGGTAATTCTTAGTAAGGTAAAAGTCCGTATTATGGATCAGTTTGTGAGGGGCACTGAGAGATTTTAATTAATTTTTAGTAAATTAAAACTTAAGGGTCAGATTTTTTTGCACACTTTTGTTCTTCTATATGTTAGAAGTGACAAAAAATTTTTGTTTAAGTAAAATCATATTAAAAACATAATAAATTAAACAAAATAAGAGGCTGATCTTCAAGACCGTATTTATGGATCAGCGTGGAAGGGTATGTCCCAGTGATCCATAAAATTTGTCCTGATTAATGGATCACTCTTTTAACCACTATTTATTGAATAAAACTTTTACTTTAAACCGTTTATGCTAATAACTGAGCAATCTTTATTCTTCGGTATTACATTAATCAATCACACACACACACACACACACACACACACACACACACACACACACACACACACACACACACACACATTAAATTACTGAAATTTCTCCATTAGTCAGAAAATAATGTATACTAAGCATTTAGCTATTGCGCGAGCTTAACAGTGAGCAAAATTTGAAATAAATGTATAAAGAAGATAAACTCACGATTATCTTCTATTATACAAAACTTTTATAATCACCCTACCTTCACCCATCCACCATAACTTTCTCAATTTCGAATACTCTACAAGCTCATGAACCGCACTTTCAGCTCGCTCGTACAACTTTCAAAACAAATCGACCGAAGCCCATTACGATACAACCATATTTCCCTCCCAGAATACGCGAGGAGGCATTATTCGATGTAATTACATTATCCAACGAAGAAAAGCGCACGGGCGTGCGACGCGAGAATCTTTAATGCGATCGCCAGGCCGCGCGCTAAATCATACGTATAGTATTGTACGTACACTTCCTAATGCGATTGTCGGGAGTGCGATAGTATGTCTAAAATGGGCGAGACAGAGAGAGAGAGAGACAGGAGGGAGAGAGAGAATTTGCATAATCCGAGACGCGCGCGTGCCAGGCTTCGAGAAGCATATCAATTCCGCGTGCTAATTTCATCAATTAGCCCGGCAACCTCTCAAGATACAGTTGTTGAGAGTTTCCCCCCTCCCGCACCTCACGATAAAGTTTACCAATAACATTACCGTTCTATACATCACGTCAATCTCGTACTCAAGTGTATATTTATACACTCGGACGGTTTCCTAAAATGCACATTGTTGGAAAGTTCCGGAACAATTTTCATTTTATATCTTGCACGTGGTCGGTATATATAACTTTTGTGGGCGTGTGAATTATTCTTCTATTTCTTTTCTTCTTCTTTTTGGTACGCCCGGATCGATTTCAATGGGATTTCCGGAAATCGTACTGCGGCGACAGACTGCGTGATTCGACTCGTCTCGTCGTCTCGCGGTCGTATAAAAGGAAGCTTTTGTGAGTTTTCTATGGTCGTGGTTACTCCGGGCGCAGATGGGAGAAAATGGAATTAGAAAATTGGTCGATTTTAATAGAGTTAAGGGTACTTTGGGGAACGTGTTTCTGTGATCGGTATTAGGAATGCCGAGAGGAACTTTTTAATACAAACTGGCAGGTGGAAAAGTGAATGGAAGAATATATCTAAAATAATTCATGGAAACTGAGAAATGTGAAAAAAGATTTAGCTATTACGTTTCATTTATCATAAATCGATGGTTGTATATAGTGCAAAGACTTAGGTTAGATTTTTTCACAACTCGAATTATAGCGCTTTTGCATAAATTCTCTTTTGTTTGAAAAAAAAGTATTTTCAAAAAAGGTGTAAGTACACCTTTAAACCATAATTTAATAATATAAACCTCAACTTCTTGGAAACTATTTCAAGTGACTTATGCCCTTCTTCCACAGAATCACAGAAATTTAAACGAATTGTCGACAGTTAAACAAAAATATTCGTCTGCACAGAGTGCAACTCATTCGAAATTCAAAATAAACATTTAAAGTAAACAAGTACTGTTATTTTAAAGTATACATTAATAATTATAATTATGAAATTTCATATTCCTTTTATAATTTGTATATCTTTAAACCATCTATAGAAGTTATAACAGTACTATTGGACAAAAAATAACATTAATACCCTACATAAAAGAGAACTCCAAAAAATTATTTTGATCGATGCCTCATAGATTATTCAAGTATTCATATAAACCTTTATATTTTGCTCTAAAGCCAAAAAGTAGCTAGAAAAATCAAATGCACTACCATCAATCTCAACAGTCCATCTACATCTACCTACCCACATCTCTTCACTTATTCACAACCCACTCTCGCGAAAAAATCGCGTATTCATATAGCACTCCAATAAAAAAAAGACACTGGTCAACCTCCAGCCCGTTCAATACAACATTCGTTTCACGATTTCCACTCCAGCAATCGACCGGCCGTCCGTCCATCGACCTCTCCTCTGCCTCGGAATTTCATTAAAATGATTACTGCTAAACCCACACACACGCCTCTTTTTTCCTCCCGCTCTCGAAAATTTTCCGGCCCGCCAGGCAAACGATGTTTCTCGCGCAGACGTATACATGTCACAGGCTTTTTTCCGAAAATCGAGAGGGTGTGCACGAGATCAAAGGAGCAGTAGTTTCCTACTCGCTGAGTCTCTGTAACGTTGCTTCGTGACGCACTGGGTACACGCGAAGCGAACATATTGTACGAGAAGCGCAAATATATCTTCCGTGGATGATCTGCGCCCTGGTTATTTTGTACAATGGTTTTGGTATTCGGTTTACTGTATATGAAATACTAAGAATATATTTTAGGGAAAATTTTGTTCCAAGAAGTTATTTATAATCGAGAGAGCTTACGGTATGCGAAAAAGAAGTGTTTGCGCTGGCAGTGTAATCGTTCTGTAAGGAAAACTACTGTGTTACACAGTGTTGTGCAGATACTCAAAGTCGAGGCGAAGTAATATTTTTGCAATATCTTTGGTTCATCAAAGTTTAAATATCCGGGAATTATTGATGCACAATATTCGTACCACACTATAAGTTATTTTAATATCGGAAGATTGTTACACTATACAGCTATTTTGTATTCCGATCAATATGATATCAGATTCGTAGAATTTATTGACTCATTCGCGCTGCAGTTAAAATTATGTATACGTATTACTTTGCACTACAATACAACCGTTTCAAATTATCAAGACTATACTCAGCCCTTCGCTCTCGCAGAGTATTGCCCCGTCTCATTTCGAATTCCAGAATCCAAAATACAGATACTTCCACGTTTTGCATAATCCGAAAGTGCAATATCTTCGCCCACGTCGCGACGCAAGATTCACGAACGCACACACCAACACTGTTAAACCAAACTTTGCGTTCTTTCAAACCTGCTAAAAACGCAATCAGACGCTCGCAATTCACAAAATTACCGAGTAAGTGTCGGATCCGTTTAAGGATGCGCGGGTGAGAAGACAAAGTGAAATTTACAACGCAACGCAGCTAAATTTCACCTTAATCAGAAGTAATGCGTCGAATAAAGTTGCGCGTTTCTATACGTAGACAAACGCGTCAATGCGAAATCCGAGGATCTTTTCCCTCTCTTCTGCGTTTCAAGCGCAAAATTTACATCTGGCGTGAATTTAAAGTGTCTTTCGAGCTTCTTTCGCTCGACAAAATGCAGACATTTTCTTCTCGCCAGCCTGGAAAATTTACGTTATCGGCGCGCACTTAAAATTTTCTCGCGTTCTCTTTTGTTTGCTTTAAATTTGCGTGTATGTGGGATATTGAATTTCATAATGTAGCTATTTTACGGTACTGAATAGATGCGCAACATTAATAATTGGCGCGAATCTGAACAAAAAAAATGAATATTGCGGGAAGAGAACAATATTCTTTTATAAAAAGTATTTCAGTAAATTTTGAGGATTAAGTTATTTCAAATTAAAAAAAAAGTCGAACGTACTTTTTAACTTTTTCGATCTAAGTGAATTTTAATCTCGCAAAGCAGTTATCACCTCCTTTATTATTTTTTCACCTGGAAATTTAATAGCCACTAGAGTGCCTCATTTCTTCACATTTACAAATGTTTCTACCGGTTTTCTCCTCGTTCAACTTCACTTCCTGGAAGTTCACATGTAACGAGCGTTATACCGCCGCAATCCCCTCATTATTTTTCAAAAAAACCACCAAAGCATTGAAGTATTTTCTCCCCATTCATTTTCTTTTACTCCTAGTTCGACAATTACTCCGTGCACACCCACTCAACGCCCGCATGTAAAAATTCACGCATAAAAACCGTCGTTAACATTAAAGAGCCGCAAGATATAAAAGACGACGATCGTTTGCCTATTCATACAACAAACACGAGCCGCAGCATCAAACCGCTCGCTCTCGAAGACTCGATCGTACCGGCAAGCGTATACATAAACGTCTCATTTTCCTTTGCCCGCTTACCTTGTGCATGTGTGTGTGTGTGTATGCATGTGTTTGTTGTGCGTGTGTGTATGTGACGTGTACATACTCCGCGCATAATATAAACATACCAGAAAGGCGCACTCGAACATCAGACAAATATTCGCTCAATAGAGCCATTGACGGCGCAGGCTTGAATTTTTTCCTTTTTTAATTACACCCACGCGCACGTGGAATATGCACGAGAGCCGAGCGAAAAGAAAATTGCATCATCCTTATATGTTTGGGTATGTGTGTGTGTGGGTGTAAGTGGATGTAGGATGTATACACACAGCTATCCCAGTAGTCGTCCCCATCCAGGATAGAGAGGTCGACAACCGTAGCGCGCATGCACGCGGGGAACGTGAAGAAGTAAAGAGTCGATGGGAAATTCATCGACCTTTTACCCCTCCGGTGTGTATGCATGTACGTGTGTCTGTGCATGTATGAGAGAGTCGATACGTTTATATGTACGAGTGAGCAGGTATGGGTGTATGAGTAATGGGGAGGGCGAAACGAGGACGCGGACGCCGCAAAAAGGGGAAAAGGTGGGGAGGAAGGAAAGAGGAAAAGAGAGAGGGAGAAAATAAGGGAAGTAGTCCGCGCAAGCAAAAGCAAAAGGTGCGTCTACATATATGTATTGAAAGCGGAAGGATGTATGTATATTGACTCGCGCATGCATGAGAGAGAAAGAGAGGGTTAGAGGGAGGGAGAAAATTAAAGGCGATTTTTTCTTCCGAAGTGAAGGGAGGATAAAATGAAGAAATCACAAAATGGCAAGGCGCGGAAGTGTAACGCAGCGTGACTCTAGAAATATTTAATATTGCTATCTCTCACTCTCTCTTTCTCTCTCTCCCTCTCTCTCTTTCTCTCTCTCTCACTTTCTCTCGCGTGTCTCCCTGAGTTTGGGGGATAGGACACTATAAGAAGATGAACAATGGCGAGAAAGAAGCGAGCTACGTGGATGATGGAGTCGATACGAAAGAACGGGGTCAACGAGCGGGTGAAAAATTACGTGCGAAGAGAAACAATTTTAGCTGGCAGCCAGGGAGCAAGAGATAGCGGGAAAGGCAGAGAGAGAGAGAGAGAGAGACAGGGAAAGAGAGAAAGTTAAGAAGCGAAGTAGGTGGAAAGAAACTCGAACCTTACACGCAAGAAGAACTTTTTGACGCGCGCGCGAGGCACCGATAAACCTATACGGTCCTCCGCGAAAGCGAAAAAAAAATAACAGATAGCCCGAAAACTTCTCATCGCTCAACAAACACGAAAATACGAGCCCGCGAAAACAGCCGCCTTCCCGAAAAAAAAAAAGGAGTGAAGAGTAGAGCTAGCCGCACGCGATAAAGAGACAGACGGCCAGACAGACGCGATGTATAGGTATATACAGGGATTCGGGCGTAGCAGACGGCGGTGCGGCCGGTGCGAAGAGGGAAGCTGTATTGATTGGACGTTTTGCCGGGGACCGCGACGCGTATGTGTGTGCGCACGCAGCGCGGCGCGACGACCGGGTAGGACGTTGCGCGTGCGAAGAGTATTTTTTGGGGCGGGGGGGATTTTTGGGGGAGGGCTGACGAGCAGTGATGAAACTGGTAGAAGTTAGGTTTGTGTAGACGAGGACAAAAAAAGTGACGAGAGTTTAAGCTTAGAAGTCTGACACGAGTTTGGTGCCGGTGTAGGACGATCTTGGACGTTTTGCGTGCTTAAAGCTGGCGAGAAGTCAGGCTGTTCGTCATTTAGCGCTTTGGGGGTAATAATGATGGGGATGTAGTTGAATAAAAAATGTCAGATTTGATGAGAACTTTTAAATTGTTGCATCCTGAGTGGTTACTACATATCTCTTCTGTTTATAAAAGCTGACATCCATTATAGTATTAGATATGTAGGCAACATGAAAATGCGTAAAATCTAGAAATTCAGTACTTTTAAATGTATACGAAATATGTAAGGAAAGATTGAGAACATCCTATAAATAACTTAACTTTTGGCATCTTTAGTTCAAACATTAATTCTTTTACGCAGGTAAAGATGACACTTAAAAATTGCCCTTTCACCAACCAATTAATCCTGTTCTGACTAAAATATCCTCGTATCAACCAGTTTCTCGTTCTTCGAGATTCCACCTTAGCTGCCGATACGTTTATTTTTTCGTCTCTTGGACACCGAGGACACGCTGCTGCGCGTCAATCGACCGATGACGTGATTGAAAATTAGGCGATATTGCGTTCCAGTAACCAAACACATGCTAACGATTGGATGACGGGCTCTGCTCCCTCCCTTCCTCCTCTATCGTGGTCTTCTTGATTGTAATTGGTTATAATTGGTCAATTACGCCAACGGCGATGGAAAGTATATAATACTGCACACACGTACACGTGAAACTGCCGGGAGACACTTCAGAGGAGAGCCAGTTGCAGACGAGGACTAGAGGATTGCACAGAGCTCCTGGATTATCTCTTGTTCTGCGTGCTTTCTTTGCACCGAGGGAAATTGTATTTCTCGCGTGGGTCGCATTGAGAAGTGGGTTTTCCCGAGGAGCGCAACGTTCTCGTCTTGCTGAACTAAAGAAAGGCGGTTATGATAACAGTGGTCTGGAATGGTTATTCGCTCGAAATATTCTTCGCGTGATGAAATATTACGGAGTTGTAGATTTGAAGATAATATTTATCAGCTAGAAATGATCCGAAAACTAGATTAAAGTCTCATAAATTTGATCTCAGATGTGACAACTTTTCAAAGATTCATTGCAATGGATAGCTTAACAAATTATACTACTTTTGTAAGTTGTGGAGTCTGTCTTTTACATTCATCATACGGAAAACAAGTATACGTCAGTCATTTCTTTAGTAATAAAACGCATCTAGAAAAACTCCAAAACAAACTTGCACACAGTAAAATCTATTTTTCAACTTAAAAATAGAAGGAATTCCTCTATCTCAAGGAAAACCGTTACATCACTAAGATTTTTTCCTACTTTTTTTATCAAAAGAATCATTTCCCATCACGAAAAGGTAATCCATTTCCATCGAGATAAGATCGTATACACCATCCGACACGTAACGAATCACTCGTTTATAATTTCAAAAAGTACAAACTCTCTTCCTTCTCCTCTCGTTTCCTTTACACTCGATGCAGCCTGCCCTCGGGGAGCTGTAGTGTCAAGTCGCACAATAAAGGGAACCTGGATCCCGAGGGAGAGCATCTGGTCTTGAACGCCTTTACTGCTGCTGCTGCTGCTGGTCACTTCCTTGGGGGTAACCTTGAGTATAGGAAGAAGTTGACAAGAATAGATACAGGGCACATCTTGCAACAGTTAATGTGCATCGTAGCGGGATGACGATGGATGGGGATGCTTGGATTAGTGGAAGTCTGTTAGGAATTACTGGGTCGAGTCGATAAATAATAATGTTGAGGGGAGTTGGAGGAGGCGAAGTTGCTTATGACGTGGACGTGAAAAAACGATTCTGATTGGGAGTCTGGAGATAGATAGATCGGAGTTTTAGTGAATTGATGAAAATCATCTCACCGAGACGCAGTATTGGAGACGAAAAAAAATATGGTGGCGAATTGAATCGTCTACGTGATGCAATTATATTTAACCAGATGTTACGTGTTCTGATTGAGAGATATACTGTTGAGGATTCCTACCCATTCGTCATAATTATAGAGCTAAGAATTATCATGCCAGCCATTATTATCGATTGTACAAAGTTTCGCAAATCCACCTGCGACGAAATATGTATCAATTCCTGACATTCAAAATTCCATGAATCGTTCAATTATAATAGCACGACACAATTTATTATACTCTATGAATAATTACGAGTGTCATTTGGTACTGTTACGGAATTGGAAAATCATATTTCACAAAAATTTGATAACTATTTATTTTAGAAACTTGCTATAAAATGGGAATTTATCTTGTCCAGTTTCTAGCTCCCGGTGAGACGCTTTTTCCCCTATTATACGGCCATGTAATAGATTGATAAATAGAATGTGTTTTTCGAAGACAAGCATAAACTTGTTCTTGAGTATTTTAAAGGTATTAAAACTGATCAGATTTTTAGTCTGGAAATGGCTAGTAGAAGGCTTGCTGTTATGATAAGGAGTGAGACAGACAGAATGAGATGGAGAAATAAAAGTTTTGCTGAATTATTCATAGAAGGAATACAAGAAATGATTTTTTAGTTAATATTATTTATTTATATTTTGGTAAGCCATTCAATGCACTTTAATGCTCTTTCATATACGATAAAATTAGTAAGAAAATCAAATACGAATATTTTGTTGTGGCGTCAATCTAAAAAATAAGCAAATAATAGTCGAAAAATCGTTTCATCATAGCCATTAATTAGCCAGTTTTACTAGCTATTTTCTAACTTCTTGGCCATTTCATATAGATGAATTTCTATTAGGGTCGTTTATTTTAATTATATAATTTTTAATTTATTAGAGAAATTGATTCCAATGAGCAATTATTTTAATATATTTTGTAAGATATTATTCGAAATAACAAGTAAAAAATGTCTAACAGAATTCATATTGTATTTTCTTCAATTTAATAGATGCATTATAACTGACGGAAAAGAATGTCGGATAAAGAAACATCCTATATAATATTATTTCTTCGTGAGTCCGATACCGCATAATAAGAATGCAAATGTATTTATATACAATAAGAATGCAGAAAAAACTATTGTAATGTAGCATAAGAATCCTTGACAAAGGGTCGAGAACAACGTAAAAAAAAATTTTTTTTAAATATTTTAAATGCACAAGTATCATGTAAATTCGAATGAAAATTCTAGACGTTAGAGTGTAATATCAGAACCGAATGTGTAGACCATGAAAAGCCTACTTAACATCAGTAAAAGCTTTTCTTCGGACTTATTCGTGATGTGATACCATTTTGATAACTAATCCTCCTAAAAGAGTTAAATGTAGCAATGAAAACATTTGCACAAAAAAACGGACGATTTCATTACGGTAATTAAGGAATTAAAGCATAGTTAATACCTGTAAAAATGAAACTCGAACTTTATTAAGTAGGGGATAATGAAAATCAATTTTAATTAACTTTTATCAGACTGATATCCTTTTACTCACTGTTTTATTGGAAAAAAATAATATTTTGCACGGTAGACATAACAATTGGCAATACTCTTAAACTTCTGTAATTATACAGAAAAAATGTAAAGAAAATAATACATCTACTTCTAAAAAAACTCCCAATGTTCCTTTACTATCACAAAAACCATTTACAAAAATGTTATTATTCGTACCAACTTTCATGTCAATTTAATAAACCCCAACCTACCCATCAGACAATACTGTCCCCATCATTCCTTTAACATCTTTTTCCAGACCTCATCATCCTCCTACTTTCATCCCTTCAATTAAACGCGCATCCCTCTCGCGAACCCCATCTCACGGGATATAATTCAAAAACGGAAGGAATCAACTCTCTCGCGAGCAGACTCGGAGCAAACAGCAGTCACTGTGCAAATCTCAATTTTCGCGGGAAAGCTTAGCAAACAATGCGCCGCATAAGAGACTCTTTAAAAGAAAGCGATTTCCCGTGCCTCCCTTCGCGTGCACACGCTCATTAAATTTGCCCGAAATGAGGAATATGAAGAGTGTGAGTGTGTGTGTAATGGGTGGCCAGTGTATGTGTGCGTGTGTGTGAATGTGGGAGGTCACGTATAATGCTGTCTGTAATTTTCATTTTACGACTTGGGATTGTGCGAGATGGTGATAGAATCGTTGAATTGGAATCGTATGAATGTTAAAGTAGACTGGTAGTTGTTACAGTGCCTAGGCACTTAAAAACGTTTGATAACTTTTTTCAATAGGATTTTATGTTTTGATGGTTGTATTGGCTATACAATTGGTGTCAAAAGTTAACTATTAATTGAAATCTTAATCATTAAGGTAATGTGTACTTACCGACAAATTTTAGAATGTATATTTCTTTTGCAAATAATAATAGAATTACTAACAAAAAAAATTGAGTATAGTATTTACATATACGGAGCGCCTGGAAGAGCTGTTTTTCCAAAAATTTACTCAGAATTTATTTAATTAAATAAAAGCCGCAATGCCGATAAGTAGGGATCTGTATACTTCGAATTTTCCTAGTTTTAAAAAGTGTTTATCTCATGGAAATGATGATAGAATCGCACAAAAAAAAATCTGAGCATAGTATTTACATACACGGAGCGCCTGAAACAATTGCTTTTCCAAATAAACGTTCGAATGTTTATTAATTAAATAATGAAATTGGGTTGATTTTGAGGTTCACATCGCCTTAATTATAAGAGTTTATGTTATTATTTTGATAACTATATAGAAGAGCATCAGATACGCAGGTTAAGCCCTCAAAACAAATCATCAGATAAATAAAAGTATTTCAACTTTAAAAAAGTGTATGTCCTAAAATATTATGTAATTACATTTAAAACCATACTGTATTTTCAAATTTTAATAGATTCTTAATTTTTAGGTCTTATATTGTTCATAGAAGACAAATACACTATCTAAAAAATAAAAAATATAATTCATATATAAATACGCGGATCATGTAGCCTACACAACCTGAAGAGAGGCCAAAAAATATCCTTTATGAAAAAAAAATATTGGGGTTTTCTATCCAAACCCTAGCGCCATCTTCGTTCGGCAGTAGAACCGACAAATAGCAACTGTCTGTTAAGTTTTTGATTAACAAGAATGTATCAACAGACGTACTATACTATTTTCCAACCGCTTACCAACGACACTTATCACGACTCTTATTCATCCGCTTACGAAACCTATTAATTCGACTTTGCTATCGACAACGTGCTTCTCCACGCAAACATGTTTGTCAACGTGTCACACAACCATCGGCATGCAATATTTTCACATCCTCCCTCCTTCCTCCCTTGAAAAATCACATTACCCCATTATCCCCGGTCCACGCTCTAGTCATCTGCATTCCTCCCGCTTAACACGAGTTCGTGCCTGGTTGGTGGCCCGGCGGGATTTGCATTCCAAAAGCGACCACAAGGAAGGAGGAGAGAATGACGATGACTGTTGGATGGACCCCCAACGAACGATTTCTAATGCGGGAAGGGGGGTGGAACTACAAATAGATACGCTCGCCGAGGCCCATTTAAATTCTGCAGGCAAATAACGCTGCGAAGTCACCAGGGAGGTGGAAGCGAGTTTAGAGTGGCGCGAGGGTTGCGTGGTAGGTTGGCCGTGAGGAATCGATGGTAAATAGTTGCGACGGCCGATCGATCGGCTTCACTGCTGCTGCTGATGGTGGTAACGGGCAAGTGGATTCGCTCGAGAGCGCAAATATCGGGGGATGTTGTGCTGATTTTGGAAACAAATTTTTATAAGTTTCGAGTTGATTAGGTGGTTGAGAACAGAGCAGTCGCTGTTGTGGAAAATTGTCTTTGTGCGAAGTATAGAGAGCGACGGCTGCAGTTTTAAAGTAACAATTGGTATTTTCCAGCGTAACAATTGTCTGTGTCATTGCAGTCGGGGTAATAATAGCACGTAGGTGAAACGAGCTCTTGTACCAGATACCAATTTTCTGTAAAAATGCTAATGCATGATTATATAGCATTTCAAAGTAAAAGCTATTCGAATTGATTTAATGCGTTTAGCTTATTTTATGAAAAATCTACTTGAGCGTTTTAACCAGTGGAAACGCTTTGAACAACTGTATTTCCATACCCAATTTCAATAATCTTTGGTACCTATATATATCTGATGACTATTAACGTCAATCCCGGATAATATTCTTATTTTATAGCTACGGAGAATGGGAACATTTCATTTATGAGAAAATTGCTCCGATAACGTGTGATGACTTGTTAGCCCTGTTATTCAAGATGTAAATCCCATTTATGGAAACTGAATAGACTTTCGCTGCATACAACTCAAACGATCTAATTTTCGTTCCAGATACATCAATCTGCGCAAATATCAATTATCTTTTGATGAAAATCATTACTCATATATAGAAATAACTCGATAAACTCGTGAAAGCACACAAATCAATACACCATCTTTGCCAAAAATTGGATGGAGCTATTTTTCAATCATTGCTATACATAACATTCGAGCAAATGTGCAGACAGTTATGCATAGATTTTACGAGGATTGGATTCATGGTGCTTACGCGATACTCACGTTTACGTCGCTTCAGCCCCTGCAGGCGCGCTGGTAATGTTATAACAGTGGATCACAATGGAATAAAAATTTTATCGACGTCCCAATGTCAGACACTAATCGTCTGTACATGCAAAATGCTGCGTATAAATATGCAAGACTTTCGATCACTCGACTTTCTGTTCCTATCCATTTTTCGAATCGCACGAGCTATTTATAGCGCCGAGAGAGGAAAAGAAGAATATCTGCATACGCGGCAGCAGCAGGCGATAACATCGGGCGCAGAGAATAGACAAAGTATAGCCTTCCGCGGACTCTAAAAATACACGCGCATTGAATCTGCGAATGCATTTTTCTCTATTTCTCGCTCCCGCCCTCAAAGCGACACTTTTCTAACTGTAGACCTCGATAAGACCCTGTCGTAGCTTCTATGCGATTCGGCTGAAAATTGTCGAGAAGCAGTAGAAAATATCGCGTCTGCTTCTCCGCGTCTAAATTTTCAATTCCCTCCCACTTCAATGATTTCCCCACTCCAACACGTGAACAGCGTAACCTCCCACATTTTTTCTCTCTATTCATCACACTCAATACATGGGGAATGGGAGTTCGACTATTACTGCGCCGTGTCAAAGAGAAGCCCTCGCGAAACACCGTCTCTTCGACGTACAATTCGCGTTCGATTCCCCGTTCTTGCATTCGGTCAGGATTGAAACGAAAAAAAAAGATCGACGAAGTCTATTCTGAGGCTTCGGCCGCAGGGGCTTCCGAAAAGTTTTGCGCGATATTTTCGATCCACCGCTCGCAGGTATGTATGATGTATATGTTATGTATGTAAGTGTATAAACGAGAGGAACGATGTTTATTGGGGGAATTGCAAAAACAGCCGACGGGTCCATTCTCTATCCGCGAATTGATTGTTCGATTTTCGATGTTTTTTCGCGCCGGTGGATGGCCGCAGAATTTCATTTTTATGCAAATTCAACCGGCGCTCAAAATAACCCAATAAAGAACGCCGCTGGATTATCGGAGATTTTTTTGTCGAGGGAGGAAGCACGTCAGAGGATGAAAACGCGATGGTTTGCGCATAGACTGCGCGGAATAATATTTACAATAACGAGCGCGGCTGGAATGTGTTTTTTGCAAACTTTCATACTGCACGTAGACCTATTGCGCTGAAAAATTAAAACAAATATTTAGCGAAATGTAGTAAACACGGCGATCGAATAACATACATTTCCCGTCCGGGTTATCGCTCGGAACTCTCCATTCCTCTGTTCTCTCCAATAAGTTTAAAGTAAAACAAATCGAGCGTTTCAGCTGTGCTATTCTCTTTTTCCCTCTCTCCTCTTCCCTTTTAGCGAAGTTTTTGCGACTCGACTCGACGGCGATTCCTTGATGATATCTTTTCCCGTCGTCTGTACGTGTCCTTTCTTTCCGCTCACCCCGTCCTGCTTTTAACTTTTGTAACTTTCCTCGTGAAAAGTCGCGCACGCGCTGGCATATCCGGTCGGAGATCTGGAGATTGGCGGATCGACGTTCCCTTTCCCTCTTTCTACCGGCGCGCGTCAAATCAATGCTCGCGAAAAGAGTTTCTAAAGTTGAAATGAGAAGGCGCCCAACAGCGAAGGTAAAAAGGAAAACTGATCCGGACGAGGGTTAATTAATGGAAACTTTTGCGTCTCTTGGGGTTAGGTGCAAGTTTGAAAAATCGAACCCTAGATTCTCGAATATACAACTGCATGCGCCGTACATCTCACGTGATAACCTCGAAAATCGTGCCAACAGATCTCAATTACCACCCGAGATTATCCCCCCTGCCGCACGTGAGATATTAATCTCCATGAATAAGTCCGCATTAAGCGGGCCATTTGGCGCCCACCCGTGAACCTTGACACCTCCTGAAACATTCGCTACCATTTTTATCGCTTAAAAATACTCGTCGACCTGCTAAATCACGGGGAAAAGTCGAATGCCATTGACGTGGAAAATATCTCTCTCGCGCGTTTGCATAATCAGTCTAGACGACGCGAGATAGGAGGTCCTTTGTATTCGAGTGGCCTGTCATCCAGTGCGCATACGCGTGTATATATATGTATGCGCACGAGTGGGAGGCAATTGTGCGCGGATGGCTTCGAGGAAGGGCGCATCATTGCGCGCACCGGAATTCTTTGTCTCCGGTGTATGTGTACGGCTCAGATAAAGGAGGAGTGAGAGATGTCGGAGGGGATTTTTAGCTTCGCCAAGTTTATCGGCGGAAAAGCGTTATTTTATTCGCTTCGATATTGAAATAAAAAACGTTGTTGCTATTTTTGTTGGTTTTTTGCAGTTTTTATCGAAACGAGTTGATAAGTTACCGTGTGACAATGCTGTAAAAGAAAGGTGGAAAAAGTTTTGGAATTTATTAGGCGGTCGTTTTAATATACATTGTTTGTGAAAACGGTGTTTATGTTATGTGAAAACGAATTTTAAAAGCAAATAAAGCTAGGAAAATATATGAATGGTGATAACATTTTATTTCGTAAAAGTTTTTTCCATAATTACTTCACTACATTTTCTTATCTAAATATAAAAAAAATTGATCAACTGGTTACACTGTAACAATTGAACTTTTTACCCTTTCATGCGAACGACTTTTGTTATTAACTTTAAATTATTATATTGGTTTTCGAGGTCGCTGGTTACAAATCTGGGGTCAGATTTTCAAAATTCATGCTACTGATGTGAAATTTCGAATGCAGGGGTTTTTGGGGTCGCTGATTACGAGTCTGCAATCAAATTATCACAACAACAGCAATACTTCTTCATTCTTTGATCCGTCATATTCGATCTGACATCCTGAATTTTAAAAATCTGACCTCAGGGGTCCCAAAAAGATAGAAGAATATCTTAGTATAATATAACAAAAGTTTCCGTATAAAAATAACCAAAAGGTTAAAATATAGATAATATACAGATGCAATTGCTCCACGCAATAAATTTCCACAAAAAACTCTAATTAATCCTCCGCGTACACACTGGGTCAATTAGACCCATTTATATTTTTGGTAAAATTCAAATTTTTTCAAAAATATCGTTTTATTCGCGAATTTTTTAAGTGCAATGTTAATTAAAGATTTCAATGGCACTTATAATATACACGTAAATTATTTCTATGAGGTCAAAAGTACACCTCAAAATTTCGGTAAGCCAATTGGTACAGTAGTTGTGGAATGGTAAACGATAAAAAAATGAACAGGGTCAGATTGACCCAAGAGTGTACTTCGTGATTGAAAAAATAGGTGTGTACTCGGAGGGTTAATGGTATTATTAATAGTAAAAATTCAGTAATCAATACACCAAAACATCAAAATGGAAATGAGAAGTGTTATAATGCTAAATAAACTGAAATTAATGGCATGCTATCAATTTTGATGCAAATTGTATCACCATATTAGAGAAACTATACAAAGCATCCACACTTGTAAGGTTCAAAAAGTGAAGAAAAAAATATTGAGGTACATCTCTGCAACAAATTTTTCCTCGGTCTATAGGTCATTATGTCACACGAAAAAAAATGTTAAACCCTTGCAAATGGGTCTGTGACACCGTTTTCTTCGACTGACATTATCGTTTTTTATCCAAGAAATTTTTACTTCGAAAGTGCATTACTCAATCAAGAAAAGTTCTACATAATGTTTAAATAAATAAAAAAGAAATAAATAAATGAAACTAGAGAAATAGAGCTTGCATTTGCTTTTTGTAAAATTAAAAAATGTTTGTTTCCTTGTAGCTGTTAAGTCAAAGTTACGATATCAAAATAAAATTTGATGAAAATATCATGCTTAAAATAACGACAGTGTCGAAAAAAGCAATTTCACAAAGCCGTTTACATATAGTTTGAAACCTTTTTTCATCTATTACCTGACCTATAATTAGAATTTAGATAGAATTTTAATAGAATTACTCATACGTTCATTGTAAAATCCAAGAACTATTATATTTTCCAAATTATCATTAAATATACTGTACAATCCCTTACACTATTGTACTCAATATCTACATCAATTTTTCAAGTGTTTCCGCGTAAACTTTTCCTAAATATACCTCTCCTCCAATATTTCAGTACAAAAGTCCCACTTTAAGGTGACCCTTCCCGGTTTTCTCGAGTGATTTTAAGATTTATTAATATGATTATTTCGCATACTGTAATATAAGACATCATGAATATAAGTAAAAGTTAACATGAATAAAAGGAACTTCAAGTAACCAATAAAATTTTTTGTAACAAAATTCAACTTCCCTTATAGTAAATACAGCCACCTAAACAAAAATTCAATAAAACACTGGAATCTTTTTCAATTATTATCCATTTTAATTTATAAGGTTTCATTTTGTTCCTTGTTCAATTTCAGAGGAGGCACCAATATAAAAATAAAAAACTATCAAGACCTGTAAAGTTACGTCCTTTTGTTTGTAAAAAACGCGTATATCCTTAAAAACAATTGGACGTAGCTTTGCAGGTTTTGATAAATTTTTATTTTTTTATATTTGCACCTCCCCCTGAAATTGAACAAGGAACAAAATGAGACCTTACAAATTATAATCGGATAATAATTGAAAAAGATTCCAGTTTTTTGTTGAATTTTTATTTAGGTGGCTGTATTTACTTTAAGAAAAGATGAATTTTGTTACAAAAAATTTTATTCGTTACTTGAAGTTCCCTTCATTCAAGTTATACCTTTACTTATATTACAGTATGCGAGAAAATAATATTAATCTTAAAATTCACTCGGAAAAACCGGGAAGGGCCACCTTAAAAGCTCACTCATTGCCGTCAAACAAGTTAACTTTCATCATACCACAAAACGCCTTAAAATATCTCCTTTCCTCAGCGAGCCAACTCTTAAGGATCCTCATTACCCAGGTGGAGGTCGAGTGACTCGTTCCCAGCCGGCGCGTTTTGACAGCAGCAGCACCCCTGCGACCATCCGACAATTCAACCACTCACTTACATCACTCCCACGCGGCTGAATATCGTCTTATCTCGCGAGGGCGCGGGAGATGATTGACAGCGCAAATGCGCATATCTGCATAGCGCGATACAGACGATGTGTATGTATATGTGAGTATATTGATATCACGTATACGTGGATGGCAAAAGGAGACGGAGGAAGGAGATGAAAAATAGGATAATGTAGCGAGTAGGTGGGTCACTAACAAGTATTAATGAGGTTGGAGCAAACATGGGTTTGGGATTTTAATAACGTCTGTAGATGCAGATGGGGAGAGTTTGTCTGAATGAAGGGTGCGTGTTTTATGTGTAAAGAGGAATGTTATAACATGATGAAGAGTCTCGTGACTCGTGCGAAAGTAAAACTCATCGTAATTACTTCTTTTGGTCTTTGAGAAAAAACCTTTTGTGTAAAGAAGGCTATTTACGGAGAAAAATTATTAAAATGGAGTACTTTTCTAGACACTTTACTAAGCTTCAATAGTATGTGAATGCACATTCATGGCAATCCTATTAGATTTGAGGTAAACGGACGCTAGACGAAGCCACCTAATTTGGTTCACCTCACATCTTAACCTAAGCTGTTTTCATAGTCTGCTTATGTTAGGGATAAATGATAATGCAGTAACAAGTAGGAATGGGCAAGCGCTTTAAAATTTCAAAAAATTCGATTTGAGAGACAAGTGTCAGTATCAAAATAGTCAGCTTAAACCACACCTCTCATTTTAATAAAAAGCTTTATTAAAATATGAGGTGCGATTTGAACTGACTATTTTATAACTGTAATAAACAATCAATAAATAAAAATAAATGAATGAATGTTTTCATTAAAATGTGAGATACGATTGAATCTGACTGCTTTGACATGGACACTTACAAAACTAAATATCTCTTCCCCAAACTCCATTCCTTAAGTCCCAAACCAAACGCACGGATTCTAATCATCAATACCAACGACCCCACCTCCATCCAACTTCGTAAACTAACTCCGCGCAATACCCGGTAAGTCAACGCTTAGTGCAGTCTCTCCCGCCCTCTCCCCTCTCACTTTCTCTCTCTCTCTCCCTCTCTCTCTCTGTCTCTCAATGGTGTCAGCAAGCAAATATCCAAACTCTTGGAGCGGATTGTCTCGCGGTCGTGGCATATTGTCGCTTGACACCGTTCGCGCGTGCGTGTGCGAACTACGCACACAAGTATATAACATCTGCTTTGCGTCTGGCAGAAGCAAACGTTCACCCCATTTGCGTGTCTCAGTTTACTTTGAGAGATGATATATCGCGCAATCAATGAAGAGTGAGAGAGAGAGAGAGAGAAAGCGAGAAAGAGAGAGAATATGTTATTTTTGGCGAAGTGGTAGAAATCGAAGAGAAGCGTGCGATCAACCAGGCAAGAGCGAATGCTAAATGGTCTACCATGTAACACAGTTATTCATTAGTTGACATTATACATATCGTCTTCGCGGTTATTGGATATCCTCTCATATTTGTTTCAATTCATTAGCTGACTTTAAACGCGACACGATGTCGGTATGCTTTGTATCGCCCTATAATTTTCTTATTATTTCGTGTATTAATAATCTGGTTTAGCGAAAGATAACGAAATATATTTTCTTAATATAATCATACGTTTATGCCTAAAACTACTCTCAACATATTTCATGTCTCCTCCATGCCATCGTTTTCATTTGAAGACACATTTTCAAAATACGATTCGAGACTATTTTAATTATTCAAAACGCCATTTATACGGTAACAAACAGTTTCCGATTGCTACATCAACAAAATTCAAAACGAACTTGATTAAAGCTCGCGCAAAGTATTATCATCGAGCGTGTTTGAACGCCGCGGGTCCTCTGTTTAGCATATACATTCTTAATTCTCCGGTGTCGTATTTCAGATTGCGTGTACAGCTACCTATAGCAGCAGCAGCAGCACGCAACGCTGCTGCCGGTGAGAAGTTATAAAATTTCAGACCCTTCTTGAGTTTCAGCCGTCAGGTAGAAATCAACACTTCGCCACGTTCATTATTATTTTTTCTTGCGTCCCCCGATTCCCCGGCGAAGATTAAATCGTCGCCGGCGATCCTTCTTTTTCTTTCTCCCATTTCAGTTTCAATATTGTACGATGTGCGAATGGGTATAAGGAATTCGCGAGAATTGAGAAGAAATATTAAACTTACGTGGCGGTGCGGAGGATAGATTGTTTCTCGACTTACCTGAAACAGAAAAATAGATTGTATGAGTAAATTTTTATTAAATAATGGTAATTTTAAACAAAAGAAAAAGGTAAAGGATGCTCTATCCCCGTTCTCAAAGCCTCTGATTAATTCCTCACCAAGGCCAGACAAAACATTTTAATAACCTCAGATTTACAAGCACCTTCCTTTACTAATTCTACAAAAAAAGAAAAGAAAAACTTCCCGCTAACAATGGAAAACCCAATTAGTCCAAAAGGAACCTGCAACACTCAAATACAGCCTCCTTCAGTGAAACATTTCCCTCTCGACGAGCGACTCGAACTTGTCGAGAGGCAGCGCACTTCAGCCTCTTCATCTCGTCCTCTCAAAAGCGCAGTACGTTTGCCGTATCAACAACGCTGCCAGTGTGTAATAAAAAGGCTCTCCTCTCACGCACGTGTGCTACGTACAAAGAAGGAAGAAGCCAGCTGCCCGAAGGCGCATCCTTGACAGAGAGACAACGCACGCGCGGCAGGTATTTGCATGTGTCGGGTCAGTTATTGTCCCTTTCTTCTTCAAGGCGCACGTGCTAACGTCGAGGGACGTCGAGTGTAACGGGGCCAGGGAGTATTTTTTCGCGGCGACAGTTCTTTTAGAATTCGGAGCTGTGTCTATTAGGCGCTTCCGGGCGAGGCGTAATGTTACTGGGCGGGTTGTAATTTTTTGACTTGTCAATCCGTAAGATAAGAGCCGAGTCGATATTTCGAAGTATTTATAAGGATGTTACTTAAACGTAATTTTTAAAAAATTTAAACAAAATTTTAATACTTCGATTGAACGCCATTATTATAAAAATCTTGAAATATATGGGCAAATCCACAATATTTTGAACTATATTGTGTAAGTTTTTTTTCAAGTAATTTATTGCGATGCGAAGCACATAAACTAGACTGGATGTAAAGTGTTCAATGAAAACTATAGATAATAAGTCATGCCATTTGAAAGGGGTACCTGGTGTATGCCTGTTGGCCCTATAGGGAGATCACCGGTTGCAATGTGTAATATATTGAACAAAAAGAAATATAATAAACCATTCCGGAATTAACCTTTTTAGTACAACATATCATCTTTTGTTTATTATATTTACTGAAAACTTTTAAGGGTGAAAATTAGTTATCCGCTAACAATGATAAGAACAGGTAATAAAGTAAACTATATCCATAGGAATTCTGGGTTTACACAGGTATAACATATGAACAATTCTACAAGAAGTTGACTTTAAGACGATTGAAAAAAAAAACTAAGAAAAAATGTTGACTTACACCTCTATAAATTATATTATAGGTTTATACTATTATAGGTCATATACCTTATAGACGAGAAAGACAGTCTTGTGAAACTGTTTTTATCGGGCATCCATCTTTCTTATGAAAATTTAACATGGGAAAAATGAACGAAAAACAGTCACTGATGATTAGCCAACAGAAAGCTACCAAAGACGCGAACAAATTTTTGATCAAAAAGAAAATTGAAGTAGACGAAAAGATATTTAATTTAAGCCATCCATAAGAAAAATTGATGTGCGGTTAAAGTAGTGGGTTCAACATTTTCTTCGTCGATTATATGAACGGAAAAAAATTTGTTGGAGAGGTTTTTCCATTTTTTTTTATTTTTACCCTTCTAGAGTGGATTTCCTGTAGAATTTCTCATATATATGTCAATAGAACGTTAATTTATAAGCAGATCTTCCCATAAAACTTGTAAGGACCCCCTTTAAAAATCACATTTTCTCACATTTTAATTCGGTCTATCAAATTCACGCCCAAAAATCCAATTCCACCGTAACTCATTTATCCCCTCCCCCCTTCTTTCTTTCTCTCTTATAACGAGCCACGGAAATTACGATTTTCTTCATTTTTACCCTCTTCCTCTCTCTTTCCTCTGTCTACCCAGCGGCCGTCCGTCCGTCCGTCCGCGCGCGCGCGCAAACTAAATTAGAAAGGCGCGTTGAGAATTCGCTGGAGCGACGCCAAGCTCCGCGAACCTTGAAAGCGCCTCTGCTCTCACGCTTTTCCATTCGAGCACCGCGGTCAATTAGCGAGCCACCGGCACGTGCGGATACGATGATTTTGCGTAGGCGCGAGATCGATGAGAATCGGATGGAAACAGCTTTGATGATTTATCGCTGAAGCATCGGATTTTCGGGGCCGAGTAGCACAAGTGGGAAGAGACAAAGGCCGCGAGAGATGGATTAGCCGGTGATTGATTAAAACGCTCTAAGACATTTTTGAACTTAAAAATTTTTTTCGGTATTGTGTATAGATTAATAAAAAAAAAGTGTTATAGTGATTTGGTAAAACATGAGAGAAAAATAATAATAATCGGAAAGGAAGAATTTTCGCCACCGAGGAATGGGAGCTAATTTCGCGCTGGGTTTGAAGTTCTCTTAGCAGCTGGTTGTATAAATATTAGCGTAATTCCATAATATTAGTAAGCCACCTGAGAATAGCTGGGGATTGGGTTTGGGAACCGGGAGTGTAAATTCCGCTGGAAAAACAACCCATTGTTAATTAGCCCTCGTTATTTGAATTTACCCAGCCCAACTACCGGATTGTCAATATTACCTTAGCACCCGGCATGATACTGGCATTCAAATGTCGAAATTCAGAGAATATGATAACTTCGTCCGCTCGAATGCTTCGAAGTACGAGAAAAAGTTCATTTAAAATTGTGCTAATTAACGTTGTTACTGAACGTTTACTTGATATTTGATTAGTACACATTTGGGAATAATGATCTAACACATGAAATTGTCTTTTTGGCAAAACAAAAACTAAAGTAACGCGAAAAAACCTTAGTACCACTGTAGTACAGTTACAGTATTATTAAAGTACTTTTACTCTAATTTTTTGCACTGATAATGAGAATATTGTTATATTTTTACGTATAACAATAAAGTTTAATTTGAATTAAAACAAACACTGTACAATTTTGCAAGTTTCATCAAATATTTATGCTATTCAAATAAATTAAGAAAAACATTCAAAGAACCTACCTGACTATTTTTTAGTCTCGCTGTATTTCGCGATTGTCAAAACTTCAAAAGATTATCATTATTTCTCGTTGCTTTAAAAACACGAGGATATTATTTTTATACATTGTGACATTATCGAAATGAATTGCAAGGCATCTGGGAGGTCGCCAGACAAACAATTTATCAGAAAAAATCAGAGCCGTTCTTTCTACGTCGTAGTAAATTTTGCACTTTCGGTGAAAAAAATGTTTCAGCATTATTAATAGCTTTACCGGCCTTAACCACATCTGATAGAATAACGTTTCGCGAAAAATTCAGGAAAATCAGCGAAATTTATGATCTTTGAATTACTCTGGTTGAAAATCGTCCACTAGAGACGGCTATGAAAACTAAAATGTTGTTCAAAGATACGTTTAGCTTAATTCATATATTAAAAATGAAATCACAAATAAAATACTTTCAACATATTACCTCACGAACTTAACCACTTTAGCCCTCTTCCAGAACCATACATTCCATCCACCACACGATGCACCACACCAACCCCTATACATTCGCACCGTCATCGCCTTTCACGTCTTCCATCCACGGTCACAAAAGTTCGCAGGGCAGAAGAAGCGAGCACCGCTTACTTACCAACATACCTCGCAAAATTCCCGCCGCTCGCGAAAAAGAAAGCCGAGCGCGCAGGTATTGGACAACGACGGTGGCGATGCTCTCGTGTTACCTACGTTGCGCACGCACGCGAAACAACGGGCGCAATCAAACCAGCCGAGAGGGCCACGCGCTCTCTCGCGCTTTGTCTTTGCAGCTTTGTGTTCTGGTCGGCCGCAAACCACTACTACTACTACTACTACTACATTCGACAACGCTCGTAACAAGAGCCTCAAAGATGCTGCGGAGAAGAAAGAGCAAGGAGGACAATTGCGCCCAGGATGATGCGCGCTGCTGCTGCTGCTGCTGCTGCTGCTGCTGTTGTTTGATTAATGGACAATGGTTTTTTTCGAATGGTATTTTGGGCGTTGAGTATTTTTACTCAGAAAGGAGTTTGAGATTTTTCAAATGTTATTTGTATCATGTAGCGAGGCTTATGTTCTCTAGTTTACATTGAATAATAGCATTTTGTTGTATCCCAGATATATGTCATAAGCGTTGACAGACCATAGGTAGAATTTAAAATGTGAGCGAACAGATTAGAAATTAATTTTTAGGAAAAGTATTTTAATTATACAAGAGATTCGGTCAGATTACATAACTTAAAACTCAGAGTTGAACCGAAACAAAACTATACTTTTCGCTTTTCATAATTGATGTGGTTCAAAAACGTTGGGAATATTTTCGCCGACCCAGAATATTATCGCTACGAAAAGTGAGATTGAAAGAGCCGACGCGCAACGTCCTGCGTAATTTATTTCATAGTAAATAATACAGCTTAAATTATGCATTTATCATGGGACGAAAAATTCCTTTGTTCCCAACAATTTGTACGATGCGGCTGCGAGAGAACAATGCGCGAGTACGGGTTTCCATTTTAATTAAATTAGATAGACCTGCATTATGCTTATTATCAGCGAAATAATACCGATAAAGTTTAAAGTTGATTAAATTTTTCTGTTCACGAAAAGATGAGGGATTATGGTAATCCCATGAATGAATCACAATAATTGAATATAATAATAGAATTTTAATTAAAAAGTTATATCAATTTATTGCATTACTCCCCAGAGAATAATTTTTTTTTTAGCACAGTTTATTTTGTTGTTAATAAAGTCATATCCAACGAACGACTATTTTTTTTATGAAATGCAGAAAACTTCTTGTAGAACAAAACAGAACTTCTAATTCCCTCATGTATCGCTAATTTCTGCCTATTCACCTGCTTATCGCTGCAGGAAGAAGCACGATTTACAATTATGACTTTTACCTTCGTCACGTTTCAGATTTGCCATCATCTTGTTAGCCGCGAGAAGCACTTCGAAAAGTAAGGCAATTTATGATGTGCGCGCGAAAAGTTTGTCGTCTTACGCGAACGCGACTCTGTTTACTGCAAGCATCCTAATTCCGTAATCATCCATGCTTAATGCTTTTGTGGAGATAAGCATAACTAAGGAGATAAAAATGTGCACGACTAGATTAAAACTTCGCTCCTGCCGAGGTTTTTCCCTCTCCGCATCCCATGTTAAGGTCTTAGTACATACACGAATTAAGAGCCGTCTAATTTTCACAGGTAAAAATTACCACAGCCCTCGCCGCTTCAACTAAGTTCAAAGAAAAATTCTTTCCACTTTATGTTAAAACTCCATCTTCATGATTACATCCTCGTACACGAAATTCACTTTGCAGCACTCTCTCTTTGTCTCTCTCTCTCCCCCTCACCTTCCCAAAAATCAGAAAATCACTCAGAAAGGGAAATCCCTTCCTGCACCAGTACACACGCTTCGATTGCACAATGCAACTCCATCCCCTGCTGGGAATCCAAGCTGCTCCCAGATAGAAAATAGAATTGCGAATAACCCGCGATGAAATTCACCCAGCGTCCCTCCATCGAAGATTGCATCGACGCTACTTCGTATAAGAATTGAAAAGCCATATTCGCGCTCAAGAGAGAGAGGGGGGGCGAGAGAGAGATAAAGCCGGCGAGCACAGCCCTGCACTGATTAAAGCGCTACACACGCCGCACTGTAGATTGGCTGCTGCATTAAATAATAATCCGGCGAAATCAATTATGGAAATGTAGCAGCAGCAGTAGCAGCAGCTCAAAATTCAAGCGAGTCGCAGTGTTTGAATGGCATTAACGACGTTTCGCTTGATTCCGTACCGCAGTCCGAGCCTCGCACCACTGGCCGCCCGCCGTGTACTTTCGGTGCACACTAAACGTACACGTAGGGTAGAGGAAAAGGAGATGTATATGTGTGTGTGTGTGTGTGCATGTATGCGTGTGGATTCCGCGGGTGTATTTTGCGTCACATGAAAGTTGCAGAAACGTGGTACGGGAGAGGATTATGGTGGTCCGTGGCTGCGAAATCGAATATGTGCAGGGGAGTTTGAAAGAGCGAGGGATAGAGTTTCTGAAAGGGTCATTGGAGGATTTGAATGCTCTGGGAAAAGTGTGATTGGCGTCGAATATTTATGGAAGTTTTAGTTGGTTGTTGGAGATTTTGCACATGCGCGCACGACGTTAAATTAAACATTTGCAGGTGTGTGAGAATGGTCCGCAAGTGTATTTCTTAGACTAGGGATTTATAGGGACTCGGATTTAGCCCCGAGCAAAATTGAGGAAGGAAAAAGTAGGAAGAGAATCTTAAAGCCTATGCGGGGGAAATACGGTAACACAAGAAATAATGAAGTTTGATACCTTATAAGTGAAAAGATGATTAAGTATCTAGACTTTTTCTATAAGTGTATGAGTGTATAGCAGACTGTCGTTATATTGTACATTACCGATCAACACGGAGAAAAAACCATTGTTATAAATGAGCGTTGTTAGATATATTGTTTTTACTGGACGGTACTCATGTAAAATCAACTGCGGAGTCAGGTCAATTCTCCTTGAGAGTTCAGTAAAATGACATCCCCCAACTGCGAACCCGAGAAGTTACAACATTTCTGATGACACCGCAGTAACATGAGAAGCTAACTTTAATTCAACTGAATATCACTTGTTGAACTAGCTGACGTCAGAGTTGACGGAGAAGGCACTTGGAACAGCATTTTTTCTCCGCTGCATGACCTATGCGGCAGAGCTGCACAGGCTGTGTTAAACTGAGTTCGTTATACCTCACTCACATATAACACCGGCGAGACGAAAGATATTATCTTTATCTCCTCCGAGCATATTAATTCGATTTTTGTCTTCCTTTCTGTCTAATAGACTGAGCTGAGAGATATACTGCAACTGTTACCGAAACTCCATGTCGTATATGTTACGGGTGCCAAGGGGAAGGAACACATTTCGCCCTATAGGGAGAAGCTCGGTTGACTAAGAACAGACATGTGCGGAGATTACTTTGCATGTTTACTCGTCCACAAGATGCCGTATACCGCATGTCTCACACGTACGGATGAACCGCACCGTGAAGTTTGTCACCTTTCTCTTTATGCTATACGGTACGTGACTGTGGAACCAGCTTCCCTTATCACAAAAATTATTTTCCAACGATAACTCTTCGGGGTGAGGAATTACCTTAAATCTCATATTAGGATCTTAGCCCTGTTGCAGCGCCCCTTGGTAGCAGAAATAGGAAATACTTTGGATGACATTAAATGATCGCTTAGTGTTAAATCACGCTTACGTCAAAGGTGTGACGGGAAACGAGTGACAAAATTACGTTTTGTTATGTTACATTACGTTATCAATTCGAATTTCCCTAATAGTCCTTTAAGCATCTATCGCAATGTATGCCTTTCAAATATTATCCATTAGCAGCGGCTATTGCAAAATTAAGATCTACGCACACAATATACGATTGCAGCTCTGGATGTTTGCGTTTTCACATCAATACACCCTCGAAGCAGCAGCAGCAGCACCAACAGCGTGTTTGGGCTTTGTAAACCGATATATTTAACAAGTTCCTATATACCTTCCTACTCACATGCAGTACAAATTGTACAAGCACTCCTGCAGTACAACGCGGCTAACAAACACGGCGTTCGAGAGCATACACACACATATATATATATATATATATATATAGCGTGCGGTTACGCACTATCGTAAAAATTTTAGCGGCGTTGAAGGATTTGCAATAGAGCCGAGAGAGAGAGAGAGAAAGAGAGAGAGAGAGAGAGAGAGAGAGAGAGAGAGAGAGAGAGAGAGAGAGAGAGAGAGAGAGAGAGAGAGAGAGAGAGAGAGAGAGAGAGAGAGAGAGAGAGAGAGAGAGAGAATACGCAGGAAATCGAGAAACGAGAATCGTGCAGAGGTCAGGCGAAACAGCGTGTCACGCGGGCATTTCGTTGCTGTGATGCTTTTCGATAACGCCGCGAAATGTTGATATATGGGCGAATCCATGATACTTTTAGCCCGGTGGTAAGAATTTTCTCAAAGTAATTTATTTCTGTTATTTATTTCTAGTTTTTTCACTAATTCAACTTTAGAGAGTATAGAGTGACTTCAAGATCTTCAATGGACACTAGCAAACCCTATAATTGATATAACCGTGCAACGTATAGCAAAACTCGGAAATGCATAAGATTCGAGTATCAAAAAATCTGTCATATTAAAAAATGATACTTTTTGAGATAGTTGTTATAGGTAGTCTCATTCATACTTATCTTATGCTGTGCGTTTCACTCATACCAGTTACGGGTTTCGTTTTCTAGTTTCCATTCAAGATCTTATAATCAGTTTAGTTCATATGCTTTGCCCGTCAAACAAATAGCAGCAATAAACTACTTTAACAAAATCCTTACACAAAGGTTAAGAATATTGTAGATTTGCCCATGTATATAAAGCTTGCAGCGTTAATTTTGTCCTGACGTGCATGCAGACAGCCGCGCCGTTAACAGTGGTAATCCTTGTTTGCGCCCTTCGCGTTTAATAGAACAATGAAACGGTTCAGATAAGGGAGGGGGCAGTGTTTTGAATAGGAGGGATGTAATTGTGTTGCTTTGTTTGTGATTGACGATCGGTGATTTTTGTTTGCTCTGGTCTTGAATGGTGGTAAGCGAAAGATGAGGGTGGGGATGGGAGACCCGAAATGCGAATTAATACGAATCAGAGAAGCTAGTACTTTGGCTAATGGGTTTCTGAGTTGGGAGTAATTAGTATTTAGTAGGAGATTATGTTTCGTGTCTGGGAATATGTGGTAAAAGTAAAAGTTCGATGTCATCCATCAACATTTTTTGTGTTTCTTCTTCTATATTATAAGGTAAATTACCCAATGAGTAACCAGACCGCAATACATAACCATTTCTATAAACAATCATTGTTCTTAAGTAAACTATATACAATAAGACAATTTTTTTTATTTAAAATGTTCAGCAATATTACTATGCAATATATAACGTAAAGATGTCATAAAAAAATTAATTTCTTAATAGTTAAAATAATGTTTGAATTTTCGCTGATTCATAAGAAACGAAATTTTGATCGTTCCTAGAGATTCCGCTAAGAATAGTACGTTTGTTTATAAGATAATTCTCTTTTTAAATAATGTTTTATTTTAATATGCTATGATATTTTAGAATATCAGATACATTTAAAACAAATAGAGAATATACTTTTTCTCATTAAAACTGCGTTTCATTTAAAAATATTCGTAGTTACGTATTGGAACGTTTTGTGACGTTTGGCCCAGTAAGTAACTGACCGTCTAACTATTGGGTGAACCGTGAATTATCGTACACGTGTTTGCAGACCTATACATAACTGTTGATGTTAGTACAATAAAAAGAAGTATTTTGTAATATAGATTGTAAATATATATTTCTATATAAATTAAATTTGATTGTTCTTCTATTTTTTATAAGTTTTGTAACATAGTTTTCACGTTTCAATTCAAGAAAGCAATCGTAACCTCAAATCGGTATCATCATTTTCTAAGTATTTATGTATGTGTTCCATTTATTTGCAGATTTATTTAATTGCAAAATGGATAAAAAGAAAAAAAAAAGAAGATAAAAAGAGAGCCTACAAAAGAAATTACACGCAAGCTGATGTAAATAAGACACTAGAAGCAGTCAAAAAAGGTACATCTACCTGGAAGGCTGCAGACTTTATAATGTACCGAGGAGTACATTATACTCTAAATCAAATGGACGGGTCCCAGTAGCAGCTGTTAAAGGCCCTAAGACAATCTTAACAAAAGACGAAGAAAATACTATAGTAGCTTGGATAATGTACTATCAATATTTAAAAGATTTAAACCTTTTAAGTGTGTTTGCACTTCACCAAACCACTTTCTTTAATACAGTCTCTGTGGCTGATGCACGGCTTGTATTTAAATTCTGTACCACTCTCTGCGTTATTTCCTTATGTCTGCGACAAAAACTCTGGAACCAGTAATTCCCTGGACGATCATTTGTAAAGGGGTTTTCTCTTTTCAAATCTAAAACAAGCTTTTTCACACAATCAAGCAGATTTGTCTTTGTTACAGGGAAACCTCTTATGCTGCAGTATAGCAGTTCTTATGCCACAAGGTATGTTTTTATGTACATATTTATTCCATGTACAATAATACCTTAATAAAATTAATTCCAATATTTTTATATTATTTATTTTATAGAAAACTACAATGATGTCACACAAGGAGTATGCACAGAAAAATTACAAAGTGTATTTCATGAGCCACCTCAGTCATAAAACTATTGCAGTCATAAAACTATTGCAGAAACCTCTTCTCTATCAGGAATATTAGACTTGACCACTAAAAAAATACGGATAAAAATGTATTAAAAGACATAGGAAATATACCAGAAGTGGATAGTAAAAAAAATTTCAACCGCGATAATCTAGACTTATCTAATAAATCAGCAAGTAAGTAAATATACATTAAATTGTAACATTTGATTTGGTAGCCTGTATAATATTTTTTAACTATTTACAATTATTTTATTTTCTAGCTATCACAAAACTACCCAATGAAAATGATTTGAAAAGTAAAGTGCCTTCATCTATGAAAAGGTCCCTCATTTGGTCTAGCTATATTCCTACGAAAAAGAATAAAAAAGGTCAGAAAGAAAAAGTTCCGTTTGTATTAACATCTGAAGAATGGCAAATTCATAAAAAAAAAATCAAGAAGAGAAGGAAAAGAAGTTATTAGAAATTGAAGAAAGAAAACTAAAAAGGGAAGAAGTAAAATTAAGAAAGGTAAAAGAAAAAGAAGCAAAAAAATTGCTGCTGAACAAAAAAAAACCGCTGCCAATTCTTTGGCACTTAGCTTCATCAAAACAATTTATCGATTCCTTTCATTAAATTGAAATTATAATAATAAATTTTTCACAAAAAAAAATAAAAAATTTTCTAAATTAAATTATCTCAAATTTATGACTTTTAAAAAATACATTTTCATATTAATAGAATATTTTTGTAAGATTATATTAATATAATTTTTTAATTTTATCTTATTGAAGAAGAAACTATTTGTTATTAATAATTGATGATTTCCAAATTGACTTTTTTACAATTGCCCAGCACTTAGTTTATCTGAATATAGTGTACAGCATTTATGATTAATACTATTTTACGCAAATTTTACGTGCAAAAATAATGTTATTACAGTTACAATAAATTAAGCTCAAGTTATTTTGATCTAATTTTATTCTAATATTAATACATTTATATTTGCCAAATTTCAATACGATTGGTTGACTTTTACTCCTGTTATCGTGTCCAAAAGAAAAAAGCACTTTTTTCCAAAAATTTTTCTTTCTCGAAAACAAATGAAGATAATCACTTTAAATTTTAACCAAATATAATCCTCAATGAGTATTATAAATGGTTAAAATTTTAGGTCAATAAATCAACAATTTTCTGAGAATACACAATTAGAAAATTTAAAAAAAAATGTTAACCTCAAATATCTTTTTATTAATTTACTAATTTTTTTTCAGCAATGAACTCGGTTCGAAGATATAAGAAAGCTGTCTATGTGCCAAATTTCAAGACGATTGTTTGACTTTTACTCCTTTTATCGTGTCCGAAAGAAAAAAAAATTCACTTCTATTCAAAAATATTTTTTCTATGAATAAAATGAAGATAATCATTCTAAATTTTAACAAAATATAGTCTTCAATGAAGGGGTTATAAGTGATTAAAATTTTAGGTCGATAAATCAACAATTCTCTGAAAAAACGCAATTCGGAAATAAAAAAATTTTTAGCCTCAAATATCTTTAATCATAATTGATCGATTTTTTTTGGCAACAAACTCGGTTCGAAGATATAAAAAAAAAAAATCAGTCTCTGTGCCAAATTTCAAGACGATTGGTTGACTTTTACTCCCGTTAACGTATCCGAAAGAAAATTCCCTTGTTTTCAAAAATATTTTATTTCTCTGAAACAAATGAAGATAATCACTTGGAATTTTTACCAAATATAGTCTTCAATGAGTGTTATAAGTGGTTAAAATTTTAGATCGATAAATCAACAATCCTCTGAAAAAACGCAATTCGAAAATTAAAAAGAAAAATTTTTAACCTCAAATATCTTTAATCGTAATTGACCGATTTTTTTGGGCAACGAACTCGGTTCGAAGATATAAAAAAGCTATCTCTGTGCCAAATTTCAAGACGATTGGTTGATTTTTACTCCTGTTATCGCGTCCGAAAGAAAATTCCCTTGTTTTCAAAAATATTTTTTTTCTAGAAAAGCAATGAAGATAATCACTTGAAATTTTAACCAAATATAGTCTTCAATGATTGTTATAAGTGGTTAAAATTTCAAGTCGATAAATAAAATATTTT
Source organism: Torymus aiolomorphi (assembly GCA_036365515.1). Lineage (NCBI taxonomy): Eukaryota > Metazoa > Arthropoda > Insecta > Hymenoptera > Torymidae > Torymus > Torymus aiolomorphi. Next base: position 84,972,716 of record CM070874.1, on the reverse strand, counting down.
TTGAGAAATTAATTTATGAAATATAAAAATGTTTTCCTTAATAACAAATGACAGAGTAAAGATAATTCAACTTTTAAAAAAGGAAATTGTAGGTAATTTGAAGACCTTTCAAAAACAGTTTACTATATTATGTAATAATGGCTGTATGATATGAAAAAATCAAAAAAACTGAAAATTCAAAATCATTTTTTGGTTATAAAACAAAAGAAAAACGATAAAATGAAAAAATAGGTTAAGCTATCTCTATTCTATGTCCAAACGAAGAGAATAAGCCCTCATAAATGAAAATCGGTCAATTCGTTCAAAAGTTATAGCCGGTACACACACACACACACACACACATACATACAGACACGAAAATTTTTGTTCTCAAAAACATCGGATATTGGTGCCAAAAGTCTTAAAAAATGTTTTTAAACATTTTTTGTTCCAAAAATTTTTTTCACCATTACAAAACTTCCTCTTTGAGGAAGCAAAAATTAACGAAGAAATCAAAAATTTGATGATGTAGAGAAAAAAAATTAAAATTGAAAAAGAAGAGTGAACGGATGCTTCAATTAAGTGTTAAGAGATTGATGAATTAAAATAATATATTAATGAAACTACCAAAGTAATGTTACTAGATTATTAAATTATTTTATGTAGTACTTAATAATTATTTAATAATAAAACGGTATGGTTTATATACGTTCTTATTAATTTTAAAATGTATAAAAAATATGATATCTCCTAGTAATCAAAATATATTTTAGTAATTAAAATATACATTTCGAACATTTCTATTTGAAAAAATTCATTTTTATTTTATAAATTATCATATTTATTATAAAAAGTAACATTAAAAACAATTTTTAATGTGTCACGAAATCTTTAGTTATACTTATTGGGTCACGAAAATTCGACCGGTGGGTCAAGTGTTTTTTGGTTAGTTGCTTATTGGGCTAAACGCTATTTTCCACATTTTTACTTGTTTCGTGAATTTTAGCACCAAAATCAAACTTTTTTTAATAGTTTTAAGTAAAATATAATAAATACTCGTGAAATATACAAAAAAAAATTAGTACAGTCGCAATTATATGTAGAAGATTCAATATAAACTATCCCTAGAACCTTAGCTGGTTATTGGGTCATTTACCTTATTCTACAAAAAGCGAAAGGATGCCCAGTTAGTAAACAAGCTAGGACAAAAAAGAATGTTATCAACTTTCTTCAGAAACCTATAAGAATGATGTTTTCTTGATATGATTAGTTATTGGTAAGTTGGGAAATTAAGATCGACTGATAAATATTAAAAATCTATATTTTTGGTACGATGTTTCACTTATACATTGTATACTTACATTAATTAGATTCTTTAGAAAAAGTTTTAAGAAGTAAAAGACATAAACTTTAAGTTTAATTTTATATCTACCGGCGAAGACGTATAGAAAAAATATAGGTCTTTTGACCGGAGCTTTTCAGGTCTATATACATTTACTATATACCTCATTATGTAGATTTTTAAATTTAAATAACATGACTACTAACAAATACTTCTATTATCAAAGAATCATCTTTAAACTATTATTCCTCCGTTTTCCAAAATCTCGCGCACGTGCAGATCCAAGCCGAATTCTATCCTAGCATCCAGGGTACACATCACCCACCGAGATATCAAATACGAGACAGCGAAACGACTATAGCTGGCTCTCGGCTCCCATTCAAGATCATTACCCTGCATGGCTAGATCCTCTCTCTCTCTCTCTCTCTCTCTCTCTCTCTCTCTCTCTCTCTCTCTCGCATGCGCGCGTGCAGTCATAATCCCCCTTGGCACACAATACACGTCTCTTTCCCTCCCCCGCGTCGTCTGGACACAACCGCTCATAGCCAGATTTGTGCACAATGAATTCAGCCCGAAATTCCGGCGCTACTTTACGAGTATTTTTCGCGCGTGCAGCCCCAACAAGAGGGTTACATGTATTATATATATAAACATTCGCGGGTCGCGCATACGGATGAATGGAGGACGTCGGCTCTCGCAAAATTGGATTAACGGCTTGTCGATCAATCGCATGCCTCTGTACACGCGCCGAGTGGAGAACGTTGCGCCTCCGTGATTAATGCGATTTGATGTGTGCGCCCATGTATGCGTGTGTATGCGTGTATCTAAGCGAGAAAGCGCGCATTTACTTGAGCGTGCTAATTTCCAAACGGGGTCGATGGTTGTGTGGAAAAACGCGTGGTTAGATGCGGTTGGAGTCTCTTTTTGTGGAATGGGGGAGGTATGAAATGGGGGTTGAAGTTGCGCTGGTGCAAGAATGAAGATATTTTTTATTTTTAGTAAAAGTTGCTGTGATTTATTCTAATGTTGAAACGTATTGAATGTAAGTAGAGTTTACCGTGATTTTTTTAAAAACCGTTATTTCTATGATGTATTATCATTCTGTAGCAATTTCCACCATGAATTATGACAATGTTTATCAAAATTCAAGCATTTTCCTGTGATAAACTAAGCTTGATAGTAAAAATTGTGCTGACAAAACAACAGTAATTAAAAAACATAAAAAAAAGAGTAGGGGAGACTGGGGCTAGTTGGCCGACTTTCCACATTTTATTTTTTTCTGCAAAACAGTATTAGTTAATTAACAAAACTATTTTATTACATGAAAGTACTTCATATAGAGCATCTTCATGATTTTTTTTCAAATTTGTAAATTGATCACAAAAAAGGTAGAATCACAATAAGCGGGGTAAGTTGGCCACGTGCCTGTGGTAAGTTCACTGATAATAAATTATTGAGTAAATAACGATATTATTATATATTGTATAAAAGAATCACGTATGAGAATGTGACATTGAACAGACAATAAGCTATAATCAGCTAAAAACTATAAATTACCCAAAATGTATAGATGGAGGTTTTATTAGACTTCCATAGATTTTCTGTATCAACATTCAAGAACTTTTATATATAAAAATAATGTTGTTAATTAGGTATTAAAATAGTAAAATGATTAGTTAAACAACCTGCCTGTTCTCAATAGGTCAGCCAACATGCCCCAAGCGAACACTAATTTAAAAATCCTCTTAATAATATTAAAAATTGAAAGATAAAAAAAATATCAAGTAGTAAAATTGTAAAAAAGCAATCATTTTGCCCTACGTTAAGAAAAAATAGATTAACGAAATGTTTCAAAGAATTACACGACATTTTTCAAAATGTAAAATTTTCACCAATATCTCAAAAAGTTTTAAAACTTGCGTATTTCCAAAACGCATAATACTTTCCGACTAAAAATAAAAAACAAATATTCCTGATTCCATTTTACATTACTTACAACAATAGCCTTGAGCTCTGTTATTTCAATCACGAGTTATTAGCATTTTTCCAACCTGCCCCGTATGCCAACTAGCCCCGATCTCCCCTATTGTTTACTTCAAATCCTATAGTCTTTTTTAAAGGAATCCGAACCAAGGTAAATTTTACAAGACAAGTTTTCTCTGATTGCTTCCTCCTAGAGGAAGCTTTGTGATAGTAATTTTTTAAGTTGTTGTAAAAACATGTTATAATTGTTTTTCGAGGTGTTAGGAATCAAAATACATGGTTTTTGAAAAATGTCTGTATGGATGTGTGTGTGCGCGTGTGTGTGTGTGTGTGTGTGGGTGTGTGTGTGTGTGTGTATGTGTGTGTGTGTGTGTGTGTGGGTGTGTGTGTGTGTGTATGTGTGTGTGTGTGTGTGTGTGGGTGTGTGTATACGCCTGGATCGCAGCTTCTACTGAACGGTTTTTAATCGTTCACGGCTTATTTTTTGTTTTTTGTTTTTTCTTTGTGTTTGCAGGTCAAAAATCCCTTTTTTGTTTCGTAGATTCGTTTTTTTAATGGTGAATTTTCGATTTTCGCCAAATTGATTTTTACTTTTTCTTAATGATAGGATCTAGATATTTAAATCGGATGCATAGCATTCGAAAGAGCACAAAAATACCTATATTTAAAAAAAAAAAATTCTGTTAGCTATTATGGTTCTTTTGTTATTAACAAAAACGTGTTTTCTTTTAAATCTTATAACTCCCAAACTAGATGATCAATTTTTTTTTAATCATAACAAAGTAGAATATAAATAGCTGTAATCTGTAAAAATTTGAATCCATTCTGACGACTAGTTTTTAAGTAAAAAATTGTAACATGAAAAAAATGATTTTTCTATATCCAACGATTACTGTAAGTAAAATTTACTTAACCACTTTGAAATTTCTTGTAGGGATAGTTTTTGGATATCGTTCGATCGAATTCTTTGAGCTAAATGGTCTATAAATTAATTAATTAGTCTATAAATTTCTGAAATATTTGAGGTTAAAAATTTTTTAACCTTTTTTTCAAATCGTTATTTCTCGAGAACGGCTCGATGAATCAGCTCCAAATTTATAGACAATTCTCTGTGTGAAATAGACAATATGTGTGTGAATTTTCATCAACATCGTACGATTACTTTTTGAAATATTTGATATTTTAAATTTTGGTATATTTTTATATTTGACAAAGTCATTTTCTTCGTTGCATGATAACTATAGTAAAATTGGTTTAATAACATTGAAATTTTGTGTAGATGTAGAATATATATATATATATCATTTCAAAAATTTCAAAAGTATGATCTAGATGAAATTTTGCGCATTTATTACCTATATCGTCTACAAAATAGTCTATAAATTTGGAACTAATATATGGAGCCGTCATTTAGAATTTGCGAGTTTTAAGAAAACGTAAAAAAAATTTTAACCTTCAATATCTCTAAAAATTAGGAACAAATCATTTTACCTAGAGAACTTTTAATATATATATACACGGAGAGAAATTTTAGAGTAAAAATTACCAAGGTGCCTTGGTGGTGCATGGATAGACTGTCAAAAGCCGTGATATTCCCAGGTTTCTAATACAATTTATAAGTTTCCCAGGAAAAACTACCATAACCACTTAAAAAAAATACCAAATTATCGGAATAAAAATTACCAGACACACTGGTAAAAATTGAGATCTAGTCATTTTTACAGGGTAACCTAAGAATTTTTACTAAGAAAACTGATAAATTTTGCCAAATAACCTGGTATTTGTGTATTCGCGCATGCGCACTGCGCATTATTGTGTTTCAGAAGATTGATACTAGAGGCGTGCGCGACGTTAAAATGAAAACAATACACATATTTTCAGTAAGTAATAACGGCGATTCAAATGACTATTAGTAACAGCTTCCGTGGCGCAGTCGGTAGAACGTCGGACTCTCAACCCAAAGATCGTCGGATCGAATCCCGCTTCCGTAAAAATTTTTTTTCAGTTTAATGTTTTTTCATCCTTGTTTCTGTTTCTATTTCTATATTAAAATACTATATATCCATTAATATAGATAAAAAAAGTTAATTTTTTTAATTTAAATTAACTAAAAAAAATTTTACCAAGGCACTTTGGTAAAAAGTTTGAAATTGTCAGTCTGTCCATCCATTACCATAGAAACTGGTAATTTTGCCTCGAATATTTGTAATTTTCACTACAAAATTTCTCTCCGTGTGTGTGTGTGTGTGTATATATATATATATATATATATATATATATATATATATATATTCCTAATTTTTAGAGATATTGAAGGTTAAAATTTTTTTTACGTTTTCTTAAAAATCGCAAATTCTAAATGACGGCTCCATATATTAGTTCCAAATTTATAGACTATTTTGTAGACGATATAGGTAATAAATGCGCAAAATTTCATCTAGATCATACTTTTGAAATTTTTGATATTTAAAATTTTGATATTTCTAAAAATAATTTTTCTGTCCTCCGGCCGGAAAGCGCCAACTTCCCAGCCGCTGCGCGAAACGAAGTTGCCGCTTTCCGGCGCCGTCGAGCAGAAAAATAGTATACAGACCTTGGCCAGTAAAAAAGAAAGCCTCAGATCACATGTTTGTCAACCTCGGCTTCGCCTCGGCCGACAATTACATGTGATCTGAGACATTTCTTATTTTTACTGTCTAGGTGTGTAATATACTATTCTTTTTTGTTGCAAAATAACTGGAATAATTTTTCATTTTTTGATAATTCAGAATATAGCTATAATTTATCTATATTTAATTTTTCATTTTTTGATAATGCAGAATATAAATAGCTATAATCTGTAAAAATTTGAATTCATTTTGTTGGTTAGTTTTTTAGAAAAAAATTGAAAAATGAAAAAAATCTTGAGAACGGCTCTATGTATCTGAATCGGATGGGTAACATTCGGAAGAGAATAAAAATAACTATATTATCTTAAAAAAAAATTATAGTTATAACGGGTATTTTGTTATTTAAAAAAAAAAGGAGTTTTTTTTAAAGCTTATAACTACCTCATGATCTTATATATGTATATATCATGTTAAACCTAGGGCATTCTTTCCCGTTGATCTAAATAAATAAATAAATAAATAAATAAATAAATAAATAAATAAATAAATAAATAAATAAATAAATTAAAAAATGAATACTTTTTAATCTTCATAAATAAATTTAATTATAATTATGCCATAAATTTTTTCAAAAATTATAAATTTTGTTATTAAAAATTTTTTTATTGTTTTTAATGTTATTAAAAAAAAGAATTATATGTTGCTGTATATATTATAATTGTTTTGAAACTTATGGCAATAAATTGAAAGAAACATTTCTTGTAGCTTCTCTGATTTCTGTTGAAACAATATCTCCACTTTCATTCCCACTGGAATCGCTACTAGAATCCATTATGAATATTAATTCTCTCTCTTCTCACATAGAGTAAATAAAAAAAAAACGAAAAATGTAATGCAATCTTGGGATGCGACTTGCGAGTATATATATTCAAAAACAACAGAATTGCGGCGATCCTACATGTCTCAACTTGATTGCAGATGGTGCGATGACTATAGATTTTGCTCGATTCAAACGTACATACGTTAGTTTCAAGTAGCAGCCTGGCACGCGTTCAAATATGCAATTGAAAATTTAAGGTCCACCACCAGAACACCCCCAAATAATTAAAAATTTGAGAAAATGGCGAATTTATGTCACACGAGCTATAAAATAGTATACGATACTCGTGGCATAAGCAGTCCTTTATGGCACTAGTATCGTAATGTACTATTATTTAACGAATTTAACGCAAGACTTGATCAGAGCGCTCAATAAAACCGGCCTTGTAGGGCTTTGCCTTCCAGTCGAGAACGTCTTAAGTATTGGCTCGATCTTTCCCGTGAATTTCGCGCATGTTATCGCACTACGGCTTCCACTACAGTTTCCTCTGGCGCACGTGCAAACGCCTCGCAAACGGAATCCCATTTACGGTATTTGAGTTTGAAATTGCAAACCTCGCGCTCGCACGCGCGCAATGTAATCGCGCACCCTTCGCCTCCCGCGGCGCGTGGAAAGAGGATGAAAAATAAAGTCTTCTTCCCCCTTTCCCCCATCTTTGCTAGTCTATATCGATTAAACATCTCCCCTTTCTCTCTTTCACTCTCTTTCTCTCTCTCATTTTTACGGCTGGCTTCGCGAGTGTAAGAATGTATGATATTGCGATGGTTAAATTTAAAATGTTGTGACGTGCGCTTGTTTCGAGCGTGACGAGCTGTCCAATAAAATTACGCAATCCGGGCTTCGCTGTATTATATACACAAACGGCTAATGCCATCCTCCTCATGATTAAACACCTTTTTCTTTTCTTCATAATACTTTTAATTAGCGCTGACTATATAGATACATTACGCTTTCTATTGTGGCGCGTGGTTCACTCAGCAATGCCTTAATTACCATCAGCAGACTCATTCATCAGTGTGACACCATTTGTAAGGTCGAAAATCTCCAGACGCCGGTGCTGCCAAGCATACGGCGACCGGCTGTGTGACGCAACACGCGAAGTTCCACTTTGAGAAATGAGAAAAACGCGAGCGATCGTTGCGCCGGTTGCGCAACATTTCATTGACCGCGCGCGCTGGGTTGCGTGAAAATGTCGCAGGTTCGAGGGAGTTTCTGCTCCAGGTCTTCGTTCTCTGTTGAGAGTGCATCAGGTTATGAAGTAAATGTTAATGAGCATTTAAATTTCATAAAATGTAAAAAGGTAAGTGAGAAGAAAACGAAAACGTATTTAAAGCGAAAACAATACACTGATTTAGTAATTGCTTTTTACATAAATACTTTTAGGGAAACAAAACCAGGGCTTTCGTATTTTTGTGAATTATTGTATCATTAATAAACTTCGTGGTTTAATAACCAGCATGAAAAACAATACACATTCATCCTTCTATCTAAAACTACGGATGAATCTCTTACCCTGACCATTTAACAATGCATACCAACCACCGGCTAAACCTTAAAAATTCCCAAAATATTACAAAATACCAATTACCAAATCTCTTTCCTATACTTCCATTCATAGCCGGCAAACGCGTGCGCAAATCAACGTTTAACACACGCCGAACCTCAACCTCGTCATGTTAACAGGTACACCTCCCCGCCGCTCACCAGGGCGCATTCCCTCAACATACCCAGCTCTCTCTCTCTCTTCCTCTCTCTCATATGCGCATACCAACTCATCGCGCGCACACACACCGCGCGTAAAGCGTGTCTCCTCGGCGCAACGACGACGTCACGGCTGGTTTAGCGGGCGACGCGCCTGGAATGCAATATTCTGCCGCTCGCAATCGGCGACTACTACGACGACGACGGCGACGATGACGACTTTGAAGTGTGTCTCGCCTCTCTTTTCGAGTGGTTGCGTTAAAACGCGCTTTGAACGTTTCGATTTCAGTGCGGCGGCGCGTGACGATGAGAGACGAACTATTAACTGACGCTTGTGTAGATATGTGTCGCGTATGGATAGCCGGAGAGGATGGATTTAATTATATAAGCCCCCCTGCATGTATACATCCACAAAGGGCAATTAGAAAGAGAGAGAAGGTGATGAATTATACCTCCCCCCGTTTTAATTAGGACACATACGGGGAGGCAAAGGTAGGTATGCTAATTTCGTTTGTCTCAGCGCTTTTTGACAATAATTGCGCGCCGGTTCGTTCATACGTCTATATATACACACACACACACACACACACACACACACACACACACACACACACACACACACACACACACACACACACACACACACACACACACACACACGTCATGTACCGCGTTGTGAAATCCGTCTGTCGCCCGGCTTTTAATTAGCAGCGACGTGATTGCTTCAGTGCCGGCGTGTGATCGTCGACTGGAACGCAAACGCGCGAGATCTTAAGGAGGTGCTGTATAGTTTTTCAAAGCGTCTAATAAAGGAGGTGGAGGTCTCATTAACTATTTAGAATTAAAGAAAATTTCTTCTAATGTTTCTTACAACTAGGGCAGAAAAAAACTTTAATTTGAGCTTTCTTTCATTGCCAAATATTGATTCCTCAATACTATCTCAGTTGAAGCTATAAGAAATCAAATACAGCGTGAAAAAATTATGAAAAAATTCCCTTCTTTTTCACGATATCAGTAGAAAATTTGAGTATTTGTAACGTAGACTTGCAAAGTTACAGTCAATAAGACACCATTTTTTAACAAAATACATATTTCCAGAAAAAAGGCCTATGAGAACTACCTAATTACTGGTACTCGGCTTCATTTTTAGGCATCATAAATCGACTTTGTATCCTAAAGCCCTGTTAAAAACAGTTTCTCAAAAATTGTGCACTTTCCTTGTTAGTCATATTAACACGCAGTAAGTAATGTTTATCGATTGCGTTGAATAATTTATTAACGCATCCCGCGCAAAAAAAAATACTATTACCAATGTCTTGGCAACATATTGGCAACATACATGGGGCATGTGTTGGTGGTATATTGGAGATACTGTTGGCGAGATATTGCTCATGTCTCGGCACGTCACAGTTTCCAATGTACGACCAATATACAGCCAATAGTTTTTGGCGTCTCGTCAATTCATTAATGCAATATATGCCCAATATATTGCCAATATGCTTTCAATATATAAAATAATGGGTTAGGCTATTCGTGAGACAGCTTTTTGCAGAATTTTCTTTCGTTTTTTGGAATGATATAACAGTATTCCCCTAAGAATTAATAATAACACGAAGGAGAACTGTTAATTTGAAACGTTTACTTATAGGTAATGTTTAAAAAAAAAATTAAACAAACTTAATTTATTTTACGCAGACATAGCGTAAAATTTTGAGTCTCCAATGTGAAGGGGATACCAAAAACAAGGCTAGCCTTGTAATGTTGGGTTCTTCGTAAAGAATCATTTGAACGGTTAAATTACACGGCTTATATACTATCGGCTATCCAGTGTATCCACAGAAAGCACTACCGGCGCGCCGCATAGCGGATGAATAGCCGAAGCTTACGTATCGAGAGCCGCCCATCACAAGTTCCCGTTTGTCACTGTCATGTGGCGCCCTGGTAGTGCTTTCTGTGGATACACGGGATGGCCGAAGGTATATAAGCCGAGTAATTTAACCGTTCAAATGATTCTTTACGAAGAATCCAAAATTACAAGGCTGGCCTTGTTTTCGGTATCCCCTTTACATTGGGGACTCAAAATTTTACGCCATGTCTGCGTAAAATAAATTAACTTTTTTTTTCAATTTTTTTTAAGATATAAGTAAATGCTTCAAATTATCGATTTCCCCCACGTGTTAAATCTTAGGGGGAATACTGTTACATCATTCCAAAAAAAACGAAAGAAAATTCTGCAAAAATCTCTCCTAACCCATCATTTTATATATTGAAAACATGTTGGCAATATATTGGGCATATATTGCATTAATGAATTAACGAGACGCCAAAAACTATTGGCTGTATATTGGACGTATATGGAAAACTGTGGTGTGCCGAGACATGAGTAATATCTCGCCAATAGGATCTCCAATATACCGCCAACATATGCCCAATGCATGTTGCCAAGACATTGGTAATAGTACTCTTTTTTGCGCGGGATATTAAAATGATATATTCCATAAAAACATATAAAAATAACTTTATATTCTTCTCGAGATACATTTAACTTGTCTATCATTTTTTCCATCTCTCATTTAAGTAAAGCATAACCGGAGAATTTATCTTTACGGTGACGATTCGCGCAGTTGGAAATAGTTGCGTTAATTATAGGTATATTGTAGCGGTTTTGTGTTCCGCATGCGCGTTAGATTGTTTGTTACGCAAAAAATTGTATTGAAAATTAGTACGCCACTGAGAAAAGTGAGTCTTTGTGCCAAATGACATTCGTTAACTGTTAAGAAATATTCATTTGGGATATAGTCAATTGAATATTCATTAACAGTTAAGAAATGGTTATTTGAAATCCATATACTACCGCTGCGCTGGTGTAGTGCTCTACAGTACTTCTAAATAATATGTTACTCGTACCTCAGGTGAATCACATAACTTGTTGATCTTAGGGAAGCAAATGAACGGACAAATACACTTGTTCAGAGTTTGAAATAATTACAACTTTTATTTCTACCGTTACATTTTAAATAGAGTTAAGAGAGAGAGATTGACGCGAAGCTAGTTGCTCATCAAGAGCCGGTACACGAGTGAACGAGTAGTTCGTATAAAGGGAGCGTTGACGCTCGCTGTAAAGATTATATAATCCTAACTACGCATAACAAGTTGGTGCTATCCAAATTTACCCGCGAATATTTAAACATCTTAAATTATTAATTGATTCTTAATTTACAAATTACAACACACCCCCTCAATTAATTAATTTAAGATACATTAGATACATATATATGTAATAAAATCTACAATACTTCAGGTACATTTATCGTAGTTAAAACATGTTTACACAAGATAAAAATTAATAAATAAAAACATTGTTTATAGTCTCTTCTTCTCTTCTTTCTTGAGTCCAATACCATCTATAAATTCTTTCAGTTTCGGGCTGTCGGTGGCTTTGGTGAGAGCGTCAGCTAACATGTGTGTTGAGGGCACGAATTCAACTTTTATTTCTTGGTTGTCGATTTTCTCCTTCACAAAGTGGTGACGAACGTTAATGTGCTTCGTCCTGCCACTAAAACGAGAATGCTGACCTAAATCAATTGCACCTTTGTTATCGCACAGGATTAGTAGGGGTTGATTTAGTTGCATTATCTGCAGATTTGAGGCGAGTCTCTTTAACCACAGTGCTTCCTGCGTAGCTGCCGAGAGAGAAAGGTACTCAGCCTCTGTACTTGAAAGTGCCACTGTGTTCTGGCGTCTGCTGTTCCATGATATGGCTCCTCCCTGAAACATAAATGTGTACCCGGTCGTTGAACGTGGGTCATCAGGATCTGTGGCATAGCTAGCATCACAATAGCCTATGATTTCAGAGTTGCCATCCTTGGTGTATGTTAGCTTCAGATCCTTAGTTCCTTCGAGGTAACAGAACACTCTTTTAACACTCTTCCAATGAGACTCCTCAAACGATTGGTTGTGCCTGCTTAATTGGCTGACGACGTATGCCAAGTCTGGTCTAGTAGTCTGAACTAGATATAACAATGAACCCACGGCACTTTGGTATGGTACTTCATTCAGATTGAATCTTGACTCTGGAGAAACACTTGAATCTGATGTTGTCTTGATTTCTATTGGTGTACTACTGCTCCTGCAGTCCTTCATTCCAAAGTTGGCTAAAAGTGAGTTGATGTAAGCAGTTTGTTCAAGCTGTATGGTGCTCTGTCTTGGTGTACGTCTATTCCTAGACATCTCTTGAGAGGGCCAAGGTCCTTTATATTGCAAATTGACTCCAGTCCTTTCTTGAGTAGATGATAAAAATCAATGCTACAGGCGTCATAATCTGACTGTTTAAGATTTAATTCCTTTAAAGTTGCATTCAATTTCAAATTCCAGTTACGCCCATAGATAGCCTTCCTGTGCTGGCTTGGGATGTATGCTCGTGCACGACAACCAAACACTCTTATGTGGTTGAGGTTAGGTTTCTGGCCACTCCACATTTCTTCTGGAGTTCTTCCTCCTAAACACCTTTTGGGGCTCCTGTTTGTAAGGTAACATGCCGTCGACACAGCCTCTGCCCAGAACTTGTTGTCAAGTTGAGATTCATGTAGCATACAGCGTACTTTCTCCAACAAGGTACGGTTAACACGTTCTGCCCTGCCATTCTGCTGGGGCTGGTACGCAATAGAGGTTTGATGCTTGACTCCTAGTGCTTCCAGTGTTGAGTTTAGTGAAGAGTTCAGATACTCACGACCATTATCAGTCCTTAAAATTTTAACTCTTTTGCCTGTCTCATTTTGAACCAATTTAATAAATTTCTGAACAATCTGTGGTACTTCATCCTTCCTCTTGAGAAAATAGACAAACAATTTTCTTGAGTGATCATCCAAGAAGGTAATAAAATACTTGTGCTGTCCAATGGAGAAATCTTCAATCTGGCATACATCACTGTGCACAAGCTCAAGAATCTCACTGGCACGGTTCTGGCTCTTCTTGAAAGGTTTCTGCACTAACTTGCCTGCTACACACACCTCACACTGGTTAATCTGGTTCTCTGGAAAGTCTATCCCTGTAGCAGTGTTGCGTAGCTGTTGCAAATAAGTACTATTCATGTGTCCCATCCTCCTGTGCCACAATGTGATGCTGCCTGGTATTGATGTCTTGAGCACTGTCTCCACTTTTAATGCATTTGCTAAAGTTACACTGGGCTCGAGCTTTATTTTATAAATGTTTTGAGTACTTAACTTTCCTTCTAAAATCACATCACCTTCCTTTCCAAAAACTTGACAGCGAGAGCCATCAAACACTACCTTGCCACCTTTCTTCGCAATGGCACTAACCGATATAAGGTTAGAGTGTATATCTGGCACATGCAGTACATCTTGTAGTAGAACTTTCTTGTGTTTTCTTTGTCCATTGTACTGCAATAGGATTTTTCCCACTCCACTCACCGGTACCTTAGATTTATTTGCTGCTGTGACACTCACTATTTGTGACCTGCAAACATCAGTCATATACTTTTGACTGGAACACATATGCGTCGAGGCGCCGGAATCGAGAATCCAATCTCCTCGATCTATGTTGTTTGATGACTGAACTGCGAGGAAATTACTGCCTGCTGCTGCCACTGACATCTCAGCGTCGACGAGAACGGCGTCTTGATCCACTGACTGTGTGTCCAGCGTTGATAGCGTGGAGAAAAGCGCACAGACAGTATCGTCGTCTTCGCTTTCGTCGTCTGCAGCTGCCGTGCACGCGCTCGTATCAGTAGTTTTTGGAGCGCGACACCGGTTCGCATAATGGCCGACTCGTTTGCACTTATAGCACCTAACCTTGTAATTCTTCCGGGAGCGCTGTTGCTGATCCACCGTGTAGCGTCCTCTATTGGCGTTGCCGTGTGCCGAGAAATGCGCAGGAAACGCTTGCGCACGAAGCGCTTGCGTTTGAAAATTTTTACCGTTACCAGCATCTTCGGGTTCTTCTAATAACTTGGTTTTCACCAAATCAGCGGTGATATCCGTTCCTGAATTGCTCAATGCCATAACCATGGGTTTATAAGATGCGGGTAACCCAGTGAGCAACAGGGCACCAACTAGATCCTCTGGTAACTTAGTCCCGATTAGGTTCAGCTTTTGCGATGCAGAGACAATCCGTGAAACATAATCTTGCATCGATTTGCAATCTTCAAGTTTCGTTGTAGATACTTCCCGTAAAAGAGTTACCTTACTTATCAGACTTTTGTCGTCAAAGGTTTTTGCTAATGCGTCCCAGGCTTCCTTGGCGGAGTCATCATCTTTGATGTATACGTAGACTTCCGGTTCCACTGATAAAATGATGCGGCCATGAGCTTTGGCATTTTTCTTAGCGTCCGTCGATATTGCTCCATTTGCGGGAGCCTCGATGGTGTCCCAAAGATCCTCTACCTTGGGGTAAGCTCGCATCGCCACTGCCCACGATCTGTAGTTTTGCCGACCAGCTAGTTTCTCAACGGGCAGGAAAAAACCACTACCTGTTCGCTGCGCCATTTTGTCTCTCTGAGTGCTGCGTGCTTGCTCCAAAAGAAAGTTCAAAACTGCAAGTCACGTACTGCGCACTTACACTCTAACAGCAATGAAAAACTTGTTCAGAATTTCATTTATGCAGTTCTGGGCCCATAACCTGATGTTAGGGAAGCAAATGAACGGACAAATACACTTGTTCAGAGTTTGAAATAATTACAACTTTTATTTCTACCGTTACATTTTAAATAGAGTTAAGAGAGAGAGATTGACGCGAAGCTAGTTGCTCATCAAGATTATATAATCCTAACTACGCATAACAAGTTGGTGCTATCCAAATTTACCCGCGAATATTTAAACATCTTAAATTATTAATTGATTCTTAATTTACAAATTACAACACTTGTGAATGCAAAATAAAATTGTTTTATAGAATACATTCCAGTTCAAATATATACAACTACTAAATAAAGTACGAAGATTTCAATACTAATCGTAATTGCAACGTGCCTAACCTACCTTTTTAGCTACATCTCAGAAAGTCATATTTCTTAACTGTTAATGAATGGAGAATTTGTATCAAACATATAAGTTTTTCGGGTCATAAATGAATTATTTCTTTGTAGCAAGGAATCACTTTTCTCAGTGCGTATTCAAGTTAAAGGAAGATAAACATAACCATTAGGAAAAATGAATATACTTTTTGGCGAAATTCTTACAATTTTCTTGCTAATTTTAATAGAAAATTTTTCTCCACGTGACTGTAAATTATTGTAGAGGAATAAATGAATTTATTTGCTTTTCAAAGTACACATTGTTTATTTTTAAAAACTGTACAACTATTGATTTTTAAGTCGATTAACGCCAAAGTTTCGAATAGCAGACAATTTTCAAGAACAGTTCTATAATATAGAAAATCGATAATTTTATTTATTCATCACTTATGAGGAATATTTTGCTCGTTGCATCCCTCAGTAAGCAGAGAAAAATTTTCTATTAAAAATCGACGTAACTCGCTCTCCGACATTTTATAATAATTTTTACTCGAATTATTATCTTAAAAGACTACGTATAATCACACGGAAACAAGGCCGATAAATAGATCACCCATCATAAATAAACCTCAGTCCATCGTACATGTATATCCAATTTTTTTTCCAAAATTAACTATAAACCACACAGCCGCACATACACCACCCTACACAAATAGATAGGGCTATAACACAGAAAAAGGAATAGCACACAGGTATAAAATTTAACATGGGTTACTATATATACGAGAAAATCTTGTTCCCTATACCTATTCCTTGTATATATAGATATCCATGTTAAATCCTATATCTGTGTGCTGTTCCTTTTTCTGTGTCACAGCCCATAAGATAACGCGGTAACCTCATTACTGTACAACACCTTACCTCCAACAATAATTCTCTCTCTCTCTCTCTCTCTCTCTCTCTCTCTCTCTCTCTCTCTCTCTCTCTCTCTCTCTCTCTCTCTCTTTCTGTCTCTCTCTCTCTCTTCAGTTATCGGTGCGACCGCAGGCCACGCGGTTTCTAATTCAATCGGCTCGCGGGTGTGAATAAACCACAAAGGCGTACAGGTACTTTACTCATCGATGTTGGTATACATGCATGGATAGTGATGTATTCTCGAAAAGATGAGTATTTTAAAATACAAAAGTGACCGGGGAATGAATTTTAGGGGTATAAAATGTTATTCCTTTTGCGTATAGGCACGCATCGATCATGTTCCGCGTTATTAATTAACCCAAGAGTAAAAATTGTTTGCCGAGCGTGTGTACTGTGTACCAAAGCCACGTGGCCATTTGTTTCGGGAAAAAACCACACACGCAAACACATGTACACACACACATGCGCGCGCACGATGAGTACACTAGACCTAAACGCCAAAGATCAATTATCCCGTCTGTTTTATTAATGTTGGACGTGAGTCACCGGAACGATTTTTGCTTTATATTGCGAAACGAATCAATATGCCCATCTGTCTGGTGTCTTCTCGTACGCACGAAAAGCTCGTGTGTAGCCTGTGTGTGCGTATGTGTGAGTGCGTGCGTGTGCGTGTGCTCGTGTATGTGTGTATATACTGTTGGTAAAAGCGAAATTTTCGCCGAGTAACGGAGCGCGTGCGGTGCGATCGATAGCAGGAGCATTAGTTGCTACGGTTTCGCGTTTTTATGGTGATGTCTGAATTTTCTTAAGGGTATCGTCAATTCAAATGCACTGAGCCAAAAATATAGTAAATTTAACTATAAAGCCACTATAAAACATAGTGCAATTTCGTTACGGCAATAGTTCTTTGGTAATTTTAACTTAACAAAAAATAGTTTTTGTAATTTAAATATACAGTAGTATTAACTATACATTAGCTTAGAGAAAACCAAACGTATAGCTAACTATGTAATGTAGTTTAGTAAATATAGTTGAAAAAATATAGTTATAATATATGTAATGTACTATAAATACTTTACTATGAAATATACATTTCATTTCTACATTTTATAAAATATTTGTTTTAGCTATACATTTTAGTTGGGGTTGAACTACTTCGTAAAGATTTAAATAGACATTAATGCCGATGGTTTTCATTAGTTGTACATTAAGAGCAAAATCGATTGGTATTAGGCTATTCATACTGGAGTATGAGTTCATGCTCATTCTGGAGTAGATCTCATTTTCTTAAATAAGATTAATTTTCGTTCATCTTCAAATTTGATGATGCTTCTATCAAGGCTTATCACTGTCTGTTCTAATCGTAGATACTATGCTAAACAAAACATTCATCTTGCATACTTAATAAAATAGAAATTCTTAGAATTTCTAATCTGAATATATAAACAATGAAAAAATGAGCTGTAAGGAATTTCCTTTATGTATTGTTATATGGATAGGAAAATAAATAATAAAGTATGAAAAAAATGTAACGAGCGAAACGCGAACTCACGAACCCGCGACTTGTAGTGTCGCGCTCAACCACGGAGCTAACGTCGCAATGCCATGACGAGTGCATCGCGAGCTAGTTATTCTTTTGCTGAGTCGACGGTCTTTCGTCTTCGACGTTGTCTAAACTTCAACGGTAACCTCCGGAAAACTCCTGTTGTTGATTATCTATATCACTTAAAATGTAACGAAAAGAATAATCACGATCCCTTCTCATCAAAAAAGTTCACAAGTGCAGCGGTTCATCCAGCAACTCGAAGACTATCAGAGCGACGCGGCATCTACCAGAGGACCCTTTCATTATCTAAGAAGCCTTAAGACTCTGGACTCAGAGGCTACCAAGGGGCGAGGCTGAACTTTATCGTAAACATAGCCGTCAAGGAATCTATATTCCAGAGATCATTAGGCCACAGTGCTCTGAAACACCATTTACCAGCGCCCGAGCTTGCAAAACAAAGGCCAGAAGAAAGGAATACGCCACGGTACAAAGACACTGGAAACAGAATAGAGCCCGCTGCATCACCTACATCCTCGACGGTATTGAGAACGTCCAGCAGTCATCCCAAGAGACAATGGAAGCCTACTAGAAGGCTGTCTTCACGTATCCGGCAACCAACGCCCAGCCTCGCTACACACAGCAATCGGCTATCGATGATATCTGTCGGCAAATCACGACCGAAAGCATCAAAGAAGCCCGACCATACTTGGCCATATCATTTGGGCCGGATGGCCAAACAGCCCGTCAACTCAGAACCATCCCCATTGGCATTCTCAGCAGAATCTGCAACTTGATCCACTGGTATCAGAGGCTGCCGGAGTATCTTCTAGTCTCCAGAACGATCTTCATCCCGAAGAAAACCGAATCCAACCAGCCGGGAGAGTTCCAACCTAACCCTGTCTCCTCCGAGCTTACTAGGCTTATTCACACAGTCTTAGCACAGAGGATCGACCAACTCATCCATATGGATGAACAACAACGAGCGTTTTGAGTAGAGATAGATGCCGGGATAACACCGTCCTTCTCAATGATTTTCTCAGAGCCCGTTACACCAACTTTCGCTCGATGTATATTGCACCGATCGATATGATTACCTATCTCTGAGACTACTATCAAAGGAGTACCAACACGCTGTCGGGCTGCGGATGGGAACCTGCATCACTGAGAGTTACGAGAGAAGTAAGACAAGGTGACCCGCTCTCGCCGGTTATCTTCAACATCATTATGGACCACCTTCTTCGCTCTTTCTCTCAAGAATGTAGCGCTTTGCTCAACAATAGTACCATCCGTGCCATGGTATTTGCCAATGATCTCGTCTTACTCGTCTACTGGTCTACAGACTTCATCAACCATATGGCGAGCTTCCTTAAACACTATGGATTGGTGCCGAATAACGCTAAGTCCCAAACAGTCTCATTATTTAGAAGCAGAGGGAAGACGGTCGTCGATGCCAGAGCCGCTTTAGCATCCAAGGCCAACCGGTACGAGGTCTAAGTCACAAGGACTCATGGATTTACCTGTGAATCAAGTTCTCGGCCGAAGGCAGGCCGGAACAAGGTGCGCGCCCTCTAGCCATCTGAGCCCCTTCTTCCAACGCCTCACCAAAGCTCCACTCAAATCTCAACAGCGGATCTACGACGCTAAAGACTACAGCTCTTCCCAAAATGTTTTACCACATGGCTTTGGGAAGAATCAGCGAGCTTCTAAGAGTCGGCAAAATTGGGAGAGCATCAGTGAGAGCCTCAGTGAGACAATGGTTAGCCCTACCAAACGGCACCTCGGTCGGCTACTTCTATGCTCCTCTTGGCGAAGCAACTCTCGCTATCCCATCAGTACTCTGGCTAACACCACTCCAATCGTCTTCTGGGACTCTTGCTTCGGTGAGACGAGCAAAATATAATATATCCCTATTTGGCCAAGGAAATTCGCCAATGTAGTAAGCGACTCACCGACAACAACACTGATTGCAGATGAAGAACAATACATGAAAAGGTGGGCCGCCCTACTCCATGGCTCCACAGAAGGTCGTGCGCTCAAGAACTCGGCTGATGTCGCCAGTCAACACCAGTAGATGACGGATGGTACTGCTGTCCCCACCGGAAGGGACTACATAAACTGCCACATAGGTGCACTTCCAACCAGAGCCAGGACCGCCAGCAGGAGTCACGGAGATCGTAGCTGCCGTACGCGGTTTGAAGTTTATTTTATTCCCATCTCCACTATAATGGCCACTTTATAGCCTGAAAAGTGGGGAAAAAGTCATGTCTGATTCACTCTTTTACGTTATTCCCTCATAAGCGGGAATAAAGTGACGTAGTCTAATTTTTTACGTTTATGGTGAATTTGGTTAAAACTAACAAAACTATAACATGTAAATATAGAATAACTTTTCAAATCTTTAAAGTGGTCATAATGGAGATGGGAATAAAGTACTATATGTAATACGGAACTAAACTCGATCATTCCCTTGGGTAATCAGTAAACTCATCCGCGGGAATACTCTGCGTCTTTAGTCCCTTGTTACATATTGTACTATTATTTTGAAATATTCACTTTATCCATCACTGCGGTGTCATTGGAGTGCAGAGGAGTGTAAATTTTGCCCGGGTGTGCCGGGTGTGCCAAGTGGTGGGCGGATCTTGTGTTTTTCGTTTTTGCACTTGTCGCACCACCGCACAGCTGACGCACCCGCCTGCCCGCTATATGCTGCTGTTCGTGCGTTGCTAACGGTCGTTACGGTTACAGGTGACTGTCCCACGGGACTTGACCTTTTATCACCACTTCACTCATTTTTTTGTTTTGTTTGCACTTGTTTTGATCATCAGTGTTCTATACAGGGGTATGTATCTTGAGCACAATAGCCCCAACAAAATCTCAACAACTACCTTTTATGAAGTGAAGCATTTTATTAAGAATTTATACTCAAAAACTGGTGGGACAAAATACAACTAGAAGTAGTATATTTACCTCCTAGATCTCCTTAACTCAAATATCAGACACACCTCGACTCATTTAAATTACTGACCTCCATCTATGCGGATTACAAGGTTTTGATGTTTTGTGACCTAAATTTCCCTGCAATGAGATGGATCAATGACCCTCTTCACACTGAATATATCGGCTATCTCCGGAGTTGAGAAATACCGCCTCTATAGTCTTCTCTACTTATTCCTACATTAGATGTCCTCTTCTCTTCACCCTCAACTTTAACTCCATGATGATTTGATTGCTTGATGACAGGATGATGTCAGGGTCACTCTTTTTGACTTTTTAAAGGCTGATTATTCTTCTTTAAATAAATTATTAAGTGTAACAAATTAGGACAGTATACTAGGATCAACCAACATTAACAATCGATTAGACCAATTTTACAAGATTGTATTCATTGCGATGGAAAATTGCGTACCTGCAAATGATACCTTGACTGATCTTAAGCGACTCGTTATAGATAAAAAGCTTACCCATGTAAAGTGAAAGACCACCAGTAGTCTCAAAGACTACATTGAGATTAAGCGCCTAAGAGCACGTTATATCAGAACCTCTAAACCTTTGTTATAGGGATTATATCTCTAACGTAGAGTTGTCTCTAACGAGAAACGTTAAACATTTCTGGTCACATTTAAATCGCTGTTGGGAGGCTAGTGGAGTTTCACTGAATGTAACCTGGAAGGATAGGGTTGGCTGTCTGCTCAGGAAGTGATTGATCTGTCCTCGGTCCACTTTTTTTCACTGTAGCGACCTATCCCCAAGGTTGATCTTGTGTTCGATACGTGTATCCCTAATCTAATCTCTAGCTTAAGCATTGATATATGTGCTGAGCGCAGGACCATCCTGCGCACTAGTTATAGTGCAAGTACCAGGCCAGATGGTGTGCCCAATTATTTCTTGCGTAGATGCGTTGACTCCCTCGACAGACCAATTCTCGACCTCCTTAATTACTCATTAAGTCAAGGTGTGTTTCCTGCACAATGGAAGATTTCTTTCATCTAGCCTATCTTTAAGAAAGGTAACAAACACGACGTGACACGTCAGTTCAGTAACTTAGCTAAGATCTTTGATTCAATTACGAAACTAGCGGTCGTTCTTCTTAGCGATGTTATTCAGGAACAACATGGGTTTCTCAGAGGCCGATCTACCATCCCCAACCTGCTTTTGAATAGCGACTATATCTCGAAGCAGCACTCCGACCAGATGGATTCGGTTTACCTGGATTTATCTAAGACATTTGATGCGCGCGCGCACACACACACACACACACACACACACACACATACACACACACACACACACACACACACATACACACACACACACGTATATGTATAACATATAATAGGTTCATATATATATTACATGATATTTTACTACTATAAATAAAAATTTACTGGTCTTTTGACAACAAAATATCCCCCCCGGCCCCTCATAGATACGG
Organism: Torymus aiolomorphi; assembly: GCA_036365515.1. Lineage (NCBI taxonomy): Eukaryota > Metazoa > Arthropoda > Insecta > Hymenoptera > Torymidae > Torymus > Torymus aiolomorphi. The sequence goes on along the minus strand of CM070874.1, from coordinate 84,950,359 downwards.
CCTAGCATGCCGGAGCCACTTTCAAGAATTCCTCGAGTTACCTTATTATAAATTCAAGAGTAACATAAATTTACAATGAATGGAAAGACCAATAAAAGTATCATTCGTATGTAAGTGTATACTGGCAAAACAGTTGTTAACAATTTATACAATAATTGTATTGATGTAAAGTTTCTTTAACCATTTATAAAAAATGATTTCATTGACAGTGAGCTATCCTTCCGATGACCCACCACAGAATATTTCATTCATTTATTATAAATTAAAAGCCATAGGTTAGGTTTTACATTAGAATGGTTCAATACGAATTGCTCCAGCACTTCAATTTCACTCAAGTAGCCATAACCGCATTTTACTGCTTTTTCCACAAACTTTTGCTCATAATTTTTTCCATGATTCCCGACCAAAAATAATCCGCACTAAAAAAAAGGCCAAAACCAATGCTTAATCCGGCATAGAAACCTCGCAGACACCTATACACGTACACGCACACCTCTATCCAAGCCCATTGTTTCGAGGGCAGCGCAGCGGATGTTGGGTCTTGTTAATCCAGCCCGCTGAATGGGGTTAATCGAGTTCGAATGCTCTCCGGCGAGGATTTGGAAGGCGCGCGCGAGAGAGAAAGAGGAAAAAAGGATACGTCAGGCGATTTCGTCGGCTTTTAATGCTTCTGTTTTTACGGTCGCGTTTGTATCGACTGAGTAAGAGGCTGTTCCGTTATTCGAGAGCACTTGATAGGATAAAGAACGGTTGGAAAAAGGATTATCAAGGTGGAAGGTGGTGTGTGCAGAGATATTTTTTGGTTTGTAAGAGTAACTTCACCTCGTGTATTATTGCTTTCGAACTATCGGATTTATATTTTACGCAATCAGTTTAAAAATATATTTGATAAAACTCCTTTCAACTAAAAAACTCTAAAGTTAAAACCTATATTTTTTCCATAACCCGCCCCTTCAATTAAAAATCCAACTCGCCTATTAGAATATCGATATCCTAATACCCTTTGAAAATAACCATGCGTACCATTATAAACTCGATCTTTATTGCCCTTCATTATCCATCTTCTCCCCCTTACAATCGACTCTCAAAAATAGCTCTCCCGTAATTACGACGCAATCCAGTCGTTTAACGCACTCGTGTGTCTCCCCTTTCTCGAATAAATCGCAATACGAGCAACTGCATTGCTATAAAAGACGCATTTGCTCTCACCCCTCCTCCACTCGACTATTTTTCACTCTACCTTCCACTTTCTCTCTTTTTCTCTCTCACTCACCCATGCATATTTAATTTCATGCGCCATTAGCCGCGCTGTTTACGCGCTGTAAAACTTTTTCGCCCCTCGCCCCTCCCCCTCCATCCGAATCCTCGCGATGACGAATGGCGTGTAGTTAGCTCGATGGATATCGTTTCGCAAGAGTGCGACAAAGGCGGCGTATTTCTTTGTGCGAAGGTGTATAGCGAACAGCTGGTAATCCATACGGTGACGGTTGGTTGGCAGAGGTCACTGAGGAATGAGGAAGTTTTGTGGGATAACTTTACTGAGTGAGAGGATGAATGCATATACGTAGATCTACGCGTGCAGGTGTTGCAATGTGGTAAAACGTTAACGTAGAAGGAATCAATCAGGGGAGGATGAATTGTTGTAACTGACATTGAAATGTGTATTGTTAAAGTTGAATTAAATTGGAAAAAATTTCCGTTAATGATGTTGTTTGAGAAAGACAAATGAACCGATTTACGTATGATAATTTTTTTATTAATGCATAAATTACTAGTAACACACGTTACTAATGTATACATAAATTAATAAAATATAACAGATTGCGCAATAAGTATTGCTTGCAGAGATATCAATTATATAATAAATTTTCAATTTTATAATAAATTTTAAATATAATAAAGTTTATAAAATAGATTTTATTATACATCAGTACTTTTTCGTACTCATTAAGGTATCTCAATCATGTCATTGGTGGGGCCAGGCTAGGGGGTCCCCTCTCTCCCCGCGGGCACTCCTCGTTCACCGCGCACCTCCTCGCACAGCCTACGAACTCGGTTTACGTTTTTGCTTACTTCTTTCCCAAATGCCTGACAAGCAACCAAGGCCAGTCTGCGTTTTTATTCTTTGATTATTTTTCTATTCAATTAAAGGTTTTTTAACTTTATTTCTGCTTTTTTTGTAAGAGATTTTTATGTTGAAAGACCTATGAAATGCAAGGAGCGGATTTTCGTCATTTTATATAATTTTAAAAACTAGGGTATTTTACGCTCATCTTTGAACTGATGAAACATTTGAAGGAATCAACACTTTTTTATCCTATATTAAAAGGGAGATGGGTATGAGGAGGCAGCCATATGCTCTTACGGGGCAGCCATATTGCTGAGCAAAAAATATTATTGGTTGAAACATATAACAAAGCATGGGCAACTGGCGCGCGTAGCGCGCCTCAAATTCCTAGTTCTGCAAAAAGTAAATGAATGCTTGAATTCTCTATACGTCATTTTATTTCCTTTTTTTTTAAATGTATGTGAACTGTAAGTGCCAAAAATGCAGTTACTGTCGGGAAAAAAGCTTGCCACCAGATCGACCGTGTTCACGATTTTTTTTATATTCAGGATTACCCAGAGAAATAAAAAACCTTGTCTGATTATAGATATACCCCTCAAAAAATTATTTATTTTTGGTACTGAATCGTTTGATGCTTCTCGTAGAATTCCTCATATGTACCCATTATTCTAAATAACAGACCAACTCTTATCACTTTATCCCATTTAACCATTTATCAATTAACCCATTCTCATGACCACACTTATACCGTCCTATTAACCTCCCACTTACTGAACCCTCCCTCGATAATCCGATTCAAAAAGCTCGAGTCCTGCGCATCGTCGGCGCTCTTCCGATCGACCTAGCGCTCTTTCTGTTGAAGAAAACAAGAGCCCGTACACACGTATAATCGAAAAATCGCCTATTTTTAGAATCTACTGGCCTATAAATATTGAAGTCTGTCACGAGCCGCGTTCACGGCTCCCCCGCTCCCGGAGAAAACGAGAGAAAGAGATGCGATCGAGCGACAACTGCGCCGCGGATATCGGCTTTTTCGAATCCTAATGGAGAGCGAATGCGCAGAGAAGAATTTTGCGTATATCGCGAGGCCAAGGTACTTGGTATAAAACGTCTGTCGGATGGATGGATGGATGGATGGATAGAGTGTCGTAAACTTTGCACTTTCAGATGCTCGGAAATAGAACGCTGCCGCGGTTTGTTTATCCTAGTAGGAGCCATCGGTCGTTCGGATTCTCGGCCAACTGCTAAAAACGATAAACGTAAATAGTCATTATACTCCGCTGCCGTTTGATCTGTGGTGGAAAACCAATGAATTAACAAAATAATGCGCAGAGTTGTGCTACCGACGATTATTGCGGGTGGTTGTTAGTATATTTAAGAGAGAGCGCATAATTTATGATGTACTTATAGGAGTTTGTTTCAATAATCAATATTTACCTTGAATATGCAAGACGTACTTGCCGGTATATACAGTCACGTATACATATAACATACGAGTTTATGTAAATACGTTGAAATATTAAATATCATTTTCGTTACACGTTTAACGCGTTTTTATCTATTTTTTTCGTAAATTTGTACAGTAAAAATTTTAACAACGCTTTTCTTTTTGAAACTCCTTACAACGGTAAATAGCAATTACTATGTTCTTACGGTTCATCAAACAAGCAACTTTATTAACGCTTTTACAGCCATTCGCATCGAAAAAAATCCAAAACAGTCACAGACAATTTTCTCTCAATTCTCAACGCAACACTTTAACCCAGATCTCAAAAGTGCATTATCTACGTCTTCATTAAAATAAAAAAAAAAAACGCCGCCAATTCATTGGCCCGTGGCTTCCTCAAACTTAATTTGCTTATTTCTTTAATGAATTTTTAATAACATAGTTTATAATTTTTGCAACAATTTATGACATAATTATAATTAAATTCATTTATGAAGATTAAAAATTATTAATTTTTAAATTATGTATAAAATATGAATAAAATAATAGGTATGATTTTTTTTTCAATTATATGTGAAAAATAAATAAAATAATTGATTGTAATATTATCGTCAAAACCTTTTAAAATTCCTAAATAGTCTTTACTTCAAATTATATTTTGTTTGTGAAATTTCACACATAGGGTACTTGTCTCTAGTAGTATGCCTGTTCGTATTTGTGTGCTCTTTCTGGAATTTCCGATGTAAGAAAAAGGTTCTAACCTTAAAAATAATAAATGGCTATTACAAAACAAAAGCAGGTATACAACACGCGCGCATTGGCGCATAGCGTATAGCGCATATCATTTCCATTTTCTAGTATACATAAATGCGTTCCCGAATAATTACGATTTTAAAAGAGGGCTAAAATAGTTTTAACCTCAAATATCTCTGAAATTCATAAACGAATTCTTTTACCCTAAGAGCTTTTCTAATAAATAATATACAAATTCTACATCTCCACCAGATTTCAAAGAAATTAAAACAATTTTAATCTAGTTATATTGTGCGACAACAAAAAAAGTCATTTTCAAAAAGACTAAAATTTTCAATATCAAACATCTAAAAAAATAACCATATAATCTGGATGAAATTTTACACAGGTATTACCTATATTGCATACAAAATAGTCTATACATTTCAAGCTGATACATGAAGTCGTCATTGAGAAATTGTGATTTTGAGAAAAACCCGTAAAAGAATTTTAACCTTAAATATCTCTAAAAATCATGAGACAATTCTTTTACCTAAAGGACTTATACGATAATATATAGACTCTATATCTCCACAAAATTTTAACATGATTAAACCAATTTCTGTTTCCTCTAGTTATCATGCGACAAAGAAAATAACTTTGTAAAATACGAAAATTTTCAAAATCAAATATCACAAAAAGTAATCATACGATCTTGATGAACGTTCGCACACATATTATCTATATCACATTTAAAATTGTCTACAAATTTGGAGCTGATACATGGAGCCGTTCTCGAGAAATTACACGGAGAAAAATGTTTGAGTAAAAATTACTATACTGTATTGAAACCGGGGGACAGACTCGCATTATCAAAAAAATTAGTATACTTTCTAGTAAAAATTACTATATTTCTAGTAATTTTTACTACATTTATAACAATTTTTACTAGAAAGTATAGTAATTTTTTTGATAATTTGAGTCTGTCCCCCGGTTTCAATACAGTATAGTAATTTTTACTCAACCATTTCTCTCCGTGTACGATTTGAAAAAAAGGTTAAAAAAATTTTAACCTCAAATATTTCTGAAATTTCTGGACTAATCATTTTGCCCAAAGAAGTCGACCGAAAGCTATCAAAAATCTACCTCTACAAGGAATTACAAGGCGATTATGTCAATTTTACTCCCGTAATCATTGGACATACAAAACTCATTTTTTTCACATTCAATTTTTTTCTCAAAAACTAGTCGAGAAAATAAATTCAAATTTTTACAGATTAGAGCTATTTATATTCTGCATTACGATGATTTTTCCCAAGAAAATTGATCGTTTAGTTTAGGAGTTATAAGCTTTTAAAAAAAAGACACGTTTTTGTTAATAACAAAAGAATCGTGATAGCTAGACAAATTTTTCGTTTAGAAAATATAGGTATTTTAATGCTCTTTCGAATGCTATCTATTCAATTCAAATATCTCGATCTTATCATTAAAAAAAGAAAAAATCTTTGCTATTTTGAGAAAATCGAAAATTCGAAATAAAACAAAAACGCATCGACGAATCAAAAAACGAATTTTTGACCCGCCATCACACAAAAAAGCAAAAAAAAAATGAGACCTGTCCGGTTAAAATCAATCGAGTAGAAGCTAAGATCCAGGCGTACACACACACACACACACACACACATCCATACAGACATTTTTCAAAAATCATGTATTTTGATTCCTAACACCTCCAAAAACAATTATGACATATTTTTACAATAACTCAAAAAATTACTATCACAAAGCGTCCTCTAGGAGGAAGCAAAACACACTCGCTTGCCAGCAAATCGAAAAAAAGCGCTCTCTCTCTCTCTCTCTCTCTCTCTCTCTCTCTCTCTCTCTCTCTCTCTCTCTCTCTCTCTCTTTCCGCGAGCATCAAAACAACCGCGCGGGGGAAAACCAAACACTGCAGTAGATAGAGAGAAAACGTTAACCTCGGCGACGTCGCGTCTTGCATCTGTCAGCGACAGGCTCGCAATGCTCCCCCGTCGAAGAAGACGACAACGACGACGACGCCAAGTGAATAAATGCTTTTTCGCTCGGCTAGCGGCGCAAGCGAGCGTTTATTTTGCGCGCGGCGACGCTTTTTTTAGAAACGCGCCCCTGGTTTTGCTACAAATTCTTTATCTTTTCTCAAGAGTGGAGAAGCGGTTTGTTACTTTGAGGTTCGACTAGCCGCGATGTCTCTCTTTCGCCGTCGTAGAATGATTATAGGTGGATTGCGTAATTTATACGCGACGGGTTTAAATTTAGGGGCGTCTTGTCGTATAAAATCAGAAATTAAATTTTTATTGGCGCCAATTATGTTTTGTTATTTTTTTTAGTTACCGTGATTTACATAATTTGCGTAAAAATTGCTACTTGCGTATTTTCGTTTATCCCCCGATGAGAGACGAGCCGCTTACACGGCAACTCAAAGTCATATTATAAATTTTATTCTAGTATCAAGGTTAAGGTGACTGACGCGTAGAATAACAATCGCAGCCACATTTCCATGATCGTGATATTTCAGCACCGGGCGACGGTTATTAATACGCACGCGGATATTAATATCGACGATATCAAAATTTTAATTGGATTAAATTTGGGCGATTGGTAGCTCATATGTTTTACCCAATGATTTTGTCATAGTTTGGTTCAGTGTTATTCGATATACTAAGAGAAATTAGGATAAATGAAGTTAGTCCTAGCTTTTAAGATATTTGACACGATATTTTGCAGTATATCACGCTTACAAGTACATTACGAAAAATATCTAGTAAATACTGCAAATAGTTTTTCAAAAATGACCATATAGACTGTAAAAAATTAACGTGTGACCATACTTTACTAGAACATTCACAAAACAATAGAACATAGTCTATCCATAAAATATAGTAGCTTATTGAGTAACCACTGCAGCAAAAATTCGTCATATCAATTTCACACCTCTCAAATTATACAACTGTCATATTTGTTCATTTCCTGCGTGATCAATCCTTACGATTGCAATGTATTACCAAAACATTAATAAATCACACCTACGCAGATGAAAAATGCGTCAACCTCCATCCCCCAACATCTGCTAAAATCTTCTCACTCTGCGAAAATTTTTCACGCAAACGAAGATGTAGCAACGCGCTAATGAATGAAAAATAATTTTCCGAATGACGGACGAGAGCAGCACGCGTCATACGCGAGGCCAAGATATGACACGAGCGCACCGCAGCGCGAAATTCCCTTTATATAACGCGTATAACATGTTAACGACTGCGCAAGAGATTCATTCTGTTACTCTTTTGACGAATCTTTTTCTCACGTAAAGGTCAGCTACGGTTGCGATAAATATTGGGCGCTTTTGGTATTGAAACTTAGAGAAATGGTTACGGAGAAATAGACGACATTTTGGTTGTGATCAAACACTCCTTTCGGTAATGTTTCTTTTTATGGAGAAAAATTTCCTAGTATAAAATTACAATGACTTGTAACTTTATATCGACGCTCCTTACGGAGACTAGCACATTTCCCAAAACTGCAATAAAAACTAGCATAATTCACGACTTTACACCGAATACTAGTACAATTCGCGAGTTTGTAACGAAAACTATCATCATTCACGAGTTTGTGTCGAATACTAGTACAATTCGCAAGATTGCGACGAAAAGTAGCATGATTCGCGAGTTTGCGACGAAAAGTAGCACGATTCACACAGCTTGATGCGAAACTAACACTGCACGTCACCGTGCTAATTTACGTTACAAGCAGTGGAACGTGCTAGTCTTCGCCGCAATCAAACGAATCGCGCTAGTCTTCGACGCGAATCAATGGAACGTGCTAGTCTTCGCCCCAAACGCTGAAATGGACTGGTATTCGTTGGAAACTGAATCGTGCTAGTTTTCGTAAGGGACGTCGATATATGAGTATGATTATATTTTATAGATGAAATTCCTAAAATAAAACTTCCTTACTAGTGTCAACTGTGCTCCAAAATAACAATGAATTGCTGTAATTATTACCAGGATATTTTTCATTGTTTAAAAGATTCTTAGAGTGGTACAAACTCTATATGTGTAAATTAAATGTTTGCAGTTTATAATATATATAATATAAAATAGAAGGATCCACTTTTCAAATCTCAAATTGTTCTTTATCAATGTGAGTAAAACATTAACAGGAAATAGTAATTCACCATAAAAAACAAAAATTACTAAAGTTTTACTTACTAAAGTCATTTTTAAATGAAACTTAGTACTAAACATTATATCAAGGTTAATAACACCAATTAAAATATTCATAAAACAATTAAGATATGAATTTTCTAATACATATTCAACCGCCCTCTTTCAAACCTAACAACTTATTAATATTACTAATTATAGCTAGCTCCCCCCCCCCCCCGCGCTATGCAAAAACTGCGTTATGACATATAAGGCACAACCGCTACTACCCAGAAGAACTTTATATCTTCATCATTGCAAAAACTGTTACATCTCAAATACTAATATATTATTTTAATTATAATACCGTGTTTTCCAAAACCGGTTTTCTAATCAATATTTCTGTATGAAATCAAATCCTGTTGAATTCTACACAAAAATCGACTATCTGAGGTGTATTTAGACGTTAAAAATCATTTTTATAGGTTTAGCTCGTTAGGAATTGATTATACAAAAAATGTCCAAGGAAAAAAAAATTTGTTTTAATATGATCTATCCCATTTGCATTTAACATTTTTGTGTAAAATCAAATTCTAATAAGTTATAACCGAAAATCGACCATTTTAGGTACATTCCGGTATTAAAAATCGTTTTTATGGGTCTAGCTCGTCAGAAATTGACTGTACAAAAAAATGTTTAATAGGAAAAAGTTTTGTTTTAATATTATCTATAACTTTTGCATTTAAATTTTTTATATAAATCGATATCTCTACGAGTTAAGTGCGAAAAGCGTCTTTCTTTGACAATTAACGTTGGAAGTTTTTTGCATATAACTTTGAAGGAGGCTATTGTAAGGAAAAAGTTACAATAGAAAAAATATGTATTTTAATTGTATCTTCCACTGCTACAGATATCTACAAATGCTCTAACGGGATTTGTTAACGACCCAGAATATATTTTGGCGCTATAAAATGTAGGTTTTTGAGATGATACATCTTTCACGATGGTGAAACTATAAGGCTCTCCCGAGTAGCGGTCGTGCCTAAAAACGTAGGGACGAATCACTCGAAACGAGCGGTCGGTGAGTCATGTATTTACAAACGACTTGAAAAACTGCTCCGCCGAAGCGGAGTTTCATGCATACGAGTGCGGAAAAACATTCGCACACACGCGTCACCAAATATTTTCAGCCGAGTCCGGGGTCGTTTGTATATCTATATACGCGCACGTTTCGTGCGAACTCGCATCCATGTGCACCCGCGCAAATTCTAATTACGTGCCGGGTTATTTATGGAATTCGAGAAATTTTGATGGAATCATGTGTGCGTTGTGTGAGAATGGCTTTTTAAACAAAGGAAGGCGAGAACGATGCATTATATTTCTATGACGACGATAAAGTTTCGTGTATTACAGTAATTTTCTGTAGCAATTACACTACCTATATTATATTCGCATGAACGATCTAATAAATCTTATTCATTGTACTATATTAAATTAATGCTACTGATTGTTTTGTAGCCTAATTAAATGAGTAAAAATTGAATAACCGAAAGATAATTGTTTAAATGCGTCATCGAGTTCGTAATCCTACAACTCTACCAAATTAAATTGAAATGTCAAATATGAATTACCAAAAAGTAATTATTCTATATGAAATATACAATTTTTAATTTAATCATTTAATTTATTCTTTTTGCAATTATTGCATAAATAGCTTTGTGTGTTTTAATGAACTTTCCAATGACTTATAATAGTTTCATTAAAAACTGATAGTTAATAATTTGGTTTTGTTCTATCGAAAAACACTTTGCGGTTATAAATCACTTGAAGTTTCTATACATACTACACTATAAAAGTTCTATTTAACTAGTATCAATAACTTACCCGAACCAGCCAACGACTAAAAACTAAAAATTAAACCACTCAAAACAGTTTTAACGTGTTTATTTTCTATTTTTTTTTTTTATGAGAAAGATAATAATTGTACATTTTAAAAGCACAAACCCCATCGACCAGCGATGACCAAATTCTAACGGAACAGTGCAATTCGCAAAACCAATTCCCACGTATATAATTCCTCTCAAGCACTTAAAGCACGAACAATGCTACGAAACCAATTAACCAACCCTTTCAGATCTTCACTTCTGAATAACCTGTCGAGACAATCATCGGATTCACTCGTAAACCGAAGACAGTCGAAGATGTCATACCCGAGATAAGAGTAATTGTCGCCAGAGTATAGTCGGACTCGTGAAGAAGTCTTCATAGCGTAACGAGAAACGAAAATAAGGCAACGGCCACTCTATCGCAATCGCGGGTGCGAGTTTCCCTTTTTTCCCTCCTTATCGCAATCGCTATATACGATTTTCTGGGGAGAGGGGGGCGTGTACAGGGAAAGAAAGATCCATGTTGGTCTGGAACCGTCGACGGACAAGTAGGTCCAAGATCTGTCTATACGCGTACGTGTATGTTGTTTCTTGAAGTTTCGATATTGTTTATAAATGTAATAATCTGCTTTCTTTTATTATACGTAAATTAGAATATATATATTGTAGAAACTCGCAACTATGTAAACTGAGTTCCGTCAGCTTATGAAACCATGCAAACCTCACGTAAAATCTTAAATAATTAAAACTTGGTTAGGTTTACTACAGTTTCAAATTATTATAACAAATGTAAATAGTAGATTATGCACTTAGGGAGTAAAGTAGTCTATGTACACCCCCGGGGGGTTTGATGCCCGAGCAAAGCGAGCAACTCGCGGACGTTCATAGCCCTCATTGCTCCCGAGGGCAACATACAATTTTTCGCATGTCCGGTGGAAAGTTAGTTGTGCTTAATCCCTGATGTCAGGGTCGAAAACGTCACATAACCTCACTCCTAGAAACTGCGATGCCTACACTGAGAGAAACGTTGTAGTAAAATTTATTATATTATAAGAAAAATTACTATATTTTGTAGGAACGGAGGGACAAATCGAAATTATAACAATTTTTGCTATGCAACATAGTAATTTTTATGAATGACCTTAAATTTCAAAAAATTAAATTTTTTCTCGTTCTTCCTGTTTTCAGACTCTAATCATACAATATTTAATGTGAAAATAAATTTAAATGAGAAATAAAAATATTTTTTTTACGAGCGTTGGGATCGAACCTGCAACCTTCACCGCGGCAATCGGACGCGCTAACCACTTACCCAAATAGGATTCTTGAGTGTAAAATTTTGGAACTTGTATATGTCAAACCATCGATTTCAAGAAAATTTCAGATAATATTAAATAATGACAATAAATAACTTTGATAACACAAAGAAACTTATCATTAATGTGCATAATATAAAAATAAAATAATTGGAGTAAGGTTTTGAATGTTTTGTAAACTTAAAAGCAAGACAAAGTGAAATTCCCGTAGAAACATAACCTCAATCAGACACGTGGGCGCCTTGATCTGCGCAGAAAGTACTAATGTTGTAGCAATTTTTACTATGTTGGATAGCAAACTTTCTTATGGCCTGTAGCAATTTTTGAATGTGGCACTTTTTACTATGTTTATAGTAATTTTTAATACGCTACAAAATAAAATTTATACACTACAAAATAAAATTTAAACGCTATAAAATAAAATTTATATTCTATTCTAATAAAAATTAAAAGCATATATTTTAAATTTTATTATATCACAGTTTTTGCTATGTGTATAGCAATTTTTCTTTTATTTCGTAATACTTTCTAATCAACAACTGTCATAAAAATTACAAGAAATTTTGTAATTATTCATACAATTATAATAAAAATGCAGCATAAAGTGTATTTGTCTCACCCTTCCTATACTTTATAGTAATTTTTATTACAGTTATAATAAAATTTACTACAACATTTTTCTCAGTGTACGCTCGTGTGTCTACTTTCTTCTCGATTAGTGCCACCTTCAGCGATTAATACAGCAACACGCAGGCGGCGCTAGCCGGAAAAAAGTAGGGAAACGTGCATGCGCGTCGTAGTTTCTAGGAGGGAGTAAATGTGGCCTTTTACTCCCTGACGTCAGGGAGTAAACACAATACTTTACGCGTGTATACGAAAAGTACATTTAATAATGTGAAACTAACTACGATTTAAAGCCCAACACAAACACTACACCATACATACGCAACAACACCTACGAAAACTTCAGAGGGGTAAATTCAACACCCACGATAAATATCTTTAATAAATTACTCCTGCACGCACCTTCGCATTCCCTTTTTATTTTCTTCGTCGCGTGACGAATTTGTTTTCGGCGCAAGTGGGACTAGACCGAATATAGAGTCAGCACCTGGTGTTGTTTTTAGTACAGATTCGTGGCCTGTTTTAACCTAATTACGCTAAAATAATTAGTAAGTATATCTAATCTCGTATCTGCATCAATTATTGATACAACATGATTAAACGCACATTTCGGAAACAATAGAAACTAACGTTACTACACGCATATTAATATAATTAACCTGAAATCTTTTCGAGCAATCTAAATGCTCGTAATTAAAATTCAAGAGCCACGTGCATCTCTATGGCACTCTCGTATATGTATGTGTGTACATACGGATATTTCAATTAAGCAGAATCCACGCGGGAAAAATAAAGATTATTAAAGAGTAGTTTTTAGCGCACACAAAGGGAACATTAATGTTGAAATGGTCTTCCTCTGAAATAGTAGAATACATACATGCAATTCTGCAGAAATATTTGTAAATAGTTGATGCGAAATAGCTCTTTTCAGCACCCGTAATAAACTGCGATAAACTCACATATTGTGATTATTATCAGGAGAATATAAACAAAAAAAAACACAAAACTAAATCGTCCTCAACCATTTGACCAATCCGCACGACCTCTGATCGCGGTTCTCAACTGCGCTCGAACAGGTGCATTTACCCCAGCTCCGCAAGTGCTCGCGCACTCAGCTGCTACTGGAATTGCTGCTGCTGCACCGTGTGTATGTGTGTGTGTGTGTGTGTGTGTGTGTGTGTGTGTTGTGTGTGTGTGCGCGCAGAAGCGAAGGGATTGAAGGGATTGCTCCCCCTCCCGTGCATAAAATCCCCCATGGTCGTCCTGCTCCTGCGAGAGGTTAGGTCGCGCGCCCTGCGCAGGAGACCGAGCAATGGCGCTGTTCGTCGCCGTATAATAATAAATAAATAAATATAGATAAACAGCGGTGAGGGGATTGGCTATTGACGGACGCTTATTGTATTTAAGAATAAGTTGCGGGAGTGAACTCACTGTCGATAACCCTGTCAACGTCGTTCTTCAACGATTGGCCAACTTTTCAGCGCCCAGCCATCATCCCTACAAACACACACGCACGCACACAGCACTCAATAACGTATTAGAAAAAGTCAATTACCTGTTGGGTGTGTGTATGTCTATGTAAAACTGCGCTGGCAAGCTCAATGAACGCTCTGTGCGTTCAAAACAAAGCGGCTACACACACTTCTGGTGCTGCTGCTGCTGTCATATATCTGCTGTCTCTTTTTCTCTCGTACATCAAAATATTGATACTAGCCATCACTCACATTATATCCCACTCTTATCACCCATAACCATATATATGTATGTATGTATGAACACACGTGAATCTCATACAGCGAGAAAGACAGACACGGCGTGTAATCCTCCACTCGCGCGTGTGTCTGCTCGGACTCGGCATCGAACTACTAGCCCATAGTCGCACACACGCTCTCTCTCTCCCTTTCGCTCGCTCGTCTCGCCTATCCTGTCCTCTATCTACTTGCGCGAGCGCTCTGTCTCTCTCTCTCTCTCTCTCTCCCTCCTTATCGCGGCGGCAGGACGAAGCGCGCGCGACGTGCGTGTGCACGGAGAGAGAGTGAGAGAGAGAAGAGTTAACCTCAACTGTGCGTGGCGAGAGAAAGAGAGAGAGGGAGAGAGCGTATCGCGCGCCGATCGATGCCCGGCTCTTGCTCGGAAGTGCGACGCGCGCGCGCGACAAAGATAGAGACGGAGAACCGCGTAAATATCGTCCGGTCCTCCCACTCGCCTGTGGGTGAATGAATCAAAGGGCGCCGCGAGCGGGCGCTGACACTCAATATATATATATATATATATATATTGAGTGTCATAGATGGGAGGATGTGTCATCGTTGTACGGGAAAGTACAACGTCGTGCCCGTGGGTGTGGAAGCACCCAAAACATCCATATATCCGTACGTATTTATTACACATCCGGGAAATATCCGCAGGCCTATACCCCCCCCCCCTATCAAGGCACGCGAAAATCGACAACATCTTCCTTCCTTCCGTCCATCCTTCATCTCTCTCTACCTCTTTCACTCTCTCAGCTCTCTCTATATGACGCTCAAAATTTAGACTGAGCCATGGGTGCATGTAACCGCGCTGTCACGAAGTTGCGTTACAAGTAGACTCTCCCCGCGGTTCTCGCTTGCGCCCGTGTTTGCTTCGATATCAGCAGGTTGCTTCCCACTCACACACACATGCACTACACACGCTTCTACCTACCTCACTCTATATCTCTGTATATGTATACTAGGTGCGTGCGTGTCGTGCAGATCCTCACAGCTGACGGCGCGAGCGCTGCTGCTGCTGCTGCTTGTCCTCCTCCTTCGGCTGCATATCACTCTGCCTCAGTACCCACACTGTGCGTATATGTGCTCCTATATACTACTCGTTACACACACGCGCGCGCGCGTCACGCGTGGCAGGCGTAAATGTGGGAGAGGGAGAGAGAGAGAGAGAGAGAGAGACTGAGAGCGCGCAACACGTTGCTTCTCTGTGTGTGTATATATATATATATACATATATATATATATATATATATATAGGTAGTATGTATGTGTGATACGGCTCGACGGAGCGACAACGACAAAGTCGCGTAGGCTCTCTCTCCTCTCTCGCGGCGGCGGTCACACGCACCGGTTCACTGAACAGAGAGAGCCGAGAGCGAGGCGCGCAAGCCCGCGCCGAGGCCCGGGAGAGCGAGAGCGAGCGACGGGGGGCGCACGCGCGCTATACTCTCTCTCTTTTGCTGAGTAGCAAGCGAGCGAGCGCTGTGTGCGTGTTGAGAGAGGGAGGCGGAGGAGGAGGCTTCTTGGCATCAGCGGAGCTTTTTTTCTCTCGCGCGTGAAAGAGATGGGAAAGAGGGAGGGGGAATTGGCCTGCTAGCTGTGGAGGGGTTTAAAGCTCTGACTAAGAGAGAGAGAGAGAGAGGGCCTCCCGTGGTTTAACGCCTCGCATATAGAGAGGTTGGCCCCACGCGATGACGTCGGTCGGGAGAGATAGACGCACTTGAGTGGATATGGGATGCGTGCAGTTTCTCGGCTACTGCGATGGATTATACGCAGCGGCTGATTTATTGCGGAGGTTTTGGCTGCTGTCGTAAGTTATAGAGAATTTCGACAATATAGTTTGTGCACTGATGGTGGTGGTGATGGTGGTGCTGGTGATGGTTTCGAAAACCAGGAGGGGGGCTACCGAAAAGGTGGAGGGTATTTTTAGAAGAATGGTGTGCCCGGAATGGGGAATTAAAATTTGAGATGTTGCTGTTGTGGCTCTGTTGTGGTGTGGTACAAGGTGAGGGCGTAATTTATAGAGTGTCGAGCATTCACATAAGCTTTAGGTGACAAGTATAACATAGTAGCGTTGTTCATTAGCTAATTCTCTTCTGTTTCACTTCGTTTCAAGTCTTTTGACCATTATTTCGAAGTATATGGGAGAAGTGTCTTTCGTAGCAGAGATAATTTTTGAATGTTTGTACTTTAAATAATCGTGTAACTTCAAGAGTAGCATATAAATAATTATAAATATATATGATAAAATGTAAAAATTAACTGATTATCTGTAAAAGATGATAAAATTTAACCTTGTAAGTCTATACGGTGGCCTATCACAAGACAATAATACGATAATTTCAGCGAAACAATGAACTGAACTTAAAAACTATAAAAATAAGACCTAAAGCCCCAAAAAATATTAATGCACATCACACCTAACCAGTTTCCTACATCAGCGTAAACCCCATCCCATTTACCAATCGCCACGTCACGCAGGCATTCAGCATCACGGCGATTCAATCGCACCGATATATCAATATTACGAGACCCTACACTATATACGCGCGAAATTCTGCCTCGAGCGCGTCTTACGTCTACACCTCCGCCTCCGCGCTGAATTGACTCTCGGCTCGATAATATTGACGTAGGAAGCGCCTCCCATTAAGCGCACAGAGTCTCAGTTCGACGCGGGCACGTAATTGCGCTGTTTTCCATGGGGCGGGCGCTAAACAAGTGGGTCTTGAAATCACGCGGTGTGCCTTTGTGCGGCGGTATAATTGCGCGACGAAAGTGACGCGATTAGGAAATTTCAATTGGTTTTCCATTTTCTGGGGGTGAGGTGAGGTTTCCGCTTCGCTACGCTTTAACACCTTGTGATCTTGAATCTTTCTGCATATAAAGAAGAATGTCTATGAGTAATTCTGCGGTATTTTTCAAATTCGAATTACTCTTTGATATCTTTAGATATACGCACTACATGGAATTCTGTGCAGGTTATAGTTCTTAAATGGGGTTAGAAGATCATCATTTTGGTACCAAAACCCAATTTAGAATCGTAAAAGATACGTATGGTAAGGAGAAAAACTAAAATTAAAGGCATACTCAAGTCGTACTCGTACAAATTATTATCTTCTTTATGCGATTAAAAAAATTGCTTTTCTCTAAACGATTTGAAAAAAGTTTTTTCACAACTTTTTCAACATGTAATTTCAAGAAGTCAACTCCAAATATGTGTGCCTATTAATAAACGACTTTACATAATGAGTTATTTAAGGGTTTCCAGATTTTTGCAAATACTGAATTTTGTTCTCTATACTGCTTTTTAAAAAATAGCTTTGCATTTTTTTAGGTCTCTATAATGGAAAAACCTTTGTTTTAGCATAACAAATAATATGATTTGTTACTCATCAGTGTGCTGCTTATAAAATTTATTTTAGATTACTTTGAATGACGTTATTAAAAATGAAACTCTTAATGTACGCAGCTTTAATGTACGCAGTCTGAGCGTGCGTCACACACCACTTCGCGTCTCTCTTCCTTTTATACGCACGAAGAGAGCTGAGAGACTGTACGAAGATACGCGGTTGCGCGCTCGCCCTCCGTCATGCGTGGCTGGGCGCTCGTTAGAGCAAAACAAAACGCGTTCAAAGACGTTGGAGGGTGAAAAAAGTTTTCACAGGTGTTTGATCAATCCGGGTCAAGTGGCATCGAAGTCGTTAGGGAGTTTCCAAACGACGTAGATTAAAAATTAAAACTTTTTTTAGAGAATTTTGGTGCAAGGAAATGCTGTAGGGGATTGTACATTTCATAATGCTACTTTTGATGAAGCAGATTTGTGATATGGTTGATGAATGATTTTTAATATTGTTGTAAAGAGAGTTTTGATATTGGCGTCCATATTTCCGAAGATTTCTTTCATATTTTCATCACTTATTAGGAAAAAAAAAAATTCAGAATCCCTAAAGGAATATGCCGTAAGATATTCTGTGAGTTATTTAAATTTTATAGTAATTTAAACTTAGCAACCTTAAACATTAAATCGAACGCGAATGCTTAGTTATAATTACTAGATAAGTAGCAAAAATAAAATTGACCATAAAACCATATATTCTAGTATTGTACAATCAGACATAAACTAAACTATACCCTAAAAACTAATTCCAAACCATCCGAAAATCTTACTCTTTCTATAAAAATCGTCCTACTTATTCAATTCAAACGACAATTCCAGACCCTCGCCTTGATGTTGCACACACCGCACCGGGTTTTCCTTCTGCAGTGCGGGCCGATCGCCAAGATTCTCGATTGCCAGAGACGGGCAATATTTCACACCTCCGCCCCCACTGCGTCAAAGGGCTAGTCAAATCACGATGTATGGTTTGTTTTGTCTCACCTTCTCTCGCCTTCTCTCTCTCTCTCTCTCTCACTCTCTCTCTCTCTCTCTCTCTCTCTCTCTCTCTCTCTCTCTCTCTCTCTCTCTCTCTCTCTCTCTCTCTCTCTCTCTCTCTCTCTCTTTCTCTCTCTCTCTCTCTCTCTCTCTGTTGCTATCTTTTTTACTCTGAACTTATCGTAATAGTCCGGACGCTGGATACAGTCCCATATGGAATAAACATTCCCCGGGTAAAAATGGTTGTCCCTTACGTATTCTGGCCCGCAGAATCCGAATCTGGAAGTCTTTTTTCGATGAAAGTGGTACAACATTGTTTAAACAACGATTGTTTAAATAAATAATGAAATAATTGTTTTTTGCCATCCAAGTATTTTTTTCTGAAAATTTACGCTATTTTGAGAAGAAAAAGCCCTTAGGTCCACCTCCGAAAAATGCTAATTGAAAATGTTATGATTTTTTGTGATAAGGATATGTGGAAAGTGGAAGCAGGAATCCAGGACACAAATGAGTTTACACACACGCGAAGTATTAAAGTAAATAATTTATTGGAACTATAAAAATCACATCGCTCGTTTATTAGTAACATATATAAGTATGATTAGACTCGGATGCGATGTCACTCGCTTCAGCTCTCGTAGAGCACTGACTAGCTCTTTGCGCAGAACCGTGCTCGGTATCTAAAGTAGGCGCTAGAGTAGAGGTGAGATATTGGGAAGTGCGACAGCGGCTTAAGAGGACCCGCAATCTTAACTTTTTCAAATTTTAATTTTTCCATTTTTAAGCAATTTGAGCCAGTTGTAAAACCAATTATATTGGTTAAATTTATATGACATCTTTATACTTTGAAGAACCATTTAAATATCTAAGTAGCATATTTTTTCCTAGCTAACTATATATTTTAGTTATAAACAATTAAGCTATATTAAACATGTTACTCTCGAAATATGCGACTTTTTCTATCTAACAAAATTTTTCGATTTACTGGCGTCTTAATACTATTTCAATTTTTAACAAAATAATATAGAAATAATTAAATAACGCAACTTTGCATATTTTCATGGGAAAGTTACGCTTTTACGTATTTAAAATTGACTATAATCAATTATATTATGATAAAAAAGATTTTATATATCTATTAATCGCATTTACTAAAAATATATTAACTCTAACGGGAAGCCGGGGAGAATATTTCCGTTAATTCGCGCTCCGAATCCTAGAACTCGGTACCGTCGGGTGCTACTTCTACGACGAGTACCCGGGGTTGATGTTCTCTGGATCCCTGGTTACAAACGTCGAGTTCAAGGTTGAACTCGACTTTTCCGTGGGCTGGAAAGGGTTAATACTCGCGCTAGCTAGTCGCGAGTCGCGGCCACTCAGAATGATCGTCATCTCGGAGCGACGGCGACGATCCCGCGGAGGCGGCGGTATCCGGGAGAAGGTTAAGTTAGGTCAGTGAATAAAGAATAGCCTCAGTTACATAAAGAAACAATAATAAGGTGTATTCAAACAATTCTTACCTGTAATATGAGCTGGTCAATTTACCGGTCAATTGACTAGTCAATTGATTGTCATGACCCTGACCTGACAAAAAAAATTTTGACACAATTGACCCTGACCGGTTATACTTCTGCGTGACAGTCAAACCTACATCTATATAGAGTATAGACGAACGGGGAAAAGTATGGTTTTGTCACAAGGAATGGGCTGCTTCTTGCATAGAACACACGTTTTCGTCATCCTTGACTTATTATTTAATATAGACTATTTTGTACGAAAAGACTGCTCTGTAAAACATATGATAGAATAAACTGTTATATCAAAGTTTTGATCGTTTTTTTATTCTTTTAAACTTTCTGACCTATGACCGGTCAGAAAGCTCACTGACGATCACTTTTACATTCAGGGATTGTAAATTCTGACTGTCAATGACGGTCAACTTTTTGTCAAAATGACCGTCAAAAACTTTATCTGACCGGTTAATCCACATCACTGATTCTTAGCCAGAAATACGCGTCGCGTTGCGCGCAGACAAGAAGACGGGATCCGCCGCTCGGCACGGGCCGCGGGCGCATCAATGTGATTATTTTCGCGGGGCCGGTGAACGCAACATCGGCCGCTCGTCGCTGCGAGTCGAAAATACAAGAAGTAAGAGGACCAGTGCACGCCACACCGGTCGAACACTTACTTTTATCGTTGCAGACGATCGTCGCTCGGACGCGTTACCGTTGACAAAGTTGTGTGGATGGAGGTGGGAAGCGTCCTTCCCAGTTGCAACTCCTGCCAATCCGCACCCGTACTGAAATACGAAGGATATGCGCTGACAAGGGACAATGCAGATCCTGGAAATCGCTGCTATCCTAGAGCCTGCAAAAGTCGCGTACGCGCGGGTTGACGGCCCGAGAGAATCTGATTCGAAAATAAATCGAGCGCGACTTTGCAACGGTCAAAGTTGCGCTGTCCCCGCGCGTCGTTCGCGAATACATCGTTCGAGCGATGTCAACAAACGCTCGAGATGCACGAATTCGCGGGAACGAGAGCCAAACGAGATCGATAGAATAGGGAGAACCGAGATTCTTATTTTCTCCGTATTTTATCTGTGAACTTCGTTATACAACAAATATTTATATCATTAGCTTCTAATAATTACTTTTATAAAGAACTTATAAAACAAATAATTTTTAATGGAAAAAATAAAACTTTTTTTAAAATGGAAAAATTAAAATATCAAAAAATCATAACATTTTCAATTTGCATTTTTCGAAGATGGACCAAAGGACCTCTTTTTCTCAAAATAGCGTAAATTTTCAGAAAAAAGATACTTGGATAGCAAAAAAAGGTTTCTTTGTTTTTTTTTTTTTGTTTAAACAATTGTTGTTTAAACAATGTTGTATCACGTTTACTTAAAAACGATTTTTTGTTTCGTATTCCGTGGGTCAAAATACGAAAGAATCAACGTACATCACGAGCCAGAAAAGCGAAAAATTTTGTCAAAAATAAACACGGATAGAATTTTTCAGGAAAAATTACCATGAAATTCACGGCAATCAGGGAACTCCGAATTCTCTGGGAATTTTTACCGATGTCACGGTAATTTTTGCTAACCTTCTCTACAAATTTTCTCTGAGTGCAAAGGAAAATTTGTAGGGAAGGTTAGTAAATATTACCGTGACAACGGTAAAAATTCCCAGAGACTTCGGTTGTTCTCTGATTGCCGTGAATTTCACGGTAATTTTTCCTGAAAAATTCTATCCGTGAATAATTGCGTATTTTATAAGTGAAATCACATTTAAATTAGCATAATTGTGCATTAATAAAACATATAGTTAATCGATAAAAACTATGCTTTTTGGGCTTTAAAATGTTTATTCAAGGTTCAAAGATGAAATACCAGTTTGAATTTTTGAAAAATATTTATTTGCATTGCCTTTACAACTGGCTAAAATTGTTAAAAAATGGAAAAATTCAAATTTAAAAAAATCATAACTTTTTCAATTTGCATTTTTCGGAGATGGACCTAAAGACCTTTTCTTCTCAAAATAGCGGAAGTTTTCAGAAAAAAAATACTTAGATGGCAAAAAACAATTATTTCATTATTTATTTAAACAATTGTTGTTTCAACAACATTGTACCACTTTTATCGAAAAAAGACCTCCAGATTCGGATTCTGCGGTCTAAAATACGTAAGGGACAATCATTTTTACCCTTTACGGAGAATGTTTATTGTATACGGGACTGTACCCAGCGTCCGGACTATAAGTAATGTTGATACCAACAGTGATACGCATAAATAGTGTAATTACAAGCGCGCGTACGTGTGTGTGCGTGTGTGCGCGCGCGGGCGCATAATATGTATACGATATGTGTATATAGATGAACTCGCCGAGTTTCGAGCCTCTCCCAGCAACTTTATTTTGTCAATTTGAAGTTGAATGGCCGAGGAAGCGGAAGGAAAAGGTAAAACCCGTTTAAGGTGATGTCGGAGCCTATTTGGAATTACATATTTAACGACATTATTGTATTTTCCGTTGTTTTTATTTAACTTTTAATTTTCACTAATTATGTTCATCATTCGGCATTCGTTGCGCGACTTCCTAGTAACCTCATAACCTCCCTACCCGCGCAAAAAAGAGTACTATTACCACTGTCTTGGCAATATATTGGCAACATGCATTGGGCATATGTTGGCGGTATATTGGAGATCCTATTGGCGAGATATTACTCATGTCTCGGCACACCACAGTTTCCCATATACGTCCAATATACAGCCAATAGTTTTTGGCGTCTCGTTAATTCATTAATGCAATATATGCCCAATATATTGCCAACATGTTTTCAATATATAAAATAATGGGTTAGGAGAGCTTTTTGCAGAATTTTCTTTCCTTTTTTTTGGAATGATGTAACAGTATTCCCCCTAAGATTTAACACGTGGAAATCGATAATTTGAAGCATTTACTTATATCTTAAAAAAAATTGAAAAAAAAATTAATTTATTTTACGCAGACATGGCGTAAAATTTTGAGTCCCCAATGTAAAGGGGATACCAAAAACAAGGCCAGCCTTGTAATTTTGGATTCTTCGTAAAGAATCATTTGAACGGTTAAATTACTCGGCTTATATACCTTCGGCCATCCCGTGTATCCACAGAAAGCACTACCAGGGCGCCGCATGGCGGTGACAAAGGGAACTTGTGATGGGCGGCTCTCGATACGTAAGCTTCGGCTATTCATCCGCTATGCGGCGCGCCGGTAGTGCTTTCTGTGGATACACTGGATAGCCGATAGTATATAAGCCATGTAATTTAACCGTTCAAATGATTCTTTACGAAGAACCCAACATTACAAGGCTAGCCTTGTTTTTGGTATCCCCTTCACATTGGAGACTCAAAATTTTACGCTATGTCTGCGTAAAATAAATTAAGTTTGTTTAATTTTTTTTTTAAACATTACCTATGAGTAAACGTTTCAAATTAACAGTTCTCCCTCGTGTTATTATTAATTCTTAGGGGAATACTGTTATATCATTCCAAAAAACAAAAGAAAATTCTGCAAAAAACTCTCTCACGAATAGCCTAACCCATTATTTTATATATTGAAAACATATTGGCAATATATTGGGCATATATTGCATTAATGAATTGACGAGACGCCAAAAACTATTGGCTGTATATTGGTCGTACATTGGAAACTGTGACGTGCCAAGACATGAGCAATATCTCGCCAATAGTATCTCCAATATACCACCAACACATGCCCCATGTATGTTGCCAATATATTGCCAAGACATTGGTAATAGTATTTTTTCTGCGCGGGTACTCTCTCGTAACCTCTTCATTTAACACTGCTTTGATTAGGGAGCCACGCATGAACCTCCTTAACTCAAAACAAAACCACCGGATAACTGCGATAATTTAGAAAACCTAAAAATGAATTTAAATAATGCAAAATTTGATATAAGAATCTGTAATTGGCCCCGATATCCCCTTAATCCGGCGAATAACTTTTCGTCTTCTCGCAGGCATTAATTCAGATTTCTTTTGACTCCAATCTCTCTCTCTCTCTCTCTCTCTCTCTCTCTCTCTCTCTCTCTCTCTCTCTCTCTCTCTCTCTCTCTCTCTCTCTCTCTCCAGCTATGCCTTTGTGCGCGGATGTCTCTTCCACGAGTGCTTTTCGCCTCCACTTCTGCAATTGCTCGCTCTCTTTCTTGCCCTCTTCCTCTTTTCACTCTTTAGCGCGGGTCCGACGAGTGCACTCTGCGCTCTGCGCTCGCTTGCGAAAAAAGTGCTCGTTTAACCCCATTTCACCCGCGCGTATTGAGCGTGCGCACCTGTCGCCGTGTGTGTGCGTGTGTGCGTGTGTGCGTGTGTGCGTGTGTACTGTGTGTGTGTGTGTGTGTGTGTGTGTATGTGTATGTGTATCTGCGCGTCTATGCGAGTACCTCGAATGTGGAATTGAAAGAACGAGGCGAAATGGGATTATGCAATGTTTGAAGTGTCGAATAGAAAAGATTTTTCGTAGTATTTTTTGAAAGCACAACTCTGGAGGCTCAATGACAAGTGGATCATCTGTGTTTTATGTTTTAAAGATCGTATAAATATATTGCGCAACCGCATAAATAGCGGATAAAAATAAAAGTTCGCGGGAATTCAGGAAGTTCATATAAAAGCAGAGCAAAGTGCACATACCACACACACACACACACACACACACACACCCACACACACACACACATACCCACACACACACCCACACACACACACACACACACACACACACACACATACATACATATACACACACATATATATATATGCCATTATCCCTGCGCTTTAGCCTGTGTTTACATATACTTAACTTCAAAAAATACTGCATAATATTCTGCAAATATCATGCTTTACCGAATAATATACATAAATGTAAACTCTTGTACCCAGTCGGATTCATAATTCATAATTATGTAAATAATGTAAAATAAATAAGTGAAAGATGATTCACATGGGAGATTTCAGAGTTAAAAAAATTTAATATAAATAATTGCATCCTATATACTTTTGGAATGTATGTGAGCATCAACGAATGATTTTTTTGATAATAAAAAAATTCGTTTGTTCATGTCCAAATTCATTCCAAAATTATTTAGTACGAGCGCTTCTTTCAACCAAATCCTATACACGGAGAGAAATTTTAGAGTAAAAATTACCAAGGTGCCTTGGTAGTGCATGGATAGACTGTCAAAAGCCGTGATATTCCCAGGTTTCTAATACAATTTATAAGTTTCCCAGGAAAAACTACCATAACCACTTAAAAAAAATACCAAATTATCGGAATAAAAATTACCAGACACACTGGTAAAAATTGAGATCTAGTCATTTTTACAGGGTAACCTAAGAATTTTTACTAAGAAAACTGATAAATTTTGCCAAATAACCTGGTATTTGTGTATTCGCGCATGCGCACTGCGCATTATTGTGTTTCAGAAAATTGATACTAGAGGCGTGCGCGACGTTAAAATGAAAACAATACACATATTTTCAGTAAGTAATAACGGCGATTCAAATGACTGTTGGTAACAGCTTCCGTAGCGCAGTCGGTAGAACGTCGGACTCTCAACCCAAAGATCGTCGGATCGAATCCCACTTCCGTAAAAATTTTTTTTCAGTTTAATGTTTTTTCATCCTTGTTTCTGTTTCTATTTCTATATTAAAATACTATACATCCATTAATATAGATAAAAAAAAGTTAATTTTTTTAATTTAAATTAACTAAAAAAAAATTTTACCAAGGCACTTTGGTAAAAAGTTTGAAATTGTCAGTCTGTCCATCCATTACCATAGAAACTGGTAATTTTGCCTCGAATATTTGTAATTTTCACTACAAAATTTCTCTCCGTGTATAGTTTGCTGAAACATCTAAATCGATACAGGACAAATTACGGCAATAAATTCCCAATATTTCTTCAAAACTTTTGGCACCCTTCCACACAATCAATATTAACGGGATTCCATAGTCCTACCATTACCGACCGAGCAATTCACACAGTTTCAAGCTGATTAAAAATAAAATACGTCGAATCACAAAAAATCAAGAGAACACTCTTCTGTATTTTTTAACGTTCTATCATCCAGTCAAAGTTTGGAGTTGAAATATCAAGCCGTTTTTTCAAAAACTTTGAACGAAATTAAATTTCGCTTTGTTCAAAGTTTTTGCAAAAATGACTTGATATTTCGACTCCAAACTTTGACTGGATGATAGAACGTTAAAAAATACAGAAGAGTGTTCTCTTGATTTTTTGTGATTCGACGTATTTTATTTTTAATCAGCTTGAAACTGTGTGAATTGCTCGGTCGGTAATGGTACGAGTATGGCATCCCCTTAATATTGAAGAAATTCACTGCTCACAACTTCAGTCTGAAGAAGCATCCGCAATTGACCAGCCGTTATTTTGTCGTCGGTATAAACTCCCCAAATTTTCCGAAACGCGCACAAAGCACAGCCGGTTGTATATAAAAAGTAATCGAGACGTCTCGAGTGGTGGCGGGCATTAATTCATCCGCGGTGTGTATACATAAATATGCTAATATGCTCGCGGAAGCGCCAGGGGGAGGAGGAGAAATTTTAAGGGTGTCAGATCGGCGATAGGTTAATTGCCCCGGCGAGATTGGCATCGGCTTTTCCTTCATCGTCATTGCTAGGTAAAAAATCACACTGCGTTAAGAGTTCGTTTCTCATCGACTTTATTCGTTGCTAGGAGTAAAAGCGTACGCTTGATGGCCATTGAAGATCAATAGCTTCGTTTCTTTCGGTTTCGAGTTAGATAATAATTTATTGAGACTGTGTCAACAAATTATTGCTCGATAGCAACTGCTTTTGAACGTGTTTTAATTATGGAAAGAGTGGGCATGAATAAAATGTAATGATCAACATTTTTTTCATATTTCTGTTTATAGTGATTGCGTTACATAAAAATTGTGTTAAGTGATTATCAAAATAAGAAAATCATTTTAGTATTTTCATAAGATAGAATTGTAGGGTATAAATGCGTGTGTGTTATGTCCGTGTGTGAGAGGTCGGAGGAAGAGCCATTGGGTGGGGGAAGTCGCGGACGTGCGTGGGTAAGTTGCCCGGCTGGCCGCTAGGTGGTTGGTGCCTAGCGCACAGCGAGAGTGCGGTACTCTCGCAAGCGGCCAGCCGAGGCTCCGGTTAGTCTATAAGGTCGCGTTATCGAGGGATACTCACGGCGTCTGGGGCAGGGGTTGTCCACCGTCAGCCCCACTGATGAGTCTTGGTGGTCAACCCCGAGACGAAACGCCTGGCCCTTTTTCCTGCCTCCTACAGAATATTATATTTATACATGTTTATGCAAAATTGTTTAGAGAAAAAATCTGACATCGTTTGTTAAAAAAAATGACATCGTTAAAGAGAATTATCATCCAAAGATAAGCATCTTAATATAATAAAAAGAATAAGAGGATGGATATTAATGTAGAGTAATTCGTTCGTAGTAAAATATTTGAATAATAGAAATAACGGACGCTGACGAACTATCTTTATTAACTAGATGTTTATTATTTAGTCCAACGATTCGGGAGTTTTATGTAATACTCCCCTCTTCAGGGCTACAAGAATTTAAATAGACAGTTGGTAACTAAACAACACATAGATAATTAAAAGAAAAAAAGAAAAAAACCAGAAAGAATAAAATACCATTAATAATACATGAAGTCACTTCATAGTTCGTCAATCTTTTTGGATGGAATGTTTACCCATTAATGCCAATCTGTGAAAAAGTGTACTGTTAAAAAGTGTATTCAAAAGTCTATATTTAACTGGAGGAAATGAACTTTTATGCGAAAAATTACTCACGCCAAACTTTGTCCTTTCCACCCATTATCGTTCCGCTACTCCTATCCGGTGAAAGACACACTTAGCTTAGGAGAAAATTTTAATTTCCTTATTAACCCAGACAAACGCACGATTTTTGATTGCTTAAAAAACGTCGAGATAGGTATCAGAAACACAGACAACAATAGCACAATTATAAAAGACGACATTTTAACAGTAATGAACAATTACATTAGAAAAAACAAAACGAAACATGTTACAAGAGATGATAAAATTATTGACACAAACTTAACACAGACTAAAAAATTCAAAAAAGACAACCCAGAAATTTTTATTGCGAAGGCAGACAAGGGTAATGTCACGGTAGTTATGAACAAAATTGACTACGTCGAAAAAGTAGAAACAGCCCTAGCAGATAAGAAATATTACGCAGTTATAAAAAAGTCTCCTCTACGCATTCTACAAAATAAAATAAAAAGCCTTATTAAGGAGTGGGAGAAGAAGGGTGCCCTAGACTCTGATGATTGTTTCTTATGGGTGTCGCACACAGAGATAGACAATACAAATCTTGCACGTGCGTACGCACTAGTTAGGATCCATAAAGGAAACAATCTAATACGCATCATTGTTTCAGCAATAGGTAGCCCAACGTACAGCTTCGATAAAAGCCTCTCCATGCTCTTTAACAAACATTTTCCCCAATGTACTATTACAATCAATTTGTAGCCCTGAAGAGGAGAGTAAAAACACTCTCAAAACGTTGGAAATTAAATAAAAATTTTGTCAAAATTTCGTTCGTTAACATCCACAAAACCTTTCAAAATTAATATAATTCATGTAAAAGTTTTACTGTTACTTATAAAATACCCATTTTATGAAGTGTTAATACCATAATGTATTTCTGATTGGTCCATAATTATGAAATAACAAGCAATGTGCGTTTTTAGCCATAAAGTTAATTCAAAAATAGCTAACTTATGGTTAACATTTCTACCAGGGTTTTAAAAAGTTTATTTATTAGTTCCGACGTGTCATTAATTGTGACGGTCCCTACTATATCGGCACAATCCATCTGTATATGAGCAATTCTACCGAAATAATGAAACAACTGGGTGCAAAAAATTAATAAAAAATTTTTGTGGGGCACACCCAAGCTTTTTACCGGATCAAAAAATGTTGATTCCTTCAAAAGTTACACGAGTTCAAAGATGAGTGTAAAATACACTAGTTTTTAAAAATACATCATCTAACACGTTTTAATATACGCTCATCTTTTAACTCATGACACTTTTGAAGGAATCGACATTTTTTCATCCAGTAAAAAGCAAATGATAGCTCGCATTCTCTAGTTTTATTTTCTTTTTTCGAAACCGATGTGCGACTCACCCTGACAAAATTATTTACGTTTGAAAAAAGTCATTTTTGAGCATTTTTTCGAAATAAAGTTATGTCCGCAGAAAAGCTTGCCACTAGATTTACCGTGTTTCCGATTTTATGTACATTCGAAATGGTCCAAAGAACTGAAAAAACCTGGTCTGGAAAGTGTGCCTCTCAAGAAAAATCGGCAGTGCGGTTCTTGAAGACATGTTTAAATCACGAATGTGATACGACACTACTGCGCTAGAGTGCCGCGTTGCTCCCTTTATACTTACTCTTTCTTGCTATTTTTTTCAGAGATGATATATCAATACTCTTATGCAAGCATACGACGTATACAGGACAAAGGCTCGTGACGTATTATGTTATTCCGAAAGTTCATATAGCTAAAGATTTAAAATTGCATCGAAATCGTTGAGCATTGAAACTTTTGCTCTTCTGTAATTTCAATCTTTGTGATTTTTTTCACACGTAGTAGTAGTTGATAATAATAAAATGTGAGGAGGTCAATATTAGTGAAATTACATAAGTATTCAACATAATAAGTATGTTGCAATTGTAATGTGAATAAATATTGAGAAGCCAGCTCCGTGATGCTATTTAAAAACCAAACGATTTTTGTAACTGCGTATAAGAAAAACAGTTTTGCCAGTATTGAGGAACTTCATTCTATCAGTATACTCTCTAAAGTTGAATTAGTGAAAAAACCACTATATATTAGTAGAAATTCCTCCACCGTAGAATTAGTGGATGTTCACTAATGAAATAGTGAAATTTTACTATTTTAAATAGTGAATATCCACTAATTCTACGGTGAAGCAATTTCCACCAATATGTAGTGGTTTTTTCACTAATTCAACTTTAGAGAGTAAAGACACGGCTTTTCAAAGTCTCCTCTACTTAGATCAAATACAAAGCCCTATTTCGCCTTTACGCTCGGCGACATGCCTTTCGCCGAAACCACAGGTAATAAAATGTGCCGAAAAAACGATATGCCTCGAAGCCCTCTCGGCAATATAAGGATTCGATCGGGGGCTGTCTGGAGGTACGGAAGCGTACTCAAAAAAGGAGGAATGTCGCATCAAAGTATTCGAGGCATGTATACTGCCGTGTAGCGAAGGGAAAAAATTCTCTTATATGAAATTTTCTTTATTTTTCGGTCAAGCAAAATTTTACTTTCAAGCAACAGATTTTGCGGTAAATATATAGATTTAAAATTATCTGTGAAATTAATTTCAGGTAAGTGAATAGAACTGGTATAATAAATACTTTCATAAATGGAACGTAAATGTAATTGAATTCTTTATGTCTATTACAATAAAAAATTTTCTTCAAGAACGCTTAATATCGCGAGAATCAAAATTGATGGCATCGATCCCACGCGAGCGTCTACATGCTTTTTATGGTTCTTTTATATATATATATATATATATAATATTTTACCGAATGTAAGATTCCTTTTGGATCCCTTCTCAAATTAGGCTTCTGGAAGTTCGAACATATTCCTCGGGTCTCTTTTACGTCTTGCTTGAAAACTTTATACCGCGATAAACTCGTTCGGTTAGGAGTCGAGGTTTGTTTCCTCCGTAACATCCGCAAATCTAAATGATTAATCGAGAAAACACGATTACATCAGGGATGATGTTTTTTTAGAAGAAAAACGCGAAAATCATCAAGAATCTGTTAATTTATGAACTCGTTGGTTTATTTACATTCAGTACATAGATGGCACGAAAATATATCATAAGTTTCTTCTTCTTTGGTTACGTAATACATGCGATTTTCGTAAGAATTTATAAGGGAAGAATCAGGTATATGGGTCACGGACTTCTATGAAACTTTGGAAGATGTTTGCTAACTATTTAAAAGTGAAGCCCTGCGTATAATCTGCAGTTTGATAAATAGACTTGTATTATGAAAAAATTTGTAATTTGAAAAAATACTCTTTTGGTAAAGCTTTAGATAAATTAATATTGCTAATGTACTATGGAAACATAAAAGTTTTAATTTAATGTAAATTAAATTCAAATTATAAGTGCAGAAGAATTTGAAGAATTAGTTTTTCTTTCGTTTTCCCTACATTTGACCTCACTACTTTTAATCCCTAATTCCCTAATAACATTATTAGGCATGACCGCTACTCGGGAGAGCCTTATATTTTCACCATTATGAAAAATGTATCACCTCAAAAACCAACATTTTATAGTGCCAAAATGTTTTGGGTCGTTAAAAACTCCGTTAGAGCATTTTTGACGATGTATGTCTGGATGGACGTATGTATGTCATCAAGTTCCACTGATAACTCAAAGAGATTTCGAATGATCGAGCTCAGGTTAGTTTTACGCGAAAATGTTGTTAACAAAAGTAATAGATATAATTAAAATAAATATTTTGTTTATTGTAATTTTTTGCGTACAATAGCCTTCTTCAAAGTTATATGCAAAAAACTCCCAAATTTGTCAAAAAAAATACGCTTTTCGCACTTAATTCGTAGATATCGATTTACACAAAAACTTTAAAAGCAAAAGTTATAGATAATATTGAAACAAAACTTTTTCCTATTAAACATTTTTTTCTACAATCAATTTCTGACCCAGAAGAACGATTTTTAATGCCGAAACGTACCTAAAATAGTTGATTCTCAGTTATAACTTAGCAGGATTTGATTTTACACAAAAATTTTAAATGCAAAAGTGATAGATAATATTTAGTTTATATTTTTATTTAAAGTACATATAAAATATGAAATATATATGAAATGTTCGCGTCATTAATTTCTGTAAAGCTATTCGTATAATATAATAGTATTTGAATATGGAGACTCGAGTTCTTCTATAAATTAATAATCTAAATTAACAATCCAGCAATTGATTATACCTTGAAAATAATAGTTCATTCATAAAAACGGAGGATAGGATCATTATTGTGGGAATTACTACGCCCTACCCAGTTACTGTGCTTTATCTCTTAATATACCCCACGGTAACTGAGGCGCAATAACTAGAAGCTGTTCTTAGGGGATGTCAGTACATATTTGCATGACCCAAAGTTTGTATTGATATATCTAAAGGTTTATGGTCAATCTTCATAACAAATGTATATTTTAGTGGATCAAGATGTATGTTTCAATGAATACAATGCATTTAATGTTCAAAAATATTTTCATTCAACGGTTATATTTGATTAGACGTCTGAGAGATTATGTTAACCACGCAGTAACCATCACCACAATTACCCTACGGTACTTCGTTATTTAGATCACAGAAAATACATATCAAACCGTTTGCAGAACCAGAATGGCAAGAGGCGAGGAGGCAATTTTCGAATCTAAAAAATGTTGAAACTCTCATATAATAAAACCCGCCACACATTCACAAACTTCATACTTTTTAGTAATCCTTTTCGTATTTTATTTTTTTCTATTTAACAAAATAAATCTAACCACGCCGTTCGCATCGCCATCAAACACGCAACGCACCTCTCCTCATCATAGACGTATGTAATATGACACGCATCGTAAGCTCGGCGCTCAAAGACTCCTCTTCCCCTCTCACACCATCGTTACTGCCATCAACTTGCTCATTATTTACAAAAGCTCCGTAGTCGCCTTAAAACATGAACAATATCCGCTCAATCCCTCCAAAAGCTTTCAGAGTATCTCCTCCCCTCACTCTTTCTCTCTCCCTCTCTTGCTGCTCCTCACCTCGCTCGTATGTATATATATACATATAATCGTGGGGCGTCAAAGCTGGCCGGGGGCAAATTTCTATTTGCCCCGCGAGCGGGTGAGCTTTCTGGTGCCAAGCCCTACACTCTACCATATATAGGTATACAGCAGGCGCAGAGGCAGCGGTAGGCAAATCCCTCGGTAAGCCAGGAGGCGCGCGTATAGCCCTATATACATATACCCTATACCTTCATTGATAGGGGAGGCAAATTACTCGGCGCATAGAGACGCGCCTGTAATTGCGCTAAGCTAAGTTTATTTCGATTTATCGCCATTACCCATTGGCCGTGAATACAGATAGGTGTACTACAGTGCTCGAACGGTCACTGCAGTGTGCCCAAACGCGTTCTAATGAGCATTCCGCACACGTGCGCGCATCATTTTCTACCTGTACATCGCAGGTATATGTAATCCTCGCCCTGGAAAATAAAACTAGCAAGAAGCTCCTTTTGAGCCTCGGCGGCAGGAGCTTTGCCCGGCCGTTGTAGCGAAGTCTTTGATCATTAATTTTCGAAGGGTTGAAACGCGCGCCTGCCTTTCTCTCCAGACTGCTACTGTATACATGTAACAATTCGCAGCTCTCTCCTCATAATATATATACATACATATAGGCAGCTGCCGAAAGTGCTTCGTTATACGTGCGCGCGCGCGCTCGTTTGGAGGATCAATTGTACAGGACGTTTGCGCGTGGAGAAGAGAATAAATTCCGCGTGATGCTGGGGTTTTTTCTCTGTCTCTCCCTCTCTTTTGCGAATTAGCGTGAGTCGCGAGTGTGCAGCTGCCGCGACGGAGAGAGGGAGAGAGGGTAGAGAGTAGAGGGAAAATCGATGGTAGCGTGAGCGCGTAGGATGCATGTACGATGTGGTGGATGCGCACGAGTCTTTTCGTGAATGGTGTTGTTTTATAAACGGGCTGCGAATGCTTTGTTTGGTTTGGATATGTTATATTTGTAAGATAGGTTTTTTATAGATAAAAACTTATCTGATTGCCAGTTGAGTAGAATGATTTATTGTAAGATACTAATGTGTATGGTCGATTAATAACGTTAATTCATTTAAATTTTTAGAAATTATAAATTGATTTAATTACGATTTTTGTATTGATGTTTAATTTATATATGTAAACTAAAAACAATTCTAGTGTTAAATATTGTTGTTATTTTGTTATCTATTTTTAATAAACAATTTCCAAAAAATATCCGGTTTTACCCCAGTCTCCCCACTGGGAAAACGATAAGATTATAGTTAACATATATTGTAATTGTTAACATACGTATTTTTAATTATAGCGAATTGTACATACGTTAACAAATAATGTATGAGCTATTACACACAATCGTGTGCCTACATTAATATCAAAATGTCATATTGTAACAGTTACAATATGAAAATTTGCCCACAAATGCATATCTTGTAACTAATGTAGTACTAGTATTCTTTGAAATTTAGTATTTTTAATAATGTGACTACGTGCGGATCTAATACGCGGTTTAGGAGTTCAGGGTAGCCGATGACGATGTCTGGGTGGTGCAGTCCGTAGTTGGTTGCCTCTAGTTGTTGTAGTGTGTTGAAACGCATCGAATGCGTTCTCTAGGTCTTTGAGGTAACCAATGATAAAGTCTAGGTGGTGCGCTCCATAGCTTTTTGCGTTTAGATATCAGGGCGCATTTAACACGTAATCCAGGTGTTCGGGGTAGCCGATGGCGATGTCTAGGAGGTGTGGGGTCTAGGTCTTTGGGGTGGCCGATGATGGAGTCTAGGTGGTACACTCCGTAGTTTTTTGCATTTATATATCAGGGCGCACCTAATATTTGGTCTAGATCTTTGGGATAGCTGATGACGATGTCTATGAGGTGCACTCCGTAGTTTTTGCCTCTAAATGTTGAAACGCATCGAATGCGTGGTCTAGGTCTTTCAGGTAGCCGATGGTGAAGTCTAGGTGGTGCATTCCGTAGCGTTTTGCATTTAGGTACAGGGCGTATCTGATACGTGGTCCAGGTATTCGAGGTAGCCGATGACGATGTCTAGGTGGTGCGCTTCGTAGTTTTTGGCGTGTAGGTATTGAAACGCATCGAATGCATTGTCTAGGTCTTTGTGGTCGCCGATGATGAAGTCTAGATGGTGCGCTTCGTAGCTTTGTGCGTTTAGACGTCAGGGCGCATCTAATACGTAAACCTAGTGTTCGGGGTAGCCGATGAAGATGTCTAGGAGGTGCGCTCCGTAGTTTTTTTGCCTCTAGGTCTTGAAACTCATCGAATGCGTGGTCTTGGTCTTTGGGGTGGCTGATGATGAAGTTTAGGTGGTGCGCTCCGTAGATTTTTGCGTTTAGATATCAGGGTGCACCTAATACGTGATCCAGATGTTCAGCGTAGCCGATGACGATGTCTAGGTGGTGCACTACGTAGTGTTTACCTCTAGGTGTTGGAACGCATCGAAAATGTGGTGGACGATGAAAAGTACGGAGCGCAAAACCTAGACACCGTCACCGGCTATCCCTACCACCTAGAGCACGGATTAAATTAGTTTCGACACCTACACGCAAAAAACTACAGAGCTTACCGCCTAGACTCCGTCATCGGCCACCCTGAACACCTAGACGATGGATTCAATGATTTCCAATGTCTATAGTGGCAGTAACCTACGACGCGTACCATCTAGACTCCGTCATCGGCTACCTGGAACACCTATATCAAGTATTGGATGCGGTTCGACAGCTCGAGGTCAAAAACTACGGAGCACACCACCTAGACTCCATCATCGGCTACCTCAAAGACCTAGACCACGCACTGAATGCATTGCAATATCTAGACGCAAAAGACTACGGAGCGCAGCACCTAGACTCCACCATCATCCATCCCGAACACCTGGACGATGCATTGGACGATTTCCAACAACTAGAGGCAAAAATCTACGGAGCGCTCCACGTAGACTCCGCCATCGGCCACCTCGAACACCTAGACGACGTATTCAATAATTTCCAACACCTAGAGTCAAAAATATATGGTGCGCACCACCTAGACCCCGTCATCGGGTACTCTATGCACCTAGACCACGTATTATATGTATCATGAGTCCAAAACGCAAAAAACTACGAAGAGCACCACCTAACCCGGTCATCGGTTATCCCGAGCAACTCCCGCTCTACTACACCCGTTTATTCAAATGTCATAGTGTAACTGTTACAATATATCGACGTTTATTTTAAAGCTGCCATAACTTTCACACAACTGGCTTGAGTAAGATTGATCCTATCGTACGTACACGGAGAGAAATTTTAGAGTAAAAATTACCAAGGTGCCTTGGTAGCGCATGGATAGACTGTCAAATGCCGTGATATTCCCAAGTTTCTAATACAATTTATAAGTTTCCCAGGAAAAACTACCATAACCACTTAAAAAAAATACCAAATTATCGGAATAAAAATTACCAGACACACTGGTAAAAATTGAGATCTAGTCATTTTTACAAGGTAACCTAAGAATTTTTACTAAGAAAACTGATAAATTTTACCAAATAACCTGGTATTTGTGTATTCGCGCATGCGCACTGCGCATTATTGTGTTTCAGAAGATTGATACTAGAGGCGTGCGCGACGTTAAAATGAAAACAATACACATATTTTCAGTAAGTAATAACGGCGATTCAAATGACTGTTGGTAACAGCTTCCGTGGCGCAGTCGGTAGAACGTCGGACTCTCAACCCAAAGATCGTCGGATCGAATCCCGCTTCCGTAAAAATTTTTTTTCAGTTTAATGTTTTTTCATCCTTGTTTCTGTTTCTATTTCTATATTAAAATACTATATATCCATCAATATGGATAAAAAAAGTTAATTTTTTTAATTTAAATTAACTAAAAAAAAATTTTACCAAGGCACTTTGGTAAAAAGTTTGAAATTGTCAGTCTATCCATCCATTACCATAGAAACTGGTAATTTTGTCTCGAATATTTGTAATTTTCACTACAAAATTTCTCTCCGTGTATATGTTACTATTAATTATATTTTTTTCTCAGTGCCCTACAACCTGCCATCTATTTCAAGGCGCACACTAATACAGACATTTTGTATGCATCCAAGATATTAAATAATAACATAGCAGTCGAACTGATTTATATATATGGATGAGACTTGTATCACCTATATTATCACAAAAAATAAAATATTTAAATATAACATTACAATAAAATGACATTAAATGTTCGCCAATGAATATTAATACTTTTAATTTAAAAGTGAAATCACGATTGATTGCAACAACCACCCGACGCAGCGGCGAAAGCGCGTGCATCAATTACCAGCCGCGCCACGTCAGGCAGCGCCACAGCTCTCTCGGGTCAATAAACGCGCGGCGAGACTGAATGTTCAGCTGAACAATCGAAATGTCGAGAAGAAGCGCAAAAACAGAAACAGAGTCGGCTGCTAAAAATGCTTTCGCGCGTCACCAACACACGTCGCCATCCCCCAATAATACGCCGTGCGTCACGAGCCAAACTATTGGGATCTGACATGGCGGTGTGGCCAATATATATAGCTATACCTTAGCTATAGCCAACATGGCGCAGAAGAGCCCGTTTTGTACAACGTTAGCTCTAGTTCACCGTGCTACCACGAGGGTCGCATGACCGATGTCAGATCCCAATACAATAATACGCGCATCGGATACGGAAAATTCGTATGTGCACGGAAAAAAATTTGAGCTGCACGGACAGAAAACTAAACGTGTTCACGCAGCACAGCTACTGGGCTGTTTCGGCACCAACCTTGTGCCGCGTCAGGCTGCGATTCAGTGAACCGCGGCATTTGTTATTGCCTTTCGAGCACGACCCTCGAGCGTGCTCGAAAGGCAATAACAAATGCCGCGGTTCACTGAATCGCAGCCTGACGCGGCACAAGGTTGGTGCCGAAACAGCCCAGTAGCTGTGCTGCACGGAGAAAAAATTCCTGCTATTTTTGCGGCATATGCTGCTATTTTAGCAGAACTTTTGATGCACGGTAGATCCTGCCATTTTTGCTTTAGACTACAGCAGTTTTAGCAGTATAGTGCGCAGCAATACACTATGCCAGCGGCTTAGTAGAAATTTACTACTAAAACTGTGGCAACTGTTCAAAACGAATACAATAAAACTTATTAATACAATAAAATAATTAATACAATAAAACTATAGGTTTTCAATGTATTTATTATGGTATAATTTGACCTTAAACTCTCGGGCACACGAAAGTATGTTTTTATAGGTTAGGAATTAAATGTTTACTCTTCGTCCCTAGGCTCTAATGGCAGGAAACTCCAGCCAAAACTGCAGTAACTTTCAGCTAATGTACGCTTTCTAATGTTACCTCCAAATTCGCGGTACAGAGTTCAGCAGTAGCAGCAGGACTTTTTTCTCCGTGTGCGTGAACACGTTTAGTTTTCTGTCGGTGCAGCTCAAATTTTTTTCCGTGTGTATGTGTGTGCGTGTGTGTGTGCGTGTGTGTGCATGTATATGTGCGTGTGTGTGCGTGTGAGTGTGTGTATATGTGCGTGTGTGCGTGTGTGTGCGCGTGAGTGGGTGTATATGTGCGTGTGTGTGTGTTGTGTGTGTGTTGTGTGTGTGTATGTGTGTGTGTGTGTGTGTGTGTAACACGCAGGGGCAAAATACATCGGTGGTGTCAAAAGCACCTGGCTGAGTAAACGCATGTGATATATAAAAGTGACAAGGACAAAAAATAACACCCGCACGCTCACGGGGAACGAGAGACAGAGAGAGAGAGAGAGAGAGTGAAAGAGAGAGAACTCAAATAAAAGCGTTGCGAAAAGGCAGAGAGGCGATGTAGCCGTCGTATGGACGTGCGCACGATCGTTACCGTATAGGCGTTGATTGAAAATGGTGCCGACACATGCGCGCATACGCGTCTTTATCTAACCCCTCCCCCCCACCTTCCCCCTTTCTTTTTTAATCTTTCTTGTTGTATTCCGGGTTGAAGGGAGTTCGTTGCTTTCTGTTGGCCACGCTCCTCTTTCTTTTTGACGGCTGGCGAGAAAAGTCACGTTCCGCGCACTCGTGCTGTCTCCTTTACGTTCGACTTCACTTTAGAATGGCAGCTAGAAGACGCAGCCCGCCGGTGGTTCTTTGCACCTCTAGCGAAATCTCGGTGAGATTGATTTATTGAGCTGTTGGGAAGTGGAATTAACTAAATTCAAATTGAGTGGGTGCTGTGCATTGAATATTGATGTAGGTGTGTGTGTGTGTGTGTGTGTGTGTGTGTGTGTGTGTATATAAAGTAACATCCTTACATGGAATTCACTCGCGAGACTATTTTTTCTGTAATACTTGAAAATGTTTGCGAAATAGAAAATAGTGAAAATGCTAAAAAAAGCTTTTTGTCAATAGCAAAAAATCAGCGTTTCCCGCTACCGAAACTTTCCTAAACAATCACTAGATTTCCGCTATACCTACATCAATATTCAATGTGTGTGTGTGTGTGTGTGTGTGTGTGTGTGTGTGTGTGTGTGTGTGTGTGTGTGTGTGTGTGTGTGTGTGTGTGTGTGTGTGTGTGTGTGTGTGTGTGTGTGTGTGTGTCTATATATATATTTTTTTTTTTGAAAAAGTTTATTTATTTTCTTTGCAAAGGGGTGGGCTTCGTTATAGATGAAAAAAAAACTGAATTTTGATCGGTTCAAATAAAGCAACTATCAAATTTGATTGCTACCGTTTTATATATATATATATATATATATATATATACACACACACACACACACACACACACACACACACACACACACACACACACACACACACACACACACACACACACACACACACACACACACACACACACACACACACACACACACACACACACACACACACACACACACACACACACACACACACACATATATATATATATATATATATATATATATATATATATATATATATATATATATATATAACGGTAGCAATCAAATTTGATAGTTGCTTTATTTGAACCGATCAAAATTCAGTTTTTTTTTCATCTATAACGAAGCCCACCCCTTTGCAAAGAAAATAAATAAACTTTTTCAAAATTTTAGAAAAAAATCAAATTCCCTTGTATTATTTGCAGTTCTAACGTTCAAATACAATTTCCAATAAACCAATTCAACCAAAAAAGAACAAACTTTCTAACGATTATTCCATATGAACTCAATTTTTTCCAAAATCAATTCGCGCCCAACACACGCTACACACACACATACACACGCGCAGACACACACTATTCTGAATTATTTGCGATGCATCCCACGTAGCGCACGGACTAACAGGCGCTCTTTGACCGCTCGCCGAGAGAACGAACGACGTGTGCAGCGGTCTCGCGAGTGCCGTAAATTGCACGGTTTGCGCAAAGTACGACAGCGTGCGCTATGTCCATGTTCGGAATACAGAACGTACTGCTATATATATATACACACATTCGGGCACATTGCGGTGACTCCAGTTGCCCATGACGAGATCGCTGTTCGGCGTATGTCAGGGTCATATGGAAATTTTCTTTTTTTTTATATAATTGGCGGTTGTTTTGTGATCGTGTTTCTTTGAACATGATCCGAGGAATGAACAAGATGTAGGGGAGATCGGGGCTAGTTAGCCGACTTTTTACATTTTATTTTTTTTTTCACAAAAACTATAAATTTAATGAACAAAACTTTTTTAATATTCAAAGTACTCTATCTAGAAAATATGTATGATTTGTTTCAAACTTGTAGGAACACCTCAAAAAATGCTAAAATAAATTTTTTAATCGCACGATTTTTGTCCAACCTGCCCCACAAGCGGGGTAGGTTGGCCATGGATCTGGGATAAGCTCGCCGACGATAAATCTTAGAATAAAATACAAGAATTAACGATATTATTATATTAAATAAAACAATTCAACTCGAGAATATGAAATTGAAGACATAATAAATAATTGCACAACAAAAAAGCTATAATGACTT
This sequence comes from Torymus aiolomorphi, assembly GCA_036365515.1. Taxonomy (NCBI): domain Eukaryota; kingdom Metazoa; phylum Arthropoda; class Insecta; order Hymenoptera; family Torymidae; genus Torymus; species Torymus aiolomorphi. The sequence goes on along the minus strand of CM070874.1, from coordinate 84,909,575 downwards.
ACCAACTATAAATGATCCAACTTTCATTAGCACAATTTCATTGGTCATTTAGCATGACCTCTGTTATTTCAGTCACGAGTTATTAGCATTTGGCCAACCTGCCCCGTATGCCAACTTGCCCGGTCTCCCCTAGAGGGTAGAAAAAAAAAGTATACTAATTCTCAATTGATCAAGCTGCCGCTATGTATCGATTCCTCGTCCACCATTTTTTAAAGAATAAATGTAGGGATGTTAAAATCCAGTGCGAGTATAATACACTATATCTCTTTTAAAATTAAGGGTCTCCACAAAAAATCCCTCTATAAAAAAGAGATTGAAACATTACGCTGTATTGCGCGCGCATCTCATGACGTAGTATCATGGCGTCGTGTAAGAGAGAGAGAGAGAGAGAGAGAGAGAGAGAGAGAGAGAGAGAGAGAGAGAGAGAGAGAGAGAGAGAGAGAGAGAGAGAGAAATTTGGCGCGGAAAACGAGTGAAGGCGCACGTAGCGCGTCCAACTTCTAGTAGATATAAAAAATAACATGATTTACACACACACATACACACACACATACATACACATACACGCGCGCACGCACTCACATGCACACGCACGAGCACACGCACACGCCCACACCCACACCCATACATACACACATGTGTGAAGAATTTTTCTATAAAAATTACCATGATAGTTTGGTAAACTTGAAACAAATCAACTGGTTAGAAAAAAAATTACCGTTACAGTCCAGTAAAAATTATGGGAAGTTTATTGTAATTTTTACCGGACTGTTGGTACTTTTTTCTAACTACTTGAGTTCAAGGTTTACCAAAGTGTCACGGTTTTTAAAATAATTCTCTGTGTAGTAATCTACGTTATTCTTGCTCCTGTTTCTCTGTGAAACCTCAAACACATAAAAAATAACGTTAATTTTACATCCTAACGTAATCAAGCACAGTTTTCATACTTTTCCTTCATTGTCACCTTTGTCTAAGAGAATATACTTAGCTTTCACTTTTATTAATCTTGTCATTCCTGCTAAATAATCGACATGTCTTATTTTCAAATTAGACTTGCTTATACTACATCAATAAGGAATCTATAAAACTGATGCGAGCATGAAGAAATTGATGTAGACTTCACATTTAAATAAAAATTTACCTATATAGGTATGAAGAAGAAAATATTTGCAACATTACTTTTTTTTCAATTTTTACTACTGAATGTCGGATGAAATGTCGACCTTTCTATTTATTTATCGAATTTTACCGTTATGTTTCTCAACTTTCCTTCACTTCCCCCGATGAATCTTTTTTAAATTTCATATTCTCGCAAGTGCTAAACGATAGCATTGACTTTGTACGTTCAACTGCATTTACCACTAATTCACACTCAGAAAACGATCTTCCTGTACCAACGAAAATCTGCCTGTCGGAGGACGATTTTCAGTTAAAAATAGAGCCAAGAGAATATCTTCCTATGGAAGGAGGAATATCCGCTTAGTACAATGTCGCATCGCGATTAGAGGAATTCCTCCCGTATATATAATAATTATTAACAAAAAAATAAATAAATAATAAATGTAAAAATAAAATTGTTATACATGAATGAAGTAAAAAGACTTTAGTTATTTTAAATATTTATATAGTAGTCTTAGTATAATCTGTTTTTAATAAAACTTGTCACACTGCAATTTAATGATATTTAAAATAGAGTTTTGGGGACCTAAGACCCAAAATATCATTCCTCCATTACTGACACATAATATTCTTGTAATAAAACGTAAAATTCTCCTCCTCGGGCTTTATCGAGTGTTCGGTGCAAGGCGAAATGTTCGAGGTGTTGAGAAATTTGATTGGCTATACGAAAATTTCCAGCACGCTGATAGGCCAAAAATGAAAACAGCACTTAAATTTTGTTTAGCTCGATAAAGCCAGGACGATTGGCACCTATAACAGGAGACCACGGTTCCTGTAATCGAATTACGATTCTACCGCGCGGGAGGAAGTCCTTTCTATTGCAGGAAGATTTTTTTTGGAGGAATTTTATTTTGGTGCCGAAGGATCGTTTTTCTCAGTGCATTTACCGCTAAGCCATGAGTGATAAAATATATGAAAAATCTTCAAAAAAAGTGAGTGGATAAGTATAAGTAAGCCCATTTTTTCCGTTCCTATTCCGTTCATCCTTACTTCTCAACTTACTTCTTATCAACCGTTCCACTCAATTCGAGCATTCACGCTGCATAAACATTCTAAGCTGCAAGGAAATATACACATTGTCTCAGCCATAAAAATCCTCTACCCGTGACCCCTGAAAACTTCCCAATATGCTCATTTCAAACCTTGATAATCTCCCTATTCCTCTCCTCCTTCTTTCTCCCATCCTCCCGAGAGAAAGAAACCTGTGTACTTGGTGCATTGGACGACCGTTCACCCCCGACTTATTAAGAACAGCCTTTGCATACCTACCTCCTCCTCCTCCTCCTCCTACGTTCCTACACAGGCGTCGCCACGTATACACTCTCTGCAAGGTATAATTGAAGGGCCGGATGCAATAAGGGGGTTAGCGCTCGAAAACCCGTAAAAGTATTGTCCAAGTGACTAAAATTTCAATGTAGCCAAATTAATTTTTAAAAAATATCACCTTGTAGGGAATGAAAAGAAGTATTTTTACCTAGAAGGACTTTTTTTTAATCGACTTTCTTTTTAATATAAAAATTAAAAACTGAAAATTTTGTTCATCTATTTTTAATAGCTTTCAAAAACATTAATCGTCCAAACTTGGTCAAATATGATCGAAATATTTTGAAATTTGACAGGGACGTGCAGAATACTCCAGCGTTGCCTATGGGATTGATAAAAGGATGTAAATCGATAATTGTTAATAATTATTTAATTGCAAATATATTGCGATCGGTAATTACGTTTTCTTAACTTTAACGGAAAAAAGTATCGAGGGAAGTTGAAGCTAGGAAAAACTTCCAGCGAGACATTTGTTCCTTAATAGTCTAATAAGTTTCTGTCAAAGTTTCAAATTGATTTAATAATAAATGACTTAAATAGAACGTTATTAATAAAGACGCGCGCTAGCAACATCGGCGGCGCGGCGCGGCGTGAGCTCAGACTGCGTCGCACACGTTTTCGCAGTGGCGTATCACGTTTATAAAAATTAAAGAATTATTACGTTATTGTGTGTATGTGTATGTATGTGTGTGTGTGTGTGTGTGTGTGTGTGTGTGTGTGTGTGTATGTGTGTGTGTGTGTGTGTATCCTTATGATAGTATTAATGAACATATTAAATTTTAAAGTACAAATTTATTTATTAACATACTAACAAAATGTAATTATATGTACAGTGCGTTGACTTATAAACTGTGTTTTTACGTTATATAAAACATAATATCGTTACATAATAATTCGTTAATTTTTATAAACGTGATACATCAGTGCAAAAACATGTAAACACAGGCTTAGCTCACGCTGTGCCGCCGATGTTGCTAGCGCGCGTCTTTATTAATAACGCTCTATTTAAGTCATTTATTATTAAATCAATTTGAAACTTTGACAGAAACTTATTAGACTATTAAGGAACAAATGTCTCGCTGGAAGTTTTTCCTAGCTTCAACTTCCCTCGATACTTTTTTCCGTTAAAGTTAAGAAAACGTAATTACCGATCGCAATATATTTGCAATTAAATAATTATTAACAATTATCGATTTACATCCTTTTATCAATCCCATAGGCAACGCTGGAGTATTCTGCACGTCCTTGTCAAATTTCAAAATATTTCGATCATATTTGACCAAGTTTGGACGATTAATGTTTTTGAAAGCTATTAAAAATAGATGAACAAAATTTTCAGTTTTTAATTTTTATATTAAAAAGAAAGTCGATTAAAAAAAAGTCCTTCTAGGTAAAAATACTTTTTTTCATTCCCTACAAGGTGATATTTTTTAAAAATTAATTTGGCTACATTGAAATTTTAGTCACTTGGACAATACTTTTACGGGTTTTCGAGCGCTAACCCCCTTATTGCATCCGGCCCTCCAATTACGCTCATGTGGGCCGATTGGCCGGGCGTCGCACACCTCGCGCCCCATTCGCTACTCGACGCACCTCCTTCCCCCACTCTCTTTCTATCCATGCACTGTTGTATACCGGTTTGTATCCCCCTGTCTGTCCCACGCGTAGTTTTTGAGAGAACGCGTGGCTTCCTTCTGTACTCTCTTTCGTTTTTTTTCTCCATTTTTGCCTCGAGTGCGCGCATGGTCGAGGGATCGCCAGCGTAATGCACATCCAAGCAAATAAAACAGGTTCTCGTTTTTTTTTTTTGTATTTATTATATATATACACACACACACACACACACACACACACACACACACACACACACACACACACACACACACACACACACACACACTATACCGAGAACGTGCGCCCTCACTTTTTTCGGCCAGCTCTTAAGAGAAAGCCTTACCTAACTGCAGATTTCTGCACTTGATTTTTCAAATTTCTCAACCAATTTTCATATTATCAAAATTATTGAAGAACACGCACAATCTATATAATTCAAAGAATGTGCGTCAGCTTCAATATAAGCAAAAATATGTAAATTGAGATAGATATTTGAAAAATCAATAAATGTCGGTAAGCATGTACAGACTATACAAGTAAGGCATCCCCTTAAGGAGGCTCTTGCGCTCTACAATGCTAGGAGAGCGAGAGTACACAAACTGTAGTACGGACGCATCACGTGGTCTGTTTCCTCGGTCTCTGTGCCATGTCGCCACATGTCTCGCATATAATGAAAGTTTAGCACAAAATATTTCAATATTTTCCACGGCTACGTATAATTTACAAAATGTAATCTGAAAGAGGAAACTTTTATCTTTAAATTGATATATATTGTATTGGTCAAAAATTTGATCCCGTTTGGGAAATACTCAACTTTACTAATTTTTTCTCGCGGTCCCATAAGAGCACGTGTAAAAAAATGAAAATTTCAACCGTTAATTTCTCGACATTTTCTACGGTAACAGGACAAAATAAGGATACCACAAGATTCAGCATATCTTAAACTACTGAAAATGTTATAGCCGAGTTCGTAAATTTCCATGCAAGAGCGTCCTTAATCGTGTTGCGCTTTGGCCGTTCGTTTGACACCGATCAAGAAGAGCGCACAGCAAGTTTCCGGCGGAAATTTTTGGGGCTGGAAAAATTAATTGACGGGGTTGGATAAAAGTTTTTTCCGTGGTGATGGGATTTTGAAGATAAAATCTTATGTATTCAGAAAGTAATAACTTATAGTTTAAGTAAAGAATGCTCTTGTTAAAGTTCATTTTCTAGAAATATCCAAAAAGTTAGAAGATATATAGAATCACTGGTTTGTTTATGAGTTGGGATAAAACGCTTTTTCAACAATTGTTCTCTCATTCTATAGAAAGATACATTTGTAAAAATGTAAAGAAGAAAGTAGAAATTGTATTTTCTACTTTATAAAAGTGTAAAGTGACAAGTTTTTTCTTTGTAAAGGAGTAAACATTGTAAATTACTCTTTACAAAGAGTAATTATTTGGTTTTACTCTTTTCCAAAAGAGTAAACTACCATATTTCTACTTTTTTGCGTCAATTTTTACTCTTTGGGGTTTAGAGTGTAGTAAAAGTTTGAAGTCGAAATATTAAGTGATATTTGCAAAAACTTTGAACAAAACAAAATTCGGTTTCGTTCAAAGTTTTTGCAAAAACAACTTGATATTTCGACTCCAAACTTTTATTGGATGATAGAACGTTCAAAACCGCAGCGAAGTGTTCTCTTGATTTTTTTTTATTCGACGTATTTTATTTTTAATCAGCTTGAAACTGTGTGAATTGCTCGGTCGGTAATAGTACGAGTAAGGCATCCCCTTAAGGTAAAAGAATTCGTTTATGAATTTCAGATATTTGAGGTTAAAACTATTTTAGCCCTCTTTTAAAATCGTAATTATTCGGGAACGCATTTATGTATGTTAGAAAATGGAAATGACATGTGCTATGCGCTATGCGCCGATGCGTACGTGTTGTATACCTGCTTTTGTTTTGTAGTAGCGTTTATTATTTTTAAGGTTAGAGCCTTTTTCTTACATCGCAAATTCCAGAAAGAGCACACAAATACGGACAGGCATACTACTAGAGACAAGTACCCTATGTGTGAAATTTCACAAAGAAAATATAATTTGAAGTAAAGGTTATTTAGGAATTTTAAAAGGATTTGACGATAATATTACAATCAATTATTTTATTTATTTTTCACACATAATTTAAAAAAAAATCATAGCTATTTTTTTATTCATATTTTATACATAATTTAAAAATTAATACTTTTTAATCTTCATAAATGAATTTAATTATAATTATGTCATAAATTGTTGCAAAAATTATAAATTTTGTTATTAAAAATTCATTAAAGGAATAAGCAAATTAAGTTTGAGGAAGCCACGGGCCAAAGAATTGGCAGCGGTTTTTTTTAATGATTTTGTATAAGTAGATTGATTTATTTTCTAAGTATTTATACACTGACAGAAAAAATCTGGTAAAAATTCTTATGTTGTCGTGTAAAAATTACCATGTTGGAATCGTAACTCGACCATATGTCGGATTTTTAGCAGAATTTGCAATACACGTAGGAAAAATTCCAAGTCTAACATGGGAATTTTTTTATAACTGATTTTAAAGAGTGAAAAAAATTATTTCATCTTTTTTTTTAGGAGTGGGGGAGGAGCGAGTATCAGACACATAATTATTATATTTAGACAATACAGAAGTTATTTTTGAATTAAACATGATTAAGGGGGTTAGTGCGGTAACATACAAGCCAAAAGTACAGCTGGTCGAACGCCGTACGCCTCACGCTCTCTCGAGTCTCCCCACTCTCAAAATTTCACGAGAGACTGTCCACGCACACATAGCGCCGCTTCATCTGTGTGTACATACACATAGAAGCGCTACGTCTGTGTAGACACACACGCAGCGAGCCTTCGTTTGTTTACACGCACACAAGGACACGCGCGGCGTCGTCTACCCTGAGGCTACGTACTTTAAACAACTGTATCTCGAAAACGGTGAAGCTAGGCTTCCTGAAATTTGCAGAGGACATTCAAAGTATTGTTCTTAGTAACATATCTCTTTTTCTTTCAAGTCTTAAGAAAACTTTCCAAGTTATTGACGAAAACGTTCATTTTTTTACATTTCATGACGACGGTCCCATAAGACACCGTGTTAAATTTCGTAACTTTGGGAGCTTATATCTCACAAACGGGGAAGCTAGGCTTTCTGAAATTTACAGATACTACGTATAATAGTAATATGAGTCTACCCTGCAAGTTTCAAGAAATTCTTAAGAAAAGCCAATATCGCACTAACCCCCTTAAAGAAAATTTATTAAATAAATTAAAAATTTTTGACGACATCGAGACTCGAACCTGGAACCCTTGGCACGGTAGTCGGGAGCGCTAACCACTTACCTATAAAGACATATGTCCTACAAAATTTTGGAACTTGTATATCCCCAAACGTAAGATATGCGCGCTAATTTTATAACAAATTATGCTTTAACTCGAATAATACTATTCTCTATTTTAGCGTAATTTATTACAAATGTTATATATTAAGAATATTGTTTAACATTTTATAAATATTACCAATACCTTAAATTAAACAAGCTCATTTATTTATTAATGAATTTGTATTTTCGATATAATAGTTTTTCACAACCTTCCTTAAAAATATTACAAATAAACAATTATTTTAAAAATTGTCTCATCATAAAAAATAAAAAAAAATAAATAAAAACAAGTATATTGGATTAGAACGGCACATTCAGTTGTTGCGTTTAGCGTTTGTGTTTTGTCTCGATGTTGCCAAGGTGGATTGAGTTTGTTGAAATGTATCTGTCTGAATCTTTCCTATTTTGACATTGAAGAGGTCAACTTTTCGTGCACTCGCGGGCTGTTTACGATTGAACGTGTGAATTCTTACTCTAAAACTCTCTCAATTTTTACCATGCTAGCCTGGGAAAATGTACAAAAGATAAAGTTCCATTAGCCACGTGTTAATTTTTACTATGCTGGCATAGGAAGTTTTACTTGTGACATTGGACTTTTTCATATAAAAGATAGTAAATTTTTCGATTTTAAGCAGTTGTGGGCAACTTCCAAGAGCAACATAGGAATTTTTCCCCGGGTTTTTCTGTCAGTGTACACCATTTATTTTTTTATTCTTTAATGAATTTAATATTTGTCACAATTTTTTAAATCTTCGTATTTAGAATATATTTTTCTATTATGCTAAATTTACTTGTACACAAAAATAAAAGAATCATAAAAAATACTGTTTTCTCCTTACTTATATTTATGTGCGTTCATAAATTGTTAAAATTGTAAAAATTGTAAAATTGTAAAAAAATAGACAATCATTTTATAATGAAGTTATTTGCTTTGTTTAAAATGCACGCCGCCATGTATTTATTGTTCTTTTCTACGGGACATTTAGATTAGAAGTAAATGTTGTGGCCTGCCAAAACGATTCTGGTCTAGGGACCCATGATGTTAAAAGACGGCCCTAATTTACACGCGAGTCCTGATTTGGCAGAATATGTCAAATGGAGTGGTAGTGGGGTTAGGTGTCGAGACACTCCTAGAATGACACTCGGCATGTCTCCTCCTGCCCCGAAAAGGGACGTGAGAGCTCCCTCACTGGGACGACAGACGTACGGAGCGGGGCGACAGACGTACGCAATCGGCGGGGCGACCTCTGACTTGCACTGAAAGTGGCTTAGGAACGGGTCAGGTGCCAAATTTTTTTCAATACATATATGAAATCGATTTCACCTCGGCGAAAAGGTGGAACGCTTATAGCAATAAGATGGACTGTATAGTTTATTCCTGAAATCTGCAGAAGTACTTTACCAAATAAAGGTTAAGATCAGTTACATTTATTCTCGATATAAAGCGTCACACGGGTGAATGGATCAATGAATACGTCGAAGCGAAATTCTGTCGCCTTATCGTGAATGGGTTTCTTGGATTTATACGCTATCCTGCGCGCACGCGCATGGAAGACGAGACTTTAAAATTGCAACTTCAGATATCGGAAGATTTAAGGAGCATTTTTTTACACGTGTAATTCCACCATCGAAGAAGGTTAATGGCGCTTTGTATTTACTGCGTTATTTATGTAGAATATTTATGTGTATGTGATTCGTCGCGGAAGACCCGTTTAATAATTATTTTCATTATCATGGCCGACGATTCACCGGTACTTTAGATTCTAAAAATAAACTTCTCGCGTATAAATTATCAGATCAGTATCAGTTGACTGAAGAATATTAAAATTTGTCATGACTCGCTGCTAGTCCGGGACGTGCTCTAGTCATTTTCAAATATGAAACTTTTTATATACATTACTATTATTGTAGCAATTTTTACCATTTTTAGGGTATCATAGGAATATTATAGGAATAAACCATGGTAAATTTTTTCGAGTGTCCCATAATAGCAACGAATTTGTAATTTTTATTCGAAAGTTGTCCTCGGTACAAATACAATTTATGTACAAACAATATTTTAAGTTCTGTTGTTTTTCAGAACAAAATTATTAATTGCATTTGCATAATTATGTACCAGATTGTAAGCTCGCAAAAAATACATCAAACGCGTAATTATATAGATATACTAATCTTTCGTAAAAGTTAAAAACTTTCACGTGACATTAAAACTGTCCTCTTCCTCCGACGAGTAAAGCTCCGATTAGCGAATAATGATGCGCCAGCGGACAAAGGGAAATCATACAAACGAGAAAACAAAGCTGATTTTAGTCTGGGAGCAATCGCTTTTAGTCTGGGAATTTTTAATTTGGGAATAACAATTTAATGCATAAAATATACTTTTAAAATGTCTAGCGCAACAATTCGAAAAGAGATTACACATGATTCAGTATGAAAAAATCCCCTTTCGAGCCCTTAACTTTCGTTACCAATAACGTTTCATGCGTATTCCTCATTGTAAATAAATACGATCACATAATAGAACAATAATTTCCGACCGCGTCACTCGCACAATTACACGCGAAAGCCCAGCGAATTTTTCACCCTGCAGGCCACAAACGTCGCCCCACCCGTGCGCATACTTAATGTGACTCCCCGTAAACAAAAAAAGCAAACGAAATGACATACGCATGCACACAGTCCAGTATTCGACGCCGGAACGAGGAACTGAGCAAAGCGCGAGACTTGATTTATGAGTAGTACTGTGTATAGATCGGCGCGAAAAAGCAGAGAGAGAGAGAGAGAGAGAGCCACGTTGCATAAACAGAGGGACGCAGATAAAAAGCGGGCGTGTATGTGACGGAAAGAAGAGAGCCTCTCGCGTGGGGATGTATCTCACGGCGATTAAGATCGACGTATTGATAGACGTACTTTTAATGAAGTGATTGCGTGATGTTATGGGCTACCGGATGCAGCCGAGTGAATGGATATATATGTATATTTATTGCATTTCATTGGCGGTGGCTCGTTATTTTCTGTATATATTATATACATATACGGCCACCTCAATCATAGGTGAATATGCTGGATGTTTCGAATTAAGTTATATTTTTTATTTTAAAAACGCTATTGATATCGCAAATTCTGCCGATAAAAACTGTCTGCAGACTGAGCTATTTTTATATCGTTATTATATACGCGTTCGCAGCGCAGATAATACGCTCTTCGTATTTCAAGAATTTCAAGATCTTTTTATATTTACTTTTAATCCAATTACGCGCGAGCCGGGGCCAACGTCCAAGTGTAAAAAAAAGTTCAGGGAAAATAAATGTTGCGCTCGTCGCGATTAATTTCATTAATTAATCGGATGGATATATTTCTGTACAGCTCAATGCGCAGAGGAATCGCGTATTGATTTTACAAACCCAAAGTTCACCATTTATTATCATCGAAGTACATAAAACCATTCAGAGATAAATATTATTTTTGTTTTAAATACGTTTCAAATTATAAATATAAGATATCTGCAGTGACGTTACCACGGTAGAAAATTAACCAGCTTTTCTGCCTAAGCTGTTATAAATTAGCTATATTTCTTAGATATAAATAAGCTATCATGATACTATAATCTTGCTAAAAACTATAGCTAAGTTTTATTTTAATCTTTGAAAAGCGATATTTGTTAGCTATAAACTAACTAATTTTTCTATAGCTAAGAATCGGCACTGTAATAATGGTCTAGGGAGCATCCATTGCGTGGTGTAGGAGTTCGGAGTATAGCCGATGGTGGAGTCTAGATGGTTCGCTCCATAGTTTCATACAACGAGGTGTCGGAACACGTATGTATGTGGCCTAGGTGTTCGAGCTTGTGCTGCGCCACGCTTTCGATGCGTTCCTGCATCTAGACGCAAAAAACTATAGGGCGCACTACCTATTATACTCAATCATCGGCCATCCCGAACACCTAAACCACGTCTTGGATGCACCCTGAGACCTAGACGAAAAAACTATGGAGCGCACCACCTAAACATCGGCATCGGCTTTCCTGGACATCTAGCGCAGATGTTGAACGGTTTTTATCTAGCGTGCTTAAAATTTCTACCAGGGTATTTTCGTCAGAAAAATCATTAACAATCTGTTCGAATCGACTTACAACTTAATCAGTTTTATACTTGATGCCTAGATGAAAGTATTATTCTATTTTGTAAGTATATGTAAATGCTATATAACTAAATGTCAAAAGGGGACATTTTTCGTAGTCAAATTAACCATATTTATTGTAAATCGAAATGTACACACCTATAATTAACAACATAACCATTTTACGGTAAGTTGTGCAGAGTGAAAATGAATATTTTGTGTAATTTTCACTAAAAAGACATTATTCCAAGGACAAGCAGATTATACACCTTGGCCATTATCAATCACCACGTAAATTTACAAACAACGATCAAATCGTTGAATTGCAAACCAACCAGTCCAACATCAACATAATGCTCCCACTTTAACCCTCATCATCATTACATCATCGACAAATGCTCTTGCCAGTCCCTAAAAGCCACCATCCACCATCCCATACAACACCTATATGTTTCGACAACGAATAGTCCGCTAGGGCGAAAATGATTGCCCCTCTTCGTCGTCGCAATCGTCGCGAAATTCGCGAGGCCAGATATATCCTATATCTATATACCCTTACGTGCAACGCAAGCACGGGAAAGAGAGGGGGATAGAGATAGACTGGAAATACCTTTCTGCCAAATGCACTATTTATCGTGATGTAATGTATCTCCTCGCGAGTGAGTGGGGGAATCGTATCGCGAGGGTCGCGTCGTCTGTGTATATATATATCGTGGAAAGCGAATAAGTTACCCGCGGAGAGAGAGAGAGAGAGAGAGAGAGAGAGAGAGAGAGAGAGAGAGAGAGAGAGAGAGAGAGAGAGAGAGCAGAGAGCAGAGAAAGCAGAGCGTCTCCCGGATTATCTGCAGGCTAGAGATGGACGCCGGGATATATACACGCGTGCGGAAGCCAGTTCATTTTTTTTCAGAATAAATTGGATGGTAATGTTGTGAGGCGAAGGTACGTTGGATCGAACTACGATGGAGGATTTTGAGCTTAATTAAGCGTTGGTGTTGGTTGCGAAAATCTGTGTAAAGATCGTTTTTTTTTTATAGAAAATTCAGTATCAAGGTGTTGGTGGTGATTAAATTTAGGAATACAATACTGAAAAATGCATGCGAACCATAAGTTAAATTGAAATCAGCTTTCGATTACGAATCATGAAAAACCGAAGAATAAATATTAATGTTTAATAATACGTTTCACTAAACAGAACTGCCCCTTAGCAAAACGTTTTAGCGAATTTTCGTTATCACAGTGTTGAATTATATTTTGCGTGTGACGAAACTGACTACAAGTTTTGTAGGATTCGCAAATTGGATTGCAACAGGTTCGTTAAGAAACTAAAAAAGGGGTTCAATGTCGCGAATCGCGTATTACGTAATACGGTACGAAACGTCTACATTCTGTTCATGTAAAAATCAGGTGTCAGATAACGTAATATTGTACTTTAATTTTACCTATTACATGAAATTTCATATTATGTAAATTTAATGTAATTTTAATATCTATTCTATAAAGAAAAATGTATGAAGGCGCTTTAGCGATATATTAATTAAAATTTGACACCATAGAACACATTGTAAACTATATAATTTCGTTAGATAATACGTTTAAATATATCCTATACCAGTCATCTCTAAGCGCGCTTGCCGCGCCGTAATTTTAGCAAAACTTCGCGATAGAAATTAAACTAGATAGATAGGAATTAAACTGTAACACGATGTATTATTCTGATAAAAATAAATAAATTTAAAAAAACCATACTACCGTAAGTAGGAAGATGAATTTTCGAATGTACATTATAAATAAAACCGCAATAATAGACGCAAGCATAAACGTTTAATGAAAATTGAAAGCCATAAAATAATTGAATTTCAAATGCTGTGCAAATCTGAGTGGTTCTTACGTTTTTCACTTTTCAAGCATTTAAGGGGTCTCAGTCTTAACTGGTTCAAAATATGTAATGAAACTAGAAAAAAAAGGCTTTTATTTGCTCCTTTCAGAATTAAAAATACTAATTCTTGCCAAAATTATAATAGTCTAAAAGGTATAGAGCAATGAAAATGTGCCAAATTACACGGGGTACAGCTGCAAATCTTAGTGGTTTATTAGTATATTTTCTATGCTCAAATTTGAGTTATCATAACGTAGACATGATTAATATCTTTTAATTCTGCGAATAAAACAAATAAAAGCTCGTTTTTTTCTAATTTCATTTTCCATTATTTTCCATACAAAACTTTTTTCATATTAAATCATTATATCGTTTAAAAAAAAGTTTTTTTCTACAAACATATTCTTTAAAGAAATCTAAAAATGTTCATAACCCTTAAAAGTTTAAGAGTATACTATATGATGCAGGCTTTCTATATATCTTGGCTTCCAAAAACATATCTCAAAGCTAGTGAACAAAATTCCTAGCCCGAACATACTTAAGGGGATTATCGTGATTTTAAAATGGGTTCACTATTTAATTTTTATGTCATAAATTATTAAAATATAATAATGTAAGTACACACAGATATGAAATGCAAATACTTTCTGAACTGAAAAAAACTATTGTGATGAAAAATTGTTAATCGAACACGTAGATATTGTTCAAAAAGTAAAAAATTTACTTTCGCTATTTGCCAACTTTTTATTTTTCATTCGATTTTAATATTTAACGTATCATTTTGCTCCTTAAACATTGGTCTACGACCCATCCAGGCTTATATTATGAAATAATTAATATATGCGAAGCAACGTGTAATTTCTTTATAGTACGATACAGCATAAACTTGAAGTTTACTGTGCTTAAACTGTAAACAATTACGTGCTGCTAAGCATATATTAATTGTTTCATAACATAAGCCTGGATGGATCGTAGACAAATGTTTAAGGAGCAAAATGAGACGTTAAACATTAAAATCGAATGAAAAATAAAAAGTCGGCAAATAGCAAACCTATAAATTTTGTACTTATTGAACAATATCTACGTGTTCTATTAACAATTTTTTTATCACAATAGATTTTTCGGTTCAGAAAGTATTTGCACTTCATATCTGTGTGTATTTACATTATTATATTTTAATAATTTATGATATAAAAATGAAATAGTAACCCCATTTTAAAATCACGATAACCTCCTTAATACTCTCCTACCAAGCAAGAAGCAAGCATAAGATATCAGCATAAGCCTCTACTTTGACCGTCAAACTCTCAAACTTTTAAAAAAATATAAAGGTATATTCTAGATTAAAATTCCAATTAGCATCTCGAAAACGTTCAAAAAATAACGAAACCCATTCGAAATTTCACAAACTCTCAAATCCAAGAACCAAACCTATAAGTATGTCCTCGACCATCCTCCGCGGAGGCAACTTGTCCCACCAGCCACCCCTCACATCATTATATCGTAATTTCCACACCGATCCGCACCTTTGTCCATCCCCTTATAATTATTAATCATAACTTATCCATAACCACACACACACACCCTGGACCAACAGTACTCATCTGCACTACTCCCAGGCGACAATGCCAACAGCCCCCAGAACAAGCCCTATACGCTCCAGAATATATACATACATATGCATACCTTCTCGTTGTCTCCGACTTGTAGGTATAGGCTCAGCGCAAGAAAGCAAACAAGCAGCTTTATATATATATATATATATATATATATATATATATATATATATATATATATATAAAGACCTATAAACGTTATTTCTGGTAATCTACAGGGTCCTATAGTTTATCTCTTCAGAGTTCCCTATATAAGCGCGTGACTAAAGAAATAATATCCCTGGGGTGTGGGACTAATACCACGTCCCGGAAATAACAGTTGCAGACACAGATTTTCCGGGACGTCCCGGAAAAAACAGCGCGTCCCGGAAATAACAGCGATGTACAGTGTAAACGTCCCGGAACGAACCGTTGCAGATAAATATATATATATATATATATATAAACGCCTTCGCATGCAGGAGTACTCTTCATCGCCGCGATGTATCTTACGATCTCCGACAAAAAATAGAAAATATCTCTCTCTCTCTCTCTCTCTCTCTCTCTCTCTCTCTCTCTCTCTCTCTCTCTCTCTCTCTCTCTCTCTCTCTCTCTCTCTCTCTCTCTCTCTCTCTCTCTCTCTCTCTCTCTCTCTCTCTCTCTCTCTCTCTCTCTCTCTCTCTCTCTCTCTCTCTCTCTCTCTCTCTCTCTCTCTCTCTCTCTCTCTCTCTCTCTCTCTCTCTCTCTCTCTCTCTCTCTCTCTCTCTCTCTCTCAAGAATTCATTCACGTAATTTTGAAGCAAAAGTATAATTTCTTTGGTACCTAGAATAATTAGCAACATAAATTATTCTTGATCATTTCCGTCCAAAACCAAACGCTAAAGATATCGAATTCGCGACAGCATGATAAAATGGTATCGGTAACATTTTTATAAATACATTTAAATCTTCGGGGTGAGAAATTTCTCAAAAATTGGTGCAAAAAGAAGAATTTTACCGGGTCAGATTTTTTCCATGCAGAATTCGATTAAATCAAGACTTTTGAGCATTTTTTTGGTCTTTCAGCCCACTGTACGCTGCTCGCAGTAGCGGACGGTAAAAAATCGAAAAGCACCCACTATCGTTTTTGAATGGAGTTTTCAAGATTGTTTAAGAAAGTCATCGATATTTTGAAAAAACACAAAAATCTATACTTGCGGTACAAAAAATATGGTGTGCACCAAGGGCTAAGTGGGTTTTTTGACCTCGTGTGGTTGCAGTACTCGTCTTCGGTTCGCAAACGCACTCGCCTTCGGCTCGTGCTAGCTCACCTTCGACTCGTACTGCAACCCCACACTCGGTTTAAAAAGACCCACTTTACGCCCTTGACACACAATATACTATTTCCTCACACCGGGTCGAAAGTGCCTCATTCCCGCCCGGCTCCGAAACGGAAATATGGCATTTTCGGCCTCGAGTGAGGAAAATAGTATACGCACCACGGGAGTAAAATTGGCCAGTTTTTTCCTCCCATGGTGCGTAATATACTAATACGTAATATACTAATACGCACCACGGGAGTAAAATTGGCCAGCCCACATCTCGTGTTTGCCATCCTCGCCTTCGGCTCGGGTAGCAATTTACTCGAGATATGGACTGTCCAAGTTTTTTCCTCCCTAGGTGCGTAATATACTATTTAATGTAAACTTATTTTTATTTTTCTGCTATCATTCGATTATTCTTTCTTTTGTGTGTGTGTGTGTGTGTGTGTGTGTGTGTGTGTGTGTGTGTGTGTGTGTGTGTGTGTGTGTGTGTGTGTGTGTGTGTGTGTGTGTGCGCGCGCGCGTGTGTGCGTGTGTGCGTGTATGCGTGTGTGTGTGTGGATGGGTGTGGGTGTGGGTGTGTGTGTATGTATATATATCATTTTTGATATTCCGTTATCCATTGATAGTATTATGATGTTTTTTATGATTTGTACTAAACTCTAAGCACAGCGCGCTACGCGCGCCTGTAGACACTAACCTATCTTACTGTATTAGCCAATGAAATTTTTTGATAACGCTCTGAAGTTGGTTCTGCAAGCTTCAATTCGATAATAATCGTTATCTCCCTTTTACAATAGGTTTCTATTGTACTAATAATTACTTTTGTATTATTTTGTATTGTATTTAGTATTCCATTTTTGCCATTTGGTAAATAAACTAATCTCTCTCTCTCTCTCTCTCTCTCTCTCTCTCTCTCTCTCTCTCTCTCTCTCTCTCTAGAGAGCAGAGGGCGATTGTGTGAATCCCTCCTGCGCGCAATCGATTCGAAATAAGGCAACAAATCCAATGTCTGGCTCGCGCGCCGCGCGCATATCCTATATACATATATATACGCGCCAACCAACCTAACCCCCCCTCTTGCATATTACACCCCCTCTCTCTTTCACCGCGCACTGGTCCGCTACTTGTACGCAGACTCGGGCGCAAGTTGAGTGACGACGCCGCGGCGCGGTCGCAGCGCCAAGCGCCAGTGTCAATATGGCCGTTGCCGTGAGCGGAGCCGTCGCTGCCGCCGCCGTCGCAGTCGCCGGCGGCCGTCTCCACCTCGATGTTACCACAAGGTCGTTGTCGACGTATCTGCGTCGTCGTCGTCTCCTTATTCCGCGCTCGTCCACTGTCGCGATGAGGTGTCGTCGCTGATATTCTCTCCTCCGCCTCGCTCTCGTGTATACTGCACTATAGCATATAGTGCCCGTGTTGCGTGTTCCTTGTATTAAAGTAACCGCGAAGTGAGAGTGAGAGAGGGAGAGACCGATAGATATATAGATAGAGAGAGGGAGAGTGCGCGCCTGTGCCATTTCTTGCTTTTATGTAATATGCAGCAGAGGACGACGGCGGTTGTCTCCGTTCTTGTATAGCAGCCTGACGATGAAGACTGTAGCAGCAACAACAGCCACGAGGCTCGCCTGCCCGAGAGCGCCGGCAAGGCCAGGTATACATACTTGTAGTAGTGCGTGTACGTGCATTACACGTATATACATATACGCCTTCCTCTTATTCTTCTTCTTTACGCAACCGCGTGCCAACGAGGGTAGGTATATAGGCCCTACACACACTGTGCGACGATCGATTTCCGGGGGTCGCGCGCGCACCCGAGAGAGCGCGCTCTCTTTTCGCCCCGACGGAGGGTGAACGAGAGAGGGTAGAAGACTAGGTAAGTATAGGCCTATACTTATACTCCCGGCTCTTTTGTTGACACGCTCGCTCTCTCTCCCTCGGCGCAAGCTGCGAGAGAGAGACTTCATCCCCCTTCTCTCCTCTGTAGATACTCGTGTGCGTGTGGTTCCCCTTTTTCTAGTGTTAAACATGCGCCTCCTGCGCTCCGTTTTGTGCGAATTATACACGATGAGTGTATATACGTGCGCTGCTGTTTCTGTCTGTCCTTACAGAGGACGGTGAGTATAAGACTGAGAGGACTCACCTTTCATGCTGAGGATGTGATTATGTCTATGGCGATACTACCTGACGGGAAGAATTTTTAGTGTAATCTGAGGAACGCAGCAGAGAAGGATGAGAGTGTAAATGTTTTTGGATATGCATATACTTAGGTACATGTAGTGTGAAGTAGACGTGTTGACTAGTAAAGATTGCATGTGCAAAATTAATGTTGGTGTAAGCAAGTGAGGGGGGGAGGCGGGTGAAGCCTTTGGTGAAATATGAAAATCCCACAAGGTGCTGTGTGTGTGCGTGTATATGTGTTGGTATTCTCATTACCTAAAATATTGAGTGGAAAATCTAATATATATTATCTGCTATATATTCCAATTGGGATTATAAGTGGATTGCTATTAATGAATAATCTTATAAATTTTCTTAAGTGCCTAATCAAGAGTCCTATTGTTGAAAGTTAATTTAATTTGATAAAAATTATTTTGGTATTAAATTAATTTTCTCTGTACTTTGATACCTTTCAATTTACCTGTTTGACTTAATTTAAAATCTATTATTGGTCAAATTTTCAAAAATTTTAGAGGAGCCTTGTACAAGAACTAAAAATTGTGTGTGTATTCATTTATCATAAGTTGCATTACTTGAATAGTGCCAAATAAATTTCAACTTATAATGTTCTATAACTGCAAATGTTTAAGTGAATATCTGCAATAATGGAAATATTTTAATGAATAAGCTATTCTACTATAAAAGCTTTATTTTTGTAGCTGATTAGAAATTGGGAAAATTACCTCTTATTTTCTCTTTCTTTTTCATCCAAACAAGACAGATTGTGACGTCCTCTTGTAACATGCAGCATATGTGCACATAACGATCGTCTCATTCTTTCTCATTGCTTTCTTCTCTCAACTTTGTGATGAGCATGAGTGGCTTAGTAGTTTGCATATTGACTCAATTCTTATCTCTGTACATGCTCCTGGCTTTGCGCAACTCTCAAGTTTTTTCTTGATACTGGGAGTAAAAGGGGCTTTTATCAGAGAATCAGTTATGCATGATTAAGTAATCACATATAGTAAAAGTGAATTAGTATTTGATAGGTCAAGGAACGCCAAGAATGAGCCTTTAATTAAGTAGCTACCTATAGAACTATAGAATTATACTTAGATTGTATTAGTTGTAGTTCTTAATTGTATATGCTGAAGAGTATAGGAAATAGTAAGACAAGTAAGTTATGGTGAAGTACTATTAGCACTTGTTAACACTTGTTTATGAAAAAAATTGTGAAGGAACAAGTGAAGTTTTGTGATTTAGAAGTAAAAGTGAAGTAGAGTTGTGACACTTTTAAAAGTAATAAATAATGTTTCATTGTAAGATTGACATAAGCAAGTTAAAAAATATTAAAATTGCACTTGTTTAAAGAAATTCTTTTTAAAAAATTAGTAATTTTAAGACAAAATAGATTATGGATTTAGCTTTATGTCACTTTGTCTTAACTGTAGCAGTGGAAATGAAGCTTGCATTGCTGTATTATTCCAATAAGCATATTTACTGTTGAAATATAAAAATATACAACTTAATATGTTTAGTAAAAATTGCAGTACTTTAAGCAATACAATAAAGTTATAAATATCAACAAGATTACCCATGTGCAAGAAAAAATAGTCCTGTAATTTTGACTAAAGTCATACAACATGTACAAATCAATTATGTAAATGTGTTATTTAGTTTTTCTACATTTATTATTAGATTTGTTTATCTTGCAAAAATAGCTGAATCCGAAAATAGTATGAACGTGTAATAAAAAATCTTTTAGACCTTCTTCTCACTTTATAGAGTTCAAAAAATGTTGTCAAAATCTCTTCTTCTGCTATTTGTTGATTTATTTTAAATGAAAAGTTGACAAACTTTGCGATGCAAATTTTCTCCTTTAGTTGTCTTTTATCACCAAATTAAATGGACTTTGTAACTGCAGTTACTCTTTAAAGTTAACTAATGAAAACTTTAAAAGCACTTAAAATAAAATGCACAATTAGTTACTAAAAAGCTTACCTACAAATACAGTCTGTCTGCAAACATAAATTGTAATTAACAAAGATGTAGATAATAAATGTTATTCGATTGAAAAATTCCAATGATAATATTAAGTTTACATCAAGTGCCCTAAAGTATTACCACGATAAAAACTGAAGAGCCGTAAAAGTAAAATTATTGCCGTTTTATGTGTCCGATGTTGTCAGATGTAAAATTTAAAGTGCCATCGAGCGCGCTGCGAAAGTGGTTCGTAAATAAAATTCGACGCTCTATTCAAGACCATTCCGAAACTTTTCCAGAAATTTTTCTCTATTTACGTTTCCTCACCCAAATCATAAATAATCGTGCAAATGTCAGAGCTTATTAGATCATCATACTTTCTTTCTTCCGAATTCGGCGCACGGTGATTATTACTAACAACTCCGCATGAATCCCCAATGACGCCCACGTGTTCTGCCAATCACCCGCCAAACGTAATTACATACACACACGACACCTACGCGCTCAGCAGGCCGCGAAATTTTTTCAAACGATTCGCACCCCGATAATTTTAATCCGGTCCTCTCTTCCCCTTTAATGAAAATATTATGGCCTTCTTGCCAAATTTTTTCGAATTTTTATATATTAACATTTTTAAACATTCGGAAAATTTACCCTTCTGTCATAAGATATTCGAATTTGTTTTTTTACGTTTCTGAGAAAATACCCATCTAACATTTTACCATTCTGATAAAATACCTCCCCCCCTCTTCCCCCGCTTCGCCACCTTTGTTTCATACATTTTAATAACGTCCATCGTGCGAAATTCGCGAGCACCGTGGCGGAAATTGTGCATCGGAATAATTAAACTTTGATTGATATTGCCGCCGCTGCTGCGTAGAGTGAATTCTTCAACGCGCCTCGTTTCAATCAACGCCAGTGCTGCAGCGCGCGAACGGTTTGCGCATAGAGGCCGTGTGTCGTTTAATTTGTTGTGCGCTGATAAACAAAATACAACAGTATGAGATGCATTCATTGGGTAAAAATGTCGAGGGAAGTGTTTTGAAAGAAAAAGAATGATGATGCTGATAGTTTTTAATGAAGTGCAACTGTTGAGGTCGAAGAAAGAAAGATAGATGGTTTTGGATTTGGATTTTTGTTTTTTTCATAGCGGCTTGTGTTTCTTTGAGAAATTGACATATGCTGTTTTTTGTTGTCGATAAGCTAATCCCTTTTACCCTGGATAAATTCGCATTATTGCAATGCAATAAAATAATTTTTTTCTAAATGAATATAGTTTAAATAAAAAAAAAAAAGCAAATGATATTTATAATTTTATTTTCATGTTTATGTTTATACTGTTAAATATTAAAATGTAAGAAAAATCAGTATAAAATGGAAAAATTATTTTTTTGAAAATATCATTGCACTTAAATAATAAATTTCTTACTTCAAAATTTGAGTTACCTTGTTGTACAGAACAAAATTTCAGAACTCTCCAATCATATCAAAATATGGAGACGGGAGGAATTTAATCAGAAAGTAAAATGATAGATGGGTTTTTTCTCAGAAAATATACTACTGTTTAAAATATTTTCCGAATCCGATACTGTAAATTCTGAACATGAGTTATTCAGAACACACAAGGGATTTTTTTCGAAAAAAAATATCAGAAAAATTTGCGCTTATAAAAATTGAAAACAGATTGCATAAAATTACGAAGATACTTTTAACTAGAAAAATAAAATTTAAGGTTATATTAATGAATATGTAATACTCGATTATAGTAAGTTTTCAATGTTCTACCAATACTTGGCCACATGCATTAAGTAATAAAATAAGGGTTTTGATACGGCACTACAAATATTTATGGCAAAATCAAGGCAAAAGATAGTATGGAAATACAGTCCCATATCGGAAGCTACATAAAAAAACTTGTCTTAAAGCGGGATACCTAATTTTGAAATACATAATATTATTAAAATCTTTATAGTGAATGTTTATTTCATTTATAACAGTACTAAAAGTCTGTATAAGTGTTCTTTTGTTTATCATTGTATGAAAATTCATAAAATAAGGTAGCATGAGCGGTGGGTATCGTACCAAGCGGGGGCACCTGGTGGTCCTAAAGAAATTTCAATACTAATTTTCTGCAAATTTTACTTATGAATGTGCAAAATCACTTGACAATGATAAGTGAAATAAAAACATCAGTGCTAAAGTTAATCAAACAACAATTCCGTCTCTTTTCTCTCTCCGAGCTAAGACACGTATTTTTCATACGCTCCTGACGCGACCTGCCACGACATATACACATACATGTTGGGACCTGCCCGGTGTTGCCATGTCAACAATATATATAGTAATTAAGACCAATGTTAATTTGGCGATTATAATCGCCCGAATCTGGCAACACAGGCGCCGGCTGCAGCATGTAAACAAGCGTGGTTTCACGCGCATGCGCACTGCGCAGTAAGCGTTTTTATACACGGGGTTATCGAAAGTAACTAACTTTCATAAGCTACAACCTGTAGTTTTCTCTTCAAGAGTTAGTATTTTACGACTGAGTTATTCCTGATGAATGTATTTGGGAAAGGGAACTTCCATAAGGCCCATGTAAAACTAACATTTTTATGATTGAAGATGTAATGATTCTAATGGCAGCTCCAATATATATAATATAATTGAAGTGAAACACCTTAACTTTTTTGAAAAAGATATCGTTTCTTTTTACCTGATCCTTAGTTAAAAGAATAGGCAACGATTTGTTTCTAATGTTTATCCTTTCCCGTCTTACCTGTCTTTCCTTTACCACTAGGCAGCCAGGTCATTCGCTTCACTATTCAATTATATTATTTTTATGACTAGTTGAATACTTCAAGAATACAATCTAATTTTTTTAGCTACAGCTGGTATTTTATAAAAGTCGCTCATACTACCTTAAGAAACCGCAAAAATTATATTTTACAATATTAACTTTATTTTTTTTTTATTTCTTTTTATTCATATTATTACTTTAAGTGTATAAAAATATAATTTATAAAATTATACAATGTTGTACTCAATAAGTGTAATAAATTGGTTAAAATTTTGAGTCGACAAATAAAATATTTTTTTAGAAATTAATTAAAGAAGTATAAACCATATAAGAAAAAATTTCATATGCATTAAATTTCTCAGGTGAAATACTGCCAATATCAGTCGGTTTTATTCATTAAGAATGTACAATTTAATCATTATATACTTTAAAAGAAAAAAATTTGCAATTTTATTAAAAGAAATCATACAGCAAGAGGTTAAAGACCACTCAATAAAATTTTATTATATCAAGTAATTCTGGCAGTCACCCATTCAAAAATAAAAACAAAAAAAAACGAAAAAATTCAACGTCATTTTTTGGTTATAAAACAAAAGAAAATCAATAAAATATAAAAATATAATGAAAAGAATAAGGTTTGCCCGATGAAAATCGGTCAAATGGTTCAAAAGTTATCGTCCCCCCTACACACACACACACACGGACAAACATTACATAATATATGCACTTGCACAAATTACGAGATTAATTGCAGCTGCATTAATGTTGTAAGCAGCAAAATATACTCGTTCATATTTTATGCACGTTTTCCTATACCTTACAAAGATTAATGTGTGACTCACTCAAGTGCATTCCATGTGTTCCAATAACAGTAAAATAAAATTTATTCATTTTAACGTAATATTCTGCAATGAACGAATTGAAATAATATTTCAAAATATTTTAAAGAATACTGGCATAAACTAAAGTTAAAACAATAACATTATTAAAAATTTCGAATGTTCATAGCGAATGGAAGGTTGTTATATTCAGTAGGACTTGGCTACTTAATACATCCAAAAAATGATAACTGTATCCCTTCAGTTGTTACTCTTACTTAGTCTTACTAATTCAAAGTAAAATTGAAAACTCGTTGATTATAAGTTGATATTTCGTTCGTTATAAACGTTGGAAATTCCAAAAAGTTACGGGCAATTAAAACTGTCAAAACAGTGAAAAAGCACTATTTTCACTGTTTTTACAGCTTTAATTGCACATAACGTTTTCTGTGATCTATTTCCATCTTCATCAAGGTCACATTTTAAAGGTAACATTTTTTACAAATCTTTTAGCCTTTGGTGATGGATATTAATACTTAAGCATATTTTGAATGGTGTTCTGTCAAGTATAAATTAGCAAAATAATTGACATCGATCTGCAAAAATTCTGAGCAATTCTTCTTACAATTTGTAAACTTTTTTCCATTCAATATGCTATACAAAAAGTTTCAAGTTTTTGAGTTAAAAAATAATAAAAATTAAAGATTTACAAAAAAAATCAAAATTTTCAAATTTTCAATTAATTATAACTTTAGAACGATTGCATATTCTACTCTAAAACTTTATATTTTTGTTTTGAGGCTAATTTGTAATGAGTTAAAAAATTTTGAGCGATTTTAAAATTTTGTGCTGAACAGTTGACATGAAGTTACCTTGCAGGTGTATGTGTATATATACGTGTTCAGTGGGGGAAGAGAGTCGTCTGCAGCGGCGGATATGACGCGACCCACGCAACCCAGCGTTGGGGAG
Organism: Torymus aiolomorphi; assembly: GCA_036365515.1. Lineage (NCBI taxonomy): Eukaryota > Metazoa > Arthropoda > Insecta > Hymenoptera > Torymidae > Torymus > Torymus aiolomorphi. The sequence continues at coordinate 84,884,435 of CM070874.1, read as the reverse complement.
TTGTCCGCAGGAAATGGGAGTTTCACAGATTTCTAATTATGTATAATATATATTTTATATGTTTGTAAGGATATATATATATATATATATATATATATATATATATATATATATATATATATATATATATATATATATATATATATATATATATATATATATATATATATATATATATATATATATATATATATATATATATATATATATATATATATATATGCAGTGATAAAAAAAAATTAAAATCAACCATAATTAAAAAATGCACTTTTTAGGCACCACCTATTATCGGGAGAGCCTTATATTTTCACCAGAGCGAAAACTGTAACACCTCAAAAACTAATAATTGACAGTATAAAAGTTATTTTTCACTTATGATTAGTTCATTTTAAGCCTTTTGCAGGATGTATGTATATATGTACGTTCGTATGTAGTCAAGTTTATGGATTATCTCAGCGAAAAACGAACAGATCAGTTCAAAAATTGGTTTACATGCTCGTTTAATTATAGGAAAGAGCTGCTTCTATATTGAGCCAGATCGGTTGCGAATTGCAAAAACGCCAGAGCAAATAAAAATTTGATAAAAACGATTTTTGGACATAATGTGCCCAAAATTAAATTTAAATAAAAAAACCACAAATGATTCTGCTAAATCTAATAAATACACATCTTTAAGGTAAATAATTGACTCGATCGATCACTTCGAACCATTATTTATTGATTTGAAAATTCAAATCCACTGGATCCATTGGATTTGAATTTTCAAATCAATAAATAATGGTTCGAAGTCATCGATCAAGTCAATTATTTACCTTAAATATTCAAGCCCAACCAACGGACGGTCAAATCTACTACATTTTTGAAATACACATCTTTTTCATGTTGAACACTTTTTTCTGACACCAATATTTTTAAAAATAACAGCTAAAAATCTTTAAAAAGGTCAATATTTGGCTATTACTCGACAGAATTTGACTATACACAAAAATGTTAAATACAAAAGTTGTAGATTATGTTGATACAAAACTTTTTCCCATTTAACATTTTTATGTATAATCAACTCCTGACGACTTAGACCTATAAAATCGATTTTTAACGCCTAAATACACATAAAATGGGCGTTTTTCGCATATTCTTCAAAAGGATATGACTTTACACAAAAATGTTAAATATAAAAGTTGTAGATAACATTGAAACAAAACTTTCTTCTTTTTAACATATTTATGTAAAATCAACTCCTGATAATCTAGATCTATAAAAACGATTTAAACGCCTAAATACATCTTATATAGTCAATTTTCACTTATTATTTAACATAATTTAATTCGACACAGCAATATTAAATAGCTATAGATAAGATCGAAAAAATCAATAAAACTGTCCAAAAATCATATAATTACTAAAATATAATAATAAGATATAAAATATAAATTAATGTTGAACAAAATGCAAAATCAAACTAGAAAAATTAATTTTACGCTAATATCTACAGGCCCATCTGCTAAAACTAATTAAAAGACACCTTTTTCCTGTTGGACATTTTTTGCTACGAGCAATATTTGCCAAGACAACTGCAAAAACGGCAAAAAATGAACGATTTTCATCTATAACTTGACAAGATTTGATTTTATACAAAAATGTTAAATACAAAAGTTATAGATAATATTTAAAAAAAACTTTTTCTCATACATTTTCATGTAAAATCAATACCTAACGAGTTAAGTTAATATATATATGAGATATCTCACATGAAGTGAGCAGGTCAATATTGAAAAATCGCTCAAAATTCGGTAACTTTTATTTATTTATTTATTATTTTTTTTTTTTTGACACTTCGTGCGCAAAGCTTGATTTCGCAAACGCTCGAATAAAAAAGCATGCGCAAAATCAAGCTTTATACACATTGTGTCAAAAAATACTGTTCGATATGCGAGTGAGAAGGTGATTTAAACCTCGTGTGATCTTTTCACCCTCGCTTCGCTTGGGCGCAAACGTCCACACGCGGATAAAATCACTTTCATGCACTAGTATCGAAATGTACTATTATTTATAAATAAGTAGTATTTTCTTAGTACTAAAATATACATATTGGAAAACTGTACGTCATCTAATTTCATTTTGATAGCTTTATTAGTAATTATATTTTAATAGTAGGTACAAAAAAATAATAGTATATTTACAGTCAAAAAGCCCACTTAGCTCTTGATGCATACCATATTTTTTGTAACGCATCTACTCTCTTTCGTATTTCTTTTTTATTAATTTAAAGCAGGTAACCGTTTTTATACACGACAACCACGCACTTATTGGAGTATTTTTAATTTATATTTAGTTAATATTTTATTACAATAAAAACATATTGTAAGATAGTGGGCGATAAAAGTTGAAAAATGTTGCTGTGAGTAGCGGGCGTTTTTCCGCTTTATCGTCCGCTGACAACTTTTTTCACCCGCCGGTCAAAAAACGATCACTTTAGTCCCGCTTTATAGGTAAAAAAAAAAAAACGGAAAAATTGTACGTGTGCTACAACAAAGAATTTAATATCTATCTTCAAAAAAAAAAGAGACTATGTGATGCATTCAACATTTGGAATTTACAAATTTCAACGAAATTCTTTGTTCTTCGATGGATATGTCTGAAATTTGGCTTGGAGTAAAATATAATTAATTTTTCTTTCGCGCCAACCCACGTAAAAAAATTACGTTTAGAAGAAGTTTGGAAAAACTTATGCAATGAGACAATTCCAAACTTCCCAATTCGTAATAGAATTTTTTTGAAATGTTTGCCAAAACGTTGGCCAAACTTTTTAAACGTTAAGAACAATTGTTCAATTCAAAAGAAATTTTGAGTGTTTCGCCACTCACCCCACACTTTGACTTATAGCCCGGACCGGACACTCTTACTCAATTATTGTCATACGCCACCTATCGGTAGTTGCTAGCACTTGATTTGCACTTGATAGCAATTTATTTACGAAAATTTTTCAAACTTTAACCAAACTTTTTAAAACATTCTATCGAAGTTTGGCATTGTGTCATTGCATAAGCTTTGCCAAACTTCAGTCAAACAAAACATTTCTCTAACTTGTTCCAAACGTAATTTTTTTACGTGGGAACTCTCGAAATTTAAGAAATAGTAAATAATAATATATTTTTAATGTAAGATATTAACTGCTTACATCATTACCATGACTGCGTTACCTTTAAAGTTACTCACAACTATTTCAATACCTATCTTCTTGACAACACTTTTTCTTGAAAGACACAGAACATATCATTTACGCAATCACAAAGTTCTGCACGAAGAAACACATTACTCAAATTTCGGTTTTTATTCTACGGCCAATTGGTTGAAGCGTTTGTGGAATTTGCTTCCACGAAATATCACCTCTATTTCTATAACATAACACTTTTCAAACGTTCACTAAATTCATTAGTCATTACACTAGTTTTTTTGTCCGAAGATTTTTTACTCTATGTCTATAATCGTCATTTAATTCTATGTATTGTATATAACTTTGATGTATATAAATAATATGTTTTAAAAGGGTGTATGTCCGTATAATAATGAAATAAATAAATAAAATATTGGAACCGATAACGGTTTGGTCTGAGCATTGATGAGAGAGTGAGTTTATCTGACATCTTCTTTTATGTATATTGGTGGATTTTTGAAAATTTACTTTTTTTATCTAGTCAATTATGAAACGACTTTAAAAGAACTAATTCTAAAAATTAAGTTTCTTCTGGCAACATCTCGGTACATGGATCCGAATTCATAGCAGGGTATTTAAGTGTATTTAATGAATAATAATTAAATCAAATTTTACTCCAAATTTATGGACTAAAATTTTTGTCCAGACTACCTTAAGGGAGCAAGAACGAAAGATCTCATTTGAAAATCAAAGACAATTATTTTGATGGTATAAATTGTATAGGAACTAAAACATTTTACAGTATTGACTAACAAAAATTGTATTAATGTTTGTCACCCGACTGTAGGAAGTGAGCACGAACGAAATGAGCAAAACAAGAATTTGGCGCACGCAAAAGAAGAACGAAAAAGCGAGTTTCACGCACTCCTTTAAAAATAATAAATTTCGATACTAGTACGACGAAGTAATTTTAACCTTGTGTGGGCGTTTGTGTGAAATTCCGTCTCGTTCGTGTATCGAAATGTACTATTTACTTACGTTTTAGAACATTTTGATTCTCTTTTTTTTTATACGACTGTACGTTTAAATTAAAAGTTTCTATGATAAAGTAAATATAAACAATTATTGAAATAACTTTGCGTAATGTTTTGCATTGGTTTATAAATTTCATTCAAATGCTATTTTTAAATTATTTGGAATATTGATTTAAAACCTTGCAGGATGAAAGAGTACATTATTAGGAAGGGCAATGATGTCTTGGTTTTACATATATCCAAATATATATTTTTTTAATAAATTAAAAACTGTGTAATTTGCTCGGTCGTTAAAAATTGACGATGCCATCACCTTAAATAACATATAATTATTGGCTATTAAAAACTTAATAATGACTTTATAATATTATAAAGTTAGAAAAAGTATGGAAATAAACGTGAATCTATTTATACAAGAATGAACTTTACGAGCACAGAAATAGTTATTGCTATTGCAGTTAAAAATTAGATTTTCGTTATTTCTATCCAATCCATGTACTTGTTATCAAAATAAATATTATAATTCATTGATGTTTTCGTAAGATAGAAACATACGTCCACACTATTAACTTGTTGACTTCTGAGGTGCTGATCCTATTTTCCATATAAAATTTTCTTTCTACATTTCCACAACACGAGTAAAATCATTCCTTCAACTAATACAATTTTCTCCGCTAATTTATATTAAATATACGTTAACGTGCGGATCGCAATTGACTAGTCGAACAATCAATCAACCGCTGTCATAAAACTCGAACAAGGCTCTTACATTCAAGAAAGCTATACGACCCGCAACTAAAAACGTCGCTTCCTCTCTCTCTCTCTCTCTCTCTCTCTCTCTCTCTCTCTCTCTCTCTCTCTCTCTCTCTCTCTCTCTCTCTCTCTCTCTCTCTCTCTCTCTCTCTCTCTCTCTCTCTCTCTCTCTCTCTCTCTCTCTCTCTCTCTCTCTCTCTCTCTCTCTCTCTCTCTCTCTCTCTCTCTCTCTCTCTCTCTCTCTCTCTCTCTCTCTCTCTCTCTCTCTCTCTCTCTCTCAAAACACCAAAGATTGTCGCCGCCACCTCGTCACATAGAATTTTCTCCTACGCATTTTCTCGATACATCCCCGTGAGCCCCCGCAGCACGCCGCTCGTAAACCATCACACTAGGCATCCGACCAATGAAGCTTACGCAGCGAGCGGAAAATCACCCTACTGCTAGGCCTATACCTATACACGCGTCGTCCTGGGTATACGAAGAGGGAGGGGAGAGGGATCAATAATTTTTAAAGGCTATACTACCCACCGACGCCGCGCACAACCGGCTGCTTTCTCCCTCTCTCATCCACGAGCACATGGCACGAACGCGCTATTTCGAGGAAGTCGGCTGTAATACGCTTTTCCGTATATACTGCACAGTAAGAGAGCGCCGGCAGCAAAATTTTCCCTGCCTGCACCGCCCGTCCCTTCTCTCAACGCCGCAAAGCCGCTACTCAGCACCTGCTTACTATCTATATACATGGGCCAGATGCAGGCAGGCCCGCGTCGCTTTTCCTGTTTCCCCGAGGCCGGGAAACTACCCCGCACAGACGCTGGCCGACTGGCGTCGCGGAAGGAAGCCCGTATGTATATATGTATACATTCGTATATAGTGTATTTTTGTGTGGCAGCACGTGAGTCGCACGTTTTAAAAGCGACGCTGCCCTTTTCTTTTTTTCACTCTATCCCCCGGTGTTCACGCACGCACTCTACGCACTGCGCGTGCCCCGGCGATGAGGCAAGAGGAGCTTTAAATATATATTTTTATACACGTATCGGGGATAAAGAGTGCGTGTGTGCGTGCGGGAGTGTTTTGGTTTGGTCCGCGGGAAGGAGACGCAGAGAGACGATGGTGGCTGATGGTGCTGCTGCTCCAGTGGAGTCGAAACCGTGGGCTTCGGCGGTTATGAGTAAGTGTGCACGCATGCGTTTTGGGGTAGGACCGGGAGTGTCTTGTTTTGATGTTATTTAGTGTTGGGTGATGGAAATTGACGTCTATGTACGCAAGTACGTGTGGGTACGCGTAACGAAAAGTGTGTTTCGGTGTGTTTTTTTATCATAAATAATTAAATAAACGAAAGTATTTTGTGCGCTGGGTAGGGGGAGTTCACCCCGCCGTATAATAATTATTTGGCAACATAAGAAGAATGGCATGGAAATGCTTGGAATTCAAAGACGATAAGCAAGTGTGTGTCTTGTCTTACCCACACTGTTAAAATTCTGCATGAAAATTAATGTATGTACTGGAAGCAAAATTTCATTGCAGTACATTAAATTTAATGCAAATTTTATTAAATTTAATGTACGGTACATGAAATTTAGTGTAAATTGCATTAAACTTAATGTAAATTTTATTAAATTTAATCTACATTGCATTAAATTTAATGTACTGCAATGAAATTTTGCTTCCAGTACATACATTAATTTTCATGCAGAATTTTAACAGTACAAGCTATCGATGTAATGCCATGTACGCGGTCTTTGTATCGCAATCGCTTTGTTCGCTCGGCTCCTGTGCGCAACATAATCATTTAAGGGGTGTATGCTTTATCTCGAAAATAATGCACGCTTGCTCGAAATGAGAGTTGACATAGATTTTCAAAGTTGCGGTAACGTTTGTATGATTATTCTCTGACAAAACGTTTCTTTGCCACAAGTGAATGAATTAAAATCACGTTTTCTGTCGATGATGATGATGAACGAATGATTGCGAAAGAATGTATCGTTGCGTTTGAGTTTGCTAATTCTTTGTAGAGCGCATTACGCCTTCTTTCAACGAGCGTAATAACTTAATAAAGTGAATGCGCGTAGAGTACGATGCCCGTAAATATGCGTGCGCGTAGCCGGAAATGTTCTTGTTGGCTTTGTTCCACGAGTATAAAAGAGAGTGAAAAGTACGTCTGTGAAACAGTTTAGAACAAAGGCTTAGCACCATCCTGCAAGTCTCACTAAACGCGAAATTAATAATAAAACTTTGTAACTGGAGTGAGCAAGAGTACGCTGCAAATGAATTTTTAGTTGACAGCGTCCTCGAAATCGAAATTTGACCGGCGGCTCATCAATACGCGCGAGTTCGAAGAAAGTCCGTTACACACGCAATCGCCATTTTGAAATTTCAAACGTCTTTTCCTTTGGAAAGCCGACGCACTCATGCGAAGAAAGTCGTCACGCCATGGCCGTTACGTTTCTCATTCGAGTGAATCGACGGTGAAAATGTAATCTACAACTTGAAAAATGAGATGAAAATTTGTGACAAATGATGAATGAGAATGTTTGGTGAAGTTCTGTAAGAAATTCATTGAATTCTATTGTGGTTCAGTAAAGATTTAAAAAAAAATCATCATTTTGTCATATTTATTGTATTTTTATTTATTATTTACACATTGAATTTGCATTCTTAAATCTGTATTGTACTATCATGATGAATGAAAGATGAAGAGATATACTGAATATTCATTACAGCTATACATTCGTAAATAATTTCGACAATGTATTTTAAAATATAGTTTTTATAAATATTTTATCTTTAATCCATAGAGACAAAGTTTTTTGGATTATTTTTCAAAGTATTTTCTCTTCAATTCTTTTACAAATAACATTTGAAGCATGTAAAAAGAGTTACTGAGATTGCATGCAAGAAAATTAATTTCTCTTTATCTTTTCTTATTTTATAAACTAAAATAAGCAACGATAATCGTTATAATATTTCACATTTCACACAACAATATCAATGAACATTATTCATAACGAAACTTATACTCTCAAAAACGAAAATCCAATTAATTTTGTCAGCTAACGCGAAAACAGTGCGGTCTTCAATCCGCATCAGCGCCCTTTTAATGAGGTCCGAAAACCACTATACGTAGATTTCCCTCTCGGAATTTAAAGAGTCCAGCGAAAAGTATGCTAAAAATTCGGAACCTTTCGCATTTCCGTGTGTTCGGCGGCGGTGGCACAAGGACTACGCGCGGGGTGCGATAGTATGTAGGTACGCGCGAGTAAAATGAAATAACTTGGAAGATGACTCGAATACCAAATGAATAAATATGAGTGAGCATCGAGCAATTGAAGTTGCTTTTTTAAGCTAATGTTGGGCTGGTATATGGTTTGTATCTTTTGCATTACGACAACATTTTCCAGAAATACTTGAATTTTCTATTTGAAAAATATCATCTGTGTTTCAGCTTTGTTTACTTAAATTATTTAATGTTAGAATATATCACACAAATTTCGTAAGATTCTGTTTTGCTTAATTGAATCTTTTTCCTTGCACACCAATAATGGAAGCTTTAAATTTATTTAAATAAAACTTGAGATATTAGCTAATAAAACTATATAAATATAACTACAAATGTATAGGTTATATTTAATTTTGATATTTCAATTTTATTAATTGTTTTTATTCGAAATTTATCGCTCTATTATTGATTTTCTATATGCTAAAAATTAACTCCTTTACAGATTTTATTGATACAATAGGACGTACAATTTTATCGAACAGTAATAAATGATCCTTACTCTCTTGTTTGTCTGCTTTAAGAACTGGTGATTCGAAACAAATATTCTGTATGATAGTGGAAACTCTTATTATTTCGTATTAAATCGTAGGCAATAAATGTAATGCTGTTTTCCAATATATTTCGATCGATTGCACACATTTGACGATTGAAAGGCATTAGTAACTGCACTATATACTATGAAAATTTGACGCCGATGATCATAACGATTAGATAGGTGGCATTAATCTATACCCGATTTCCGATTTATTATTCACCTATAATTTCGTAACGTCCCTTTAGGTGACCACAACTCTACAAACGCGATCGTTCGGCATTATTTATTCACGTATTCTTCACTCTTTCTTTTTCAGCAGATGCAAAAGAAACAATACACAAGCATGAGCAGGTCAAAGCCGGCTCGATCGAGACGAAAATCATGGGCGATTCTGCCTGGGTGACAGAGTTTCGGGAGCTGAAGAAGGCCACGTTCTTGAGGAGGAGCCCCACTCTCATCGAACTGATGAGATGGTTCAGCAGGTAATGACAATTTCTTGGACATTATTCGATGCAAAGAAGTGTTACCGACGTTCAAAAGCTATCTTTCGTTGACAATTTTGAAAATATTTATTGTCAAATGAAATGTCACTGTTGGAAGCATAGTAACGATCGAGACGATCTAATTGAACAAAAGTCGTTAATTACTTCGAAAAAAATTGCTCGAACGATGCACAGCGAGAAACAACGAAGGGGACTACAACGCTGTAACCTTTAATTGCAGGAACGTAAGCTTGGACCTTAACGACTGCTCTAAAAAGTCGTCAGAAGCAGAGAAATTAAAGGAACTCATCAAAGAGGCTTTGTTACTCTTCGCATATTTTCATCGCTTCGCACAGTCGCCGGTAAGTGGGATCTATAAAATGTTATGTTGGCAATGAAAATCGCCCCTCCCCCATTTTTGACAGAAATTCTCGAACTGACAGAAGGGCTTTTGATCATTTGCAATTGAATTACAAATGTTTGTTATTATGGGTCTTGTAAAGTATTTCATTCTTATATATTCCTTTTAATATGCATACATTGAAAATCTGTTTTATGTTCTATGGTTCTCTACAAGATTTATGAGTCTGATAGCTACACTTTTCTGTACATTTATGTTTTAATTTTTAAAATTTAACACATCAAAAATGACAAGCTTTTTCATTTTAATAAGCAAAAGGTGTTGATGAAATACAGTTTATATTGCAAGTAATCCGAGCAAAAAGTATCTCAAAAATAACTTGGGGTCGGCAATTCGTTTAATTATTGTTATTTAATTAAATGCGCTATACAAATTTCAAAGTGTGTAACCACCATTTTCGGAAGTAATCAAATTCTAAAGTTAGCATTTTTAATGTCGCTTCTATGAAAGAGTCATTCTTTATTCTTTTGTATCCCTTTTTTTATTTATTAATAAATAAATTGTAAACGCATTAACTAACCATTAAAAACTAATGTTTTGTTAAATATGGAAATAGCTGATTTTAGTTTTAAAATTTTATTAACTAAAAAAGTCAAGTTTGCTTTTCATGTACACGCTAAACTTTAATGCATATTTTTTAATGTACAATGGTATGCTTTAATAGATAAAGTGAACTTGAATTCTAGACATTTATAATTTCTTTTTGAGAAACTGTTATAAAGAAACTAATTGTATGAGAGCTCTAATGTTATATGTATTTTGGTACACTTTCCTTACTTGATTTTAACTTTGGATGAAGTTAATATTTTTTTAATAAAGAAAAAAAACTGGAATTAATTGTTTTGTTATTTCTTTATTAACATTATGCGATAATTCCTTCTAGGCCAACGTATTTACGTTCTAAACAAAGGCCTATTTGTGACATTTTTTCAATCAAACTACAAAGTAAGTCTAAAATAAGTATTTTTGGAAGTAAAAGTTGAAAGCAAATACATTATGGCTGACCATGTTCTATAGCAAGATTAGATTTACATAATCTCACAAGAACGTAGGCACTTGTATTTAAAAATAATTTAAGAAATTATCTGCGATCATCAGCACTGCTCGGACAACTTAACATCACTTATCACATTAACTTGCATCTTGTCGTTTTCCTTATCAGTGAGGTCACGGCTCTGATTAACATTGTCTACTATAACTATATTATTCATCAGTTATAAAATATGCAATAGTCCTGCCCCGAATCCATTACGATCTTACTATCGACACGCTACATCGACACATTACGAATCCTTTAAATGTACGGCACATCCAATCGAACCAGCTGCGACTGTTCTCCACGAACTATCTATACAGTTCATAAATATCGTTTTGCAATTGCCAACGCACATTCCCTTTTCCCTTAACCGACACATTACAACATCCTTGCATCATACCGCAGGAACAGGATCGCAGGGACTACCTCGAGCTGATGTCGGACCTGCTGGCGGTGTACGTGGACCTGGAGCTGCTGGCCGAACCGCAGTGCGGCAGCGGCAGCAGCGCCGTAGCTGCGAGGCTCGTTTCCTGCCTCCTCGTGTATCTCGGTTAGTATATATATATACACCAGACCCGGAGCAGCGCATGCAAATTTCAATGCCGACTTGTTAGCACTTCAACTCCTCGAAGTGTCGTCGATGTCGAGAGCGAGCGAGCGAGCGAAAGAGAGAGAGAGAGAGAGAGAGAGAGAGAGAGAGAGAGAGAGAGAGAGAGAGAGAGAGCGCATTTTTCATTTTCAGTACTTTTGGAATCATCGTTTTCATAAAATCAATTTTTCACAAGTTAAGTCTAGTCAATTGGCTAATTTGATCGGAAATGGCCAAAAAGTAAACTCCAATCATCTGTCACCAATAGAACGCTTTTTTCAATCTATGTTTTAAAATTTATTAGCCTAAAAAATGGACTTGATTGTGGATTAGTATATTACGATATTTTATAGCACGTTTACCTAAGTCAGCTGTCACTCCTATTCGTGCCTTAAGCAGTCCATTGTTGCACCGTGAGGTTAGCGCACGACCATAGCGAGTGCGATAAACACGGTGCAATAATCGACTACTTAAGTCAGTAAGTCACGGGTAGGCGTGACCTAAGTCCGCACTTAAGTCACGCTTATCCGTGACTTAAGTAGTCGATTATTGCACCGTGTTTATCACACTCGCTACGCTCGTGCGCTAACCTCACGGTGCAAAAAAGGCGTGACAGCAGCCTTAGGTAAACGTGCTATATAAAATAGTATACGATACTCATGACTTGAGTGGCCCATTATTGCACGGCGTGAAGTTAGCGCCCGAGCTACGCTAACTTCACGCCGTGCAATAATGGGCCACTTAAATCACACGTATCGTACTGTACTATTACTACATATTTTGAAGATAATCCTGATCAAAATGAAAACCCCAGGGGTGGTCGATTTATTATAGTGATAAGTGAGAGAAATCGTTTTGTTTATACTTTCTGTAGTGGAATAAATTAAAAAAAACTGGGTGTTGTTTATATTTGGGTAAATAAATTATGATCCCTTATGAACTATGTGTTACAATTACATACTTAGCTGCTTTCTACAAAATCTGAGAAATCGATTGAAATAAACGTTTCATTTATACCTAAAAACTAGCCATTTACTAGCTTATTATTCGTTTTTAATAGGAAGAATTCTTATAAGAATCCTAAATTTATGGATTAATTACATGAAAGCAATTCCGATAAAAATATAATCACCATAACCAGATCAATCTTAAGGTGATGTGAAACCCTAATTTCAATATTTTTTAAATCAACATTCAAACGTTTATTTGGAAAAAGACGGTTGTCAAGCGCTCCGTACACGTAAACACTATATTCAGAAATTTTTTTGAGTGATTTTATTAGCATTTTCGTTAACTATGCTCGTTTGAAACATAGGTCAAATGCAGATTCCTACTTACCGACAGTACGGTTTTTATTTAATTAAATAAATTCTCATCATTTTTTTGGAAAAACACGTTTGTCAAGCGCTCCGTATATGTAAATACTATGCTCACAATTTTTTTTGGATGATTCTATTGGTATTTTCGTGAGATGTACTCGTTTGAAAAATAACGTCGGTACTCACATCCCCTTAACATTAACTTATCGCAGGAAATAACTCGTTAACACACTCAACAAAATTGCATTGCACTATCCATAATCTTTTTCTCTTTACTTTCCAGAAAATTCAACGGACCATGTGCTCGATACACTGCTGAAAATCCGATCGGAGAACGCGTCACACTCGCACGTACTGGACGCAATAATTGCGTAAGTCTTCACCCAATAAAGAAAAGACAAAAAAGTAACAAAATTTACATAACTCCACCCATATCGTTCACAGGAAAGTGATCAAGATCTTTCCGGCGCAGCCGACGACGGACCTCGGCTACGCGCGCTACCTTCTTCTCTACAGGCTGTGGAGGCGCTGCCACGTCAACAACACGGCACGCAAGTGGATCGACGATCGAGCGGTCGCGGCGCTGCGAGCTGCCCGATTGCCCGCGGCTCTGCTCGATCGTCTACTGATGAAGCAGCAGCAGCAACAGAAGCAGTGCAACGAGGAGGAACCGAGCGTCAAGTTCTACCTGACGCTAGAGCTCGATCTGTATCGGGCGTGCGAGCGACTCTTGCGCCATTGTCACGGCGAGGAGCTAGAAGATGACGGAGAGAGAGGTCAGAGGGTAAGTGTTCATGTAAGAGAGACGTTACTTTGATTTTCTTTTGTTTTTAGAAAAACGGGTGGGAAGACCGATTAGATATGTGGGTCTGGTTCATATAAGTTCCTATTATCGGTGAAAGAAATATTGCGTATATGGTACTTGAGGGACGCCGATTTGAAGGAAATTCGAAGTTTCGGTGCAAATTGTGTACAAGCCTTGAAACTTCATAAAGTAGCTGTTTTTTTCAAATTAAATAGCTGGTTTTTTAGTTAATTTCTAAAAGTTGTAAAACATTGAACAAGTGTAATTTTTTTTCTTTGTGAATCAAAATTATTCAACAACTAAAGAACTTTTGTAATCATTTTTTCGGATATAACATCCATGACAAGTATACCTAGCAACGAAGATGTTAATCAAATATTAACGAAATGTATGTAGTCTCTTTCCGTCGGCGTCCTTTCAATTATGCACGCGTGGTATATAATAGATTATTCAACTAACTAATTAAACGGTGCTACTAGTGAAATCCGGTACTACCAATAATAAATTACGAACTAGCGAAATATACCTTAGTCTGGAATAGAGAATAACAAATGGTTTAGACTCTGTCGAAGAAATGGCAGCGATACCAGTCGTAATTCTAATATCAAACTTGTAATATTGTAACAAACAATATCTCCCCTCCCCGTCCTCTACCAAAAGGTAATAATTGAACATTTACGTTTATTCCCTAGCTGAAAAGTACGAATATCTCCGAAACCAATAAAGTAAATTCTGTAAATAACGAGTTTTCTAATGCAAATCCGGTCGCTAATAAATCTAATTCTATTAACATTTCCATCGCGAATATAGAAATCGCTAGTAATAATAAAGTCGAATCGAGTTCCACAATTATTAATGATAATAGTATCAAAACCCCGAAGAAGTACAAGTCGTCACGAATATCAAAGGCCATACTGAAGAAACACAAGCAGGCGAAGCTGAACGTCTCGATTGACTACATCGACCTGACGGATGATGTGGTCAAGATCGTGCGCAAACGCGGGAAAATTGGCTGGCTGGAGAAAGCCAAAAGCCTCAGGATGCCGCCGAGAACGTCACTGAAGATTAACGCCGAAGATGGAGACAAAGATGAATCGTCCGGAAGATTAAGGGAGCAGGTGAAACTCGAGCTGGCGAAGCTGATGACGTCGTCCAGTCCCCTCGCGCTTGACGTAACCAGCGACGAGCTGTCCGACAACGAGTACGCACTCAAGGGAGAAAATAAGGAAGGAGACGAAGAAAAAATAACAGAGGAGAAAGGACTCGCGTCTAGTCCCGAGAAAGTCGTCACCGAAAGTGTCGTCGAGAACGTTGAGGATGCTATAGTCGTGGAAGACGATTATACGACGAAGCAGCACGTAGCCACCCCGTCGAAGACTCTGAGCTCGGTGGGAGACAAAGTTGAAAAGGAGGAGGTGGAGGAAAAAAACAGTGCCTTGCGCAGTGTCGAGGACGATGATCACTCGCAGCAGCAACAGCCAAAACCGGAGGAACAGGAAGAGGCGCTCGCTAATCCTGTCGTGTTTGAGGCTCCGCTCATCGTCGTCGAGAGAGCCGTCGCCGAGTCGACCAGAATAGAAAAGGAGGAGGAGGAGGAGAACGATAGACTTGTCAATTCCAATGCAACAAAGACTGATTACTTCCCAAATAGTAAACCGAAAGTACAACAAGAAGACGAAGAAGCAGAAGCAGCAGGCGTAGCAGCAGCAGCGTTAACGAGTAGTCAAGTGGAAGTAGCAGCGAACCCGTGCGAGAAGGAGAAAAAGAGCTACTTCGCTGACGAGACGGAGAACCTCGACGGCCTCACTCTCCTCGCCTGCATCTCCACCCAACTGTCCCTGGCCAACAAAAAGGCCGACAGCAGTGCGATGATCAAGGTCAAGCCCTACTCAAGCCTATCCTCGCAGCAAGACCAGCATCGGGATAAGGAGAATGAAGCGGATGGTAACGTCATCATCAACCGCGTCGTCGGCGTCTACCCCGCGCTCCAGGTCGAGGTATCAAGCGCCGATTCAAGCTCTACTACCGACATACCGGAGCAGCAGCAGCAACATCAGCAGCCGGAAATGGCTAATAACAACCAGCAACCGCAGCAGGAGATGCTGTCGTACGTGCTGGATGAGTCGGTGCAAAAGTACCTGGAGGGCAACGACAATGCTGCGAACGTCATTCTGAACGGCGAGACAATCGTGCTCGTGCAGAAGTCGCCCAACAGCAATGTCTACATCATCAACAAGGCCGCCACTGCCAGCGGCAACAACGCGAAGCTGGGCAGCGGCGGGGAGGACACGAAGCCGTCGCTCCTGGAAGTCGATAGTAAGCTGGGCATCGTGCTGAAGCAGGAGCAGTCGGTCACGGCACCGACGGTGATCGTCAAAACCGAGGCGCCGGACTTTGCCGACGTGAAGACGCTAATCGGGCCGAGCAGTAGCAGCAGCCACGAGGAAGCTCAGGTGCATTACGGCCCGTATCCGAGCAACTACCCCCCGTGCATCTATCAACAGCAGCCTGGCTGCTGGCAGTATTACCTGCCGGCAGCGCAAACGCAACAGCCGAGCCCAGCCGTCCAAGAGCAGCAGCTAATCGTCCACAAGCCCGTGTCGCCAAACACGACGACGAGGGTCTACGAGGAGCAGATTCAGATACATCAGCAGCAGCAGCAGATGGTGGTAGCGCAGAAGGAGGAGGTGAGGATGTACGAGCAGCACGCCGAGAGCAGCAAGCTGCCGCTGAAGAAGCGGCTCAAGGTGCACCGGATGCACTTCGAGGGTGCGCAACTGCCGCAGGTGCAGTCTATAAAGCCTGCGGAAGACATATCACTAGCGTACCCGGGCACGCTGATGCTCTCGATCGCTGAGGTCTCGAGCCCCGCCCTCGAGCTCGGCGCCGTCGTCGAGGTGAGCAGCTGTCCGAGGCCACCGACCGCGAAATCACGCGGCCGCAGAGACTCGACCAGGACAACTCTGACCCTCAACCAGAACGTGCCCAATTGCTTCCAACCGAGGAAGAGCAGTGGCAGAACCTCCTCCAGCTCCAAGAGGAAGAGACAGGCGGCTGTGCTGAGTGATGAGCCAGTGATTAACGGCGGTACAACGCCAACCGCCAGTCCGGCGAAGAAGTCCAGGAAGTCTCCTAGTAGTAGTTGTAGCAGTGGCAGCAATGCCTCGAGCAAGCAGACTAGGAGCTCGAAGCGGTCCATGCCCACGGTCAAGTACATCTACCCAGATCTCGAGCCCGAGAGCAGCGTTAATCATCCGTCCGCCACTGGTAAACGCAAAAAGAAGCAGCGCAGCAGCAATGGCCGCTGGATGTCGACGATGACGTAGAGAATGAACGCGAGAGAGGAGCGAAAATACTGTGTACATTCATAAATGTATATGTGTATGGTAGTGGAAACGTTGCGTTGTAAATACGATTTTTTTACCCACCCTCTACAATGAAGATTTTATCCTTTGTCGATAAGAAGATTTTATTACTATTATTTACTATTATGTTTACGTATTTATTGGTTTAAGTGGAACTCGAGCGTTTAACTCTTGGTTATTGTTGATCGGCGCTACGTATAGGCGTTCGTTTGAAAAGGAAACTACTCTCACTCCGATTTTCTACATCAGCCTTTTACATTGGTTTCAAAGCATTTTTCACGTGCGAAAGCAGCTTATGTATTGATTGAGAGTTAGTACGTAGACATGATGAGTATATCGGGTTTGTTCGGTTTTTTTGAGATATACGGAGATGCCGCCAGTGGAAGATTTTGTTGTACATATAGAATCGCTAGGAATGCGCGCGTTTGTAACCGGTCGTTTTCGACTCTGAAGTTGTTCTTTTCCAAGATATTTTAAAATAAGGTGAGAATATATGATATGAACATTTGTTTAATAGAGGATTGTGATAATGGCGTTTGTTGGAAATGATCAGAAGTGATTTTCTGAAACAATGAGTAGTTTGTCTGCACATTTTTAAATCCATTTAACAACATACACTTATGATTACATTTATTATGTTACACATTTACTAATTTAATATTTTTCTATTAATTCAATTCTACAGCTATTCCGCCTACGTGAGATCAGACCTGGATGAGTAGCTTTTCGGGTGAGAAAATCATTAAATTCATTCGCATTTTACATCTAGTGTTACACATTAGTACTTTTCGATACTAGGACGATAAATATGATTCTTACACGTGTAGTATTGAAAAGTACTATTTCCATTTAAGCAACTATACCATTTGAGTTTTGAATACTTTCAATCCGATTTGAAATCATTGATACCTGGTAGAATTTAATTCAATTTGCGCGAATAGCGAAGAATGGTATATAATTTCGGGGCGATCGAAGAAACACTATGCATTCAACAATAAAGTTCCATTTACCAAGGCTTCTATAGTATTTGAAATCTAGAGTCATTTGACAAAACTTATACGTCTTGTCGCGACTGAACGATATTCTGTATTTTTCAGCCGGAAATAACCCGAAGGAGAAATGCGAAATTGCTTTTACAGCTCGAGGAAAATGAAAGTATGGGATTCCTTTCGTGCCTGCTCGAGTAAAGGACGGAAGAATTTTCGGTGCGTGGAAAACTCCACGAGGGCCGTACAGCACTTTTGTCTTCTGGTGAGTATTTTCTCAACACGGAAAAAAATTTGGAAGCCTGGGATGTCGGAGGTATGGAATTAACAGAAATCCAAAAAATACCGTATTTGTACGCGTCCAAAATTGAATGTTGTCACTTCCAAATTGAATTGCGTAGACTCCAACAATTTCGGTTGTGTACGGATCTCAAAATGGGATTATGTGTATGCCATGTTGGAATGGCGGGGACTCCGAGACTTTCGGTACCGTCGGGATCCGCCCGATGGAGTCCTCAGGCCCCTATTCTTGGTATCTCGGCGGGTCGACTATACATTCGGACGTATTTCACGCGCGCCGCTTCATAAATATAATAATATAATATATATAAACGGTTCAAAACGTGTGTGCTATATTATACTATAATAACACACACACACACACACACACACACACACACACACACACACACACACACACACACACACACACACACACACACACACACACACACACACACACACGCACACACACACACGCACGCACACACACACACACACACACACACACACACACACACACACACACACACACACACACACACACATACACACACACACACACACACACAACGTTCCCCTTCTCTCAACGCTGTCGCGCCACGATACCAGAGATGGGGGCCTCAGACGTCCAAAGTGGAATCGCTACAATACCGGAAATCTCGGAGTCTGGGGATGACCGAATTGGAGTTCAGAACATACGTTTTTGAATCGTGAAGACTCCGAAGATATTGGATTCTTACAGGTTCAACTTTGGATGCGCCTTAATTCCAAATTCGTCATAAATTAAGACGATCGATGGTATTACACGGAGTCCATATATACCGGAGGTCTGGAGATCCTAAATTTTTTCCGTGTATTTTTCTCTTTACGCATGTTATGAATTCTCGAATAATTTTAACGTACTCCTTTTTATTGTTTTGCAGAAAAACACATGTCTTCAATATCAAAACAGCCATATACCTCTGGATCCTATTTGTTTGAGCCGTCACGAATATATAGATAAATAAATATATATATACATAGATATATATGTATGTACATGCGTCGCCGTCGAGCAGAAAAGAGGGGAAAGAGGAGGACAAAACACAAACGAACCACCTGCCATAGAAGTAATAGAGCCGTGTTAAACAGTTTGCCAAATAGAAAGTAGGAATTACAGTTGCGAGGAAGCCAACGATAACAATTCACAAGTGTAGCAATCTTTCGCGTAACAAGAAGCGCGGTTGCAGTAGCAGACTGTTCGTTCGGCGCGAAATCAAACGATACAAAGGACAAACAAAAAATGAATAAAAGTTAAAGATAATTAAGAAAGAAAAAGTAAATCAAGTAATAAGTTGTCATACCGACACACTTACTCACACTACACACTACAAAGTTAAGATATAGGGATAAAAACTAGTCAGCGTGGTGAGGACATTGCGGGGTGAGGCAGTCCAAGTGTTCAATTATAGCGCATCGACCACGGGAGAGGTCGTCCGGATATTCTACGTATCTATTAGTAATTTATAAAAAGACCGAATTGAAGAGGCGGGAGAAGCGTCGTGAGAAAGGCAGAGAAAAAGCAAGCTATAATACTCCGATCAAAATAAACTATATTGAAAAAAAGAACAAAAATTGCCCATAGTTACTAGAACGAAAATATTACCCTTCCCTTTATGATACAATAATTACAAATGTTCTTTTCCTCTTTGATTGATTTTTTGTCGTTCACGTAAGTCGTGTTGCCGACTGCTCTCGTTTTCAACAAAGTCGATTTTTCGATATTGTTAACGGAAATACAGATGCAAGACAAAGAAAGCAGCTAATCTTCTTACTGAAATTTTACAAACCGCGTGAACGGACGAGAAAATAATCAGGGATGAAGAGAGCGCATTGTTAGAAGCCAATCAGAATATGTGTATAATAACGGGATTTATGTTACCATTCCATACGCCAATGTAGAATTTATCATATGTGCCAATCAAAAGCAGTAACATCAATAAAACAAAAAAAAAATAATAAAAAATAAATAAAAAAAAATACATAGAAAACACAAATATCCATGTATAACGAACAAAACCCCATATACGTAAAGTCGACGAGTCGAC
The DNA here is from genome assembly GCA_036365515.1 of Torymus aiolomorphi. Taxonomy (NCBI): domain Eukaryota; kingdom Metazoa; phylum Arthropoda; class Insecta; order Hymenoptera; family Torymidae; genus Torymus; species Torymus aiolomorphi. Next base: position 84,864,307 of record CM070874.1, on the reverse strand, counting down.
AACCATGTGATATTCCAATTAACGAGATTTTCTGTTTTTATCCTTCGAAATGAAATAAGGGAAGAGGCGATGAATAATAAGAATAAAATAGTTAATAAAGTACATAAAAGGCTGACAGGAAAGAAAAGTAACAATATCCATTGTTTTGTCATAGGATATAAAATAATACTAGAATTTATATACAGAAGAGATGAAATATCAACTGTGGTAAGGGTACTAGTGCACGTTCGAAGTGTATAACGTATTACCTCAGCTCGTATTCATTTTACGTATTTTTCAATTTTTCTTCCGTTTGAATTACTACTAGAATTTCATATCTCAGACAGTACTTCCCTGATGCATGATCTGTAGCCGGTGATTGCTGAACTCCACTTTTTACTTTTCGATGTTACGCAAAGCGGTATTGAGATTTAATACCTCGTAACGATACTAGTTTGCAGAGCTGTTCGATATTGTAGAATCTGTCAAATTGCCAAATACGTAATTCACCATCAGAGACGAGATATAGCGATAGGCTCATCTTGCAAGCAAGGTGTTTTTTGTAAAAAAAAAAAAAATTAATAAAACAAACAGGACAAAAGGATACATATGAATACTTAATGGCGAGTAAATAAATAATTGTTAATACTGCATTTAATTTCCCGTAAAAGAAAGCAAACAAAAAAAAAAACGTAAAAGTTGTTCCTGCTCTCTCCGTCAGAAGTACGAATTCGTCTTTAGTTCGTAAGTCGTTAGTTAATCATTCTTACCATGCGTATACTTATATTTAGTTCTATCCAGTCAAAGTCTGATAATTTATAAGTAACGTTCGTAGTTGTATTTATTATATTTAACTTACTTTTAACGAAAATTCGTACCTTAATTTATAATTATAATACACGTATAATATTAAATTTACTTTCTTTTTGTCAAATTTTATTTTCTTAATATTTTAAACTTTAAGAGAAGAATAAATTATAATTAAAAAAAAATAAGAAAATGCTGTTTGACTGTTGCTTGGCTCGTAAGAAAGTTTCTTATTTAATGTTAACTGCGTCTGTTGAGTATATTTGAACCGAGATGATCGTCACTATCCTACAGAGAGAAAAAAAAGTTTTAAGCTCCGTAGACCTGTGGCGTTTTCCTAATGGCAATGAGCGTACAAAAAGTGGTATCGACAAAGTATAAAGAAGCAAAAGAAAGTTCATTGCACTGTCGTCGCCGAGTTCATATGAATTGTACAAAAAAAAACAAAAAAAAAACAAAAAAACAAAAAACAAGAAAAAGCGATACGTTTATGCTCGTGGAACTATAAAAATGAAAAAAGTAAAGATAAGGTAGAATTAAATAAAATGAAGTTACATCGGATGCCTGTGAAAGCCTTTGTAAACGGGACAGCGGTTTCGAGAAATCGAAAAGGCCTTCCTAATAAGAGAAAAAAATGTCGAGAAAAAATTAATAAGCGTCAAGAGATTTTAGAAGAGTGAAAAAAGACAAAAAATTGTGTAAAGTATAATTCTAATATATATTTGTATTGTACCGTTCGGAACTTTTAATAAAAGCTAACTTTAATTACTCTTTTCGCTTAGCTCGCACTTTGTGGCCTTCCGGATGAAATTCGTTAAAATTAGCTATTCACTTGCGGTTGCATATGGAGCATTGTAAAATTGGTATCGGATATATTGTTGATGCATTATTGAAGTAAGCGACAAAATTTTAGCCTTTTTCGAGAGCACTCGCACATTCTTCCACCCGGCGCAGAGGTGTCCGATAGCCATTTTTTCTCTCACTCACTTTCCGATCAACATGCGCGCGCTTGCTCTCGCACATGACACAAGTACGAAAGTGCAAGCGCGAGCAAAGCAAAGCAAAAAAGAAACTGAATTAATTACAAAACCGAGTCAAAATTTCTGCCGTCGATTATATAAGTAGTAAATCGTAACTCATTGCTCGGTTTTTTGGAGATCTTGTAAATAAAAGTAAAATGAAGAAAAGAAAAAAGTATCCCGCATGAGCACGTTTATTATTGTACAGTAACGATGTCGACGATCGTTATTTTTGTAGGAGAAAAACAAAACAAATAAAAGGGAAAAAAGACTAGAATTGTATGAAATATTTAATGACAGTATATATAATTATGTACATTCTATTTATAAACCGATCAATGGATGATCGTGAAATAAACAATAAATTCCAAGCCTGTTCGAACAGAAAATGTGGAAGTCTTATTATTTCAAATCCCATATTATGATCCTTAGTATATCATTAGTTTATTTGTTTAGCTGAAATATTTTTTGTCATATAATAAATTAATTATTTAAAACACAAAAAGATCAATGTCTTGTTCAGTGTCCAATGGACGCACAGATTGGAATGGATTGAAAAATAACTCGTCAAAATTATTTTAATTTTTTCACTTTTAATAAAATGATATTCGTTTTAATTGGTTCTAAAATAACATTACGGTGTCGAAAATATATAATAAGTATAATAATCAAAATAATAATAATAATAATAATAATAATAACAATACTTCGCGACTAAATAATTAACAATGAAATCTTACAGTTTAGATTCGGTACAACGCATGTACAGGCAACAATTAAAATTAAAAATTAAAGGAATAAAATAATAATAATAGTAGTGTAGTGATAAATTCAGAGGGCAATAGTAAAAATAGTCATAACCGTGTGTCTCGGCTTCAACAATGGATGATATCTCCTTGCAAAACTCGTATCTTGCAAGACGCAGTAAAATTACATAACGCAATGTATATACGTCCGGAGAGGCACGGGCATTAAACATTAACAAAATTGACAACAAGTGTGTACGTGTGCACGTTTGTGTATTCGTGCATGTGTGTGAGGGAATATACATTATATTCGTATTGTCGTTATACACAGATCAACTAAATTCATCAACGAGAGGCCGGCTTGCTACATGTAATACTAACGATAATAATACAATACATAATAATGTTAACTCGATCGTCGTCTGCCAATACGTCGACTTATTTACTCATCTAGAGAAAACAAAAATTAAAATAAAATAGTCACATTAGTTGCTTCCCTTTTCTCTCCCTTACATTATCTCGTTTCACTCCTTCGAGGATTCACGTGCACTGTACATATTTCTTTTTTACTTGCACTCTATTCGGAGCAGAAATTCCACTGTGAACAGAGCGCACTTCAACTCTTCCCAGAGAGTCAACGCACACATACACACACCCACCCACACACACATACCCGTGTAGTAGTGCGTGTCGCGGAATATTCGCGTATACATATATTATAAGTGAGATTCGCGCTCTTACATATCGTGTGAGCAGTTTCTTCGCTCGTCATCGAGAGATTCTCTAATCACGTGTACATTGCTACATATTATATACATACGAGAACACTTTCGTGTGCCTTCTTGCATACAATCTGCACGCGCGCACGTGTCTTGCCGCGCTGAATTCGACGAGGAAGAGGCAAAAAAAATCATCGAATTCCAAGATTACGGGATAAAGAAACAAAATCACGTCCAAGTATATACGTAGAGCGGCAGTTGGAAATTTTCGCGCGAGAGAGTGAAAACTCGTTTTCCCCCGAGACACACACGCATTCTCACACACACACACACACACACACACACATACACACGCACGGCCCACTTTCGCACCTTCGCGCAGTCCATTCACGCGACAAGAATTGTGAGACACGTGCGCGGCATCGACGTCGCGTGTGCTCCTCTGCGTTCTTCCTTGGCGGCGCCTATCTGCGGCTTTTGGCAACGCGATTAATTAATCCCTCGCAAAAACAGAGAGAAAGTTTTTTAAAGATATACATTCGATCTCGCGCATAATCATTATTATTATTATATATATATAACTTTGCTCGATTAGCTTACAGATATGCTATATGTACAGTTCGCGGCGCTTAAATCCCGCTGTTGTCCGCTATTCACCGTCTGCGCCGAGTTCGAAATTTCTCGCATCATTGTTATATAAATTCGTAAAAAAACGGAGGGGGAGGGGGCGTACACGTATAGCTTCGTCGATGAAAAATAAAATAAAACAAAACTCTCGTCGCGATGATAATACTGCTGGAGCCAGTGCGCTCGCGCACGCGGCTACTTATCAAGAGGGGTAAAAAGACTGACAGCTCGACGGTGAAACGGACGCAACGCGACGAGGCCGCGGTGGGGAGGCAGGCAACGAACAAAAAAAAAAAAAAAACAGGAATAAAAATAAAAACGCGACAATTGACGGTTTTGGTCCTACATGCGCGTGCTTGCAGCGAATGTAACGTTACGGCCTATAGGATATCTATGTATATATGTATACACTTTTATGCGTGTCGATGACGATCGAAGAGAAAAAAGAATAGAGAAATGTGCGTACATGCACTCACTAGTGAAAATGTATATAGCTACAGTTGTAATATAATATAATGTAATATATCTATAGTTACGCTCATCAATACTCTCGATTGCCCGCACATGTATAGTTTAACAGCGATCTCCTCTCTCTTTCTCTCTCATGGCATGTGTGCATTTTTTTTCTACTACTGCCTGCGTTTATGTATATCACGCACATACTCATCACAGCCCTTTGTCCAGGCTCCCATTGACAGTTAAAACACGTCTATAACTCGACGATTCCCCCATTCAATCACGCGCCATCATCATATACACTTCCTGATCATCACTCGCGTTCTAATATTTATATATTTATATAGCGTAATAATATGTACAAAAAAGAAGAGACTCCCAACTCCCGATCTCTCTCTCTCTCTTATTCTCTCTCCCCCTCTCTCTCTCTTAGTCTCTTACGTCAACGGGATAAAAACGTGCCGCGCAGTTACACAGGCGCGCGCGCGCGCACACACAGAGCAGTGGCGATAAAAAGCTATGCGATTCGTGAAAAAATGTAAAACGATGATTCTTTCCCCCCTCGGGAGAGACAACCAGAGGAGGAGATAGGGAGAGAGCAAGAACGGAGCGCATCTTCTTTACAGGTGCGTGATGATTATGTCATCGTCGATGTCGTCTTTCTCGTCGTCCGTCTCCTCGGGCTGATTGGCCTCCGCTTGGGCCGCCTTCGGGTCCTCGGCTATGGCTTTCAGCCGCTTCTGTTTGCGCTTGTGCAGCAGCTCGACGATTATGTAGCCGATCGAGCCGATAACGAGGACATTCAGCATCACGTAGAGCTTCATGCGCGCGCAGAGGTGGGTGCTGTAGGCGTAGGCGACGACGAAGCCCGCCGACTCCCAGAGACGGTAGTTCGAGAAGGCTGCCTCCTTGTTGCGACGGAACAGCGTGCCGTAAAGACCTGCAAGAGAGACAGAGATGATGGATTAGTGATCTACTTTTTTATAGTCAAATATATACATATATGTGCTAGTCTTTCGATGAAACTTATACAATCTGAAGTTGTCACAGTAAGTTTCTATATTATTTATTAGAATATGATGATTTGTGCTATTTCAGATTCTTCATTTTTGTCTAATTTCATTTTATTTTAACTTTGAAGAATTCATTTGTTCTCGTATGGTAAAAATTACTATTTTTGTATCAATTATGATGTACCCAAATATTTCAGAATTGCCTGTGTGGGCAAGCTTACTTTTTCATAGTTTTTACTGAAAACCTCTTTTTTCGATAAATAGAAAAACCTGATCTAAATTGAACCAAAATCAGAAATTTTGCCTATGCTTTGTACAAGAAAATATTATTACTATTCTGCATGTATTTTTTTTGCATAAATACGATTTCTAATGCTACTAAGTAGCATTTACGAATATTGTTGTTCTCAATAAGTAATTAGTCGAGGACTGACCATCTTTTCATTTGAAAATTTTCAAAGTATATGGAAAAATCCTATATTTAATTTTGTCAAAGAACGAAACGAATCCACGCTAAAATCCAATTTACCGCGAGCAGGCGTTGTGAAAGATTCAGCTATATGAATTTTATCTATGCGAATTATCAACGCGTATTACTTGTAACTGTAAAATGACGACAATCTTGTCATTTTTTTCCGTAAAACGTCAGCTCATTTGCATGGTGAATTAGGGATACGCGCGTCACATTTGCATGCGGCAAAGGAATTAATCACTCTCAATGCTAGAATATGGACATCTTAAAAAAAAAAAATCTATTTGCAGAGCTATTGAAAAACAAAGCAACCCGGAGCTTCGGTTGTTACAGCGCGGGCTCAGAAAAATATTTGGTGCCGCACTAATGTATTCGCGATGTAAAATATTGAAAAACCTCGAATATGCAAAGCGACTTTTTAAGCCAGAAAAATATAACGCAATAAGCGATGTACAAAAAAGGCTGTGCAAACACTTTGAAAAAGGTCACTAAGAAGATCATTTTTTTTTTAAAAGAACTCCATCGAAAAACAGGTTTTAATTAAATATGGTAAAATGTTGCGGATAGAAAGGAGTTGTGTATAACTGTTTCTTACACCGAGTATTTACAATCAATTTTTATCCTGACACGGTATACACCCGTAAGATATAATTCTGCTCCTAACGAGCGATTATTCACCTGTAACGAAAGAAAACTTGATTTGAAATCAGACCGGCTTTATTAACTTTCGAAGCCCGATTTTTCGATCACTGTTATTAATAGATCTTAAACTTCATGAAAAAAAGTCGCCCACAGCTCGCTCGTTCTCGCAGAAATGATGTCTCGACCAAAAGTTTTCGCCATACCAATCGTCGCGTACATCGTCCCAACCAAATCAATCATTCCCGCCCTTATCTCATAGCCCATCGAAAATCCAGAGCCATGACGAACAAAAGCTACACACACACACACACACACACACACACACACACACACACACACACACACACACACACACACATATATATATATATATACGCGCGCACGTCTATACACACACTCTCTTTCTCTCTCGCGGTTAAGGCCGATCGCGCACGTGCGCGAGAAACCGGCTGCTGTCGCTTAGGCGCGCCTGGTTACAGTTATGTTTCTGCGACCGCGGAATGCCACGGCGTGATATTGACTTTTTATCCTCCTCCTACTCTCCCGGCGAAGTATGCGAGGGGCGCGGGTGTGGCGGCGCGATAAGCGCGTATGCGCGATGCTAATGAGGATGTATATATTATAATACATGTGTGCCGATCAAGCTCAAATGAAATCATTTTTCGTCCTTTGTACAATACGTCCTTTGTACGACGTTTTTCCAGTAGGGAATGATATGGCGAATAATACGAATAAACTGACGATGAGCATGTTGAAAAAGTCACCCACAGTTTGTTTTGACGAACGCGTTATTCGGGGGGGCGGCGAGCAAAAAATGACGAAGCATCGATTCAAAGCGACTCTTGTAATATCGTTTATTTTTCACGCGCGAATTCTCGGCATCCATGCGTATACTTTATACACGCGCGAAGTCACCTCTGAAAAGGACGGAAATAAAATTATTTTGAAAAAATTCATTTTTCATCTTTTTGTGAAATAACAAAAAACACATACATACAACGAACCGGCGTCGAATTTCAGCTCCATCATAAAGACCTCAAAGACACGCGCGAAAAAAAATTGCACTCGGTTCAAAATGAAGTAATGACAGCGCACGCTCGGTACTCGTTGACAAAAGCGCGCGCACGCGAATAAAAGAGACGCCTTCCTCCCCTGTGGCTCCATTCACGAACAAAAATCAGACAGCGAGGCGGAGCAGAGTTTTTGCGCGTTCCGAGAAAAACGCGAACTTTTTGAGCGAAAAAAGCGAAACGCGAGTTTTTGAGAAGCAATTGAACGAGCGAATCATCGCGAGATTAGCTACCTAGCGTTAAATTTAAATCCAACAATCGTCATTGCAAAAGCCAATATTTAGTTTAGCACGAGAAACCTATTCCTCTACAAGCGAGAGAGAGAGAGAGAGAGAGAGAGAGAGAGAGAGAGAGAGAGAGAGAGAGAATCTCGCTCAGGTGTTCGCACCTGCGCGCTCGACTTTCTAAACGCAATATATCCCTCTCACTCTCGCACGGGACAATTGAATTCTCCGGCCGCCTGCTTTAAAATCCTCGCACGTGTTTCTGCTCAAATAAGATTTCCGAAGGAAGAAAAAATCACGGCGCGCAATTGAGAAAACTGCTCGCTCGGCGTTTCGGGGTTAACGAAGCGGCCCCTCTGCGCCGCCGCTGGGGAATGAAAGTGTTGTACGTAATTGCGGTGGTCAAAGGGACTCGTGTATAATGGGATTCGAATTTTCGTAGGAATGCGCCACCAGGATTGTTAATTGCGAAATATAATTAGATGTTTAATTAGGAATTCAATTTGGGGATTTTTTTTATGGTGAGGCGTGTTTAGGTATGCAGTGTTTGTGTGTTTGACGCTTGAAGTTTTTATTTAATTGCTATTCCGTGTAAAGGTATTATTATGCCTGCAGGATAAAAAAGAACGTTTGATATTGTGTGACGCGCGTTATGGTAATTTCCATTATAAGATTTGAAAAAATTTCTTTTACGTGTTTTATATGAAAGAATCTCAGTGTCTTCCTTGCAATTTATGCTAATCCGTGTGATAACAAACTATAATTTTAAAAGCGTTGTAATTTCGGACGTAAAGGATAAAAGCTAAAATTTGTAAAGAAATTCTGAAATATTGCGTGTAATCATGATTTACAATGTTGATATAAACCCCAATGACGTTTTATCCTTCTGAATTCAAATTTTTTAGCGTGTTGATACTTATGTGCTGATAAAATTTCCAATGAAGAAAGAAAAATGAGTTCCCATTATTCCAGCCGCTGGAAACGTGTTTTTTAATTTAAAAACTGCTCAGTATATCATATCGAAATCTCTGTAAATTTTCCACTGTTAAAAGGCAATTTTTTTTCATTAACCAAAACTCAACACTTTCTACTTGACAAACGAAAATTACTCATTTATTCACGCGAATTCCACAAAAATCATTTTAAAACCTAAATAATCAACCCTTCAAAGCATTACAACAACTAACGAACACATTTTCTCATCTGCATAACAGTCATTGAATTCCAGCCTCTTTTGTACACTCACCATCCCATACATTAATATTAACGAGCAGACTGTATTCACATTACAGAACAAATGCAAGACACTAAACAATTACATCATTCTAACTGCTTCGACAATGATCGTTCCAACAATCCAGTCTTCGCCCCCCCCCCCCCACCATCCACGGCGCGAAAAAAAATCCCCCATATCCCGAATTTGCATCTATAGTCGCGAGAGGGAGAGAAGAATCCGGTTTCGGAAACGAGTCTCGCGTGTCTTCGCCGCGAGAGCGCGCGAAAAATCGAAGTGCGTAAGTGTCGACCTCGATCGATCTCCCGACGCGCGGCGTGTTACGCATGCGCGCGAGCGAGCGAGACGTGACGTGGATTATCAGGCGAGAGTTTCGCGAGCATGACGGAATTATCGTGTTTTCCTTTCCTCTAGCCCCTTCGCATGGACATGTATACATATATATGCGTGCGGCTATACGGGGTGCTCAAGAAGTAGCTGGGTGATGCTGGCATGGTGAGGGGAAGATTTTCGAGTGGAAATTGGTATTTTTGTGGTGTTTTTCTGAGGATTTTCAACTAGAAGAGAAGGTAATTATTCCAAGATTTTTAGAGTGTCTTGGAGTTGCTACGAATATATTATAGTAATTCTTACTAAGAATTATTTTTCCGTTTGACGGTTCGAGTTTATTTTGAAAGTGTTTCTACCGATTCGACGCGAAAAATTTTGGCCACCACAGGTAGCAACGTTTTCCGTGAAAAATTGCGATATTGAATTGTAATTCTGAGACAAGTTTCAAATCCGAAAAAATAATTCCAATGACTCATAGTGAAAACTCCAATTCTCGTAGTAATCCTCACTATTTCACTACGGGACTTTTCCTTATACTTAGAGATCTTACAATTTTTCTCAAATTTTATAGACCGGTGTGCCAGAGAGTTGCAACGAAACATTGTAACTTTACCCGAAACCCTTTATCCCTGTGATTTTCTGTCCTGCTCTGTACAGGCGAAAAGATCTCTCTCTCTCTCTCTCTCTCTCTCTCTCTCTCTCTCTCTCTCTCGCTCTTTTCACCTGTACAGAGCAGGACAGAAAATCACAGGGAGAAAAGGTAAAGTTACAATATTTTGTTGCAAGTCTCTGCCACGAGAGTGATGTCTCCATCACGCTCGTGCAAATCTCTTTCGCGCGCGCATAGATGATCTGACGTCACGCTTCTGCAATCCGGGTTGATTTTACAGGCTACCTCCTCGTTTTCCTCTCTCTTTCTTTCTCGCGCGGGCGTTGCAAAATGCAACGAGAGCCGTTTGAAAAGTAGCTCTCGATCAGAACTATACGAGATAGTTGGATGGCGATAAAATATTACGTGTCTCGTTTATTATTTATTTATTTATTTTGAATGATCTTGTTCTTTGACGCTGGGGTTTCTGATGACAGCAGTTATCGGTGCCCGTACATTTTCACTTTGCGCAGGGGTCAATTTTCGCGCAGTTGCACAGAGGTTGCCATACGGTCAAAGCCGGACCAGCCTTTTCAACTCCACCCACAACGATATAGCATTTTCCTATACTTTTATGTTTTGCTTTTCGGGTGGGACGAAACGAGTCCGGTACCGTTCTGTCTGAAGTCCGGTCATGACAATTTTTTAGCAGGCTTTTTCTTAATCTTATTCGATTTTTTAAATGATTCAAAATGTCGCTATTTAAATTAATGTCCTCATTTCGTTTTTTTTTTTTTTTTTCAGAATCAGTTGTATAAGAGAAAAACTCTTTTATTTCGATATAACATAACTATATGTATACCATTCGACAAAGCAACTTAAATTAAAGAGAAAGGTAAAACTCACCGTTAACCTGCGTCTGCCACACGGCGTCGCCGACGCCCCAGAGACCCGAGACCGTGTAAAAGACGTAGGAGCTGTCGGGATGCGGCCGCCAGATGAGGAGGACGCCGATGAGGGCAGCGTGGACGACAGCCCCGAGGGCCATCAGCGGCTGCCTACCGACGAACTTCATGAGGGAGCCGAACAGGAGGGAGCACGCGGCGTTCACCACGCCGAAGCAGATCATCACGTAGCCAACTCGGTGGACGCCCAGGGCGCACGAGATATACGCCTGTAAAAGTCAAGACAATAATTGAGTCACACTGAGAGAAATGTTTAGGAAAATTTACTATAAATGTAAGAAAAATTACTATGTTCGATAGCAACTTTGGGACAGGCTCGAATTATCATAAAATTTACTACAATTTATAGTAAAATTGCTATGTACATAGCAAAAATTACTCAAAACATAGGAATTTTTATTATAAATTGTAGTAAATTTTATGATAATTTAAGTCTGTCCCACGATTATTATAAATATAGTAATTTTTGTTAAACCATTTTTCTCCGTGCAGTGGTCGGATTGTATATATGGCTTTTGCTGCAGACAATTTGATTGAGTGGTGCGTGTCAGTGTTTGAAGGTGGGTATACAGCTTGTCTGTTTGTTCGTTTAATTTATAATTGGGCTGAGGTGTCATTTTTCTTACAAAGAGAATAATGGCGTTTATTAATATTACGCATAGTTGTTGCAAAAGAGTTAAGAGTACTCTTAGAAATACATGCGTTATCAAGTTAGTAGAAATTGGATTATAATTTCAAACCAATCTGCATAAGAAGTAACAATGTTATCTCGTGTGAAAATAATTTATTTGGTAAAAATGTGGGAAACATTTTTGGTTCACTGGATTTTGAAAAAAAAAATCGCATCACACGGTACAATCTCAAATCTCAACGATCTGAAATGGCTGGAGAGAAAACACAATTTGCCAACCATTCGTCGAACTTGCATTACTGTTCCCTAACCGTCATCCAATTGCCAATAATCCCTCATAGTATCCACCTCTAAGATCCCATGTAACCACTACCAAACATCGAATTCCCTACACCACCCCCTGCAGCCGTAAGTTTCCTCTTCGGATCTCCCCGCACTACGCGAAAACTCGAACGGACGGTATACTCCGGTTGGCCGAGGAACCGCAGCACTTGTGTGCTTCTCCCTCCGAAACTCAACGTCGGTCCACGCTAAGTTGTTCCGTGTGAACACACCTGCGCGCGTGTGGTTACGACTAGTTTGTTTGCGCGACCGCGTCAGACTAATTGGACGCGCTGGCGCGAGGGCGCTATACGCGAGTTTTTGTTTGATTCCGCACACGTGGTGTGGCATCGAGGATTTTTAAAGAAAAGCGGACGGAAGGTTTTCTTGGTCTACAAGAGTGTGGCATCGCTATACGGGGAAATTTAGACTTTTGGTGACCTCAAAGCTGGTCAAATTATTGTTTGAAGGCGCTCCTTCCGGACGCGTTTTCAATCGTGTACAATTAAATACGCCTTTGTGATACATTTTTTTAAAGGTTGAAATTTTTTAGGATAACGGCAAAGATCGAAGCCCTCTTCTTTAAACCTCGGACATTTAGCCCAGAAACGTTCTACACGAAGTGTCAAAAAAGAAATTGAAACTAGAAAGAAAGAGCAGCTTTTTTACTTTCTCGATAATTAAAAAATGTTGATTCCTTCAAAAGTTATGAGTTTAAAGTTGAGTGTTGGAAAGACATAAAAATACTCGAAAAAGTCAAATTTAAACTTTTATAACTTTTGAAGGACATTTTTCAATTTTCAAAAAAGTACATGAAAGCTCTTTCTATTTTCGATTTCTTTTTTGAACCTTAGAGCAGAACATTTCTGGGGAATGGCTGAGATTTAAAAAAGGGGGCTTTATTGACATTTTTCTAAAACGAAAATCAACCTTTAAAATAATGTGTTACAGAGTCGTTTTTAATTGTACCCGATTGTTCCTGTATACTTTGTGATGTAAGAAAGAAGCAAACCGCATCCTGAAGTGTGCCTTAAAAAAAATATATTCAGTTTTAAGGCAGCAAAAAGTATAAATTTTTTGTAAATTTCCCGATACAGTTAGACCCTTCTGATTTTATTATACATCAATCTTACTCTATAACCTCGGATTAGCAGTTCCTCAGCCTTTTTCTCAAATGCAATTCTGCAGTCGCGTGTTTTCAACTTCATCAGCGCCCTAAGTACACGCGGGACGGCAGCAAAACATACCGAAACCCCCCAATGAAATTAGCGCTGCGCGTCAGAATTCGGCGAAGTCTTGTTTACGCGGTTTCGTGCCGCAGATCCTTGGTGAACGCTATCTCGGCTGCGGCCAAGGAGAACATTTGCTAATTAGAAAACTTCGCGGCGCTGCTTCGTCGCTCGGCGCAAGTAATTCATCACTGGATTGGGAATAGCGTGGGCGCGCGGTCTGTTTCTGTGGGTTGCATCGCGTTGAAAAAGTGCTTCGAGCGAGGCGGCGATCTTTGGTTTTGAAGAATAAAGTGATTAGATGGAGTCGATTTTTTCGTACAGAAATGAAGACGATTGGTGGTAAACCATTGTTTTTGTTAATTGTGAATTTGGAGGAATGGTCAGACCAATGAATCTATTAAAAGTTATATAATAACGATTTATTTATTGTGACGGTGATTGGTGAGAGTGACAAAAGCTCGATTTCGCACACGCTTGAATAAAAAGGCATGCGCTTAATCAAGCTTTGTACACGTCGTGTCAAAAAATACTGTTCGATACGCGCGAGAAGGTGATTTTAACCTCGTGTCACCTTTTCACCCTCGTTTCACTCGGGCGCAAACGTTCAAACGAGAATAAAATCACTTTCACGCATTTTGACACTTTGTGCGTAAAGTGCTATTTTCAAAAAATAAAGTAACTCTAGGTAATTCGGCCACCTTAGGCGGAAAATTTGTTCTATATCTGCAAGTATGTTTAGGAAAAAAATTGTTAAAGAGACATCAAAATATATAGTACATCTTATTATATTATTCGGCCACTTTTCGAATTAATTCTCATATAAACAAGTGTAAATGATTCTGAAAATTTTGAAATAATTTATAAGTTATATTTTTTCAGTTATACATGTGTTTAATTATAAGCGATCCTATAAAATGAGGCCGGGGAGATCTGTGTGTATGTGTGTGCGTGTTAATGTGCGCGCCTGAATTATACCTAGCTTGAATTACCTTATATATAAAATGCGAACGATTCGATTGAAAAGAACTCTTTTTACTCATATCGGAACCCTCTAGGTATTTTTAATAGAACGAATTGAAAGTGCCAACGCTGCTCAAAATCCACTAATCTAAAAAAATTACTGCTCTCGCAAAAACCCTTGTCGAAAAAAAGAACCCCCTTCGCTTTGATAAACAATTCATGTCCGACCGTAGGGGCACTAATTAAAAGAAGCAACACGGTGGAATCGAGTTGCCTTTAAAAATTAGCAAAGCGGCGAATCAGCGATGCGCGAAAGCAACCCTTTGCAGCGCACGTTAATGAATTCGCACGACGGCCAGAAGCAGAGAGACAGAGAATTCAAACACGAGGACGAGCCAAAAAAAGGAGTCTGAGCAAATAAATCTTTTACTTAGGAAGCCAGAGCGAGGAGGCGAATAATTAAAGCGGAACCAAGTAGTGTTTTTCTTTAATTTGGGTGAGAAAAAGTTTTTCGCGTCAAGGACTTTTTTCGCGGGAGCCAGGAAAGTTTTTTCTTTGCAAGGTTCGGACGCGATGTATAGCAAGTTATGGGTATTGACGAGATTGACATTAGAAGCGATGCGCGGTTATCACGGGACAGGTGGTAATTAGCGAGGGCATCGGTGGAAAAGTTTGTCAGAATCGTCGACCGGTTTTGTTTCGGTTTTTGGCGTCGAACGAAAAATAATGCCATTACATGTAGGATGAGGGGGCAGCAATTATGGTAATTACGATGAATTTCGGAACGACCATCAGATTAATTGCGAGCTGAAACCTCACCACGTGTAATAATAACCCCGCCGAAACCTCGCCGGCTTCCTGTCGGCATTATATATCTGCAGCTGCGTAACTAATTGTCATGTGCGTACATGCGTGTGCGTGAAAAAAAAAATGTTAACGTTCCCCTTGTTATTACGTTTCATACACTGTCGCCATGTCCTTCCGAGAGCTTTGCTACGATGTTTTGCGAGTATCCGAAGTTTCGTTGGTGAAACTAATATTTTTTATTTTTTCAAACGAATTAAAAACGACTCGTCATTTTTCGTACTCTTCCGAATACTTTTAATCCTTAAAACGCAAATCCGACATTAGTAGCCTGAACCAAGTCTGGCGAAGCTTTTTTCCGAATACATTACTCGAAATACCAAGAATTATTTCAAATTAAGGAAATAAAGTTAATTTGCCGCGAGATCAAAGCTGGGCTAAAAAATCGCTTTCAAACCCTTCTCATCTAACAAATACAAATTTTTTCATCCACTCCCACGCACCTCCAATTCATTCGCATCCAAGCAAAAAAAAAAAAATGGAAAAACATGTCAACACAGAAGTCCCGCATTCCAGGAGCGTCGAGGCGGCGATTTCACGCGACTTTCTCCCCACGACTACACGCTCTTCTGATTAAATTCGCGAAATGAAGCCACCGACGTGCCACACTGTAGTTGCGTAAGCGCGCGTATACGATGAAACGCTACGAGCTGTTTTTCTCGCTTTTCGGGTAGGTATAGAACGTGCACATTGGCTGCGTCAAAGAGCCGCAACGGGCGAGGCAATTAATAAAATTTGAAATGAGAGAGAGCATAGAGCTGTTAACCAACGAATTTGAGTTAGCTTTTAATAGAATAAATGGTTATTTGATTTTATTTCTTTATATCGTATATGACAAACATTAAAGAATCATCTGGATGTAAAATCAAATCTCAACAGCCATTCATGAAAAACGCACTTCAGCCCTCCTACATCCGCTGGAAAGCCCGTGTGTACATTTTCGAAAACTCCAATTTCGATTTCATCATGCGCGAACTTTCCGCGCACCGGCTACGCGCGGTAATTACTTCTGCGTCGCGTAGGTATATCTCGCTGAATAGCATGTATACGCGGGCGGTCGCGCATATTACACGAATGAGAGAGAGGGAGATTCGGGTAAATATATAGCTTTCTCTCCTCAAATGTCAATGAGCGCGCGCGCGTATGTGTGCGTATGTGTGTGTGTGTATACACGCTTATCAGGGATCGCATTGATTGACTTCAGCGTGTATTTATTTTATTTTGGCCATCCTGATAACAGTTTATCGAAATACGAGGTTTCTCTCGCGCTTGTCCATTGGATTTCAAGCTCTCACAGTGGATTATTGTTTACACGTGTATTTTATTGCGCGCCGCTTGTTTGCTGCGTGTGTAATGTATTACGCGAATATTCGAACTTAATCACGCGCTTGACTCACTATACCTACGATTACCTATCGCTATACCTATCGCTTACGGTATTTGGATGTTTACTCGAATTATCAAACAATTTAGTCATAATAATTCTCCCGTATTTACACTTCAAAACACCGCATTAATACACGGTCCTTTCATTTCCCCTTGCTTTATAACTCTTTCGCAACACGGCATCGCGAAATCGCACCACCACCGTGAAAAAAGTCCCATTGGCAATTTCTCTCCATTCATAATTATCTCCCTCGCGCTTTTGATATCGCTCCGGTCGTTACTTTTCATCATCGTCCCTCCCGCGAACAAAGGGCGGGCTTTTCTCCTTTATTTTTTCATTTTATTTTTCAGGAAATCCGCGTTCGTATAATTGCGCTGCGGCGCCAGACGTAATTTTGGAAATGTTGCGCGAATTGTCCACGGCGACAGGGATGTTATATTTTTTTTTCGCCGGGCTGCAGGTGAATCGTTTTCAGGCTGGCAATGGTGGACTTTATTGGTGGCCCGAGCGCGTGGCTGTGTAATTGGTGTTCCACGGAATGCTCTTAACTTTTTATACGCGCGTGTGAACGATGTTTATATGCGATTCTCGCCCTTTGGAAAGCTTTGACAAACTCGTATACAGAATTTGAAGGAAAAATTTTAGTTTTGAAAAAGGTAAATAAAAATTTAGAAGAGATAAAAGAAAAAATTATTTGCCTTCGTCCTCTAATGATCATCAACGAAATAGTAGTTTTCGTTATTAGAGCGTAAAGTTCACGTCCGTGTAACGAACATTATTTTTTTTATATAGTATGCGTAAAGTTCGTGTATAAATTAGTACATTAAGATCCAAATGACCCAAGTGGCACCTTTTTGCACGGCGCGCAGCTAGCGACAGACGTAGGCTGGGACGCCGTGGCACTCGGAGGGCGGAGCCCCACCCCCAGCCTACTAAAAAAACACTTTAAAAAAAATAGAAAATAAATGCATGCACATTGAAAATCCATAAAATTTAGAAGTATAAATTTTAATTGAAAAGAAAGACAATAGAAACCTCGATATATATAAGTGAAAATCATGTATTAAAAATACATTTTCAAATAAAAAAAAAAATAAAAAATAGTTAAAATTAATTAAACTAATAATATTGTAAAAGAAAATTTAAAAGAAAAGAAAATTTGCAGCGTCGGAAACGTGTTCAAAATTTTCAAAATACAACATGCTTAAACATTTTTCAAAATTCTTTACACATGCTATGCGTGAAATTCAGCTTTACGCGCCGAAAATGATGCATATCGACGTACTTTACGCGTACTATGAAAAAAATGTTTATTTTACGTCTTATTCTGTTTTTCACATTCCACTATCAAAATAGATCCACTACTTGTTTTTTTAGTCTAAGACAGGGTAGAACAACGTCGATAAATTCATTATATCGGCGAGCCAGAAATATCTCTAATCTATTTCTATATATGTACTTCGTACGAAGCTCTTTCGTTTCTTTTCCGAAAAAGAAAGAAAATACACTCCCTTTCCATAGCAATATAAGCTCTTCAAACCTCTTCCTGTCCCATCTCACTCTATATATGACGGCAGGTTCTCATCCGCCCCGCAGGGCTGAGCATCAGCGAGTCGCGCATATATATATATCCCGTGTAGAAATTCTGAGACACGTCCCCGCATTTATCATCGATTCAGGTACGATATCCGTGAGTTGTACCTACATACGAAAATTAGCCGCGATTCGCACTTGATTTTCTCATCTTATACCTACATCCGTTGAAAAGAGTGTTCAACTCAGGATTGTCGTATATGAATCTGGTCTGACGTCCGAGGTTCGCGTTAGTCATTCTATTGGTACGATTTGTTTACTTGAATCGCACTTGATTCTCCAAAGTTTATCCTTGCGAATTTAAAGGCGTTAAATATGGGATTTTTTTACCGGAATCCGATTTGATTTCCGGCGGCATCTCCCGTTTGGCACATAATACATGCTGATACTGTGAAAACCTAACCTCAAATCGCCTTAAGATACGGCACACGCGCCGCCAGGTAATATCAGTAGCGCTGTTGCGGGACAATAGCCGTGCCGTATCAAAGGGATGAAATACGTCCTTTGTTTTGTGCATCTTATACAACTCTTACGTGCCGGAGTTTTTTCAGTGCACATGTATATATATGCACAACATGCACATACATTCATATATGTGCATATATACGTGAGATTATAAAACTAGAATCGTCCACGGGCGCGGGTCGAAATACCCCAAACACACAGGTGGAAACATAACCTACAAAACTAATAACGGTGCAGCTACAATTATTAAACAATAAAATATTTACAAAGGTATAAGTTCAATATATTATTAGAGTATACGGAAGTTCATATTTATATAATATTTAATCTACGTTTGAACTTTATATAAAAAGTGATTTTATAGAATAATGGATAAAAAGAAACAGACAAGACCAAAAGATAAAAATAATAGAAAACAAACAACATACAGACTTGCTAAAAGAGAAATAAATTATCAAATAAAAAAAGTGGAAACAGCTTTGAAAAGAATAAATCCTGGTAAGATAAATATTATTAATATTTTTAGTTTACTACGACCCTTATTGTTTTTGTTGATTTAGATACTGATGACTATTCAGAAAATGAAAATAAAGGGAGTACTTTTGAATATAAATCAATAGATAATCAATTAAATGAAAATGAACATGAAAATGATGAACAAAGAGAGTATGAAAATAATCATTTAAATGAAAATGAAAATGAAGAACAAAGTGAGTATGAAAATAATCATTTAAATGAGTATAACGATGCTGTTGAAGAATGGAATGATTTACCTCAAGAAATTGATCAAATTCGAAATTGGGCTTTAGAAAATGACATACATCATACAAAATTAGATAAATTAATGGCTATTCTACGGATACGTTTGTTACCACAATTTCCACGATCAGCAAAAACCTTTTTGGAAACTCCAACGAATTTTAATATTAAAACATCAGTAGACGAAAGTGGTGAGATGAGGGAATACATTTATTTTGGTTTGGAAGATGGGATTAAAAGAATAATTAATCCATTATTGCACAAACAAAATACAGTAGACCTGATGTTTAATATTGATGGCTTGTCTTTGTTTAAGTCGTGTAATAAACAATTATGGCCAATCTTATGTAAGATATATAGTGATGAGGATATATATAAGCCTTTCGTCGCTGGTCTGTTCTGTGGAGATGGTAAGCCCTGTAATGCAGAGTCATATTTAATGGATTTTGTAAATGATTTGAGTAGGCTTCTTGAGCATGGAGTTACGATAAATGACCAGAAATATAATATTAATATAAAATGTTTTATTTGTGATACTCCAGCCCGCAGTTTTTTAAAATGTACTAAAGGGCATGGGGGTTATGCTGCTTGTGAAAGGTGTACTAATAGAGGTATTCGCATCGATAATAGGGTTATTTATCCCTCTGTTAATTCACCAAACAGAACTGATGATACCTTTCGAGCAAAAAGTGATCCAGAGCATCACATGTCAGTTTCACCTTTATTGGAAATAAATCCCAAAGTTAATATGATTACGTGCTTCGTTCTAGATTCAATGCATCTCCTTTTTAATGGAGTAATGTTAAAGTTGATATGCGAATATTGGATTAAGGGAAATCGATCAATTCGTTGTAACCGAAACGAAAGAAAGGAGCTTTCCCAAAGATTAGCGTATATAAAACCGTATATTCCAGTGGAATTTCAAAGGAAAATCAGAACTATAAAGTATTGTAGTAATTGGAAAGCCACAGAACATAGATTTTTTCTACTGTACTGGGGACCCGTCGTACTAAAAAAACTAATTAGAATGACATTTTATAAGCACTTTTTATTATTGCACGTTGCAGCTCGGTATTTACACAGTAATAATTTTCGAGAAATGTATGAAATTTCCAAAATGTACCTTCATAAATTTTTTAAAGCTTCAGCAATGTTATATGGTCGTCAATCATTAATTATGAATATGCATAATACGTTGCATGTAGCTGATGACGTCATTAATATGAATTGCAGTTTAAGCAAAATTAGTGCTTTTTGTTTCGAAAGTTACTTAGGATATTTGCATAAACTTGTAAGAACACCTAATAAGCCATTAACTCAAATTTGTAGACGCCTAAAAGAAAGGATGAATTTCGAATTAACGAAACCTCAAATTCCAGTACCTTTTACCGTACTTCAGTCCAAGAAAAACGGATTTACTAATATTATTTTGGTACAAAAAATTCGTATAAAAGATTCTTTTACAATAACAACAAAGAGGCCCGATAATTGTATTGTGGACAAGGAAAATCGGATTATTTTAATAGATAAAATATTTTTTTTCTTAAATAACGAAGAAAAAATTCAATTTAGTGGAAAACTTTTGGATAAAAGCAAATCTATTTACACGTATCCAGAAGAGTCTGCAAACTCAAAGATATTTGAAATAAGAGCGTCTAATGCAACAGTAACTATAGACTTGAATTCAATTCAAAATAAGATGGTATTTTTATCAGTTAATTTTTCAAAAAATAATCTTCCAAAACATTTCGTTTTATCTTTGTTACACTAAATTTGGTGTATTATTTCATAAATTAAAAATAAAAAATTAAATAACTAAATTTTTATACTATTATTTTCAGTTTTACATATTACAATAGACATATAACATTTTATTTCTAAATACAAAATATATTTTAAAATGTAATAATCAAATAATTCGTTGATGATCATTTGAATAGGTAGAAGTATCAATCGCGTCACGCCGCCACGATGCACGCGCGGCACCGGTCTAACCTAACCTAACGTTGCTATGCACAATGGCTTCGCGAAGGTCTGTGTTGATTGCCGGCATCGAAGAGAGTTCTTAGTTTCTTATACACTTACAGTAAATACTTATGATAGTACGCTTCATTTAGTAATTCTTTGGAAATTAAACAGGTATTTTTCATTTTTTATGAGTTTTTGCGTATTTTATACGTTGCGATAACTTTATTGTCAAATGTTTTTATGAATTAACATCATAACCTAAATTGTATTTTGGGACAGTTTTTTTTCAACACGCTGCATTATACGGAGACATCAACTCTTTTGGCCCTCGAAATTAAGTCTGAAACATCGTGAGTGTATGATTAAATATCTATAGTGCGAAAGTCCGAGAGAAAAGTAATCGTTTACACGCACGCAGTCGCACCTAGCCTCATTTTCTAAGACTACCACAGGTTTCCGGGAAACGTGCAACAACGGGTCTCAGCGTGATTTCATCATCTAGTGAATATTGATGGTAGTGCGTAATATTTTAGAGTTATTTACAGTAAATTTGAGAATATTTATGAAATAATTTAAAAATTAAATTCTGTTTCAGGTTATTATCTACAAGTGTCAATATTTTTAATGATTTTTTTGATACTGCATCCGTGAAAGCATTGATTTTGAATTGGAATAATCAGTGATGGAGTCCAATAAGAAAAAATATAAATATTTGATAGGCGAGTTTACTGGATGTATAAATGATAGTGGATGTCTGGATATGGACATTATACCATCAACGTGGGTGAAATACGATTCCATAAAAAAAACATGTATTGTACCTTATCCGTCACCCCCTTATACTGATCATCTAATTAAAGTTCTCAATTCCATGATAAGAAATAATTGGGCACCATTAGAAGCATGGCCAGAATGGCCTATCGTATTGAAAGGCGGGGCTGGTAAGTTTATATTTCAGATCTGTATAATTGAATTATATATTATGTGTATATATATATATATATGTGTGTGTGTGTGTGTGTGTGTGTGTGTGTATGTGTGTGTGTGTGTGTGTATATATATATATATGTGTGTGGTGTGTGTGTATACACACACACACAGACACTCATTATTATTATATTATTATTATATATTTACGTTCTTATTATAATATGTGTGTGTGTGTATATATCCATTTCAGATACATATAAGAAAGCAGAAAGTAGATGTAAACATCTGAAAGAAGATGCGTTTGCGTTTTCTACTGATATGGACCAGGAAGAACAGGCTAAAGATTTACTATCTATCTTCGAAAAAGAAGCTTTGGAAGACATTCTGAATATTTCAGATGTGACCGATGAAGAAGCTTCAGGCAAGTTAATGATAATAAAATTAAAATTTTTATATAAATTGAATAGATGATTTATAATATTTTAATATATTTAGTATATGAAAAATAGTTATTTAGTTTTATAATAGGTAATATAATTAATAGTTTTATAATACGTAATATAGTTAATAGTTTTTATAATACCTAATATAATTAATTTTTTATACTCGCAGATGAAAGTGACTCTTCTTGGGAAAGCGTACAGAAAAAGAAATCACTGTATCAAAAGTTTACGAAGACTAAGCCCAAAAAAGGAAAGGGTAAACCATTAAAAAAGAAAAAAACAAAAGCAACTAAAAAAATTCAGGAGCCTTTGTCTTTCAGTACGTTTATCAATTTATTTATTTATTTATTTATTTGTTGTCAATGTTTTCATTTATTATTTTACTGTACTTACTGTAATTGTCATAACGGATTAATACATTATTTTTGTTATTATTTTAGATAAAGACGACCTTGTTGTAAGACAACATGAAAATAACCCAGCAAATAATGATTTATTCGTACAGCCATTACAAGAAAATCTTGGTTTAAATTGTGAACAAAAAGATAAGTTGGATAACATGGACACGGAACAACTATTAGGTATATAAAATAAAAATTCAACAGAATTATACAACATATAAATTATACAAAATACAAAATATATACAATTATACAAAATATACATAATACTTTATAATTTATTTCAGGTTATGCTGATAACGTAGTATCAAATATCAATAAACAGTCAGTGGAGAACGTACAAAATAATAAAACCAAAAGCTCAAAAGTTCTCAATTTTACACCAGGTATTGAAATATTTTGAGTAGGATTTTTCATTTACAAAAACAAAGATATTTTGACATAATTTTTTTAATTTGACAGAATTATCAGCACTGTTAAATGCTATCGCAAGCGTAAAAGTTATAGTAAATGAAAATAGGAGCGACATCAAAGATATAAAATCAAAGCTACTTGGATCAGAGCTTCAGAATTTAGAAGTAAAACTTTTGGAATATGGTATTAAATTACCATTGAACAATTTAATAGATTGGATTCATTTTGATCAATTATTTAATGATAAAACATTTTATGATAATTTTGTGAGTAGCTTATTTATTGAAACAGAAATTATTTCAGGTCTTGTAATTTTCGTATTCATGATTTTTTTTTTCAACAGAATGCATTCGTACAATTCAACCTCGATAAAGGAGGGAATAATCCCAGGAAAAGTATCACCAATATTTTACAGAAGATATTTACCAAGGAGCTTATTTCACAGTTTTCTGCTTTAAAAAAAGCATCTAACAATGACGGTACCGATAGAAAAATTTTTAAGGAAACGGCTTGCTATAAGCCTATAAAAGGTAAGCACCACGATCACCTACAAAATTTCGTATTATTAATGATATCATTACATTTTAAAATAGTTCATTTTTATTTTGCAGATACTGTTGTAAGCTTCCATAAGGACGTCACAGGCAATTGTATAACCGAAAGTACATTCAATACTGCGCTTAGTGCTGCTTTTAGTAATTCTAAGGATTGGGGAGGGCGCCAAAAAAAGAATTAATTTCTGATTTTATAACAATTAACCTAAACTATCGTTCAGAAAGGATTTTCTGTTTATAATACTTTTTAAATAACACAAATTGATATTTAGCTTCTAGTAATCGTGAAGACTGAGTTGTAACCTAAAAATTCTAATAAGCATTAGATTATAAAGAAGTATTAGTTGAACTTAATTTAACCTTAATATAAAAAAATGTTTCTGTTACATTTATCACAATGTTAACTATACGTAGTCATTAACAGAAATTATAATACTCATATGCTTCATCATAATAAATATTTTGAATTATTATATAATTGTTATTTATTAAAATGTTCGAATTTCTATTAAAGAAGTTGTTAAATCGATAATTTATTAAAAACAATTTTGTTGATTATTTAACACTTCGATTTATCGCAGTACAAAGTAATTAACAAAATTGTTTTTAATAAATTATTGATTTAACAACACATTTTTCCATATTTTCAATACTATATAATATATCGGATACTTACTAGAATCTCTTGTCCGATTCTCTTGCGACTCCCGGATTGGAATCGTATCAAAAGTGGTATTCAAATCGTAGTCTGAATCACATGCGTTCTCCGATTCGGATTCCTACCTGATTTACGAAAATCGCATTTGAATCGGGCCTGATTTCCTTCTATATTTCTACACGGGATATATATATATATATATATACGTAGTTCTTTCCCTCCGTGTTGCTTGCTCGCAAGTAATTTCGCGCGTGAAAAAATACGACAAACCGGCGCTATTATGCACCCCGTCAAAGGACACGCGCACGCGCGCGTACCTTTAGTGTTTCTCTGAAAAGCAGAATTAAATTCTCGTTACGAAAACGCTGTGATGGCCAAATTCGAACCTTTTGTCTCGCGCGTAAATCAGCTCGACAGCTGACGCCGCGCCGCCGTCGCCCAGATATCATGGGAATGCCGCAGTTTTAGAAAGTGCAATACACGCGGTGTATCTGGGCCACGCGAGCGTATCGATATACATGTATACGTATACGCGTTTATTATAATCGCAGCGGCCTACGGAAATAGATGCGATTTTCGCGGCGAAAGCGCGCGAATACCAGGATGACCGGCCCCTCGTCATTACAACTTTCCATACGAACTCCACCTTACACTATAATTGCACGGCGCGCGCACCGCTATTTATAGAACTCGCGTATATAAGCTTCTGCTGCTGCTGATATCTTTCGGAAAACACGAAGAGCTGTCGAATTGCAGAAGCGCAGTAAAAGAAGAAATATCGCCCTGGGGCTCTTGCTGTATAAAACCTTATGTATATCAGGCGCGTTAGCTTAATGGAAAAATCACCCTCCTGCGAAATTCGATAAAAGGCGTTCTTTTCTGCTTTATCACACGTTATACCGTCTCGTTCGCTTCGATTGGCTTTGCAGGTATAAATTGATTGTCGAGCTACGTTAAAAAACCTCTCTCGCTTCTCGGTCGCCGTACACGCGTACACCTTCATTTTACGGAGAGTCAGACGCAGACGCGCACACGTGCAAAATACACATGAATAGAGCGCGGCTAACGCGCCGGATTTCGGTCCATAAATATGGATCAGGCGCGAGAGCGAGTGAATCACGGTTAGGCCGCGCGCATGCATAATGGGGGACACACACGTACAGCTCGGCGATGTATTGCATATATAGGTGCGCCTCTAATGGGATGAGAGTATAACGACCCGAGGATGCCGGCTTTTTTTATTATTGTGGTTGCTGTTTCTACGAGCTGCGATGTGAATTATGCTACTGCGAAAAGTTGCTCGCGTAGAAAACAGATTGATCTGGCTGAATGAGGTTGTAGTTTCGGTTTCAGACGGAGGTGTTTGAAGAACTTGAAGGTAGTCGTTTATCGATATTATTAATATTATTGACGATATGTTATTAAGGGGACGCCGAATTGACGTCAGTTAGTTTTTTAAAGTTTTCTCTTTGAATAATTAATTATCCGATATGACTGAAATTTTGGTAGAATACTTAAAATTTATATACGAAGCGCGCTAAAGTCTTGAAAATTAAAAAATATTATCTTCTCATTTTCATAATTTATAGATTATGTTACCCGCGCACGTTTTTCAAGGTTTTCTCGTCAATTAATTGATTATTTGAGTTGCGATTTTGAGAAATAACTAAACATTAATATCCGAGGCGCGCACAAGTCACCAAAATTCCAAAAGATAAGAGTTGTTTAATTTATACGATAAAAACGTGTTATAGTGGATACAGCGCCACTCTCCATTTATAATACATTGACTTCGGCGTCCCCTTAACAGAGGAAAAGATTGATCAATTATTATTACATCTGTACAACGAGACTGTCAGGGGATGCGAATTTCTATATTGCACAAATTATTCGCAAAGCAAACAATTGCCAATTGGAACGAAGAGGTCAACTAGCCGGTTTAATAGTGGCGATCGTAAATGTACTCGCGTATACGGGCAGTCGATGACATTATTATCTATGCGCGCGATGTAATCTGCACGTTTTTGCCCCGAGGCATTTTCATATGAATGAACGTAACGAGCATGGACTCGGACTCTGCTATATATATACCAGGTGTATGATCGATTCGATTTTCTTGCAAATTGCCGCTATAGGTGACTTAACAGGGATTACGAAGTCAATTACGTTCTATACGTATTCGACGTGGAATTAAAATCAAATTTGCGCAATTTATCGTCGCGTTTTGTATTAAAATCCGTGTTAATTGTTTGTTCGTCGCAAAAAGGCTGAAAATTCGATATTACACGATTGGGTCAATCAAAATAGCGAAGTAAATCGAAGTAGTCTGGTCAGACACAAATTTTACAAAAGTAGTTAAATTTACGTCCCAACGTCTCCGTCAAAGTCAAAAGAACAACAAATCCTCCTTTCCCAGTACTCCGTAATGAACTGCAGAATAATTATGCGCGAAGTAAAAGGACCTGGCAACGTTTCATCTTCGTCTCAAAGCGCAGTACATTCCTTGAAAAAAAAAAGTACGAAACTTCGTTTCCAAAAGCGCGAACAACATTTCCAACGAGTGTGCTAGGCATTATCCGCTATGGGAGAGCTGAAAGGCGTGTTTTCGCTCTGAAGCGCCCAATGTGCACTACGAACTTTTGAGAGCGCGAAAAATCAGACACGCGCGTGCGCTCGTTAGGACAAAAACGGGACGCGCGACTTTGGCACTAATCCGAGCATAATGACAAGGGGTGAATTCGCGCGCGACTTTCTTTCTTCTTTGGTAACGAGGCGATAGTCTTGCACGATGAGAAGAGAGAGCGAGAGAGGGAGGAAACTTCAAAACGATGAGTTTGCCTTCGCGTGTCTGTACATATACACAGGAGCGTGCACAGCGGAGCGGCATAGGTTTACGTAACCGACAAATAAAGTGGATTTTTTCATTACGCGTGTGTATATATGTATACCTAACCTACTTTTGTGCGTGCGCATTAAATTCGATTACCATTAGCGGGCGAAATGATTTTTTAATAACCCGAGCTCGTAAAGCGTGCCGCGCGACTTTTGTGTGTGTGTGTGTGTATGTTGCAAGTTTTTCGAGAAACTCGCTCTTTTCAATAAAGATTGATACGGGGCCTTGACTGGCAAATAAAATTCTAGTGCGTGTATGTGTAGTCGTGACGATGCCGAAATTCCTCGCGGCAGACGTGCGATCTGGCCAAACATCCTTATCCATCGATAAGATGCGAAGGAATGAAGAAAAATGTGTTCTTGTCGATTCCGAATTGTTTTACGACTTAGCGAGTGACGTTCACTCGCAATACCTCACTGCTATACGGCGGGATAAAAAGTTGAGCGATTGCAAGTATACGGTTAC
Organism: Torymus aiolomorphi; assembly: GCA_036365515.1. Lineage (NCBI taxonomy): Eukaryota > Metazoa > Arthropoda > Insecta > Hymenoptera > Torymidae > Torymus > Torymus aiolomorphi. The sequence continues at coordinate 84,836,477 of CM070874.1, read as the reverse complement.
TGCATTAAACTGTTATGAGTTTATACAAGTTATACGTTAACCAGATGAAAGATTATTAAATAACTAAAAAAAATTTTACCAAAATGGCATCATTCGTTTCCCAAAAACACGAGTATTATTATTTTGCGACGAGTTGTATAATTTAGCTGCAGCTTTTAGAACAAACTCTTTCAGGAGCAATTTAAAATTCATAGTTATAATTTTTCAACAATAAAATATTCGTGCAATACAACGAACAATCTGTGTGCACATGCACACGGGTACGGGCCAACACATGTAGACAGCAAAGAATTAATATATACGCACGAGGCGAAGAGTGACTCAGGCGAAATCGCCAGGCGGCGAAGCCTTGGCGCGCGGGACTATCGCGTGAACCCGCGACTTTAATGATCGGCCGGCGCGCGCAGGCCGGATGGAAGTTACCTCGCGGAAAATCGCCTCTCTATCGCGGCTCCTTCATCGCTGCAATCAAGCTCCGCGCGTTCTCTTGCCGCGTGTAATATTTCGCGTGGACTGCATTCGTTTAGAAGGCGCGATCTCAGGTTTGCGTGCGTGTACACGGAGGAGGGACTTTTTTTCCTTCTTCTACGTGCGTTTTCGAGGAGAGGCATGAATCGAGCTTTTCTACGTTTCCGGGCGGAGTATAATGGAAAATACAGAGCGCAAGTTGCGGGTCTTGCGAGTATTATATAGGCTATTGTGGAGCGCGTGCGGTGTTGTTTTGCATACGGAAGAAGGTTATAGCGAAGTTATAGGATTATTATTGGTATGGAGAAATATTTGGTGATGGAATAATAGAATGGTCGTAGTTGCAAGGAACGAATCTATTGGGTACTGTTTATTATGTAATTGACCGTGAATGTATCCAGAAAATCTCAGTGACATGGAGGACTTGGCGGAAATCATTGTAACGCGAAAAATGTTGTTATACCATAAAGTATAGCCAATAAACCGTAACCATATTAACACTTTTGCCGTGAGTAATATAGGTAGTACATCAAGAGAAATATTAAGGCTTTTATCGTACGTTTGAATTAAAAATTATTTAAGTCCCTGGATGATTTAGTAACGTATAGATATTATTCAATGCGCAAATATAATTATAAAATACAACCCCGCGCAAAAAAAAAATTGTGGACCATATATTGCCCACAGTGTTGGACAAGTACGGGCAATATATGGGCCATTGCAAGCCACATTAGAGCAATATATGGGAGAGATTCGGCCCCGGCGCCTGAGCCGAATTCGGGCTGGAATCGGGCCATAATATTCCCAGCAGTATCCCATATAGTTCCCATATTAGTCCCATATTTATTTTCATGAGAACCATTAACAAAAAAAAAAAAAAAAAAAAATAAATCAATAAATAAGCGTAAAAAAGCAATCCTATTGTGCATCTACTGTGACTGTAAAATATAAAAAAAAAAAAAAAAATTTTTTTGAGTGGATTCGAACCTCCAACTTTTGAATTACTAGACTTGCTCGCTACCGACTGAGCTATTTAGTTAAGTTTATATCAAAGGATCAAATGGAGGTTAATACTTGAACGACATGATCATTCGTTTCAGATTACAGCCTATAATCTCCATTTGATCTTTTGATATAAACATAACTAAATAGTTCAGTCGGTAGCGAGCAAGTCTAGTAATTCAAAGGTTCGAGGTTCGAATCCACTCAGATTTTTTTTTTTTTTATATATTTTGAAGTCACAGTACATGCACAATAGTATTGTTTTTTACGCTTATTTATTCATTTATTTATTTATTTATTTATTTTTTTTGTTAATAGTTCTCATGAAAACAAATATGGGACTAATATGGGAACTATATGGGATAGTGCTGGGAATACTATGGCCCGATTCCAGCCCGAATTCGGCTCAGGCGCCGGGGCCGAGTATCTCCCATATATTGCTCTAATGTGGCTTGCAATGGCCCATATATTGCCCATACTTGTCCAACACTGTGGGCAATATATGGCCCACAATTTTTTTTTGCGCGGGACTATAATATAACAATTGTTTTTATGAAATGTCGTATAACAGTTTTTAATCGTGATACGGTTACAGAAGTACAACTATATTTTCCACTCAATGTAACTATGTAGAGATATGGTATTTATTATACAGTTGCTTAACATATCTTTTAATAGATATATGTGTAATGTAACAACAGCTATCATGGAGAAAAAAATTTTAATAGTAAAAATTACTATTTTTAATAGTGAACGTGGAATAGACTCGTATTCTCATAAAAATTACTACGATTTATCGTTACAATTGCCATTATTTTATAATTTTTACTATATTTCTAACAATGTTTACTACAAATTGAAACCATTTTCACGAAATTACATCTCTGTTCGATTGCTATGAAAAAGGAAAAATTTTTATTACAGAATTTTTCTCCGTGTGTACAAACACGTTTTATCAGCGTACAATTTCATTTTCCTTTCTGACGCAAACAAACCAATGATTCCGCGAAAAACTCACGTCGATCCGATGCTGCATTTTGGGGAATTGTTTAATTAATATGAAATATCGAATGAACCGGACCGAACGGAATATCGTATTTTTTCATTTTTCCGGGTCCCCGAAAAAAAAATCCACGGGTGTAGAACCAATGCAGAAAGAAGCGGAAAAAAGTACGCGCATCGAAGGAATATTCGATTGCACAATGCAGTATCTGCAGCGTTCGCCGACATTCGCAAAAAATCCGAAAAAAACTGATGTATACACGGAATAAAAGTTGTAAAACCTGCGCTTAATTGTTTATTCGATCGAGTATAAGGCAGAGGGAAAACCAATGGTGAAAATGGATAGCGGCGCGCAAAAAATTGCGCAACTGTATTACGGATTTATTTCCCAAAACAAAATTTAACTTTACACCGCGTTCCTTTACTCTACTTCCAATCACGCAACAAATCAATAATTGCAACAAAAAGACGTAATAATAAATCCCTGCGCAACTGTCACGCGACGTTGCGCCTCTTAATTTGCCACGTCGAAGATAATCCGATCAATTTTTTCCGTTTCTCGCAGTGTTATTATTAACGCGCGTGCACGCGCGTGTACTCTCGTTAAATAGCTATCGTCCCGTGAAGGATGCTGCAGCAGTCTCGTAGTATAGCCATGTTTCATGCATTGTTTTACGTTCGAGTGTGCGTCGTGCGTGCATGGGTATATAAATTTTCAAAGTATTTTTATTGTTTCGAACTCATCAACGTTATTGCGACACACGATTGAGATCCAACTATATTTTTCGATATGTAATTATGATCTGAGCACAAGAGTAAAATCTACTTGAGCTGACATAAGAACCATTTAAGATATTATACTGATTTATCGAATGTTTTATACAGAACCGTGTAATTTTACAATAAGAAGAAAACTCGTCTGTTTTTTCCATTTTCAGCATCAATTTCTCGCGCGCGTTATCTTTCTCGCCGCGCAGGAGCGTCGTTGACCCCGAAAAAAAACCAATTTGATCCGAGCATCTTGTAGCACCGCACCTCGCTAACGAAATAGAAAAACAAACAACGCTGCAAACCTCTCCGTCCCCATTATTCGCACGAAACAAAACGAAAAACTCGCTAGTTGGCCGTTTGTCACGCCGCGATTTCCATCGTCCGCCCGGCCGCGCGCGTTCCTATAACGAACGACGGCAAATTAACAGCCCGAACGTGAAAAATTGCAAATGAAATCGATTCGGCGCGAGCCAGTGATCGAGGAGCTTATTTTCGACAGGAGGAAGTGCAGTTTCTTCGTCGGCGGACGGTTGATTTATGGCTCGGGAAATTTGAGTGTTTATGTGGCTGAGGGGTGGGGGGGGGGGGGGGGTAACTCACGGGTTTTGATCGGTTGATGGATGTGTAGAGGTGTGTTGAAATAAATGTGGATTGAAGAGGTTAGTTGTAAAAATCTAAAATAGGTAGTTCAATTGTGGAAAGCTTATTTTTCGTCAAATTTTTTTCTTAATTGAAGGCGTAGATTTTGTTTGATAGTTTTTAATGGGACATTTTTTATTTCGTTTATTTTATAAATAAATTAATCGAAAAAAAAGGTTTATTATACTTCCAAAACGAAGTCAGTAAGTATACCTATATAGTTAATTGAAGTATATTTAACTGTTGCTTTCTTTCAATCGAATTGTATGAACAGACAAATCTAATAACTTCGGAAGTTTCTAACGTTCCTTCCAGCTTCTTCAATTCGTACACATTTTACATTATTGTTCTCTAAATTATAATTACAATAAATGTAACTGTAATGCACTAACTGACGCTATAAAATTTAGTTATAGACAAGTACAGTACTTAATATTCCGTACACGAGTTCGTATATTCTTCACTGAATTGTAATTCTACGAATACATCAGTTAAACTCGCACTTTTTCAACGAGTCCATTGAAATGAAATATTTAAAAAACGCGAGTGACATGACTTTCGTTCTTTCGACTCCGCGCGGTACAGCTATTAATCTTAGACGCCCGAGTGTTCACGTTCGCGTGTAGGTATTATCAGTGAGATCTATTTCGTGAGTAATGAGCGATTCGAATTTTTTACTCAATGCCGCGTTTGAATAATGAATGCAACCGGATGAATTAATGATGCACTTGTTGCGCCCCCCAATTTGACAACATTTAACGATAAAGTAATTTTGTCCCTTCAATTCTTTACATCCACACAAAATAAACAAAAAATTTCCATTACAGATCTAGTTTCTCTTTTAATTTTCCCCCTTTATTAGCTACTTTTGTCACCAACTAATTACCAGCGTTTCCAAAAGAAACTAAAAAACCACCCAAAACAAGAGAGCTCCCATTCACGCCAACCCGTAATTAACTTTCGAACGCAGTAAAATCGCTCGACCGTTGCGGCATTATCCTCCCTCGACAAAGCCTTCGATTCTTCTCCCCCGTCGCAAACAAGAAAAAAAAAAGAAGAAAATCCGCCGTTCTCTAATAAAAACTCATTGACGCGCCTCGAGCGAGACAGCCCGACAGGTCTATTTTACAACCTTCTATGTATATACGCAGAGACACGACGTACCTGCGTAAACTCGGCGCCAATGAAGGCTTGCTCCATGCCGATCCAGACGGTGATCGGTATGAGGAGCTGCTGGTAGGGTTTCTTCAGCTGATAGGCCGTCGCCGACAGCAGCTGGATCCCGCTGAGCTCCGAGCTGTCGTTGCGACGCTGCTTCTCGCCATACCTGCACACGAATAATGAGAATTATTGCCTGAAAGTTGTTGATCGAGAGGTGGTTAATGAACAGGGGACCGAATTATATTGACGTTTATTCGGTTTGACAGGGGGGGGGGGGGGGAGGGGATAATCTGTCGGGAGTTATAGAGACGAGACCCTGGTAGAAATTCATCTATAAGAAATGGCCAAGAAGTTAGAGAATAACTAGTAAAACTGGCTAATTAATCGCTATGATTTACTTACTGATTTTATCTTTGATGAAAGAGCATTAAAGTGCATTGGATGGCTTACCCAAATATAAATAAATAACATTAACGAATAAATTATTTATTGTACTCATTCTATGAATAATTCTAAAACATTTATTTCTCCATCTGATTCTGTCTCTCTCACTCATTGTCATAACAGCAAGCCTTCTGCTAGCCATTTCCAGACTAAAGAAACTGATCAGTTTTACAAGCTTGCGCATGTCTTCGAAAAACTCATTCTATTTTTCAATCTATTAAATGGCCAAATAATATGAGAAAAATCGTTTCATCGGGAGCTAGAAACTGGATAAGGGAAATTTCCATTTTATAGCAAGTTTCTAATATAAATGGTCAGTTATTAGTTATAAAATGTTTTGGATTTTCACCAGGGGAATAGTTGCTTTGATTGCAGGGGAGAATTTGATCTTGTTGTAAACTGCATCTTTATTATATCTTTCTTTTTTGGACATCGAGAAAACATAATTTGCATATCGACTTAAAACATCTTTCTGAACATTTTTTGGTTAAAAAATTTTTTTTTACCGTTCCAAAGCTTCCTCTATGAGGAAGCAAAATAACTTCTGGTATATCATGTATTACTAAAAATCAAATACACGCACCAGTAATCCCTAAATAATGAAAGTCCTTAACGATCACATTGTTGAACGTAATCCCTTAAAATACACTTAGCCGAACGCTAACCCTCTTAGAAAGAAAGAGCTGCTTCCCCCTAAAGGAGCATAGATATGTATCACACTCTCTCATATCTCTCTCTCTCTCTCTCCCTCCTCTCTCAAAAAAGCGAACTCCTCATATTCATAAACATTATCCCGCGCCGTTTTAATAATTCGCAGCAGTGAAAAAAGAGCGACGGTATATTTCACCCCTCATAATTTGCATACGAGAATGGGAGAGAGAGAGAGAGAGAGCGCTGCCCGTTGTAGCGGGGGCAAAGTACTTGACTCTTTGGCAGAGAGGCAAAAGAAGAAAGAGAGATATATATACATGTACTAGCAGACGGCCAATTGGGCCGGTTCTCAGCCGCGAAAGGCGAGACAAATTTACGAAGGAGGTGGAGGAGGAGAAAGAGAGGGGTGAAGGAAGGTTAAGGATGTTGCATCGTAAGGAGCACGTACAGTGGAACGGATTCACGGGATTCTTTTATTTTCGTTTCTGCTTCTTTCTTGTCGTCGAGAGAGCCCACGGATTTTAATGCCGCCAGTTGCGAACTTTAAGTATTGTCTCCAAAGTACTGTTAAGCCTTAAAACGCTTAACGCGTGTACCCGAATTTCATCGGCACCGTTAACCCCCACGAGGAGGATTAATATAATACACTTAAGTGGAATCCATGCGTCGGAATGTGAATACACGTAAGAAATTATTACACGCAGGAATGTGAAATGAATATTGGATGTGCCAGCGCGCAATGAAAGCGTCAACGCTGACATTTCAATTGCACGCGATCGAAGCAAGCGTATACAATGCGAGATACTTCTATATAGATATCGCCACTGAATTATCCCAATTAGGATGGCAATATCGAAAGAAAGTTTTTTTGTTTTTCAAAACAAGACTTACGAGCCTCTCCCCTGCAGGCGCGTCGAGTCACAGCCGTTTTTATTTTTCTCGGGTCGAGCTCTATATCGGTTCACCACCTTCCCCATCCCTTGCGAAAAATCCGCGTCAAACTGCAAGCTTTGCCTCGGTGTTTTCACGCTGGTCCCGAGGATGCAAGAGAGGGGAATGTAATGCCGAATAAGCTGCTTATCGTGGGAGGAATTTTGGAGGATTTGCGGGTCGGCAAGTCGCGAGCCGACTATGGTAAGAGTATGATCCCGACAAAAGAGATGGAGCATCGTCTTTTACATTCTCAAAACCATGGATCAACAGGGACGCACGTATAGACAACAGGAATCAGCGTATAAAAATATCATACACGATAGTAGCTTCCTCTCGCGCAGCTTATTTCCATAAATCCACAGCCGCCCGCCCGTTTAACAATAAACCACACTACGGCACCTCTCGAATAATCTGCGGTTCTGTCCCCTCGCGTAACAAGCCCATCTCCAGGGCATCTTTACGCCCGCCGTATATACATGTATAGCTGCGGAGGGAATCCTATATAACCGATAACAATGCACCCTCTCTCTCTCTCTCTCTCTCTCTCTCTCTCTCTCTCTCTCTCTCTCGCTAAATAAATCGCGAGCTGCTGCTGTGGTGGCAATGCCCGAGAGAGAGAGAGAGAGGTGGAACGGCATTCCAAAGAACACGTTTGCACGCGCTGGGAGAGTGCCACGTGGTGCTCGATAGAGGATGCACGGGGTGATGCGAGACTGTGTGGGTGGGTTTGGACGAGATGGTTTTTTTTCTGTGTTTTGTGAATGTACGGAGAGAATTGGTATTTTTTTTGTACGTATAAGAAGACAAATTCTGTTTTTTTTTTCTATTCCCGAAATGCTTTGTCGCGCGGATCATTTGTATAAAATGCTTTCGTTCATTTATGTTCATGGCGCCTAAATCAAGTTGAAGAAAAATTGGTTCAGCTATAACAAATATTATATATTTATACTAAAAGCTGAAAGTCTGCTCAGGTTCTATGAAATAACTTTTTCTAATGATTAAAGAATATTTAAATCAATGAAATTATTTTAAAGATTATAGGCAGGAAGGCCTTTTTAAATTTTTTATCGCCAGTAAGTATACGAAGGACTGGTCGCTCTGAAAAATTTACTACATGAAACAGCAAAAATTATTGTCTTTTCTGAGATTTTTCAAAAGGATTGTAAATTTTCAAAAACGTTTGTAATAATTTTTATTATTTCTCATAATATGATTTTACAGATAATGACAACTACTTACGTACTTTTACGCAAACATAAATAATTCACTCGCCTAGATGATCAGCGCTTTATAAAAACTCATTATTCAAAATAACACCGCAGAGTATAACTTTCAACGCGACGCTTACTCCCTGCGTTTGAAGAAAATTTAGTTCCGAAAGTTTGTCCCACCATCATTTCCACCACTCGACAATTCATTCAGCTATAAGGATACATTTTCAGTCAATTCATTATTCGATAGATTATTACAAACGTTATTAAAAAAGAAAAAAATTAACACGAAGTTTCCGCGAATCCGCTAGAAATCCTAGTTTTATTTTTACAAGCCGCTGGTACAACACTTCTCGAGTTTAATTAACTCTCCGCGCTCCCGCCCGCGCGCGTAAATAACGTTGCACTCGAAGCCCCGGCTATAATTATTGAGGCGCGCGCAATAAAACTGACAAATGTGACTTCTTTCCAGGAATGCGCGAGAGGTGGGGGAAAAATTGTCAGGTATTAAAACTTAATTACGAATGAGACCGCGGGGATGTTATACAGCGTATACGCGGGACACAATTATCCCCATCACCGTGTAAAAAAAAGAACACACCGTCGGTTTAATTACGCAAAGCCTTCTTCTGTAACACGTCGCCTGCGCCGTCGTTGTTGACGAATTGTCAATCCTATGCGCTTTTTCTTGACTTTCACATCTGACGTCATTCCGCTAGAACTAAATAATGCGCTGCTGCTGCTGCTGCTCCCGCATGCATTTTTCATCGTTGGCCCGTAAACGTCCGGAGAGAGAAACTTTATTGCCCGCGCGCGTCGACGACGGCTAGTTAACGGCACGCTCTCTGCATCTGTGTATATGGGTTATTGTTAGCCGTGAGGTGCCGATTTGCATCCCGGGATGTATATAGGATGTACGGGGGGCTTCGCTTAATTTTCTTTTTTTTTATTTAGTAACCGCCTTTTTTTCTTACCTTGGCATCAATGTAACTGAATTCAATTGGAATTCGACTCAAAGAGATTTGAAAGGAAACGAAAATTTTGGAGAGAATCTGGTTGTTGCGCGCGAAGGTGAATTCAATAGACTATGGAGAGCACTTGACCTTTTTGAAAGGATTAACGGGGTAATTCACAAACTCCAACCATCTCATCGCCGTAGACATATAAAAAGCCTTTCAATGATTTTGCATTCTCATTTTATGTTTTTTTTCTAGTTTTTTTCTTTATTGAAGTCGCGTGCTCGAAATTCAATAAAACCGAGTATACTTATATAGGGAAGATACGGACATGTTAAGGACAAAGTAAATGAAAATATATAAAATAAGAAAAATTTAAATAACTTTAAACATATTTTACTTTTGTTTATAATAACAAAGACAACGATCATATATTAATAAATGTATAAATTTTAATATATAAAAATAATTTTAAACAAAAGGTATGACACTTTGTTTCGACGAGTCTGAAAACTCGCCTGGCAAAACGGACATATACCGAAAAGGAATTTAATCGCTACAATTATCGTAGTAATAGCTACAATATGTTAACCTTTCTATTTTGGTAATACGTCACTCAAGATTGTGCAAAGTATATTATAATGTTTTAAAACTAAGTTGATCGATTCTTTATCATTACGTCACGGAGGTTTCCATCGACTTTGGGCACAACGTGGAAGACGAGAACCAAGACAGTCAACATAAACGTAACTAGCTCGCGATGCACTCGTCGTAGCATCGCGACGTTAGCTCAGTGGTAGAGCGCGAGACTAGAAACTTCGGGTCCGTCGGTTCGCGTTCCGCTCGTCGCATATTTTTTCACTTCATTTATTTCTCACATACGTAACAATATACTGAAAGATGATAATTTTCTTAAAAATTCTTCTAACCAGCTTGTTTTTACTCTTCACTCTTTTTTACGGATATATTTATACACTATTATAAATAATAACATAAATCTGTAAATAAAAAATAAAAAAAATTTGAATCACATTATGTTTTAGAGCAATATGTACCTGTTATCCAAATAAGCCAGACACAAGGTGTCCGTTTTGTCCGGAGCACACACAGTCACGTTTTAAAAAAACATTATAAATAAAAAATGTTATCGTGATTAATTGATTGATTGTGTAAAATAGAAATAAATAAAAGACCTCTCCCTGGTAGAAAATAAACCAACTCGGATGGCTTATCTACTAACTGTTGGCCAATAATTTAGGCCAACGAATAAGAAAAATATTGACCAACGCTTAACCAACGGTTGGTGGACTATCAATCAATAATAAAACATTGAGTAACTCATAAAACAATAATAGAAATTAATAAGAAATATAGATATGTAAAAAGATTTTGATACATAAACAATAATAAAAATTATTGTAATGCATTAAAAAAATATTTGAATGAAGTTGGGAGTAAATTTATTTAAAGGTTAAGTAGACAGCGTAGCACGTGGGCTATGCTCCGAAATTACTGTCCGCATCCCGCTTTCCGCAAGACAAGCACACATGCACATAAATGCACACATATTACATACACACGAGTGCGATCGCAGGTTCATGTGTTATGTATAGGTAAAAGTATTTAACTGCGCAGACTTATACGAGTCACGTGACGGGATTGCCGGGATCGCGTGGTTTTGCTTCACTGTAAAGGTCAGATGGTAACGGAGCACCGTGTAGAAAACGGAGCAATACGAGTACGAAGAATTTATATAGGATACTTTCAAATTTTAAATATAGGATACTTTTAAATTTTAAAAAATGTAAGTATCCACCTGTACATGTCCTGACTTACGTCAAAAAGTCACGCACACTACACATTAACACGCCTTAACCTCAATTTGAACAAACAAAACTATATCCGTTACCGATTTAACCACATTTATCCGAAGAAAAATACTATTAATATGTGGGTTTTGATTATTCTATGAATAATACAAATTTTGAGAGTTTTATTTAAATAATAAGTTGTGTAAATGATTTTTATTTAAGATTTTTAATATTAAGCATTCATTGACCAAGCGCAAGGGTGATTCCGTGACGAAATAAGCGGTATTTATCGCTAACTGTTGGTTAAACGGTAGGCCAACTCCTTGCGATTTGGCGAACGGATGGCGTACGGTTGGTTACAATTTCTACCAGGGCTGCTATGTGTTTTGAATATAATTTAATAGTATGGATGAAAAATATGTTCAAATTTTTATCTTAGTGAAATTGGAAAATATCCTTCAAAAATCGTTATTTACGTATGCTGTCGATGTTATCGCTGCGAGCGACACTCACTCACTAAAACTTAGATACTGGTAGTATATACAATAATATATGTCTGTGCATCTTCTATATATAGATATCTTTTGAAAAATTGCGCGCTTGATGCTATTCCCTTCCACCAAAAGTTATAGTATTCCCTGCACTTCAGAGACCCTCGACGCACGGCAAACCCATTCAAACGCGCGCAACTTTTTGACAAGCCGTCAAAATTTAATATCACCTTCCACTTTGAATTTCAATGTCCCATTATATGTATATTCCAAAAGCATTTTCATCTCTTTCCGAGAAAGACAATATATATTTCCGAGCCTGCGACTTGACTCTCTCGATCCTCTCGGGAGAGAGAGAGAGGGAGAGAGGGAGAGAGAAGACAACCTTGCAAGGCCGCGTGCGCAGCAGCCGCTCACTCGCTCGCGATGTCGCAAGAGGCCTCGAGGAATATAATCAGATCGAGTGCAATGCCTCCACGCATTCGCGCTGGAGAAAAAAGCAGCCGAGCAGGATGATAAATTTGCGTGTGTGTGCGCGCATGTGTGTGTGTGCGTGTGTGTGATGGAGAATGTGTAAGAGAGGTCTGATTAATCTTTAGTTTTTTTGTAAGAGGGGTTTTTTTAGGGAGGAAGGAGTTTCGGTTGGCGTAAGAGCCGATGATACGCTGAGTACGCCGACGTATCGGTACGCTGAGTACTAAGTGAAATTACTGTGATTTAGGGTAAAATGATCCATCGTTCTGCTGTAAAACGTAGTAATTTTTGGAAGGTTTCGAGTATACTGCAGAGCAGAGCGAATTGTAGTGATTATTACTAGAAAATTTGTGGACGCTTAGAATCTTACGTATTATTATAATAATCATTCTGAAACACGTAATTCTATAGCAATAGCGAGCATTCACTATTGGAAACTATGCAGTTATATGCGTGCGCTCGCGCGGGGAAGATCTGGAAAATAATATCTTTGTAATATAGAATAGCTTTATTTCGGATAGAAATGCTTTTTGCAAGTTTAATTACGCGTCGGCCGTTAATCATAAAATGAAAAGACCAGAACTTCTTCCATTCGTCTGCACACTTAATTCCTATATTTATCTTTACAACTGAAGAAAAACGTTTCAGTAATATATACATTATAAAAACAAAACCCAAACCTTTTCACGCTCACCGATGGTATCGCGGTAAAAAAGAATTGGTTATTCTTACCATCCGGTTCGATACTAAACACACAACCAAGAAGATAGTTGGATTAACGAACAAATATTGGTTCCGCCAACCATTATTACGTCGCTATAACTATTTTCTTGGTTGTACTAACTATCCTTCAATTTCTGTTTTTTTTCCAAAATTTGGGTGGTTATAGTATTATTTTCCGTATACGCGAGTGTATACCTACTGCGCGAGTTCGTTTGAAACAAAACACAAAAGAAGGGGGAGAAAGAGGCTTTTATAATGACGCGTCGAGGCGGCACGTACACGCTCCTGAATGCAATTAGCCGCGTTGAGCAAGCCTAGATTACGCGCGCGCATGTGTGTTGTTCGCTGAAATTTCGCCGCGTTGAATTCTGGGTCTGGGGACTTTTCTGCGGAACGAGGTTTTTCGGGAGTTTGTTAAGCAGGTGAGTTATGAAGAGAACGAAGGTTAGTTAACGCTAGCCTTTTTTCTACCGTGAAATGGCAAACCACGCGGGCGTCCGGGATTAGCAACGTTACAGCGAGCAGATAGCTATTGTTTCGCTAGTGCATGCGCGCGCGCGTGCGTATACCGTTTTATCTCAGGATCTATTCGATCGATTTTAACCGAACAGGTCTTATTTTTTTTGTTTTTCTTTTTGTATATACGCCGATGCATTTTTTTTATTTCGAATTTTCGATTTTTGCAAAATTCATTTTTGCGTCTTTTTAATGATAACATTGAGATATTTGAATCGGACAGATAGCATTCAAAAGAGCATAAAAAACCTATATTTAAAAAAAATTACATTAGCTATTGCGGTTCTTTTGTTATTAACAAAAACGTGTTTTTTTTAAAGCTTATAACTCCAAAAATAAACGGTCAATTTTTTGGAAAAAATCATGATAAGGCAAAATATAAATAGCTATAATCTGTAAAAATTTGAATCCATTCTGTCGACTAGTTTTTGAGAAAAAAAAAATAAAAAATTAAAAAAATGCGTTTTGTATGAAGCACGTTTACTTTAGTAACATTAACTTAATCGCTTTGAAATTTCTTGTAGAGGTAGATTTTGGATGGCTCTCGGCTAAGTTCATTGGGTTAAATGATTAACCTTTTTTTCAAATCGTAATTTCTCGAGAACGCCTCTATGTATCAGCTCCAAATTTATAGCCAATTTTATATGTGATATAGATAATATATGTGCTAATTTTCATCAAGATCGAACGATTACTTTTTGGGATATTTGATATTGAACATTTTCATATTTTACAAAGTCAATTTCTTTGTCGCATGATAACTAGTGAAAAAAAAATTGGTTTAATCATATTGAAATATTGTGGACTTGTAGAGTTGTCTCATAATTTTTAGAGATATTTAAGGTTAAAATTTTTTTACGGTTTTTTTCAAAATCGTAATTTCTCAATGACGACTTAATATATCAGTTTGAAATTTATAGAATAATTTGTATGCGATATAAGCAATACCTATGTAAAATTTCATCCAGGTTAGTTTTTGAGATATTTGATATTTAAAATTTTGGTATTTCTGGAAATGACTTTCTATGTCGCACCATAACTAGAGTAAAATTTAATTACTTTGAAATTTGATGGAGATCTAGATTTGATGGAGGTGTAGAGTTTGTATATTATTTATTACATGGATTGTTAGGGTAAAAGTAAAATTTTATTACTTTGAAATTTGATGGAGATCTAAATTTGATGGAGGTGTAGAGTTTGTATATTATTTATTACATGAATTGTTAGGGTAAAAGAAATTTGTTTTACCCTAACAATTCTTTTATCCTAAAAATTCACGTAATAAATAATATACAAACTCTACACCTCCATCAAATCTAGATCTCCATCAAATTTCAAAGTAATTAAATTTTACTCTAGTTATGGTGCCACATAGAAAGTCATTTCCAGAAATACCAAAATTTTAAATATCAAATATCTCAAAAACTAACCACATAATCTGGATGAAATTAGTTTATAAATTTCAGAGATATTTGAGGTTAAAACTGTTAAAACTGTTTTAGCCCTCTTTTCAAATCGTAATTTTTCGAGAATGGTTTTATGTACATGTTACTAGAAAATGGAAATGTCGCGCGATACGCGCATGTGTTGTTTACTTGTTTTTGTTTTGTATTGAGGTTAATTTTTACAGCGAGCTGTACAGAAACATGAAATTAGTCAGATACGCTGGCCAATTATTTTGAGTTTGAACTAATTTTTCGAATAACCGCGATTTATGAAGTGAATATAGTAAGAATTACCCTCACTCAATTTTGAGATAACTATTTTAAAGTTTAAACGTTTATGGTTCACGGGCATATAATTATATGTACACATATTTTTATTAGCTGCCACTGATATTTGTGTTTACGTAATTATTTTATTTGTTTTTTTTTTTTTATTAAGATGGTGTAAGATGGTGTAAGAAATGATAAAATCAACAATCAACAATATTTTATTGAAGATAAAAGAAGAGGATGACGAAAATTATAACGGACCATTTAAAAAATCAAAATTGGAAGTATAATTTCAATTTTTATAGTATGTACACAATTATTGAATAACAATATATTTATAATATAAAAAATGGATTTATTATATATGATTTTGAAAATGTGAGTAAGTTGATCTCAGGGTAGATAGCAATTTTTTAATTTTATATTTTAAAATATTCCTTTTTTTTTCAAATAAAATAATGTCAAATAACAAATAATTTCAATAGTAAGAAAAAAATATTCAATTTTTTAAATATTAATAAATTATTAAATCATTGAAAAAAAAGTATAATGAATAAACATATTTTATATTTAAAATATATACTATACATATAGGAACGATACATTAATTTGGAGGAAGCTACGTGCCAATGAATTGGCAGCCGTTTTTTCTTTGTTTTAATATTGAAGCGACTACGCTAAGTTCGTGAATTTTTCTGTCGAATAATTGTCGTTTCCCTCGCACCCGGGGCTAATTGAACAACGACGACAGGCCTTAAACAATAGCCTATAAGTGTTTGTTTAACAATCTAACGACCCTGTAACGGCCAATTTACTCCGAGACTCTGCGAAATAAAATGAAAAAGAAGTACATCCACGGCTGTACGTATGATATTCTGAATGATTTTTTAAACGATCGTAAACCCGATCCAGTCGCACGAGCGTTATACAAAAAAAAAAAAAAAATAACGCATTTTACGTAACACCCCGCGCGTGCGCACGGCTCATCCTCTCTAAAAAAAAACACGCACAATTCGCGAACAACAATAATACCTGCACCGATCGCTCGCGGGGGAAAAATCCACGTACATCTAAAAATAACGCACAGTCTGCGCGTTCGTATACACGTAGAGAAAAAAAAAATAACATCACGCTGTTTAATAATGACATAGGCGTACGCGTATGCGCGCAGGATATCGCGTCGAGAAAGAGAGAAATAATCGGCGCACCGTTAGTGCGGCAGTAGCAGCCTTGACTTTATGCGCCTAGAGAAGATGCGCGGAGGGAGAGCTTGCGTAATGAGAGTATAGCCACTGCACGTGAACCGCGCGCCGGGACTCATGTATAGGAATGGTCGAGCGCGTTATGTACGGTTCACGTGCGGCTATATAATATGTATGCTGCTGAGGCGTCGCTGACGCCTTAGAGCGAGCTGCGTATCAAGGTGATCTTTTTTTTCACGAGGGGGAAATGCGGTTTGGTCAATTGATTTTTCGATGGTAAACTGACACTTGTGGGATGATTTTGTGGTTGAAAGTTAATTTGTAGGAGTTCGGTGCAAGGTTGCGTAATGGGAAACGTTCCGAGAGAACGTGGAACCCTATTTTTAGTGTTTAATAAAGTCATTTTTGAATGTTGTTTTTTTTTAAATCATGATCTTCAAGACGTCCGTTTTATACATATAAAAAGTATAATCAGAAATTTTATTTGAGCGATTTCATTAGTATTTTCAATAAGATTTCTGAGTTAAAAAATGAAAATACAAGCGACTCCTCCTTACCAACGCCATAGGTGTTTTACTTAATGAATTCGTTTCTAAATATTCATTTATGTTTATACAACAACTACTACTCAGAATTTTTTCTCAACAATTCTATATTTAGTATCTTCTATAAGATATTTTTGAAAAATTAGGTTGGTATTTTACTTCCCCTTAAGGGAAAGCCTTACTTAACTGCAGATTTCTGCACTTGATTTTTCAAATTTCTCAACCAATTTTCATATTATCAAAATTATTGAAGCACACGCACAATCTATATAATTCAAAGAATGTACGTCAGCTTCAATATAAGCAAAAATATGTAAATTGAGATAGATATTTGAAAAATCAATAAATGTCGATAAGCATGTACAGACTATACAAGTAAGGCATCCCCCTAATATTTGGGTAATATAACGGGAAATTTTTTTTCATTACAGTTTATCAAAAATTATATGGAAATGATACTGTCGAAAAACAGATGAGTTGTGTATCTACAGTCATTTTTCACCAGCAATATAATTTTCTAAGCAATCGTATCTATACTCTACTGCAAGATGAAATTCGATATTATCATCCCTCACAATACAACATTCACTATCAATTATATATAAAAGTAATTTTCTGAAGAAAATTAAGGTATCGGTACTCAGCTTCTAACACGCTAAGCTTCCATTCCCAAAAAAAAACTCGACATTGTCAAAACAATTGCAAATCAACCGCAGCGCGTTGCATAATACATCCATCACCTCAACTCATCGTCCGCGACAATGAGCAACTGACTACGCCGTGTCGACAGTCTCTTGAACGACCGACCGTGTGTATGTATATATCTATATCTACACCCGCCCATCACGACCCGTACAAATAATTGCCGCTCGTATTAATCACCTCAGCGCAAGCGCGCGAAAAATACGTCGTGAGTCACGCTACTACATCAGCGATCGTTAAAAAATCAAAGATCCGATGGATTGATTGATTTTAACGGTGGCCTCGCGTTCCGTCTTTGCATTGAAGCTAACTACGTTTGCGACATTTCTATGTACTTATTTTTTTGGAATTTTCAAATGGAATCGCATTGCAGCTTAGGTAAATGTACCAACCATTGGCCATCTTAAGAGCCTAATGTTAGATAGTACAAGAATTGGAGGTATAAGAACACTACTAAATCTAAAATAACGACTATATAGTGATAAATCGTTCTTCGAATAATCAGAAAACCCCTTTAAAAAGCATATTTAATAATTGTATCATAATAAATTAATAAAATAATGACGAGTGTCAATGCACCAGTCGTTGGCTACTGTAGAAAAAACTGATCCTAATGTCCAAAACTTCCGCTTCAAAACTTGCCCCCCCCCCCCTTACTTACAATACAGTACATAAAACTTTGTTAATCAAAAATATGTGATAAATTTTTAATTGACAACTTACGTAACCTGTTGTTTGTAATGACTATTTAAACATGCATTGCAACAATGTTACTTAAAATATACCAAAATATATATTACTTGAATATATACTTGGTAACCTATCTTCTATATTATGTGGCCGCTATTTGGGCTGGAATTACCTTGAATCTTATGTGAAAGTACCAGTAGGTTGCCGCCGAAGCACAGATGTCATCACAAATGTTAATTTATCTTCATGAAATATAAACCAGATGACGCAACTCGTTGTATATTACTAAAAGCTATATATCTAGATTAGATTTGAACAAAAAAAGAATGTAACTTCAAAAACATACTATTAAGGGCATGCGGTCACTTTTTGGTACTAGATTTTTGATGGCCAAGTATTGGCAATTGTGTAAATGTCGCGTAAATTTGTAGCAAAATCTATCACAAATGAGTTTTTTTCATTCAACAGTCGATGATTTTCAAATTGTTCAAGTACCATTATTAATTTCAGAATAGATTTGATCAAGGGATTACATCAAATTGTTAACGTTTTCTTTCTATCGAATTCGGGATTCCTCGCCAACACCAAACCCCCGGCTTTTCAAACTGTACTTCTAAAAGATTACCTTTGCCTTTCCAGATCTCTCTAATCCCAATTATTCTCCTCCTTCTCCTAAGAGAGAAACCCCAATTCTATAATCTAAGGGCTGAGGTCCGCTCCATTCCCTGTTCGCGGCGACTCAGCTCGCGACGACTTATGTTACGTAACGATCGCGTTGATAAAGCATTCGCCGCGCACGCGCCATGTGCTCTTCCGCGTCCGTTTGTTTCACGCAAACACGAATGCGCGAGCGTAATTTATCGTATACAGGAAAAGTGTATATACATATAATACGTATATGTGTCGGGAGTCCGCCTTTTCTTCTTCGTCTTCGTCTTTTCGAGTTCTATTGGAAATCTGCGAGGGGGTCGTTCGTTTTTCAATAAGACGTATATCTTTTACCATGCCTGTTTCACGGTGAGATCTTTAAATCGCGATCGACAAATCGAGGTGATGGAAAAGATGCGCGTATTTTATTTTTATTTTTAAATTAGAGAGAAGGTGTATATTTAGTCGGCACCGATATTATCTTCTTTTTTTTCGAGTGCTACTCGTATAGTATACATTCCCTCCGACCTTCACCTCTTTCCGCATATTGTTCCAATGTGGAACGAAACAATCTTTTCGAATTATTACGATTCGCATTCGAGTGCGCGCGACGGAATTACGCGCGACAGCTATACGTATGTGCCCGCAATTTGCTTTTCAGAATAGCAAAAGAAAAACGCGGACCAATTAAAAATTCGTTTGATGTAGAAGTACCTTTCGCGCGTATACTAATTTGTATTCGAATATCGCAACAAAACGGCTACACGCCGTGTTGCAGCTTCAAACGAAAAGCGACGTATCATCACTTCCGCTTGAAAAGCCACAGGTATACGCGAGTAAACAAACAAACCAACACACGAGACCTCGCGGCATATCAACACCGCAAGTCCCTATCACACAGGGAATAACGCACGCTAGCGCCGACTCTTCCTTCCTTCCTTCCTTCTCCCCTCGTTTTAGCGACTCTCCGCGGCGAAGCAACTGGGTCAAGGTACTCTCCGCGCGCGCCTGCAATTACTTAGTTCCCTTTATTTTTTTTCTCTCGCGGTAATGGCTTCCGGATGCGCCGCGAAAAGTTTCTCGGCGCCTGTGTATATATATCGGCACAGAAAATGACACGTTATTATGGCGAAGATTACGGTGCTGTCGGCCGCGAGATCTCGGGGATATATATATGCGTATATATTGACAAATTGGTGCTATCACTGTCGGGACAGTAGCGGGATAAGAAAGTGGATTTGATGGCTTAGAAGTGGCTATTTGTGGAACGAGCTGCATGCGGGATTCATTTTCTGCGAGGTGTGCCGAGAGGTGATTATATATATTGGCAACGGTTCTTTACTCTGAGGGAGAAATGCCGAAAGCTGCAGAGGCTCTTGTGCAGTGTGAAGGATTGGGCATATCGAGATGTTAATTAATTATAAATGTTTAGTTATAAGCTAATCATATTTTGCAGCTGTTATATCAATAAGTAAAACTAACTTTAATTGTAGTGGAAATAACATTATTTATATATGTAAAACGCAGTTATCGTTACGTTTAAAAAGTTGAAGTTTCATTGCAAAAGAGGAGAATCTTCTTTTAAAAATTAATTAATTAATCTTTAATCTTCCAGAAACATTTCAATTCAACGTTTGAATCTCTATTTTTAGACACTCTCAAAGTACAACAACTCCTCGAACCTCAAAAAACACCTATTAAATAACCTCCCCATAAACTCCGAAATTATCCAGCTAACATCAATCGTACCAATAACCCTCAGAACCTCCGATTCATCCACAAAGACACAAAGGATTCCACATTGAAACGGCTTACATATACGTATATTATATAATACGCAATGCGTTCTTTATTTGGCAGCATTATCGCGCGCTGAACTTGACGGCCGCGAACAATAAAGCCCCGCGCGCATTTCGACTGTAACACTTAAGGACTCTCCTATCTTTAGCATAAAAGCAGCAAGCAATTAAAAATTTTTGTATGTTATTCCTTAACGTAAAAGAAGATTACATGAATTTTTTCAGTATTTTTCATCGCGTATTTTTTGGAGAAAATAATTCTTGAAAAACGAGTTTTTAACGTAGACTCTTACGGAAGATTGAGTGGTCTTTAAACATAAAAACCCCTTACAAAAAAAAAACAGAAATACAGTTTAAAAACCTTCATTTGAATAGAAAAATAATTAAAGAATAAAAACGCAGACGGATCTTGGTCGCTTGTCAGGCATTTGGAAAAGAAGTAACACCGAGTTCATAGGCTGCGCGAGGAGGTGCGCAGTGATCGGTGAGCCGTTGTGGAGAGAGTGAGACCCCCCCTAGCATGGGTCTGAAGTTTGCATCGTTGGAATGCAACGAAATAATTTTTTACGATTGATCAAAGTTATTTAACAATAGAAATTTTATCTAAACCTTTGTTATAAAGTTATTTTATATTATAAAACACAAAATCTACACGCAAAATTAATATTATTTAGTATAAACGTTGCAAACTTCAGACCCATCCCCTAGCCTCGTTCCACCGCATGACATGATGGAGAGTCCTTAATTTTGTTTTGTGATTCTGTGCCTGACGGGATTTCCCGCGGCGGTTGTTTTTTGTGGGGTTTAGTGCTTTTGTGTTAGGTTTGTGGATCAGGGTCTCAGGGATTGGGGAAAATTTGCATGATAATGGTAGTCGCGGTTATGGATGAGATAAGCCGATACTTCGGCTTCACTGAATTTGTGTACATCAAAACGATCGCGATAAGACGTTAAGTAATTGGATACAGTGTTGTGTGGAAAAGATTAAGATATCAATTAGCTGTCGTAAATCAAAAAAAGTTTAGAAATATTGAATTACTCTCTGCGCGAGCTATATGAAGCAACGAGTATCATTTTTTTTCCTTCCTCACCGGATCCATAAATCCACCATTGAATTGCAGCTTTAACGAGTGTTTTTTCCGGTCCACATCATGGAAACGGAGAGAGACCCACGAGCGCGCGCGTATAATTCAATCGCACGCACTGATACATGCTAATTCCATTGCGATTACACAACTTTTTCATCGTGTATTTCAATATTTGCAAATTATTATAATTTAAATCGTTACTTCAAAGATTTCCAGCTCGTGTAAAGAACGCAATGCCGCTTTCGATGTCGTTAATGCTGCAAATTCAGTCGGGAAAATTCAACGTCCGAGCCGCGGACAAAGCGCGCGTAATTTATAGCAATAATTCAATGATTCATTATTAATTTAGTAATCGTCGATAATACATTGTAAATGTGCAACGAGCCGCGTCGTCTATTCGTCGATTAACTCACGGAGATAAGCGCTCGCGCGCTCGCAAGTGTCTGCTAAAACGTTGCAATTAAATTGCCGCAACTCTTATACAGCCAGGAACTAACGCGGTCGTAAAAAACATATATAATAGGATGGAATAATCATATTTTGCTAAACAATGTACCCAGTGGTGCGGGTGCGCCGCGTTCTCTCGAGTTTATCAACGACCCTTGATAACAACTGCAACGCTATACACCGAGCAAGAATATAACCCTCTAGGCAAGGCAGTTGAGATAACATTCGGTCCAAATATTATCGTTAATTATTGCCTCGAAAATCGGGGAATAGAATGTTGTGCAGTCCTTGTTCCAAAAACATTACTTAGTAGGCGGCCGTTAAGATGGATCTTTGGTAAATAGAAGATAAAGCGAGAATACCAAAAATATATTTTTATTTTCATTCTTATCATTTGTGAAATGCCCGTATCTTTTTTAAAGTTTACACGTTATTTCGATACAGAATTAAGGAAAACAATGTTAATTTCAATCAACGCGACTGTTTATTTTAAATGAAAACGATTTATTAAAGTGATCAGTATAAAAGTTTATATTAAATTATGATGCTTCAAAATGACTTTTCTTGATATTTTCATCTAAAGGATGTCGCCGTCAGTACAGGTGCATCCTATTCTCACTTTTTCTAAAATAACAGTCGATATACCTACTTATATATAGTAGTTAAAAATTAAGATACACATAGGAAGCGCTAAAACATCGACAAGCTCGCGCAGGCGAGCGCTGCATTTACATCCTCAAACCTCGGAACCGCCAAAAATTAACCTCCCAGAGTAGCCACATCCAATCGCATCCACCACTCTACATCCTACCGCCACAATATCCCCACCTCCGGTAGTCACATACTCATATTCCGCAGTGGTCTATTGCGCAATCCCTATATACTCACAGAGTCCCGCGCGTACGGACACATCCCGTCGGATGTGCGCCATTTTGCAATCACGAGTGGCCGCGAGTTGGTTATATGGCTACCTATGGCCTGTGGCGCGTCCGCAGGGTGGGGGTGGCGGTGGTCCGCGCGGCTTATTCATTAAAATGGCTTTCGTAATGCCGTGCGCCGCGAGAGGTGCACGTCACAGCACAGCAGAGCCAGAGGGGATATATATGTCTGTATGTATAGCCACTTTTTGCTGAATGAAGTGCCGGGAGCGAGAGCGGCGCGGTTGCGTGAATGGCGCGCGCAATGTATTACAGATTCGCGTGGTTTAGCTTCATTGGTCGCTGTATACCACGCTGGTGTTTGACGAAGAGAGGAGTAGGTGTGGATCGCGATGGGGTGCGATTCTCCTGCGAGATTTCATCGGTCGAAACAATTTCTATATACGATATATACACGAAAATATAGTTAGCCTGTACATCTTAATTTCACGACAATATCGTCCCGGGGGATGTCGAATAATATAGCATAGATTTCCACCATACCGACATCATTATTTTATTTATTTATCTGAATTTATTTATCCGAAAAACTTTGTCGAAAAAACGTCGCTGCAACGATATCTCATTAAATTTTAACGCAATCTTGTACACTGTATTTTCCAATTTTCGTAAATTTGAAATTTTGTTTGCATTGTTTGCATCATTGAGAAGGGCAATATATCGCTGTTTTTTTTTTCGAAAAAGTTTCTCAAATCGTCATAAATGAATAAAATATCGATACCGATATGATAGTGATCTATGATAATGTTTGACATCCCATTAAAGAGCAAACAGTATCGAGGGGGAAAGAAAAAAGATTCTGCATACACATACACGCACGTAGTTGTATGCACATACGTTCCGGACCAATTAGCACAACAGTTGCGCAAATATTGACCGAAACGTTAACATTGAAATATATAACAGGTAAAAACAGCGCACGACGCGTCGCGGTCAATTGTATATTTCGCAAAGAAATCCACCGGCGACAGGCATCTCCGCCGCTGTGATATCGCTACCTGTAACATTATCGTCGCGCACACACACGTGTATATATACACGCGGCTCCGTGGCATTGAGTCATCGCACACGCGCCGCGTTATTGCATAAGTCACGTGCTGCTGCCGCCGCTGCAGTAGGCTGCTCGCGCGATCATGGTCGTGGCGAGGAAAAGTCGCTTTTGAGAATTTTCGTCTGAAATGTGACTGATTTGCGTAGAGTTTTGGAAGGGTGCGTTTAACGGTTTCTTGTGATTTTATACGATTCTCGTTTTCATTTGTTTGTAGTTTTGATTTTGCGTTAGTTAAAAATAACAGCATTAAAGTAACGAGTAAAAAATTTGGTGTACGACTCGCACAATATATTATTAGTTTGGTGAAGAATGATGCAACAAGACTTACTTCTTACTCGAATTATTGTTGAATAATCAAATTCGGTTACGAGTTTCTTCTATATCGATTAATTTTTACCGCGGGAAGTGAAATTGATCAAAAACTTCGTAAATCATATACTCCTTTATTTAATTTGATGTACTGTTAATTTTACCACATACAGATCCTTTTACTATTAATTGTTGGTCCTCCTTAATGCATTTACATAAACATCGTATCACCTTCGTCTAAACCCTTCGCAACCTTTACAAAATGAACTATAAAATCGCCGAGGATGCACACGTCTGCGCGTCACGTCCGCATCGCGAAACGCGGAAAAGACAGAGCCACTCTGCGTACTGTACTACACGAAGATGGAGAAAAAAAACACGAAAACGAGAAGGAGGAAGCGATAAGCGCGGCGATAAATTACGAGCTGGTAAAAGCCATCGTGTACATATACGTGCACGCGTGTATATATGTGACGATGCCATGCGCGAAGGTCCGCGTGTGTGGCCGTGCGAGGAGGCCGGAAAAGCGTTGGTGAATTATTGCGAGACGCGTCAGCGCGGACCGGATGATCCGCGAGTCTGATAAAGAGATCTCAGAAAATGCCTATACGATTTTCGCAAGCGTCTTCGGCCTTCTTCCTGAACTCGGTCGATCGAGAGAAGGATGTAATGCGCTGCGGTATAATTCATTGTGTTATTTCCCGAAGATTGGTACAGAAATGAGATTTTTCTCGCTTTAATAAATTTCGTAAGATGGAAATATTTCTCTAGATTTATTGCGTTTTTTTTCTTTTTAATCATAAATTCTTTTTTTTTATAGGTAAATAAAAGATTGATTGGAAACTGATTGTCTTATTTACTTATGACAGAGCGCGGCGAATTCGAGAATAGTACGTAAGAGGCCAATAAAAGGCGCGAATTAAATTTTACATTTTTTTAATAATTACAGTCGGCATTAGTCATGCAACAACGTAATGCAGCTCTCGGAAAAAAGGGGGGGGGGCGAAGAGGGAGTAATGATTCGATAATAAAATTCAATAATGAAAAACACATTACAAACTTGCAAATATTCGCGCTTAATAACGTCTATTAGTTATGAATAATGTTACCGCCGCCGCCGCGGTCTCTCCGCCCATAAAATCGCTCTTGCATAAAGAAGTTATTACTGAATTTTGTAATATTCTCGTTTCCAGCGCGCTTGCTCTACTCTAGGAATAGAGCGGCGCTGACAATGAACGATGAAATTACGAGCGATTAATGCTGCTCCTGCTACTGAAGCTCGCGGGCATTAAAGATGAGTTTTTCAAAACGTCTTCGTTTCTTTTTTTTTTTTTTGCGCGCGCGCAGTTGCTGTATATCGTTGGACTTGAGATTTAACGTATTTTCCAGGCAGAATTATTGTTGACTCATGATGGAACGTTTGAAAATGCTTTTCATTCGGTATCATTTTTTTTTCAACGCAAACTTTAGCCTATAATAATTTAAAAGGCTTTGTCAAAGCCAAGAAAATATTGTCTCAAGATATTGTGAGTAAACGGTGCGTTTTAAACAAATAATTATACGTATTTAAAATTTCTAACGTTCATAACGAACGAAATATCACCTTAGAGTTTCTAAGTTTAGTTAAAATTCGTCTGAATGGTTTTAGTGAGGATTGTAAGAGTGAAACTGAAGGAATACAGTTATTATCATTTTCTGGACTTATTAAGTAGTTAAGTCGGCTAAATCTAAAAAATTTGTCGTTCACTGTAAACGTTCGAAATTTCAAGTATTATCTATAATTATTTTCTAGTCAAGTAGATATATACTTATATAAATACCGCCTACATTTCATATCAATATTTCTTGATATTGGGATTCCTTCTAATATACAAAACTCACCAACATCTGATTCTTGACTAAAAAATATCTTATTGACACAACAAAAGATTCTATATACCAGCGTAACATAAGTGACACTGCGCAAACCTTAACTATTCTTCGACAATAATCCCTGACAGTCACCACGCCCGTTTTGCCATCCCCTACCTGTAAACTGTAAACAAAATGACCCACGACTCATCTCCCCCTATCTCTCTCGCACTCTCTCTCTCTCCCTGTCTGGAACGTTCGTCGATTTTACGAGAGCTCATTAGAACACCGGCGGGATCGCTGCGCTGCTCCTGTTATCCTGGCAGTGCGTCGTAAACAGCGGAATTGCGTCACCTTCGCAGGCGCGCGCGCGCGGATTACGTTTAATGAGATTCCTTTGCCGCTAAGGCTGCGAGCAGGAAGGAGAGGGTTAACGTCGCGCTCGAACTGTGCGCCAATTATGATCGTTGCCGATGGTTACGCGTTGCGTAAGGTCGGGACTTTTTTCGCCGGCAAATGGGAGTAAGTATAGCAGTTGGTTTTTGTTTTTTGCCTTTTTGCGGGTGCGCTCGGGTATAATGAGAAGAACGATTGTGTTCTCGCGATTGAGCCTGGTGCGAAGAATGGTAATTGGTTTAAATTGGTGGGGAGCGTGAGTGATCCTGGGATGGAAAAGGCATGCTTTTGCATATATAGAGTTCTATCGCGAATGGATCGCGAATATAATAGATGCTGTACTTATACAGGTGAAATTTTAGTTTCGTCGAGTTTCTTTCCTTATGTAAATATTTTTTTCTAATTTTATGATTTTTTTACTAACTGTATAGGTTTAAAAAGTTATAAATGATTTTATCATTGTACAATACAGATTATACATTCTTTATTTTATACATTAACATTATTGTGACGAGGCATTATATTATCTAGATGTCGCCAAAATATATAATAATAATGTTTATTCAAATAAACATTATGCAATCCCATAATCTTTATGCAAAGGCTTCAAACCCACCATACCATGTCCGCTAAACACCAAAAAAATCGGTTCTCCCTCATCACATTCCGATCATAACAACTACAGCAATCCCCTGTCAATGAACTGAAAATCCTAAAACGCGAATATGACACTCACCTCGACAGAGGATCGACGAAGAGGGCGACGATGAGCACTGCGACTATAACGCAGGTGAGATAAATCGAGGATATCTCGTAGATTTCGGACTCGGGCGGCCTGTGGAGGCTCTCGTGGGCGCCGTTGCCGATAATGCAGAAATTCGCGCCGCATCGGCTCACCTTAGCCGTCGTCGCGGTGCCGTTCAGTCCACTGTCGCTGGAATCGCCCTCGCTCAGAACTGCAAGTGAAAGAAAAAAAAAACATAGAACATTGTGAGATGCCGTCAGGGTAGAATTAATTTGGATTTGAGATGGCTCATAAAACGAGTCATTGCGCAGTGTACATAGCTCGGTCTGGACCTCGATTAACTCGAGGGCCTTTGCTCGATAGGGTGTCCGCGGAGTTTCCAGTTTACGGGATGACGTTTACGATTCTTGCGCTTCTTTACGGGGAGGGGATATTGACTTGAGCCAATGATTCTTTAGTACGTCTACATTTTTTTTTTAATTTCGTTTTACGATTACTGGCGATGCTTCACTTGGGGTGGAGAACTTAACGTTCTATTCAAGTGAATAGTATATTACGCAACTAGGGAGGTAAGGAGTTGGCCAGTCCAGACCACGTGTAAATTGGCAAACATGTACTCTGGGGTGGCCCTCTTTATCCCCATGTTGCGTATACTATTTTTTATTTGTATTGGTATTGTAAGGAACTTATGGCTCAACGTAGTGAATGGGATATTTAAATGAAACATAGTTATTCATTGTTCCATGAAAGTCAAAAATTCAACTTCTATCAAACAATAATCATAAATGTTTCTGGCACTCGGCGTCAGTGCGAAATCGTACGACGTCGCGGCGCAGCTTCGCGATCGAGTTGTATTTTCTGGTCTGCCAGCTGATCAAATACACCCGCGCGCCGTTAAACATTTGGCACGACTGTCAATTTAGCTTGATGTATCACTCATCGAATTATTCAATTTACCGCGCAGAATTGAATAGGTATTTTTTCTTTGGGGCGGGAACGTTGAAAAACAAGGTTTTATGTGTCATGGGAACTTTTATTGATTTTAATACAAATGTATTTGAAGTAGTCTTATAAATACGTATATTAAATTTCCATACATGTATTAATAAATTTTCAAACACTGTTTTATATTTAATACATGCACATTAAAACTTTTTTATAACACGCATTTTAAAATTCAAATACGTTTTTACACTTCATGTACATATCTACATCCAAATTAAAATACAATTTTGAATTTTAATATAATTTTTAATTCAATTTAAAAACTTTTATAATCACTTGTATTAAAATTATTGTAATATAAAATAATATTTTTAAATTAACAAAAAGTTTATAAAATTAATACACAAACATATTAATTGTCAAGTCAATATTATGTTGATGATTAAAAATTCCAAATGTATATTAAAATTTCCTTAAATTTAATAAAATTTTCAATCACGTCATTAAAATTAACAATGTTTTTAAAATTGAAAAATATTGTTTTAAAATTAACTGTCAGTTTGAAAGATTAATACACAAATATATGAATTCTGAAGTACAATACTATGTTTATGAATACAAGTTCAAAATAAGAATAAAAATTTTTTTTTTTTTTTAAATCGAGTTGACGCAAGCTACTAAAAATCAAAAAAGAATTTATCTTTCTTTTTGCTCTTGTCCACCGGATTTGGTGAATATCTAACTATTTGTAAAGCGAAACAATTCCCCCCTTTCAAACAAGTTCAAAATGTTTATTAAAAGTTTCTTAAAATTAATAACATTTTTAACAATCTCGCCTATATCTGCACTAATAATTTCTAATATGTCAAAACGATTTTTGTCGTAATTTTGAATTTTCATTTAACTAACTCCAATGAAGAAAATCGTTTAATAAACGAAAAAAATTCGGTGATTTCACTCCCTTCTTTATGAACACAAATTAATTTATAATCGTGAATTAATAACCTTCAATCAATTTCTCAAAGCCGCATGTATTACGACTTATAAAGACACCCATACCGTCAGAGCTCCGGATGGCTTTCATCGCTAACGAAGAGAAATTCCACTCTAATAACCTGCCCGACCTTCCGAATTAAATCAGCGGCAATATTTACACCTGCGCGAGCGACCGCCTCTCTGATGTCGAAATATTCGCGAAAAACGGAAAAGGGAAGAAGAAAAAGAAGCAGCCGCGCGTGTGACGCAATTGGCGCCGCCTTGGGTCTCGCTTGATTTACAGGAGGACGCGCGCGAGCCTCGACCTTCGCCCGAGAGAGAGATATATATACTATATATGTATACATTAACGCAAAGGAATTATAATTGAGTGCGCGCTGGAGGGAGTTAATGTAAGAGATGGGACTTTCACCCGCGATGAGAGATCGACGTCGATGGCGTTATTATTTATTTTGTTTGTTTGCGTAAATGTTTTTTTTTTTCTTGAGAGTGACAAGTTGGTGGTTTTTGTATGCGAGATTTTGAATGGCTTAATACGTTCTGTTGGGATATTTGAACAAGTTGAATCTAGTTGAAATTTTTACCTAGCAGATCTATGGCGTGATGGAAATGAATACTGTACGGAAATATATACATTTTATATAACCTGCGATGTGTTTGTCTTCTACAATATTCATATAGGAAATATCATTCTGTTCTCCTACATACTTCTTCGTGGTACACGCGAAATTCACTGACTGTTATATTCTTTTATTTCTCTCTCAGACTCTCTTTTTACTTTAACCATCCAACTCTAAAACTGACAAACTTAAAAATTTTGTCAGCCGAAAGATACTTCCTTCCGCGAAAAGACATCCCGCGGATATTCACTGCTTCTTTTTATAAAAAAAAAAAAAAAAAACAAGTCGCACGATAATGACGAAAGTTCCTCACCGGACATGCGGCCACATTTCAGCCTTAGTTTATACCCTCTCCCCATCCCAAAAATTCGTTATACGACAGTTTTGGTTTATCGGACTAGTTTTATCGGTTGTTATGACTTCATTAAAGTGCCCGCCGGAAGACAAGCTGAGTCGTCAGCGAACTCGAGAAAAGTTTCGGTTTACAGCACCAAGACACGCGCGCTGCTTCAACATTCGTGAGAGCGATTCTCGGCGACAAAATGCCGCTGAATCAGTCATGACACCGCGTCGTTATACGTTATACAAATAATTGGGAAAAGTGTCGTATTCTTTTTTATAGCGCGTGGAGTAATGATGAGTGATGATTAGCCACAGAGGCATAGAAAATTCGTCTATTTTTAAAATTGAAACAAAAAACTGGTAGTTTGTAGTTTTATACACGAGAAGAACGTGCAGGAGCAATTGTTGAAAATTATATTACTTGGGATTATTGAACGAGTTTTCCGTGCATATATATATATAATAATACTATTTTATACGTTACTCGTTATCACTAGTTTTCTCATGACTGTATACCTCAATAATCTTACATTTTAAAGCATTCGTCATTCAATCGTATAATATACAAACGCACCGAAACAAAGTATACATCGACTTTACTTTTATCTCGGCACACGCACTCTTTATTTTATAAATTTCGCACACACACAGCATAAATTTAATTAATATATCGCTACGCGGGATCGCATGCACGAATCAGTTATCGCCTTACAGATAAAAACAATCTCGCTCTCCGCTCTACGCGCAAGTATAATACGGCCAATCTTTGTTTGCCTCTCCTCCCGTCTCTCTCTCTCTCTCTCTCCCTTATCTTAGAAATTCAAAACTCGGCCTATATCTGCAACCTCCGACGAGAGTGAGACTGTTGTCGACAACGCGTCTCGGAAGACGCTGCATGCGTATGTATATATAATACACGCACGTATACATTATATACTGCACCGTACATTGGTATATAGCGCAATGCTGTGCGCGGGGCGAGGGTCGTATCCTTAATTTGGGTCGCCGCAGTATTCGAAACTGGCGAGAGTGAAAGAGAATGAAAAAAGAAAGAAGAAAAATATTACACGCCGACGACGATGATAAAACGCGCACTGACTGTGCCAAATGCGCCCGCAATCAAAGATGCGCTTTTTACATTCTTTCTTTCTCTTCCACTGTGTATTTATACATGTTTTTGCGTGCTCGTTAGTTACTCATAATCGATGTTATTTAATGCCTTTTTTTTCTTCGCCTTTATATTTGTACGCGCGCTCTCACGTATCGCAACGACTTTTTTGCGATCGAGTCTCGGCGCGCGCGCGCGCGTTTTTTTTTCGCGATAACGTCTGAACTACTTTTGTGCGTTGTTATTGTTCACAATGCCGCGGCGGAGTGTACGCGAGGTATATATGCGGCGGTTATTTTTAACGAGCAAGCGCGCGGATGGGAATGAGAGGAATACGAGTATGCAGTTAATTAATAATAAGCATTCGATATATAGGATTTTTAAATTAAAGCGCTTGTATCAATTGGTAATTTACGTAACGACCTGTTAATATTATATTATGGTTATTTTAAGGCAAACGAGAACGCAGAGCAAGTAAATACCAATAAATCAGTTTACTTTGTTACGTGTTTTGTTTTCAATATTACACGTTATCCAAGCACATTTTACGAATTCAAAATCAGCTCAAATATTGGCTCTGCTTCGGCATCCACGTGCGCCGGGCTACCGAAAGATTCGTCGATAAAGTTTTGTTTAAACTGTCTATTGTGCAATTAATTTAATTTTATTACGTGTATTATTAATGATAAATTTGAACGGCACTAGCAACGATACCGAGAACCGATATCGACTCACAAAGGTAATATCCGAACAACGAGACATTCTGCAAATAACTCTCTCCTTACGAACGAAAACTATACTACCATGATTCGCGCGATGACTCAAAAGTTTCTCGTGAAGAAAAAATCCGAAGCCTACGTTTCTTTGGTAGAAATTCACCTCCCAAAAATGGGCATATGAGGCAGTGATTTGTTATGAGAAGTGGCTAGTTTCTTGATACGTGCCTTTTTAATCTTCGTATGAATTATCACAGCAATGCTGATCTTATATCACTAATGTATATCATATCTTAACAGATAGTTTATCAACCTATAAAACCGATTATACAGACGCTTTGGTTTTTCTTTGCAGTATCATTTTGAAAAACGAATCCTTTGTCACCACTATTAGCTTTGACAACTGAGGCCATTTCAAACCGCTGTCTAATAAGTATGGCACGGAAATTAAAAAGAAAAGCCAAAGACAACGAAAATTTCTCCGAAGCCGCGAATGCATACAATTAACCGTCGCGCAAATTCATCTTTCTCTCCCTCATCCTTAGACCTTCGCCTACCTAATATATATATATATATATATATATCTTATCCACGCTCTCGTGCGCGTTTATTGACCTCGACAAAAACTCCGAGATCTTGACCTTTGCGGCGCGTGCGCGCAAGTCCCTTTCTCTTTTTTCCTCCCATGTGTGCTCCATTCGTTCGGCGAACCAGTATTTTCCGGTTACGCCGAATTTTCCCGTTTCATCACACGCAGTGCTGAAGAGTAAAAGTGTGTAACTGACTCGCGCTCGCGAGTCCAGGAGGTGACGCGGCAAGTTTTTTTTTTCTATCGGGAAGTGTAACACAGACACGAGCGCGCGGTGTAATACCGATCGATCGGCAAGCGCGCGGTTTGGGATTTTTTGTTCTTCGAAGAGGCGATTTTGTTTGGCTCGTCAATTTGACATATTGTCTCTATAATAGAGCTTTTTCGTGACTATTTTGGAAACAATACTTCCTACACGGAAAAAAATGTATACTGGTAAACTGAAAAACTTTTACACATATTCCGGTGTATATGCACGCACGGAAAACGATAAAAACTATAGTTAATTCTACTTTTCACACAGTTTATCTAATTTGGAAATGACAAATTAATTCTTATAATCTTTCTTTTACTAATGTGGAATCGCGGCATTATAATTTGAAATATATATTTGCTCTTACTATAGGGGAGACCGGGGCTGGTTGGCTACAGAGGTAAGTTGGCGCAATGTTCATAACGCTGCCGGTATCAGCGCTGTATAATACTGCCGTGCGTAAGTGCTGAGACTATCAAAATCAAAACATGATTTATCGCAATAAGAAAATAAGTTTTAATTTTTTTACATAGCTGGTGTAAAATATGAATTTTTTGGAACAAGTAAAATAATAATGAGTAATGTTAATTTATATTATAGAGCTCACTTTTAACTTTTATTTCATGCATATCACATTTGCGAAAATGTTATTAGCACATGTATAAATTATGCTTGAAATTATGATGATCCCTCTGGACAATTTGGTGTACTTTTTCCGGGATGAATTGGCCCAGGTTAAATACTATAAGTCATTTTGCAAAAATCTTTTGCATAAAAACAAAAATACTTTTTTGTGATAATTGTATAATCAGTTATGATTTGTAAAAAAGTTAATTTTGGTTTTTTTTTGTAATATTAAAAGTTCTATTATGAAAACTGTATTGATTTATTTATTTATCATACGGAACTGTTGTACATATGATATGAAATGTAAACATACACTTAAAATACATTGAAATTGGTTAAATTTAAATAAAAAATAATCATAATAAATCTGTTGGGTCAATGTATTACTCAAATGTCTTGTTAATCTACCGGCTCCAACCTAAGAGCCAACATAAGCCCCGGGGTAGCGGCGAATTGGCGCAACAAAAAGATGATAAAAATATATTTGTATTTTTAAAACTCCTTGTTTTAAACTTAAGATAAAACTTGTAGAACAGTACTTAGGGGAAGACCGAAGTCCTGTCAGTTAGTTTTTCAAAGATTTCTCTTCGAATAATTAACTGATTGGACTGAAATTTTGGGAGAATACTTAAAATTTATATACAAAGCGTGTTCAAGTCTTGAAATTCAAAAAAATGATTGTCTTTCAATTTCGTAATTTACAGGTTATGTCATCGCGCAAGATTTTCAAGCTTTTCTCGGCAATTAGTTGATTGTTTGAGTTGCGATTTTGAGAAATAACTAAACATTAATATCCAAAGCGCGCTCAAGTCTCCAAAATCCAAAAAGATAAGAATTTTTTAATTTATATAATAAAAACGCGTTCTACTGAATACAGCGCCACCCTCCATTTAAAATACATTGACTCCGGCGGATTAGGATAACAGCTTTAAATAGCAATGTTATATTTTTCAAAGAACATACTTAAGATTTAGAAAAAAATTATTATGTAAAAAGTGCGCCTACCAGCCCCGGTTTCCCGTACATAAAGTTAATTTTGCTTTATTTTTATACTAGTATAAACTTTTTACTAAACCAGTTGATTTCATTGGTGCAAAACAAGTTAGATTGGCTTCATTTTTTCCGCACAATCCCTCCCTCGTTTACCTACCAGCGCCAAACAAACGTACATCGACGGGCGACAGATGCAAATGCCGAAGCTTTATAACGAGGCTGCAGCGACCGCATAGTTTGGGACGAAAAAAAAGAAAAAAAGAAAAGAAAGTTCGCCCCGACTCTCATGCATTTTACATGTGGTCGCGGCGTCAGCGCTTCACGAATCCCCGAGCATTTTCAAAACAAACTTGGCGTGTGTGTGCGTGGAAGAGAGAGAGGAGTGATCGAGAGGAATATTGGGCGTCGAGAAAACTGTTGCGAATTAAAGTGAAAAGAGAATATAAGATATTTATGCAATTTAGCGCTATTTGAATAAAATGAAAATCCTAAAAACCCAATCTGCAACTTTAAAAAATCGTGTACTTGAATTGTCCCATATTTAACAAACTCTCAAATCTGACTTTCACCGCATTGTACGAAGTGAGCCAGTCGCACTCAAAACAGCAGCAACAGCATATATTCCATCATCACACCCCGTCATCATAAATCATCATAATCCCGCACATGCACCACCAGCAGCCAACTAATCAGGCCCACTTAGCCCCACTTGCGCTACTCCCCTGTTGTATTATACGCGCATCAGACCGCTCTTAACCCGTTAAGTCCTGAATGGACACATTTTTCCGAGTTTTTTCAAGCGATGAAAAAGCTTGAAAATTGAACGCAGAAAAAATTCTAAATAATGAATTTCGATGTAAAAATCGACGAACTTTCCGAATCCACTATTAGTTTTTCGAAAAAATTGCTTTTTTATAGGTTATGTTCGCGTTTTTTGCCAAAAATCGTGTTTTTTTAAAAATAAATTTTCAAAAAACCAAGATTTTAAGACCGAAAAACATAAGAAGAAGGGTAAAATCGTGCATTACTTGCATCCATGGACCTTTTACTATAATGTTGACATAGTTGCCAAATAAAATTCAAGATGGCATGTTACAAAATGGCGTCTAAAACCGGAATTTTTTAGCTAAATTATATCTTTTCATATTTTTAAATAATAAAAATTACTTTGTCGTGAATAAATACGAAAACTCGTAAAAAAAGGTATTATTTGTTGTAAATTATGAATTTGAGGTTAAATGTCATATTTTCAACATGGCGGATCCAAGATGGCGGATGAAATTTTTGAAAAACCATGTATTTCAGGTCGAATTTTTTATAGCGGGGTTTTTTGGGTCGCTCTTTATGAATTTGAATTTACATTTTGAAAATTTTGGAATTTAAAATGGCGGATCCAAGATGGCGAATGAAATTTTTGAAAAATCAAGTATTTCTGGTCAAATTTTTTATGGGGGGTTTTT
Source organism: Torymus aiolomorphi (assembly GCA_036365515.1). Lineage (NCBI taxonomy): Eukaryota > Metazoa > Arthropoda > Insecta > Hymenoptera > Torymidae > Torymus > Torymus aiolomorphi. The sequence goes on along the minus strand of CM070874.1, from coordinate 84,800,449 downwards.
TGGGTCGCTGTTTACGAATCTGAAGTAACCTTTTGAAAATTTTGGAATTCAAAATGGCGGATACAAGATGGCGGACAAAAATTTTCAATATCAACTGATTTATACAAAGTTTTGTGCAAGGGTTTTTTTTGGATCGCTGATTATGATTCTGAAGTTATTTTTTGGATACTCTTGAAATCAAAATGACAAATCCAAGATGGCGGACGAAAATTTCGAATATCAATCGATTTATGTCAATTTTTGAAGAAGGAATATTTTGAAACGCTGGTTATAAATCTACAATTAGATGTTTAAAAATTTCATATTGAAGATGGCGGTCTTTACTTATAATGCTCATTTACTTTTCTAAATCTAAATGTTAGAATCTTAATGTTTTACAGTTAAATTTTTCTAATTTTTGTTCGTATTTTATTATGAAATTTTTTACTTTTTTAAAAGTTTAAAAAACTTTTTTAAATATAATTACGAATTTTAAATTTTGAAAATCAATAAATTGAATTGAACGAAAATTAAATTGTGTAGTTTGAATTTCGGTTTATTATAAATAAAATATTTTTTATAATTACTTCTCATATTCAAATTTTTCAAAGCATAAGTACATTACATTGTTATATATTTTTTCCTGCCTTCGAGTTCATATTTTATATAACAATTGTTTTTTCTGCAGTTTCTCCGTTTTTTATTGGAATTTACTAATTATATTCTTTAGCAAAATTAGATTTTTCATTTCAAACAAGCTGCTTCTAAGAATCTATGCATCGCAACTTTGCAATTTCTCATAACCTTCGCAATTTTGATCCATACATGAGCAACACCATAATGCTTATATGGACAATGTCCGTCAATTGATTTTTGTTCTTTTGCCTTTTTCCGATTTTTGCCAAAGTATTTTCATCGACGTACTGAACTTTCCCTAAGAGCTAAGATTATTTTATCACTTTGTGTAAAATTATTCAGGAGCAAATTTGGTATGTCGGTTTCGAAATCAAAACGTTTGTGTCGTAGAGATCAAATTTTAGATGAAGCTGTAGATGATGATAATATGTCCTCTGATGAAGAAAATTCAAATGGATCAGATTCTGATGATGGTTCAGAAAATGGTGATATTGAAGAAAACTCTGATTGGATCGTTCGAGTAACAGACATGATTCCGTCAAAATCTTATGAAAAGGTCCTTGATCAATACACAGAGGATCAAAAAAACTCGAACCAAACCACTTGTATGAATGGCTAGAGGGTGAAAAGAAATTTGATGAGAGTCCCACAAACGAAATCATGTTATCTGAATCGACGATAAAAAAATTCGTAATGCATCTTTTACAGAAGTTTTTGAATATTTTTTTCGAGAGATATGAAAAATTACATCATTGAAAGCACCATCATGAACGATTATGAACTTACTCTTGATGATTTGAATACTTTCATAGGAATTATTGTTATGTCGACTTTTAACAGTAGAAAGTCTCAAAAAGATTATTGGTCAAGAGACCCTTTTTTGGCCTGTCATCCAATAGCTGCAGCTATGAGTCGGGATAAATTCTTAAAAATAAAATCTAAAATAAAATTCTCTAAACCGTCTGACATTAGTCCTACGGATAAAGCTTGGAGAGTACGCGCCATTTTTGAAAATTTTAGAAAAAATCTGAAACAATTTGGTTACTTTTCCACTTCTTTATCTGTAGACGAAACAATGATCAAATTTTATGGGAGAACTGTTTTGAAACAGTATATAAAAGATAAGCCGGAACAATGGGGCATAAAGCAGTGGTCTCTATGTAATCCCGAAGCATATTTGTTTGATTGTGACATTTACTGTGGAAAAGGATCCAACCCTTTTTCAAAAGGGAACAGTGATATTCTTGACAAATGTGCTTTGGGAAGTAAAGCGGTCTTGCAGATGACTTAAGGGCTTCTTACTTCGGTTTCACCAAAAAAAATAATAAAGTATCATATCTATTTTGATAACTATTTTTCAAGTCCTGATTTATTGGTTCACCTGAGAAATATTGGAGTAAGGGCTACAGGTACTGTTCGATCAGATAGAATGAAAGGAGTTACAAACGATATTGATAAGAAATCCGATCGGGGCTCATACGGTGTAAGACATGACACAAATAGTGGCATGAATTACATCACTATTATGGACTCGAAATCTGTATCAATTCTGTCAACAGCTGCAGGTGTTACACCCTTATCATCAATGGAAAGATACTCTAAAGAACATCGTAGTAAAATAGAATTACCATTTCCGAATGCGTTTTCAATTTATAATAAAAATATGGGAGGAGTTGACCTGCATGACTATCACTGCAGTATGTTGATGCCTTCAATTAGATGTAAGAAATGGACATGGGTTATTTTTCTAAGATTGATTCAAGCATCTATAGCCAATGCTACAGTGCTGAAAAATATGGTACGCAACGAAACTAAAAAATTAGGGACTAAAGATATTGCTATAGAAATAGCCCGTAATTATCTAAAGAAAAACTCTACTAAAAATCCAAGACCACATAAAACTGCACTGTCAGAAAAGAAAAAAAATTGTACAAATTTTTCGAAGTGTTCCGTCAGAACTCAAAAAATTTGTACTTCTTGTAATATTCACATTTGTGCTGCTTGCTTTGACAGTTATCACACAAAATTTGCATGAATTCTTAAGTATTTTCACTAAAAAGTAAAAACAAAAATTATAAAAATTATAAAAAAATGAGAAAAATTTAAAAAATGTCAAAAAAAAAAAAATTATAATAAAAATAAAAAAAAATGTAAAAAATGTAAAAAATTATAAAAAAAATTTTTGTAAATGTCTACCTAAAAATGAATATAAAACAGTTGATATTTGCCATCTCCGTCCGCCATCTTGGATTTGCCATTTTGATTTCAAGAGTATCCAAAAAATAACTTCAGAATCATAATCAGCGATCCAAAAAAACCCTTGCACAAAACTTTGTATAAATCAGTTGATATTAAAAATTTTTGTCCGCCATCTTGTATCCGCCATTTTGAATTCCAAAATTTTCAAAAGGTTACTTCAGATTCGTAAACAGCGACCCAAAAACCCCCCCATAAAAAATTTGACCAGAAATACTTGATTTTTCAAAAATTTCATTCGCCATCTTGGAGCCGCCATTTTGAATTCCAAAATTTTCAAAATGTAAATTCAAATTCATAAGGAGCGACCCAAGAAACCCCGCTATAAAAAATTCGACCCGAAATACATGGTTTTTCAAAAATTTCATCCGCCATCTTGTATCCGCCATGTTGAAAATATGACATTTAACCTCAAATTCATAATTTACAACAAATAATACCTTTTTTTACGAGATTTCGTATTTATTCACGACAAAGTAATTTTTATTATTTAAAAATATGAAAAGATATAATTTAGCTAAAAAATTCCGGTTTTAGACGCCATTTTGTAACATGCCATCTTGAATTTTATTTGGCAACTATGTCAACATTATAGTAAAAGGTCCATGGACGCAAGAAATGCACCATTTTACCCTTCTTCTTATGTTTTTCGGTCTTAAAATCTTGGTTTTTTGAAAATTTATTTTAAAAAAAACACGATTTTTGGCAAAAAACGCGAACATAACCTATAAAAAAGCAATTTTTTCGAAAAACTAATAGTGGATTCGGAAAGTTCGTCGATTTTTACATCGAAATTCATTGTTTAGAATTTTTTCTGCTTTCAATTTTCAAGCTTTTTCATCGCTTGAAAAAACTCGGAAAAATGTGTCCATTCAGGACTTAACGGGTTAACACAGCCGTCAGAAAGAAGCAAGCCACGTGTGTATACACGCGGATTATCGAATCACGGGGAGTGGGAGGAGGTGGCGGGAGAGACGCATATACATATAGTTAGTAGTGGGAACTCTCTCGTGTGTGTATATACATATAGCCGGCGGAAAAAGCGACTAAGTCGAGTTTATACCGGTTCAATCTCGTTTCGCTCCTCTCGCGGGCCCCGAGGCGCTCGCTCGCTGTTTTTCTCTGTACAGTATACGACGCCTCGTCAGCGCGCAAGTGCGCCTTTCCAATATTTGTATATGCAACGTATATGAATGTATGATGGACGAGTGTGGATCTGAGAGGCTGCGACGGCTCTGATGATGGGTACATGGGGAAAGTTGCCGAGTCATTGTTTACAGTGACAGGAAGAAGGCACGAATGGCCGCTGTAAAAGTCTGTATGCCGAGATGATTTTTTGGCTTTTATACTAAAGAAATCATTTACAGGCGATAAAAAAAATTGCACTTGATGTCATTTAATTAGCTCATAATTGCTCAATATTTAAATAATGCATACACATTAAAGATTAACGATAAAGAAATAGAACGTGTTATTTTAGCGTTTTTAACTTTTTAGACAAAATTTTGATATACTTCGTTGAATTAAGGACAGAGCAAAATTGACCAAATTGAAACATTTTAGACTCGGATATTTTTAGTTGTTGTCGGTTATTTCTTTAGTAAAGAAATGAAAAAAAAAATTGATTTAAAGAGCTAATTTTACAGTTGAAAAGAATATGCGAAATTTCAGAAAAAATATCGATTTTGGGTGATAACGACAGTATTGGGCTAATAAACAATATACGAGATTTGTTCGTCCAAAGAAAATACTTCGAATATAACTATAATTCGAAAACGTAGCTTACAGCGTTAAATATACCAAAACAACCCTTTGCAACGCCTACAAGTTAGACAACATTTTATCTCATGCACTATCGACAAAGCCTATTTTTCGACATCTGAAATTAACGCCTCTAAATTTAGCCTTACTAATACACGATTACCCATCCATCCATACACACACACGTATACACAGCCACCGAAGCTCCCACACTTCCCGTAACCCTAGACACCAGTGCTATATTTGTACCCACGTCTAGCGCACGTGTCCCTCTAGCGACGACGTACCTTGCGGTTCCCCCTCAACAATAGCCGAACACACCGTCGCGATGGTACTATATCCGCGAAGGTCACGGCGAGCGGCTGACCGCACGGCGAGTCGTTCCACTAGGCGCGCGAGGCCGTGAGCGCGATCGCACAGAGATTGTGCGTGTAACAGTGTACATATCTCGCGCGCGCGCGGAGATGGACGATTTCCGTTTTATCGTATACGACTTCGTGTGCGCGTGTGTTAAGTGATGCTCGTGGGATCTTGGGAGACAGCAGTACCGCTGATATTTTGTTTTTTAGGAAGACCGATATTCACGTGCGGCGGCGTCCGCTACCGCTTAATACCGACATACTTGATCATGGGAATCACCTGGAATAAATTATCGTTTTGCCATTAATATTAATACCACGACGGTATAGTTAATTGAGAAACTAAGTAGCGCTGCTTGTGCGCGTGAGCGGCGCACGGCGATCGGTAATTAAGATATCAGCGCGGTGCGGGGGTATATATTACATCGCGATCAGCGAATCAATAAAGGAAAAAAAAACATCGCAAGCGCGCGTGGTCGGGTGTTATAATGTGTGTAACACGCATCTTCGCGCGCGAGATCGCGGCGCGGATATATAAGTGTCTGCATCGCACGCGCATGCGGCGCGTAATTATAATGCCAATTACGGGTGAATAAAGATGAGAGGAGAAGAAGAATAAAAGAGAGAAAGAAGCAACAACGTTGCTGTTACGTTTCGGCGATGAATATCCGGCCAGTATATATGTAAAGAATTGAATATTTATACTAGCGAATAATATACGCAGGAGTTCGTAAAGAGTGTCAAGCGCGATTTGGCACGTAAATATACTATATACGAATGTGTAACGTTCGCGGGTTCGAAAGTCCCCATCGAAGGAGAGAGAGAGAAAAAAAAAGAGGAAAAAACGGCGCGATATTAGCATTTCGAAGTCGCAGAAAACCGTAAGGTGCGCGCGAGCGCCTGACTTTCACTCGCTCCGTCGGCTTTACGAGTACAGTCGAGCATTAGGCGGCAAATATATATATATATATATATATATATATATATATATATATATATATATATATATATATATATATATATATATATATATATATATATATATATATATATATATATATATATATATATATAATATACGTATGCAAGTGCGGCAACAACACGTACACGTGTACATACAGTTGGAAGTGTAAGAAAAAAGGTGCCTAATTGATGTTACAAAACACAGCGCCCGTATACATATATAACGCGGCTGGGTAATCTACTTTTAATGCGGTTGTTTGTAGAAATTTCGCTTCGAAATTAGAGTATGAATCACGCCCCGCGTATAATACATTTAATTGTCCCGGTATTTCTAACGATCTTTGTTTTTTTAGATACTTTGAATAAGGTATTTTTAGCGAGCGAACGTCACGACAGTCCGGAGGCTTTGTGCTATCGGTGTGTCTTTTTCCATTATTCAACCGCGAGCTACCGCGGGTCCGTCGATTGTATATTTATTTACGTTGCTTTACTGTCCCATCTAAGCAAACAAGCTAACGTATTATCGTAATCGTCGCCGAGCAAATATTATTCAACGGTAATCTCTTTCTCTCTTGCTGCACAGTTATCATTCCTAGTCTTATTTTTGCGCTCGGCTATAGTGTATGAGCAGGATTTTATGCATTTTTAAATGGGTACGTAAGTTCTTTCGTTTCTGTATAAGATCTCAAGAAGTATTTGCGATATAAAGAAGTAAGGATTCATTTTTTTAAAATGGTGGAAAAGTAAACTTTTCTAACACGCAAAATTAACGTTCGTTATCTTTTCTGAAAAACTAGCAGATATTTATGTATCGAATGTAAATAAATAATGCATTTTACAAATTTGCGCGCAGTTTACCGTTTTCGCGAGTTCCGACGCAAAAGTCCATAGTCTACAATATGCATCGCGATTAAACTATATATTATATTTACCATTCACTGATTGCAGTATTTTGAATTTAACTTGAAACCAAACACGAGCAATACGATTGCAAACGTTTTCAATTGACCGATTCTTTAACGCACATAACCTACAAAATAGTTTATTCCAGATCGCATGACCACAGGAGACAAGTTACCGAAAGTCCAACCGATCCAATACATGAATCGTTATAATTGAATGAAAAATTTAAAATCAATACACACAACAAGCGACTTACCCAGCGACGAAATGAGGTTTCCCCACAGCTCAGCTGTCTGCCACGCGAGGAAGAAGAAGCCGAAGAACCTGACGACGATGGCGTCGGCGGGCTCGTCGGTCAGCTTCGCGTAGACTCCGCCAACCTGCGTCAGGTACGTGGCTTTGGCGGCCCACATCGGCGCGGCGCCGAGGCCCAGCAGGATACCCGCCGGCACTAGCGTGTAGAACCTCGGATAGAACTGGGCGCCGATGTAGGGGGCGTAGCACAACATGGAGAGGCAGAGGGTCCACTTGACGGTGAGCCTCTTGATGACGAAGGTAGGCACGAAGATGCAGCTGAGCACGAGGGCCGCGTAAATGGCGGAGAGCGAGACGGTGCCGAGACCCTCGTTCGCGTTTATCGACGACTGGAGATTGGCGGTGCCCTGGAACGCGGTGAACTGCACCATGAAGGCGATCGAGACGGTGCCGATGTTCTTGAGGATGCGCCACTTCTCGCTGCGCGATAGCTTGAACTTGCGCGACTGGCCGTCGTCGTCGGCGGGCAGCGCCGGGGGCTTCTGCGGGTCCGGCGGTATGCCGTCTGTGCCGTCGTCCTTGTAGCCCTTGTTGCGGTAGCCCATCACGCTCACCGGCACCGTGTACACGGGGTTCGGCGTGGGGCTGGTCGTGGTGGTGGTGGTGGTGGTGCCGGTGTTGCCGGTCGGACCGCCGCCACCGTCGCCGAAACCGCCGCCACCGTCGCCCGAGCCGATCCTACTGCTGTTCTCCGACACCATTCTACTGGTCGACTACCTGCAATGAATAACAACGTTATTAGTCGAGTGCCGTTAATGCCGTTAGTGTCGTTAGTGCTGTAAGTGTTGTTTGGTTAAAGTTCATGGAAATTCTTATTGTGTTATTTAGTATAAAGTTTCTGGTTTATGTAAACTGCTCGTTTGAATATTTGAGAGAAAGTTAGCATGGCATTTTGATTAATGATTGTGTTTACTATAGAAAAATACAAATACACACACATCTACACACGCACACTCTATGCTATACGATGAACCCGACGACAGGATTTTAATGCGATCCGTAAACTTTGCTCGCTGAGATGAGATTGACTCAACGCCTCCATTTCTCACCATCGACTGGTCACGTACAACCCTCGAAGATGTCCAAAAGAAAAGTAGACCTGAGATTCTTTCGCCTGTTCTCGACTACCTGTGACCTTACTTATAGCAATAAAACTATTTAGAGGCTTAGATTTTAGGGCTCGGCGCAAACCCGAGAAAACTTTAGAGACAATTTCTCTCAAAAATAGATTTTTGTATAAAAATTTTTCAAAAATATGGTATTCAGAGCGGTAGCAGGGATTAAGAAAATAAAAAATATTATGAAATTCGAAGTGATTTGTTTCGATAGTGCTCCAAACGCCTGTCAGTCCATAAATCAGACGTTGAAAAAGCGGATTGTCAACCGTGTAAGCTGAGAATGGCGACACTACGTAAAAGTAAAAAATATTGTTATATAATAAAATTTAACAAAACATGGAATTCTATATAAAAATATAAGTATATTTATAATCATGCATTTATTTTTCAGCTTCAACGATGTTTTGTTACTTTAACGCAGAATTATTAGGATTTCTAAATATAGTATTATATTTAGGAAGAAGAATTATTTATTTCCTATCTCTTTAAACTGCTATGAGTGTGGAAAGCTTCTCCCGACAAAAGTGAAATATGGTTATTGTTTTGAACAATAATATGGGTTAAAATAAAGTAAACATCACAAACACATCAACTGTCTAAAGCGAAGCGTGATTCAGACTTTATTAATAACGTTATTTCCTTAGATAATAGCGACGTTAACGCATTGTAATACATAAAAAATCGTCGTATTTATGAACTTGGCTTTTTCTTTTCAAATCAGCATTAAATACCAAAACGAACGTACATGCTTAATATATTACCATTACATACGTTAGATACTGTTATATTATTCACGTTATGTGCATTTAAGAGACGTGCTTTTACTCAATTAATATTCCTCGCGCCACGCAACGTATCCGACTCTATCTCTTTTGTTACACAGCGATGTTTCCTTATTTTTTGTTTACAGTCCTCGTCGCATACTCGCGCTAAATTATTCATTGGACAATAAATGTTCCACAACTTAATCATTTCATAAATAATAAGAAAGAAAATGTAAACGTTATTCCGTAATAATAAAATTATTATGCAATTAACAACAACCGCGTCATCCCGCACTACCGTCGTTATTATTATAATAATATATCGCCGGGGCATAAAATATTTACCACGGACATTCGAATATTCCCTATAAATTCCCCTATAAATTTCACATAAACAACGTTGCACAATACCCCCTTTTCTCTCTCTTTTCACACTGCTTCTTGCAGCTCGTAACCTCCAAAAGTCCGCTCGACCCACGTCACGGTTACATAAATATTAACATAAAAAAGAGACCTCGTGAAAAAAAATAAACAAATCCGCGATCATCATCATGATTGTCGCTTTCGCACGACTCTCTATGGAAATTCCAGCCGCTACATGTGTTGGTATATATTATACGCGCATCTTTACATTAAAAAAGCCCGCACTGGCTCATTCTACTTTCGTTCAGCGCGAACCGACTTCAACCGATTTCGATCGACTCTCTTCTCTCCCCTCCTTCCGTGCCCGTTTCGCGAGCACCCGCGCGTTCTTGATTGTCACCAATTGTGCGAAGAGAAAACGAAATTCGCGGCGACGCAGTTAATTAAGCAGACTCGCGTTTGCGTATATGTGTGTGTGTCTCTATATGCACGAGAGAGAGAGAGAGAGAGAGAGAAAGAGAGAGAGAGAGAGAGAGAGAGAGAGAGAGAGAGAGAGAGAGAGAGAGAGAGAGAGAGAGAGAGAGAGAGAGAGAGAGAGAGAGAGAGAGAGAGAGAGAGAGAGAGAGAGAGAGAGAGAGAGAGAGAGAGAGAGAGAGAGAGAGAGAGAGAGAGAGAGAGAGAGAGAGAGAGAGAGAGAGAGCTGTCGGGTCAATAAACCAGGAAATCTCGTAAACCGTAATTATTTGTATGTACGAGCGCGTGCTTGCTCTCGCTTTATGAAAAAAAACGGAGGAAAGAGGAGGGGAAAGAGTAAACAAGGCGGCGCGAGCGCGCGCGTGAGTAAATATAATTTGTATCTGTCAATAAGTGCACCAATCGTGTGCATATCTGCGCGAGTGTGTACGTGTGTATGTGTGTAAGTGGATGAGTGGGCTTCGATGATCACTCGGGGAGAGAAATCGGTTGGTTTTGGCTTCCATGTCTTATGACAGAATGTTCTTATGGAATTGATGTTATTAAGTGGAGGTTCTAAAATGTATGAATTCAATAGTTTTATTCTCCAAGTTGGAGACAATAAGATGCTTTTGTATTTGATTCATGATTCAATGAACGATGAAAGCTATTTTTTTTTATAAGATTAAAATATGCATTTAATAGTTTATTGCATAAGTGTGAAACCGATTCGAGTAATCACGCGATGAAAAATAAAACACGAAAGCATTAACGACATTTCAGATTGAAAATTCGCTTAAACAACTAATCAAAAATATGTTGCATTTATCACTTACTACAGTCAAGCTTCCAGATGTACAATAAATTATAAAACAATGTTTAAAAACGCAAATTGCAAAACTATAATTGACAGTGAATAAATTTATTGATAATGTAAGAGAGATTTCAGGTGTGTTCTCTCTTGAGCGTGACTCAGGGTATAGGAGATATGCAAATAATGTACAGCTTACTCGGTTTAGTGCTTAGATTGGTTTTATTAAGAAAAAAAGAATATGGAAGTACTGTACACTTGACGGATCGTCCTTCGCGCACGCGGTTACCAACCGGACTGGCGCAGGTTGCCGGCGTCGCCGCGGCCTCCCGCTTGGCCCTTCGAAGTGGACCAATCACAGGCCTCGTTACACTGCTCAGCCTGGAAACTATCAGCCCTTAGACTGATATAGTCCTTGTAGGCGTGTAACACGCTGCGCACAGCGCCGCTCGGATCGCCTCGTCCGTGGCGATGAAAGGGGAGCAGTGCTCTCTTCGCGACGCTCGCGGGTTTTTTTTTTTTTTTCGAGGATTCAGAACGTTCAACACAATTCTCAAAACTCGAAAAATCCCGGTTATCTCTTTTTTTTCTACAATAATAATATTGCCTTATAACATAAAAAACAGGACGACTGGTTGATGTTTACTCTTGCTATCGTGCGACAATGAAAACGCGATTTTTTTTCTAAAAAAATTTTTTTAGAAAAAACAAATGAAGGTACTCTATTGAAATTTTAATACAATATTTTTCTCAATAAGTATAATAAGTGGTTAAAATTTTGAGTCGATGAGTTCAATATTTTTTGAGAACTTAAAGAAGTATAAAGCACATTTTCCTTAATAACAGATGACAAAATAAAAATAGTTTGTAAATTAAAAGAAGGAAATGTAGGTAGGTATTGTAATTTAAAGATCTATCAAAATATAGTTTATGTTAAGTAATATTGGCTGTAACGTATATACAAAAAAATTAAAAAAAAGAAAACAGAATAATACTAAAGTGTTTTTTGGTTATAAAAACAAAAGAGGATCGATAAAAATCAAATCAGTCTAGGAATTGAGATTTTTCATCGAGACGAAGAGAATAAGCCTTGTCCGACCAAAATCGGTGGAATGGTTCTCATGCACGCACGCACGCACGCAATATTTTCTCAAAATCGACCAATTTCAACACATATCGCCTTAAAACATATTTCTAAACATTTTTTGTTTCAAAACTTTTTGTCACCGTTACCAAGCTTCCTCTATGAAAAAGCAAAATAATCAACATTCAGTATCATATACGCGTGCGTGAATGAATAAGAGGAAATCATACGAAAAATCCAGCGTTTACAATTTCACATGAAACGCCGAAATAACGAGAAACGACAAGATCGATTCGCGCGTTCATCAACCGAGAAAATTGCGCGCGATTTGCGTTATTGCGCAGCGCGCGCAAATTTGTTATTTCTCGTTCAATTTCGACGCGCCGTGGCGGTGGCGTGCTTTGATCCCGTGTCGGGTCAAGTAACACGCCGCGTTCACGTGTCGCGCAAACGTGCGACCACATTAATTAATACGTAATTTTCGATATGCCCGCGCCGCGTTGCGCACACGTGTCCGCGCATAATGTTACGACTGTACATTTTCGGCCTGTCGAAATTGCCGGCAGGCGCGCGATTTTTCGCGCTGCATTGACGTTATACAATGGACACTTTTGTGCGTCATTATCGCGGACGATTTGTCGAGTATGTTTTGTGTTTTTAGTTGTTTTTTTTCTCGTGCATGAGGAGATTTTGAAAATATAGTTAAGTTAACACGATGTGATAGATTGCCGTATAAGTAATTACGCGCGTTAATTACATGATTTTCATGAGGCCGCGATGGGTCGGAGCTTTTGACGATCGATCAGGATTTACGCACACGTGTGAATTATGGGGATTTTTTTACTCGCAATAAAACTGTGTATTGTGGATGAAATTTGTTTTGTAGGTCAAAGACGTCGTTGAAGAAAAAGTGTAGAACAAACATCTTAATTTTGAGAGAGTTAATTGGACGAAGTTGTAATCAGCATTTTGTACAAAGGCATTTCATTCGGTAAATATTTTGCAGTGTCAGTTGTAACATTTACACTCAAAGATGGCAATAATACTTCATTAACATACGTTAATGCACGATTCAAGTGAAATAATCGAGTAAGTGCCACATATGTTTTCATTTTTATCGGTATGACCAATTGCACGAGAGAAAATAACAACGCTTGTACAGATTGCAATAATTCGAAACTCAACATGCAGCCATAAATTTGGTCGAACCCATTTTACAAACAAAGCACATAATATTCATTGAAGTTTAAATAATTTTCCCATACAAAGAACAATTTTCAGTTATGATGTATCTATCTTCACAAATTACCATATAGCGTACTGAAAGAATGGCTCAAAATCATCGCTTGGCCTGGGTTATAGTAATTGCTTCCTCCTAGAGGAAGCTTTGTGATAGCAATTTTTTGAGTTGTTGTAAAAACATTTTATAATTGTTTTTCGAGGTGCTAGGAATCAAAATACGTAGTTTTTGAAAAATGTCTGTATGGATGTGTGTGTGTGTGTGTGTGTGTGTGTGTGTGTGTGTGTGTGTGTGTGTGTGTGTGTGTGTGTGTGTGTGTGTGTGTGTGTGTGTGTGTGTGTGTGTGTGTGTGTGTGTGTGTGTGTGTGTGTGCGCGCGGGCGCGCCTGGATCTCAGCTTCTACTCGGTCAATTTTAACCGGATAGGTTTCATTTTTTTTGTTTTTTTTTTTGTGTGATTGCGGATCAAAAATCCGTTTTTTGATTGGATTTTTTGATTGAGCTGACGTGTTTTTGTTTTATTTCGAATTTTTTATTTTTTCAAAATTTATTTTTGCTTTTTTTAATGATAGGATAGAGATACTTTAAACGGATCGGTTAAAGCATTCGAAAGAGAATTAAAATACCTATGTTTTCGGAGAAAAAAAATTTTCTAGCTATCACGGTTCTTTTGTTATTAACAAAAACGTGTTTTTTTTTTTAAAGCTTATAACTCCCAAACTAAACAGTCAATTTTTTAAAGAAAAATCATGATATTGCAGAATATAAATACTTAAAAATCTGTAAAAATTTGAATTCATTTTGTCGACTAGTTTTTGAGAAAAAAATTGAAATATGAAAAAAATGAGTTTTGTATGTCCAACGATTACGGGAGTAAAATTGACTTAATCGCTTCAAAATTCCTTGTAGAGGTAGATTTTGGATAGTTCTCGGTCGAGTTCTTTGGGCAAAATGATTGGTCCACAAATTTTGGAGATATTTGAGGTTAAAATTTTTTTAACCTTTTTTCAAATCGTAATTTCTCGAGAACGGCTGTATGTATCAGCTCCAAATTTATAGACTATTTTGTATGCGATATTTATAGACTATTTTGTATGCGATATTTAGAGACTATTTTGTATGCGATATTTATAGACTATTTTGTTCGCGATATAGGCAATATCTGTGTAAAATTTAAACAAGATCATATAGTTCGCGATATAGGCAATACCTGTGTAAAATTTAAACAAGATCATATAGTTACTTTTTAAGATATTTGATATTTAAAATTATGGTATTTCTGAAAATGACTTTCTTTTTCGCACAATAACTTGAGTAAAATTGTTTCAATTTCTTTGAAATTTTGTAGAGATGTAGAGTTTGTATATTATTTATTATACGAGTTCTTATGGTAAAAGAATTCGTTTATGTATTTCAGAGATATTTGAGATTAAAGCTGTTTTAGTCCTCTTTTCAAATCATAATTTTTCGGGAATGGCTTTATGTATAAACATGGAATTTATAGACAATTTTGTGGGTGGTATAGGCAATATAGGATAAGTGACCGTATTAGTGTGCTCTTAAAGCAGACGACAGTCCGTATTAATGACGCTTTTTAACTAACGATTATTCACAAATAATCCAACCGAGTAATTTATGGGATAAATCGTCTTTTTACTGTTTTTTGTAATAGCCATTTATTATTTTTAAGGTTAGAACTTTTTTCTTACATAATTTAAAGATTTTTTTTTCTTTTTAATCTTCATAAATGAATTTAATTGTAATTATGTAATAAATTGTTGCAAAAATTATAAATTTTGTTATTAAAAATTAATTAAAGGAATCAGCAAATTAAGTTTGAGGAAGCCACGGGCCAATGAATTGGCAGCGGCTTTTTAATATAGATTTTATAAATTTATAAATCTATATTTATAGATTTAATCAACTCTATATTACAACTACAAACGCGTCAAAACATAAAAAAAAAGAAAACCACTCAACGCGGAACAACATCTCACTCCCTAAGCACAATTCGAATGTCAAAACGCGACTAAATATCGCCCGGCACCTGCACGTTCTGACGTCCACGCTCATATCGCGCGGACGCTGAATTAATAAATACCCGAGCGCGTTACTCATACACACGTCTTACATACGCATGCGTATGCATGTATACGACGGGCCATTGTTTCGGAATCGGCACGCGCTCGCGCGTACACACTGGCTTCCGCGATAAAGCGCACGCGCGCGCGCACTTTGCAAGTATACAGGCGCTCGAGAAAGCGCTTGGATTGTAAGGAGCGAGATCTGTACCTAATATGTGTGCGAGATTTGAAATGAGTTGCCGACTGAAGCGCTGGAACACACTCTTCATTTGGAATTTTTACTTTTTAAATACTACTGCTTATGATTTTTGTAGCAAAGTTTACTAATACTGTGATATTTCGTTTCAGAGGTGATAAAAGTTACTATTCCGAGAGGGTAAAATAAAAATCAAAGATTACTATATTAAAATGTAAAATTTGCTACAAAAATTGCTATTTGAAAAGTAAAAATCCCAAATGACGGGTGTGTCCCAGCGCCACTATGGAAAATAGTATTTTTTTATAAAAAAAAAGGAAAGTTTACAAAAAATTTTTTTCCGTGTGTAGCTTTGGTTTTCATAGTATAAATAATAATAGTACTCTTATAAATTGAATTAGTGGTTTTTTCACTAATTCAACTTTAGAGAGTAATAGCAAAATTAAAATAATATTATAATAACATGATCTTTACGATACAATAACTATATATATATATACACACACACACACACACACACACACACTTTTAGATCGCTGTGTGTAAAATATCAATCTATCATTACACATATTGTCAAGTTTTCTATATGTATTGTATTTTATAATATAATTTAGAATATCTGATTAGCAGCGCCACATTTCTATAGTGCATTTACTGTAAGCTATTTACTGTTGCCGTATTACGTATTCACCGCCTCATAGTTTTCAATTAATGCTGTCAATTACTTTCGTACAAATGTTACTAAACATGATGATTGAGAAACGCAGATGTATTTAAAAAAATTATCAACCATTTATTAAAAAATTTGCAGTATAAGTTGAGCAAGATGAGCGAAGAAGAATTTTTGCCTACAATTATATTTTTTATCTTATGCTATCAATTACATTCGTGCCCAAACAATTCACTTTAATAATATACTATACACAACACAAATCCTCACACACTTTGCCCACGACATATATTACACTCGACGTCGTAGTATACATATCTGCAGATTAAACCCATATACGACAGTCACAGCCGTCGTATAGTTATTTATCAAACCCACCGGACCACCGCCGTAACAATGTCGAATCCTCGCTACATCACGCACATACATAATCCACGCCATCGCATTGCCAATCGGTCCTTTCACAAAGTGTAGTCACCTCCTGACACAATTCCGCCTCACAAATTCGTCACAAAAATTAAAAACCAATATACCACACACACACACACACACTTGATGAATTCCGCTACAGTCAGACACAAGCTTTCCATACGCGGCTCATGCAAAAATGCTAATAGTCAACGAGAACGCTGCGGAACATAACTGTGCCTCTCTCTCGTTCTCGCGACGTTTCCGAGACGAGAGTCTCTCTCCTGCGGGGGGAAAAAACGCGCCGATACTTTCCAAGTTCAGGACTGCGTGCAGCCTATGCTAATCCTCGTTCTCCGTGCGCTGCCAGCGAAGAAAGAGAGGAGGATACCGTTAACTAGGCTTTTTGTGAATTTGTACTTTTTTCTCGTCGTCGCCGCCGCCGCAGACGGAAAGTCTCGAGGATGTTGTGTATTTGAAAGACCGAGATTCGTGGTGAAAAGAGTTCCTTTTCGGCGAGTATCACAAGTGGACTGGTTGGAGAGAAGTTTGTGGGATTCGGATGAGTGGAGTATAACTATTACTCTAGTTTTCTGTAAAGCCGGTGGAAATGCAAAGGACATATCAGTGAACGCGCAACGGGACTTTTGACTAGGAATAGCTGGCCGTTTCGATATATCTTATATTCCAATTACGAAATCTCGTTCCGCAAATAGATCTAAAATTATTCGACGAACGTTTCGGTATAATTTACGAAATCAGCCGTGTTGCGCTCGTGCGCAGAAACGCATTTTTACTATCGACACTGGGTAATTAATCATAATGTAATTGAATTTATAGGTCAACACTGACAGGCCATGATGTACGCACTGTTCTCTCAATAATATACAAAACGTTGGGGTTACGAGTATAGAAAAAAATACATACACACACACATGCACAAACGTAAATGGCAAAACCGTGTTGAAGCTTTGAGAACAAATATTTCACTTTGTAAGCGAGCAGATGAAAAGAAAAATGCTTAACAGTATACGCGCGAGGCGAGCGCAAAGCGTTTTCTATGTCATGCAATACCTACACATCGGTGTAACGCGCGCCGGGATAATTACGCCGGCCATTGTTACAACCATCGTCCGCGTCGACGCGTAAATTTTAAAGATAATTGCTGAGAGTATAGTAAAAAAAAAACGAGAATAAAGGAAACATGTGTACGCGCGCTCGTTATTCCTAATACTATCACGGTAAGAAAAAAAAAACGAGTTAAAAAGGAAAACATTTGTATTGACGCTTATAGGTGTATACGTGCAGTGCGTTATGTGTTTCACGCATCTCTCCGATACTGCACACACATACACCAATATACATTGCATAGACACGGCAGTGTGTGTAGTCGCGGACTAACTCTTGCCAATTTGCATTCGGTTAGCCGGTGAAGTTATGTCGAGTCTCGAATAATAGGTATATATACGGGAGAAACGCTCTATGATAGCTGTTATAAAAAAGACCGATGATATGAATGTTAAAGGCAAAAGAAAACAATATTTCGTTCTAAATTTTCTATTAAAAGAAAAAAGCCAACATACATCCCGCGGCATTTCACCAGCCACCTGTATACACTACACACGCAAAAAAGAAAGAACAAAAACTTCGTCCTGCCAAAAATCGTCGCGCAACCGGCCGACTCGTCAGGCCGCGATCACGTACACGCATATATGTACGCGCTTGTAAGTCGCGCGCTGTTCGACGCCATGTAATATCGACGTGCGTGAGAGCCGCGCGTGCAAGTACGAGAGCCTATATATATCTATATATATTTGTACACGCGGGCGTGCGTCGCATTGGTAATAAAGCAGCACGCGCGCGCCGAGAGACGCACACTGAGTTCATTTTGCGCGAGACTTTGACCGATGGATGAGGAGAGAGCGCGAGAGAAGACGTTGCAACAGGTGTCGCGTGCGTATTAATTCATGCGCGGATGATGGAGTATCTGCGAGAAAGGGGAATTGAATGACGATCGATTCGGATTATATAGAGAAGGGGAGGATTTAATTACGATGATTTGAGCAAGGTGAACTGATTTATCTTGCCGTGGATATACTTTTTCACAGGTAGTTAGAGAATGGTTTACGTTACTTATAGGTGTTAATTGCTTTTTATGTACTGTGTATAAGCTTGATAATTGATAAGTACAGGGAATGCATAAATGTACAATTCGCATTAAGAATATTAGTCTTATCTGCCATCTGCGACATTTTGCCCGCTTTGCGAGCCTTGGATCTTGACTTTTGTAATCTTATATATCGTAGCTGGAAAGTTGTATTATATATCTATCCACCTAATCGGAAGCTACGTCCTTCACGGTATCATAGTTTTATATGACAACATTTTAATAAGGAGCGTCGAGTAGCGCTGCTCGCAAACGAACTCGCTCCTAAATATCTCTTAATCGTCGCCGATCACAATTGGAGTTATATTTATATCGAGTAAGAAAAAAAAACATTCCTTTTGCGCGCGAACGGTTTGTTTTCAAACCGGTATAATATACTTAATCGACGATCGATTATATCGCCCCGAAAAAAAAACACGCGCGAGAACCATTAATTACCCAAGTATGTGGGTCGTGAGAGAGCCAATCCATTTCCATTTCAAGATAAAAGATAGCCGCGATTCCTAATTCCAAGATCTTTGCGCACCCCGATAATGTACATTTCGATCGGCAACATTTTTTTTTCGACGAAAAAATTACGCGTTCTTATGTGTATGTATATGCATATATATATATATATATATATATATATATATATATTTGATGTCCCCATGCTAATGGGAGTCACGAGAGCTATAACGGAAGTTTTTTATTTTCGATTAGCCTTCGCTGCTCGGCGGTTACATGACTCGGCGAAACGCGCCGTGTAATATAATCAGGTGACATCCCGCACACAATATACGCGCGCGCGTGCGGAGATAAAAGGATGCGCGAGGGCAGACTATGTATTTCGGAGAGTCGTTAATTCGATGCTCATCGTTTCTGCATAATTGATGGCTCGCGAGGTATGGAGCAGGCAATTAATACAATAACTTCTCCCCCTGCCCCCCCATTATTTTCTTTTACGTAAAATGTTATTATGACACGTGACCTTAAATTACTGGAATAGTTCCTTTTTTGTTTCCTCCAGAGTTCTATGTGAAACGAGA
Source organism: Torymus aiolomorphi (assembly GCA_036365515.1). Taxonomy (NCBI): domain Eukaryota; kingdom Metazoa; phylum Arthropoda; class Insecta; order Hymenoptera; family Torymidae; genus Torymus; species Torymus aiolomorphi. The sequence continues at coordinate 84,780,892 of CM070874.1, read as the reverse complement.
GGACGAAAATACCGTTGCACGTTATAGTGTACCAGCTAATGATATTTACAATTATGAAATTGACAGCGCGGTAACGTACATTTTTTTTCTTTTTCGCCGTTCTATTTGCGTCCGAGAAATATATGCTGATAAATTATCGGAGCGCGGCTTTTTATTTTGGTTTATTAATGAAAAGACGCGAATTGGCAATAATTCGCAGAGTAGTATGCAAATTTATTTACCTAATAATAATTATATAATTGTCGGCGGTTTTTTTAAACGCTGCAGCTACTACTCCGTTTCAATTTTTTGTAACGAAAAAGCGCGCTAATTACGTAATATTCGAAAGTAACAAACGGCGACGGGAGTTTTCGAATGCATGAAAAATAATGTTTCACCGGTGACCCGGATCGTTTTGCTCGGTTTTGAAAACCGCTAACTCACGCTGATCTTCTAAACGTAATCGCCATGAAATAAGAAGCCAGTAATTTAGTTATAATAACGCCTCTAAATATACATTCCCAAGCCATCGAAGAACTAGTACGTCCATTTCTTCGGCGATGTTCACCGCGTTCATGAATACTAGTTTCTTTTTCTTTTGATTCTCATACCAGCGAGCGAATCCGCCCGCATAGTTTTCGTAAGCCGCGCGAAACTTTGTACTTATCGACTGCGCACGGGAAATTTCTGCACGTTGCGCAAGGATCGGCGCCGAGATCGTTACAGACGCGAGCGGAAGAGCAGCAGACTACTTACTTACTTTCCAGCTCGTTTCGGGGGAAAGTTGAGGATGAGACGCGCACGCGCGCGAAATTCGCGGCGGTCGTAATTTGGAAGTAAAATCGATGTATAGCGTCTATGCTAGGGATTTTTTTCTTTTAAGTGGGCTTTCGTGAAAGGATGGTAGACTTGAGCGGGTATATAATGATTTTCTGTTGAAATGGTGCGATGATTATATGAAGTGAAACTGTATACTGTTCCCGAGCTGATGTTTTGAGTTTGAAAACATAATATTGGCACAAGAATAGTTATTTTTGGAACGCTAAAGTCCCTATGACAGCACAAAAACTTTCGAAATACACTATATCTTTTGATACTGATCAATAGCAATAAAATACAGTTAGCTCTCCGCCAATAATCGGCTGACCCTATTGCCCGATATTTTCTGAGTTTTTTGAGTTCGATGAATTTTATAAACGTACAATCATGTAATTTCAGCCGCTTACTTCTTTTTTCATCTATGCACTTTACGATCGAACTGTTAAAACGCGGAGCACAAATCTTTTCTCTCTCTCTCTCTCGCCCCCGCCTCTCTCTCTCTCTCTCTCTCTCTCCCTCGCAGCGGTTATAGTGCGCAACCTTGCAGTTTATGCAAATACTTTTAAATACACCTCGCGTAACGAATGTCATAATAGTACACGACGCTCATTTCATGAGCGCGTTCTTTGAAAGCCATTTTTTTTTCGTTAAAATTTCCAACCGATGGCCTTTTTACTCGGGCTTTAAAATATTTATAAGAATTCTACTTAACAAACACAATAATTTTGAAGCCTGAAATATACATATATATAGGTATATAACGAACTGGTATAGCGAGCGCGCAAACATTTTTCGATACCGGTTTTTAAATATTCAATTGAAATGGCCACTTTCACGCGCGAGCGCACGCCTGTATTTAAAAGTGGATCACATCGAGAAGAATTATCGCGAGCCCAAAAACAAATAGCGTATATATCGAAGGTGAGCTGCACACCTCGCCGCGCGTGTACGTTTAATATTATACTTTTGCCATTTTTGTCGAATCGCTTCGCGCGATTATGAAATAAACATCGGCCGCACTTGATTTTAACTCTTCGTTTTTTTCCTTTTTCTTTTTACTTGAAAAGCGCGCCGTAAACTCGGCAATTTATCGTCCGAGCGAGCCGTAAAGTGGTATCTTAAAATCGTTGTTTTCTCGTCGCGGATTCGCGCGGAAGGGCCGAGCACGCGGCTTTATTATATATCCGCTGCACGCACGCGCATTAGTTGATTTACTTTTAATGACCTTGAAAGTGTGCCGCGCGCGCGCGAAACCCAGGCCAAGAAACTGTTAGGTCGCCGCCGCCGCCGTCGCTGCGTGAGCGCGAGGTTGCGTATGGGGAAAACATGCCGCTCGATTTTCCTCTTTCAAGCTAAGAGCGAGAAAGAGAGAGATATATAGAGAGAGGGAGAGAATCAGCATGTGGGTTAAGCGAATACAGATGTGATAGAATTTGCACGTACATTTCTGCGTTAAAGATTTGCCTGCGAGGAGTGCGTGACCTTTCGATCTTATAATTGGTTCGTTGTTTTCGTATTGTTTTGCGAAAAAGAAAAAAAAAAGATCACGTGCGTGAAAATAAGTGTCTCGACAAACTCGCAGTTTTTTATTGACTTTACATTTTTGTATAGATGATATGTGGTATATTCGAAATATTTATTAAGAATTTTGTTCATAAACAGTCTATGTATGAGGATATTCAGAAAAATTTCAACTTTAGGAGTCCCCAAAACTGATCCAAGTGTTTTTTGAAGGCACACTTTCCGGACGCTTTTTTTTCTTCTTTCTTAAGTCACAAAGTATACGGGAAAAATCGTGTGCAGTTAAAAACGTTTTTATCTCACATTTTTTTTTAAAGTTGCAAATTTTTGAAGAAAATGGCAAAAAAGCCCTTTTCTTTAAACCTCAGGCATTTAGTCCAGAAATGTTTTATATAAAGTTTCAACAAAGAAAGTGAAATTAGACATAAAGAGCGTTCATTCTCTTCTTTGAAAATTAAAAAATGTTTCTTCCTTCAAAAGTTATAAGAGTTTAAAATTGAACGTCGAAAAGGCATAAAAACGCTCTCAAAGTCGGGGCTGCTGATCCCTGCGATTTGTGCATTTTTATGCCTTTTCGACGTTCAACTTCAGACTCTTATAACTTTAGAAGGAATCAACATTTTTTAATTATCAAAAAAGGGAAAGAAATCTATTTCTTTCTAGTTTCAATTTCTTTTTGAAACTTCGAGTATAACGTTTCTGAGCTAAATGGCTGAGAGGTTTAAAGAAAAGGGCTTTTTTGCAATTTTTTTCAAAAATTTTAACCTTTAAAAAAAATATGAGCTAATACACGATTTTTTCCGTACACTTTGTGACATAAGAAAGAAGAAAAAAAAATGCGTCCAGAAAGTGTGCCTTCAAAAAAAATTTTGATCAGTTTTGGAACGCCTAAAGATGAAATTTTTCTGAATTTGCTCATATATATTGGAATTAAAATTGCGGAATAAAATCTGGAATTTCCCACCCGTAATAGATCTTATGTCAAATTTGTTTAGCCTAAACCTTACGGTAAACTTTTTCAAAAGTTTTTGTAATGCGGTTGTGTTTCAGGACTTCTTCACCAGAATCTAGTGACAACGGTAGAAATAAAAGCTTTCTTTAAAAATATCGAATTTCTAGCTAAAAAGTAAACATGAGTAGTAGAAAGTAAACCGTATCCCGTCCACAAATCTTCACTTGTCTGAAAGCTTCGCCTGTTAAAGAAACAACTGTCCACACGCAACTGGTAAACAATAAATAGTTGCGAAACGCGAATGATGCCCCGCACAGTTGTAAATTAATCTCCAACTCTTTATATTTGCCAAACACAGCGATGCCACGCGGCTGACGGGCCGTCCAACGATTTTCAAACACATCTTGACACGTGACGGCGGCGATTGTTTAGCACCTTAACAATTATGAGCAATGGCAGAAGAATTGCGCGCGCATACGCTTGTATATAAAATATCTTATCTCGCGGCGATGCAAGAAAAGCACGTATACCGTTAGTCATCCCTCGCGCTGCCGGTTGATAAAGAAGAACGAAAACAAAAAATAATAATACACCTACCCCCGGTGTACGGGCGAACGTAATTATACGCTGTTTGTTTTGTTCAAAATATAATAACGGTGAGCGAGTGTCATCACCGCGCGCGCGCTAAATGGATTTTAACGACGCACGTCGTTATTATTTAGCTGTCGGGGGTGTATGAAAGCTCGCGCGTGTATGTGTGGGGGATCTATTTTTACACCAGTCGTTGTTATCCATCTTTTCTCGCGTGACATTTAAACTATAGATTAGCTTAACGGAATGGAAGGGATAAACATGTTTATTATGTGGAGGTTAATGGTTCAGCGGTATTGGCGGTAAAATTGCGATTGATCGTAAATGAAGCTGTTACGGTTGAATTGGCTCGTATTTTTCGGAATATCCCTGTAACGGTTTTTAGAAAAATAAACTTATAATCAATCCAGACGGAAGTATTATTATTGTTGTTATATGATAAAATCGATTGAACTCAACAAATTTTCCGGCAATAACCCTGGTAGAAAATGAACCATATTTTCTAGCTAACGTGTTAATAAAATGGAAGCATTTTTAGCAAAAATTATAATGCAAAAATAATATAATTCATCTAAAAATTCTACTAATTACTTAAAATACATATTTTATGAAGTGTAAATGTCACAATTCATTTCGGATTGGTACATAATTATGAAATACAAGCAATGCTCGTTTTTAGCCATAAAGTTAACTGAAAAATAGCTAACGTATGGTTAACAATACTAGCAGGGAAGGTAATGTAATAAAAAGGAATAGGTACTTCGATTTTATGTATAATGAAGGGCTAATGTCCGTTTAACTTAAGGGGACAAGCCATGGTTGAACCTGAAAAAAAAGCTATTGTATTAATTCTTTAATAACAAAGCCAATATATAATTTTAAGAGTTCAAACTTTTTTTTATTATTAAGTTATACAATTACCTATAATTTAAGACTACATCATCCAGGTGTTTAAGATTTTGGTCTTGCAGTCCATTAGATTAAGAAACCCTTCTGAATTAGAAACTGGCATGTCATTGCCGCAGGAAATTTTTTGAACAAAGCAAGGCAGGGGTCTGGTTACTTAGGAGTACCTTTGTAGTTATACCAGTTATAGAAAATGTGAGCTACTTTTTTTTTTAAAAAATTTTTAAAATTGTTTTTTAATGAAAAATCTAATTTTTTTATGTTTTTTTTATTAAAATTTCAATATTTTTTGTAATTTTATTTTATAATTTTTTTTCTAAAGCCTTTTTCAAAAAAGTACCTCACATTTTCTATAACCAACACAATTTTAAAGATACTCCTAAATTTCCAAACCTCTAGCTTGCTTTATTTAAAAGAAATCCTGCGGCAAAGTCCCTGTAAATACAAAAAACAAGTTATTCAGAAATTCAATTCAAAGTTTTGGTTTTCTATAACTTTATATAAGTTTCAAAACTACTTACCAAAAATTTTTTTTTCATTCTGTATGATATACTTTAGTGGAAAAATGAAACAGATGCCAATTAGATGAAAGTAGTCCTGGCTAAATCATTTTAACTGTTGAATAAACCTATAAAAAAGAATTTCATTAATTCAACAATATTTTTAAATTTTTTAGATTAATACATAAATGTTGTACTTATTTTTTTTTCGTACTAGGCTGAAAACATTGTTAGTCATAAATGTTATTGACAGTAAAAATAACCTCAAAATAAATTAATCCTTTTATGAGAGCCAATAACACACCTGTAAAAAGAAAAAAATTAATAAATATTATATTAGCTATTATCGCATAAAAATAACTTTTTACCTACTCTAGTAAGAACCTGGTGCATATGACTCTTCAGGTAAATTCAATTGCAGTCTCCTTCGTTTTCTCCTATTTTCTAAAGTGTTTTCTTCGGCATTCCTCTCAGCATGAAATAATCTGATGTCATTGCTTTTCTGTGCCCACTCAATTGCAGCTACTCCAGGTTTCACATCAAAGGCTTCCATAATATTCAGAAAACCAACTCTTCCATCGTTGAAGCAAGTGACAGCAATACAAGCACCTGCTGTGAGCACATGTACACCACTGAAGGAGGTCTTGGTTACAATCTTCCAAACTGAATTATTAAAACTCTCATTACTATTTTGGGTGTAACCGCCTAAACATCTGTGAAGCAGCTCCTGTTCAGAGAGATCTTTGTAAATTGGTTTCAACTGCTCCATAATCACTGCAGAAATACTGTCTTTATGATGAAAATCTTTTAGTTTTTTTTGAGCCTTTGCTTTTTGCCACTTGCACCAACTGCTCTGTCCTGGTGGGCATAAATGATGTTGAGGATTCTGGTCTGTGGAAATCTTGTGGTAGTACGTAGCCCATATAGCATTCAGCATTTTTTCTACAGAGTCCGTGTTGTTTCTGATGGCATTACCATAATATGTGGTGAGCTGATCAATTACTTTTGCTGTTAATCGTTCTTGGCCTCCAATGGTTTTTCCATCGTCTAATAACTGTTTTCCAAAATTTTTCTTTAAATTCCTGAGTCTGGTTCCCATTCGTTTCTGGACGTGTCCCACACACTCCTTCTTCTCAACTTTAACTTCATCTCCATACGGTTTGGCCTGGCACAAAGCACTGTACACTTTCGAATCTCCATCTCCAATGTAATGATGGTATTTTACATTATACTTTTCTTGAGATCTTCTAAACATTTCCACAACTCCATCGACTTCCATCTTTCCAGCACTTCCTTCATGGTTTGCTGCACATTTATCTTGATGATCACTGAACCAGTCTTCATATTCTTCTGTGCCTTTTCTATTTTCCCACTTTAAACATGCTTTACAAAAACTGTTCTTGATAAATATGTCAAGAACTTGTTGAGAACGCAAGCCAATCAAACTTGAAATTCCTTGAAGACTGCGTCTGTTGGTTTCATAAGCATTGCTTTGAGCTCCAACTTGCTTGCTCGTGCTTATAATTCTTCTCTCTGAACAATTTTTGCACATAATGTTAAATTTGGAGCCAAGTCCTCGAATATCTTCTTCTATAATTTTAACTTGTCCTTTAAATGTTGCACATACAAGAAATTTCTCCAGCTGTAAGAACACAATGTTTATATCTATTATTCCGTTTCTTGTTTGTGACGCTTCTACAGATATATCTTTTATTTTCCCTGAAGTTGTACTTCTTTTCCTTTTGTTCGTGATTTTTTGTTGAACATTCTCTGAATTTTTGTTAAATCCTTTATGTTTTTTTTTTCTTCCAAATTTTCTCTTCTTTCCTGGAGCTCCTGATGTTCTATTTCTCTTGTCAGAATCCATAGTGGCTAATATCTAATCCTCTATAATGTTAGTTATTAAAAAACACAAATAAAAGTCACTCACTAAACTCACTAAATTAAAAATATTAACAACACTTTGCACAGTGCAGTTAACCTAAAATCGCTGTCTTCTACACTCTCAGTTAAAAGAGTTCTACACAGCACTTTATTTACAAAAAAATTTTTTGTCAATACTGAATAAATTGCATTGAAAAATGCAGATTCAATTATATTCAAAACACTTTTAGTTTAAATCCCAACGACTATGGCGCTGACAGAACGTAAACAGATGAGATTTAAAACCATCTATATGTATTGTACGTATTATACTTTTGTATAAGTAGAGTAAAAGTAAAATACACGAGGTTTATACCTCGAGTTAAGTTTGCCTACTATGTCAATGTACATTTACGTTCTAAATTCAGTATTGTATGCTGTGAAGCATAAAATAATATAAGATTAACAATAGTATATCTAAAATGGATAATTTAAGAAAAATCACTAAATATGCAAAAAAGTGACTTCACGGTTTTAGCTGTATTTTCTAAACGAAATCGAATTTGGAAATGCGGTTGGAAGCATAGTATTCAGCGGAAAATTTGCTATCAAAATAGTACATAAAAAAAAATCGATTTTTCAACCCCCTAACCATGGCTTGTCCCCTTAAATCGCAGTAAATCAATAAACGTTCAAGTTTGACTTCTTGTTTTAAAATCACGTGATACGTGATATCAATTATATCCCCAAGTAAGAATGTAAAACAAATGATGAACTATTTGTCACAATATAATGATTTTATATTGCAGAAAAATCGACCAACAACTTATTTCAACGCACACCGACAAGCCAATAATAAAGAAAAAAAAACTTCGTCGACTTTAAAATCGCGATGGCACTCAATTACCCTCGCTCCTCTGTACCATTAATCCTCAACCACAACTTACCGACTCTTATAACGAGCCTCTCCGCTGCGGCTATAAACACCCTAATCCGCGCGAGAGCCCCACAATCGGGCGATTCGCGACGGAAGCCGTCGGCACAACATATTGGCTGACCGCGATTGAAGGCTACCAGCTCCCTCTACGGAAAAGAGAAAAAATAAGTATGCACGATAACACGCGCGCATTGACGTCACAGGAACGAGCGCATTGTCTCTGTCGATGAAGATGCACGAGCGAGCGCCGATTTGTCTGTCATTCGCGAGTAGGGGAGTCTGAATTAAGCGAAGGTTTCTGTTACTCCGACGCAGGAAGACTGAAATTTTGACGCGTATCCGCGTTCGATGAGAAACGACCGAGCGAATACAAAATAAAAGAAGAAGGGCGAGAGAGAGAGAGAGAGAGAGAGAGAGAGAGAGAGAGAGAGAGAGAGAGAGAGAGAGAGAGAGAGAGAGAGAGAGAACGGCCTATTAATCGGGCGCCGTTTTTTGTCTCTACTTTTGAAGGAGGCCGGAGGAGCGGTGGGACGTTGATTGACAGGCCAAAAATTAGCAAACTGTATATAAAACGTGTGCTTGTGTGTGTGGGATTGATACGCACGCGAAATAATTAGATTCGGCGCGGGTTATATAGGCGGTTCCGCGTGCGCTGCTAAATTAGCATTAAATGTGTACCGCTTGTTTATTATGTGCATAATGTTATGATGGAGCGCCGTTCGATCACTATTGGTTCGATTAAAATAACACGACGAGTGTAGATCAAATACGTTGGCTTTAAATCCATTTGAATATTGAACGATGTTTACTCTATTTAATGTCGAACGTCAAACATTCAAATGACTTTTTTCCTACTGCCACGCTGTAATACCATTTATCTACTTATAATAAATTCTCCGTTTTTTTTTCTTTGTTTAAACATCCCAAGAGATATCTGCAAAAAACGCCCTGGAAAAATATTTTTCGAAAAGATTCCTTCTACCTATACTGCACATCTGGTCAATTTTTCCATCCGCAATTCAACACGCCTTCGCCCACCCAGAAAGGACAGCGACTGAGTCGACAAGGAACGTAGCCGGAGAAATAATCGAAATCCTGGTACCTCCGCACGCGCGCACATCGATCCTTGACTGCAAAAAATCGACATTTATCTCTCCCGTGCGCACACACATCTCGCGGACCCAGTGGGAGGGGGAGAACATGACGGAGAATCGGAGCCGATTTTCAGAGGTGATATACGACCACGAGGTGTGTGTACCGTAAACAGAGAAACCTGCTCCTGCGTGCGTATATTATATATAGGAAGAGCGCGAGGCTGCTGCTTTTTAATATTTATGACAGTGTCCGATGGGGGGCTTTATTGTCCCGGCGTCTTTTCGGCTCGTTATTTCCGTAACGAAATTTTCGATACAATTTTTTTTACGCGCGAACGAATTAAATTACACGTCCAGACGGATATGCCGAACAATGGATATTATAGACGCACAGACCGGCCGTAGACTCGCCGGCTCCGCTCTCGGCTTGCTTGTATAGGCGGGAAAACCGAGATATAGCCTCGGGCCGCGAGACCGATTAAACTGTCGTATACATATATAGTCGTCGTCAAAAGAGACAGCCGTCAGCGATATAGGATATTATACCGTGTATTTTATTATTACGTCAGCGTGTGTGTGTGTCGTTAACCCCCGCGTGAGCGGACGCGTTAAAACCCTTTCGGCAAGGTGATTGTGGTATAGGAGCTATTGTTGGAAAAGTTTCGAACGCCCGCGCGAAATGTGTGCGAGATTATGCGCGGGAGTTTTTGCGGACGCAGGTGCGCTGTGCGCATAATGACTTAACGACGGTCGAGTAATGTGACTTTGTGTGGTGGGATTGGTTGAGAGAAACGAGGAAAGTTGGACGATTGCAGTTTGGTGGTTGCAGGTCTTTTGTTTTGGTGGATCGATTGGGGCTGGCGATAAAATTGCAATCCACGTAATTGTGGCTTTTTATGTTCGGTTTTTGAAGTAGAAAAATGTGGTAGTGTCGATTATGCTTAAAAAATCGAGTAATAAAATTTAATGAATAATGCTAGGTTTCCAATTAGAATCTCGAAGGATCGAAATCGATTCCTCGATCTCGTTAAACATTCAGAGCGCGAGCGCCGTTATGCAAAGCAAAAACCTAAAAATAGCATTGAATTTTTATTCGCGCGTCGGTCGAATAAACTTTTAAATAAACGCGCTCAAATTATCTATATTTTGGCTCTAATCTATATCTATAATTTGGCTCAAGTGTACCAAAACAAAAAAATTGTTCATTAGCCTCGACATTTAAATGTTGTACTTTTAGACTTAGAAGGTCGTGGAATTTATTACATATTAATTTATCAAAACACCAATGAATTTATGCGTTTAAACAGTTTACCAAATCACATATACTTAAATTTTATTAAATCCTTGCCTCTTAGAGTATCTTTCATATCTTCTGTATCGTTTTCATTGCGCCGCCTTATATAGCATGATAGAGTCTATATTCTTATATAAAATTGTAAAGGGGTAACTCCCGTTAAATTAAAATAAAATAAAAATATAAATAAAATAAGTCTCTACGAAATTCCCTTAAGCATATTAAAAAAAAGACATATACAACATTAACACTTTTAAAAAAAGCTTCCTCTGTGAGGAAACAAAAATACCTACATCCACGCCCGCACTCCAAATTATCAAACTCCAGCAGATCAGCCCCAAAAGTCCTCCACATTTACGCATTCCTATCTGCACCTCAATATTTATCTATACTCCTCCCGCACATCCCAAAATTTCAGAGCCCTTATCTTCGCAGCCGCACTTGTCTTTGTCACGCGGGCGTTCACTTTCGACTTTATACACATATACACACCTTCCTCACTGGCGAGCGACCGAAAAACCGCGCCGGCGCTCGCGCTGCCGCGACAAATGAGGAATAATAAAAATGTGTGCGTGTGTGCTGCCGTCGTCGCCGCGCACAATGCGCTGACGCGGCGACGGCGACGGCGGCACGTAAATTAGGCTAATATCGATTACGAACACACGCGCGCGCAAGAAAGCGCGACACGCAGGTGCGGAAGAAAAAAAAAGAGTTGGGACGCAGGTGATATAACGCGTGTGTGGGTGTATAAAGGTGGACGATTGGCACATGATCGTGTCGGGGATCTTTTTTTCTGGGTTGAGAGGAGAAATTTGAGGGAAATGCCGCCGCGGCGCGAAGGTGCAGCGGGGTTTTGTAAGAGGGGAGATGCATGCTGATGGAATTTAAAGCAGCTTACGGATTGCTATATAGGCGTTCTTGTTTTGGAGCTTATTATTATTGTTCTGTATAGACACGAGGAATTAGTTAACCGAAGTTATAATCATACTATTATAACATTATTAATGGAGCTAAATTTTCAACCGATAATCGTATAATTCAATCATCTAAAAGTCACTGTATATCGTTGAGCACATCTTTACAGTCAACTGAACCTGTCCTCGCGCACGTTTCTCTCATCACCGTCCCAAAATATAATCATTCCCGAAGCCGCACTTTATACACATCGCATATTCCACGTTAAACGAGACTCTGATTAATTTTAAAAGCCGGCGTGCCCGCGGAATTTCAAAGAGACGTTTTCATTTTTATCACCGCCGCGAGAGACGCCCGGCGCGTGTGGTCTAGGCACTTACGGCCTGTATATATGTATATCTCGCAAGTAATCATACTGTGCGGTTGACACATATGGTCTAGCCCATCGTCGTAAGTATGCGACACACGCGGAACGTTCTAAGACACATGCTATATACGCGTGACTCTTCAGACGCCTCGTCGTACTTATACGCTCGCGCGTGTGTTTGTATGTATATAATATACACAGCCGAAGACAGAATTATGAATATATATCGCCTGTAAATATATACATATCCCTTGGATTTATTGTAAATTAAACCCTCACTTGCACCGTCGTTTAAATTTTCAGGGACTACCGTCGGATTAAAAATGCTAACGCAACCGTACAGAGAGAGAGAGAGAGAGAGAGAGAGAGAGAGAGAGAGAGAGAGAGAGAGAGAGAGAGAGAGAGAGAGAGAGAGAGAGAGAGAGAGAGAGAGAGAGAGAGAGAGAGAGAGAGAGAGAGAGAGAGAGAGAGAGAGAGAGAGAGAGAGAGAGAGAGAGAGAGAGAGAGAGAGAGAGAGAGAGAGAGAGAGAGAGAGAGAGAGGAAAAAAGAAGCCAAGCAGCTCTTTTGCAACTCACCTGCGGCCGCAATAGGCTGTCACGCGCGCGCGAGCGGTGCATCGAGAGGCAGAGACACTGCGAGATAAATAGATAGACCTCGCCGTCGCCGTCGCCGCTTCGTTTAGAAAGTTTCAAAACCGAATAAACGCATGTACTTACGCGTGTACGTACGTGCGTACACGGAGCACGCGCGATCGGCGTGCAGCAGCAGCGAGTGCAACGCACTGCCGCAGCGGGGGAGGGAGAGAGAGGGAGAGAGAGGAAAAATTGGAGCCGATGACTTAATCGCGCGAGCGCGGATAGTGTTCTTTTTTTTTGTTGCGCCGAGTCGATATGTTGATGGATCGCTCCCGCTGAGTCAGCGAGTGTATAGCGATATGTGTATGCGTGTGTATATAGAGAGTTTTGGTTTTGAGAGATGCGTGTTCGCGTATGTATAATATAAGAGATGGATGGATGGATGGATTGATCTGGTGATGGAAAGTTTCGTGAGTGTTCGCGGTTTCGGCCGTGTGGATTGAAGTTAAGTTATAGTTTGGGGGAGAAAAAAAAAACAATATCGCTTCGCGGCGACTTTTTACTGGACACGTTTGTCATTGTTTTCAAGGCTGTTCAAGGCCAAACCGCGAGCACAGCTCTTTTACTCGGTTACAATCCATCTAAAAAGAAAACACTACAGATTTCTGGGCGCGGTGTGCGCATCACCCTATTATAATCAGAAGCTCGCGCCGCACAGTGGGGACAAAAACCTTGCTTTGGACAAATCAAACTGTAGGCTTCAATTTTCATCAAATCATATTAAATTTTTTTTTTAATTAAAGCTGACGAAATTTCCTATCGATCTGTGAGAGCCGATTTTTGAAAAAATTCAAGCGGACATTTTTATTTGACAAAAAATATGGACTTACGTATAATCAATTTTATAAAAACTGCGTTATAGTTTTAAATTTTATTTTCGTCAAAGAATAAATAAAACTAACACACACACACATACACACACACATTCATACACTCACACATACACACGCGCACACACACACACACTCACTCACTCACACACACACAAATTTTGTTCAGAGCACACCCAACTTTTTCGGTCCCTTAAGTGTTCTATAATATAGAAAAGTTTGAGAACACGGTTTATTGGTTGCTAAATATTTTTGCCAAAAACAATTCGTTTTCTAAAAAATTCTTAAAACAGGTTTACTTTGGTTGTAAATCATTTTATGAAGAGAAACTCTATATAACTTTTAGAAGAAAGAAAATAAACAACAGTTCGAGAGCTTTTTTAATCATTTTTCAGAAATATAATATGTTGATTTCTTCGCTACTTATACGCACTTTCGAAGATGAGCTTAAAATATACAAAAACCGTGAAAATGTCCTGGGTATGGTTTTTACGGATCTATAACTTTTTTCAAATTTTTTGTGTATTTAAAACTAATTATAAAAGCTCTCATACTGTAGATTTATTTTATTTCATGTCAAATTTATATGTAGATATTTCATGTATCAATTATTGTAAATACCTATAGAAAGAAGTGTTAAATTTAGAAAAATAGAATTGTTGTTATACTTTCGTTGGAAGAAATAGAAAAAATCATTTATCGTCTTAAGATTTAATATTTCTAAAGTTTTTTTTTAATTTTTCTTATTAACTTTAATTATTGTACGAAAATAAAATTTAAAAAATCGCAGTCTTAAGTTTTTTTCATTTATTTAGTGTTGTTTTATAAAAAAATTATTTTATTTGATATTATATATATATATATATATATATATATATATATATATATATATATATATATATATATATATATATATATATATATATATATATAAAGCTGCTTGTTTGCTTTCTTGCGCTGAGCCTATACCTATATATATATATATATATAATCTATTATTGTAAAATTGATTAATAATTAATTAATTTTATTATCTATTATAATTTCAGTATCAATTATTGTAAGTATGAATAAAATGAAATACTAAATTTAGAAAAATAGAATCCTGTTATATCTTCATAAAATGATTTACCACCAAAGTAAGACTGTTTTTTTTCTGTGTGTGTATGGGTGTCTGTGCGTGTGTGTGCATATGTGCCTGTATGTGCGCGTGTGTGTAGCTGTGTGCGTGTGTGTGTCTGTGTGTGTATGTGTGTCTGTGTGTGTGTGTGTGTGTGTGTTTGATCTATTCTTTGACGAAAATAAAATTTAAAACTAAAACGCAGTTTTTATAAAATTGATTACACGTAAGTCCATATTTTTTGTCAAATAAAAATGTCCGCTTGAACTTTTTCAACAATTGGTTCTCACAGATCGATAGGAAATTTCTTCAGTTTCAATTTAAAAAAAAAATTTAATACGATTCGATGAAAATTTTTCGATGAAAATTCGATGAAAAAAAAGCCTACAGTTTGATTTGTCCAAAGCAAGGTTTTTGGCCCCACTGTGCGCCGGTCATCTTCAGCACAACATCGACGCGCACGCACTATGTTTTATATATATTATATATACTCACTATATACCTGCTATGTGCGCGGGGAGAGGGGGTTGGTTCGACCGCTACGCTAGAGGGTGCGTGTGATGGGGTTTTCTTCGCGTTCTATACCCCGCCAGCTGATCTATTTATAGGGTATGTTGTTTCTTTTTAAGGGACGTGCGTCGTTAGTTATAAATGAGCGGGGTGGTGGAAAGGTGTGTACAGTGTGTAATAATAGAATAGCGAAAGTGCTATAATGCCATTTTTAGGATTAAAAATTTCACCACTGAGCGCAGTGCAAATTATTTAATTTGTTTGTCATGCCTATCGAACGACATGTTTCCCTTTTTCAGAATTAACGTATTTCATAAATAGTAGCTATGAACTAGTTAACTATCGAATTCTAATATGTATATACTAGCAAAATCCAAACGCGTTGCGCGTGTACTATTTTGTTTTTGAGGTTATGAATATATAATTTTTCATTATGATTTCATTTTAATTAGTTTAACTAATATAATAGGATAATCAGATAATTTTTCAAAGAATGAAAAAATTAATCTTTTCATTCTAATTTGATTTATTTATGTAGTCGCTTTTAAATAGTTAAAAATTCAGTTTAAAAAATTCAAATGTATATAGCGCAAGTACCGAATTTTCGCGCCTATTCCTTATAAGAGACTAATCAACATAAGGCCATCGTTTGTTTAAGAGTATATATATTTTACGAGCTACACCAAGTTTGACTTTCATGAACCAACTCGCTGCGGTGGTCTCTTTGTGAGCGAGGTTCGCGTGCCGGGAAACCTCCGAAAATTAGCGCGTTCAAATATTGATCGAACTAGAAGCGGAAGTGCTTCTAATCCTCATTAAAATAAGCGTACGTACGTAATTAGAACTTACTATGTTTGCCTGATCATTCGATAAGGCGAAAAGTGTTTCGCAGTGGGTTTAAGGTGATGTGATACCTACGCTATTACTTAATTCTCGGTTCCCGTTTTTCTCCTTCAATTTTAAACTTTTTGAAAAAAACTCTTTGACACGTTTTAAGTTTAATAAAGAACTACAACGTATCAAAGAGTTTTTTTCTTAAAATTAAAAATTGAATGAGAAAAACGGGAACCAAATTTTGGGTAATAGTGTCAGTATTGCATCACCTTAAGGTATAGTTATCATCTAAAACAAATTCATTCGATTTCTTTTTGGAACTTTCAGCAAAATTAATTTAGATAGTAATAAGTATAACTTGCAAATTTGAGAGCGATTTATCGTTTACTTTCTGAGATATTATACTCGTTTAAACTTCGGTCATTTACGCATAATTATACCATTGCGGTTAATGACGTTGACAAAAAAACATCGTTAATATGACGTAAAATCCATTGCTCTAAATTAATTAGATTCGAAAAAACATTGAAACTTGGAGCTAAACTAGTTCAAAAATCAAAAATTTCCAATTGAAAAAGATTTATCGTTTAGTTCAAAAGTTAGTAATCATTCATGTAGCTCTGAAGTTTTCATCGTTCGAACGCAACGAAATAATCTTTTACAATTAATTAAAGTTGTTAAACAATAAAAATGTTATCTAAACCTTTATCATAAAGTTATTGTATACTATTATTGTGCAACACTAAATCTGCATGCAAAATTGATA
This sequence comes from Torymus aiolomorphi, assembly GCA_036365515.1. NCBI lineage: Eukaryota > Metazoa > Arthropoda > Insecta > Hymenoptera > Torymidae > Torymus > Torymus aiolomorphi. The sequence goes on along the minus strand of CM070874.1, from coordinate 84,764,458 downwards.
GTAATTAATATAACCTTGAAATAAAACCAAATTTTTGTTTTATTTCGTTGCACTCCATCGTTGTGCAAACTTCAGACCCATAAAATTTCGCTGTCAAATTGAAATGTGGAATATATAAAAATGTAATATAGACGTAACATGCTTGGGAAAATTGACGATAGATTTCAATGAATAAATTATTTCGTTTCTACCTACCATACCTCCACGCAATTCAACGCAATGAACTCAAAATAAACATAGCCAAAATTCTTCGTCCCCATTTATCCCCTGACTTTCGCGAACACCGTATTTGAGCATCACCTTCTTTTTTTCAATCAACAAATAACGCCCAACATCGCCGCACAATCGATCTCACGATTCATGACAGCTGTCAGACTCAGCGCAAAAAAAAATCCGTCGGCGGGCGAAAAATCCAAAGTGACTTCGCGTTTCCCTATAGCAAAACCCGCGCTCCAGCCGTAGAACGGCGCGGTTGAGGTCACGTGTCGCGCACGTGTATGCGTGGGTTACCTCCGGAATATATATATATATATATATATATCTCGCGCGCAACCGGTCCCGCGATCTTTGTATATATTACATATGTACATAGCAGTCGAGCGGGTCTCTTTGGTTTCGATATGTCCCTCATTATGGAGATTGTAAATTCGCGGGGGTATTTATTATACGCGCGTGCGTCGGGGAAATCCGCGCACGGATGGCTTTTTTTTCAGCGAGAGAACTCTTGGGGTTCTTTTTTAGGTCGCTGATCACTCTTTGCGAATTTCGTAACGGCGGCGGTTGGAAGAAAAGGAGACTTCGCGAGAGGTAAAAGTCTGTGTTAGGTGTGCGTTAGAAGATTTAGCGCAAATCATGGAGAAGTCGAAGTGTTCTGAAATTTGTTAGCATTATTAAGAAGGTTTCGTTAAAAAAATGACATTCGATATTTAGTAGAAAAATGTAGGCGAAAAGCACATACTTTTTAAGGCATTTTCATTGGTTATGCTTTGAACTATCCTCTTAAGTTTGAAAGGGATTTTTATATAAATAAAATAATTTTACAAAAAGAACATGTCGAACAAAAACAATTCGAAAATCACATTCTTAATGATCCCAGAATGTCGTTTTCCCTCTAACTCCGCGAAAGTCGCGTGGAACTTGACTAAACGACAATATATATACCTACATACATACCTATACACGCGACATACGGATTCTGAGGATTTTCACAATTCAATTTCATAGGAATTCCGCGGTGTAATTACGGCTATGTTTGTATTGTATTGTATTGCATTTATTTATTTTTGGTAAATTTTAAAGAAGGATACACAGTCTCATATGCACATAAAAGTATTTACAAACAAGAACATTGAATATAACGAGTAAAGTATAAAAAAGAAAAATTATGATAAATAGAGCAAGTATATAATAGCGCTCAGTTTTGAAACTAGAAGTAAAGTGTATTTCACAACTTTAGTCGATGTAACAATTACCACAAAATTACATTAATAGAGACAGGAATAAACATACAAGCAATTGTTGCTTATTAATCTTTTATTTTTGTCCGAGGGTAAAAATAGAGATACGGGAACCTCTCTTCGCGTGTCACGCGGCCTCACAAGCACCAACATAATATCATCGCACAACCTCGCACATTGGCGACGGTAAAACCGATTCGCTTCGATTGTAAGTAGCGCACTTTTTGTGCCGCGCGACTGCATTCAAGAAAGCTGCGCGTAGCCGCGACTGGAGAAAAAAAAAGAAGTATAGTCAGTGGAATAAATCCGAGTTTCATCATCATCCGTCGCTGGGATTTAATTAGACTCGCAAATTACGCCGCCGGGGATATATAAGTACACGCGCTCGCGCGGTGAGGATCGATCGCTACTCGCGCATTAAGGTTGCGAGAGATAAATGTACGTGTGCGTATATGTATGTATAAGGAGAGAGAATAAAATCGATCGATTCGCGTCGTTCGTATACCTCCGTGAATCAATTTCTTTCAGTAAACGGTATATGAGGAGCATTCTGTGGAAAATTTTCTTATCCATTTACAATGATCTTATATGGAAAGATAACTCGCAACAACTGTCTACCTCCAACTTTTCAATCGTATCTATACCTCTTCCCCGAGATTAGGGATGCTCTCAGTCCTATGATGGCTGCTAGATTACGACGAGATTAAGAAGATTTTGGGGCTGTCGAGATTTGTAAGAGATCAGCCGACTAAAGGGTCGCTCACGCGCGATTGGTCTGAAGAACTTTTATATATACACACCGTAGGTAAGAGGCAAGCTGTATAACCCGATTTTCCACGGACTTGGGACTACTGTGCGCGAGAAAATTTTTCGGGCTACGTCAAAATTATTGAAAATTGCGAAACAATCATTTTTATTTTATATAAATTCATATATATTTTATATACACTGAGAAAAATGTTTTGGAAAAGTTACCATATTGTCTGATAAAGCTACCACAAACTGTACAAAAAACCCAAAAAATTACCATATTTACAGTAAATTTGACACTACTTATAGTAAATTTTCCTATCTTACTAGCAAAATTTCTTATAAAGTGTGCTAATATTTTGAGTTTTTACAGTTTGTGGTGGCTTTCCCAGAAAGTACAGTAATTTTTACAAAATTATTAATAATTTTTACTACACTTTTTTCTCAGTGTATAAATTCATAAAAAAAATTAAGAACTACGTGAATCATTTCAATAAAGTATATAGAGTTAGCGCTAATTAACATATAACAAATCCATCCACCATTAACAATCCACAAAACTGCCCACGAGCAACCGCTATAACCGTCAATTTTCCACCTCATCACGGCGAACAAGACCGCATATCGACACACGCTCTAATCCGATCAATTTTCTCCCGCAAGGCGCGCACCTGTAGCAGCACATTCGACTTTTCCCTCGCCGCGGTCTAAGAATAGCCTGCGCCGATCGTCGCGCGCGCGCATGCACCTACTTCTCCCTTTAACGATATATAAGTATATACACACACACGAAAAGGAGAAAAAGGCAAGCGCGGCCGCGCAAAAACCGGCCGGTCTATCTTTACGAGCGCGCGCGCGCGCGCGCATCGCACTGTTGTCGGGCGCGACTTTTCCTTTTTCGCGCGAGCCCAAAGAGAGCGACTTTTTTCTGCAGCGCGCGGCTGTCGGAAGAGCGAGCAGGCTCGTATAGCGCCTGCGCGTGGAGAGCACGAGGCTATTTATAGATCGTGCGGATTAGCGGAGGATGGGAGCGGTTGTTGTTGCCGATTGTTCGGGGCTCTTTTTTTATCTGATTAGTTGTATATGGTGTGGGATCGGTGAGAGTGGACAGAGAGTAGGGAATGCGTTATTTAACTGAGGCTATTTTTTTGTATTGTCATGTGACGTATGTTGAAGTGGAGAATGTGTTTTCTGAATTAGTGTTTCTTTTTTTCAAGATTCGGCTTGTTTTTCGTAATTTACTGGAGGATTATACAAATTGGCAACTCAGAGCTAAAAGAACGCATCACGTACGCGTATATAATGTAAGCATAACAGAGATATTGATACGTTCTTCTTACGTGGACAGATGGAAGTGATTTTTGGCGCGTATATCTTCGGTTTATATTTTCGTAAGCTATCCACTCCGATACGATAGCTTACGTATGGTATATATAAGAACAAATTGCTGTGTAACCTTGTTGCAAATATTTCGTGATTGTAACGTTCCACTCCTCACTAATCAAACGACCAAATAACACGTGAAGAACTCTTTCATCGCACAATCCATACAACAGACAGTTTCCCCGATCATCTCGCATACGTACATAATAAACCACTCCTATAAACACGTAATTTTACAAAAAAAAGAAAATAATAATCACCAAAACGAGCACTAAAGAGATCACGCGACTTTCTCCGTGAAATAGCTCTAAAAAAACACCGTTTCTTCCCTGAGCGCAAAGGTTGCCCGGAGACGAGCGCTATATTTACATTTTGCAGGAGAAATTTTTAATTAAAATTCAAGGCTTTGGAGAAGCACTCAATCAATTCTCCCGCCGTATACAGCAGGAATCAGAGAAAAAGGAAGATTATTGATAAAATCGTGCCGCATCTCTCCCTCTCGCATTAACGAGTTTTTTTTTTTTTTTTTTAATTTATCATCGTTAATTTATTTATAATTCATTGAACCATCGATAATGTTAACATTGCCCGTACAGCCTTGCGCGTATACACACACACAAACACACATTATATACCTCGTATAATTACGCGCGGAGAGAGATATATACAGTACAAAAAAGCAGCGATTTTAATTATTATTCCTCTGCGCGTGAGCAAAAGGGTCACGCCGGCGCTGTCGTCGTAGTCGTCGCGATGCGTATACATGTATACATATATACAACCAGCGCCAAGTAAATACTTACATATACTCGCGTTAGTTTATGTATACACATCGAGCGCGAGCGCACCGAACGAATGAAATATAACACCGCCGCCGCCGCCGCGAAGCGATGCGAGCTGAATCGGCTGTATTTAAATTACGATGGTTTTACGCTCGCGGAGGTCATGCTGATTTTTTTTTTCTCCTTTTTTTTCTCCGTTTTAATAATATTTGACGTCGAGCTATAAGTGCCGCTTGTCTTTTAATCGGCGCTCGATGAGTTATGCCGGCACGGTGCGCTATATGGTATTGTAATACGTTCTTATAACGTTATATTTCCTTCATACCGCGTCGTTTTATTATGCGGTACTTGTAACAATCGCGCAATTAAGCAATCCGCAGCGACTGTTATAACGTTCGATAAGAAATAAAAATTATCTCTATACACATATTTCAATTTCGCATATAGTTATAGACGGAAAATTCACTATTGTCGGCCGGTAAGGTAGACCCTTAATCGCTCCTGAAAAACAAGGCCACAATCGTCGTCGCCGAGGAAGAAAGAAAAAAAAACTCACCGAATCAGGACTACTACACGACTGACCGAAAAGAGAGTCTCTCTCTCTCTCTCTCTTGCTCCCGCGAGTGAAAGCATGCACGCAGCTCGGCGCTCCGTAGCACGTGACACGGAGCTCCGAAAACTTCCGGAAAGTGGCGAGCGACGGCCTTGCGGCAAGGCGAATCCGCGGCGGCGATCTTTTTGTTTCCTCTTTATCCGCGCGAAATCGACGATACAGGATGTAGCACGCGTGTATTATTTACAGCTCGACACGAGAAGAGAGTGTCTCTTCTAATAGTATCGTGACGTCGGCATATCGTGCAGATGTTGCTTTCCAAAGGGGGAGGAAGACAATGAAGCGCGCGCGTGATGATAATTTCTATACACATACGTGTGTGTGCGTTCCGAGCGATTGGGCCTCGACTCTGCTGTATACAGCGATTAATTTTCGCCTGCAGTTTTTGTTGGGGAAATTTCGTTCTCGCGTATATATATATATATAGCAGCGAAAGAAAGAGAAAAAGAGCGATCATATAAAGGCGCGGGCATTTAATAACCCTCTCTCAATGTCGTTGATCCTAGAGGAGAGGAAAAAAACGCAATCGAGCGCGTGCTGTGCAATTATTAGCGATAAAAACAAACAATTATGCAATTAAACCGATTCCTTATTAATTTCTCTCTCTCGCGCGCGCGCTCTGTGACGAGATGTCGAAACACGGATTTGTGCATGCTTTTTTCATTAAAATGATCGAGTGAGCGTTTGCATAAGGTGTGTTCTTTTATTAATTTTTGCAATTTCGTTTTACACGCGTATCTATTTACATTCTGACTTTTTTATCGGCGCATCGAGCGTTAAACCGATGCTTTGAATTATCATTGCGAGTAAAATAAATATTAATTTCGCATCAGGGACTTTAGTGTCGGCATTCTTTTTTTTCGTTTTGGGTGATAGAAAAAAGACGAGAATAATCGGCTTATTCGTATATGACATAACGCGCGTTTTTTATTTACGCGAAGTTAAACGAGAAGTACAATAATATATTCTACAATTCTCTCTTTTTTGTTCACATATTCCAACATTACAGAATCGCGGCTGATCGGTTGATTTATGTATTATTATCGTTAAACCTGTCAAGCGAGCATTACAACAGCAAACTTTGAAGTAATTTATTTTACATATTTTCTTCTTTCAAAATTAAACATTATACTATACTTTCCTCAACATCATTTGACACATACACAAACGCAATCGATCTTACGCTCAACAAAGAGCCGCGAACAACATGGATATCTCCTTTCGGATAATCTCCTCCAGATAAAAGGCCGCTTCTAGGAAAAATCTCCGTTTGCGTTCTCTCAATTGCGCGGTCAACTCGTAAATTTTTCAGCTCGCAATAATTATTCAGCGCGCCGGCGCATTTCAATTGTTAAAACAACAGCGTGATAGCAAAATTACGCATTCGAGTCCTTATCGGCTCGTAAATTGAAGTCGCGAGCGAGCGCGCGCGCGGTAACGGGGTGACAGTATATAGAATGCGCGGAGAGCGCGCGAGAAACGTCTCGGCTGCACCCCGGCGATTATCGCGTTGTATAGGCTCGACGATCGATTCTTTTATTTCGCCTCTCCGTCGTTGAATTATGCATTATATCTATGCCGATGCGATTATTGCTCGGAGCACCATACATATACTCGTACACGCTCGGTTAATTGATAATTTTACTTTTCAACCTCTGAAATTCAGTGCCCAAGGGTACTGCTGTTCCGAAACCTCGCAACAGCGCCACGAAAAATGCTAATGACCATCGTAAAATTACGAGAACGAAAACGATCAATGGCTTATTTATTACACAATAAATCGTTGGCAATAAAATTTCACACACTGCGTACGATTGAATTAGCCACTCGGGATATAAAGTGCCACAGATTATAACACTCCCGATCCGCGGCAGCAACTATACCGCCGATTTTTTAAAAAAGAAGAAGAGAAGCATGAACTAAGAAGCAAAAAATCGATCACAATGTCACACTCACGTCGTAGATGGGGTGCGTGTCGTCGAGAGGCGATCCGAACCCGCTGGCGGTTCGTTACCGAAGCCGCGCCGTCCTCGCGTCGTCTTGGCGCTGCTTGCGCGCGCGCTCCGGACACCACCTTCTGCCAAATCGGTCCAACTCACAAACTCTTCCTTCTTCTTCACAAACTTTCGTCGGCGACAAGAAAAAAAAACGAAGAGAAAAAAAAACAACTGCCGATTTTTCACCGAACTTTCAAGGCCGAGTCTAGTCTTCAAGCAACACACCGATGAAGAAAAATCTAAGATCGGCAATCAGCAGCAGCAGCAGAGGGTTCGATGTTCCTTCACGTCCGACCGGATCGAGGGTTCAGAGACAACTGGCGAGCGAACCGAGCGAGCGAAGCGAGAGACACGCGCGCGCGCGAGCGAGCGATCGGTATATAATACGCGCTGCTGCCAATGACTGCTCTCTCTCGTTCTCTCTCTCTCTCTTTGCGAACACACGAGTGTAGTTTCTTGGCGCTCCTCCTGCTCGGCCCGCGCGCGATACGACTCTGAGCTGCCAAAGCATCCACGAGCACGGCTATAGTACCCTTCCCCTTCTCTTTTCTGCATCTGTATAAGCGAGCCTCTCTGTGTGTATGTGTGTGTGTCTCTCTCCCTCTCTCTCAGCGGGGCCCGCTGCGACGACGATCTCCGTCTACGAGAACGCGAGCGCGCCCGTGAATACGCGAGTGCCGATTTTTTTGGTGCACAGAGGTGGATGTGTGCCGATCTCCTGGTGGAACGCGCTGGTTTTGGGGAGTTCAAGGTTATGGTGTTGGCGTTTTTTTTACCTTTTTTGGTAGATCGGTGGAAATCGGTTGGAAGTTTTTGTGGTGGATGTTGTTGTAGGTTTGTTCGGAGTGGTGGTTTTGGAGAATTTTTGGGTAAGTGATGTTTTGCAAATGCAGAGTTGATGGGTTGATGCTTATGTTTTCATGTTCCGAAGGATTTTCTTGATCTGGTAAATAGTACAGGTAATACAAAGATGTGCAATGGGTATGTTGGAAAGTATCATTTCTGAAGAAAGAACATTAGATCTTTAGTGAAGATCATGGTGGAATTTTCAGAGGAGAAAATGAGCAAATCGTACTATTCCGGTTTGATTAACAGAATTACGCATGTGATACATTTTGGAAAAAAAATCTTTTGTTTTTAATATATGAAAAAATCTATGGAATTATGGTGTATCAACGTTCTACTCTATCTCAACGTTATGTACCGACACACTTCCAGACAATGCTAAAATAAAAGTGAATGTCAGGTTTGATAACGATTGTTGGCCGTGCAAATTTACGGACTTGTAAATGAATCCAATGCGAGATATGAAAAGTAATAAAAAAAATTGCATTATTCAAAAACGACCACTCGCGACATTTGTTATCTGTGTGGAAAATTGCATAATGTGTAATATAACAATGGACTACCATATTATTAAATTCTTATTTATAAAAATATTTTGTTACATAATTAGGAAAAACATTTTTCTTTCCTAAAAATAAAACTGCAATTTAAAAATTTTTTCCGTATTTTTATTTTGCTAAAATTTACTGCGCCGGTAAGAAATATCATCATTGACAATACTTTTTCTACTTACAAATTTCATTGTACTCAATCCAAATGCATTTTTTCATATTTTTTATACTTGATGTAAAAATATAAAAAATATTTTGTATACCTCATAATATATTACTGAGTTATTTATTTAGCATATTGACACGAGATAAAATTTGAGTTTTTATGTGCGCAGTGAAAAAGGTATGTTGAATTCACAACTTGATTTCACAAAAATTCATTTTTACTTTTTTTCTTGACAATATAGTACAATATATATATATACATATATATCATTGTCTTCTTATCGTAAACTGAAAATAACATTCAACGAATTCGTAATATTTTTGTTGATAATAAATTAACATGCGTAGTATAATATTAAATTTTATTATATTAAAAATCTATCATCGCGTTATTCTAAAGGCAAAGGTGAAAAGAATACACAGCTAAGAAAGAAATAAAATAAATGCAATATGTTTTGTTTTACATGTGACAGAAATCTGACAAGATATTCGCTGTAATATTTTACTCGTGATTTTCTGTGACACGCTACAGATACACGTAAGAAAAACAGAAAAAGAGAAGGAAAATAAAAAAGAGAAAATAAAATTCCATAATGTACAAGAGATGATTTTGTACGGCGATCTGGTGACCGTGACACAAAGATAGATGTAACTTGAATAATTGAGTAGCTACGGATGGCTGTTGGAAGATTAACAATTATCAGAGGGCAATTCTTAACTATGTTTCTTAATTATGCGTATACCACTGCTTTTCTGATTCTGTCTAGTAATTGCTTTATTCCAGTATTTTTCTGCTTACAACTATTGTTTCAGCTTTGATTTTAAGTAATTCCATTTACTGATTGTCATGATAATTGATTACTATTTATCAATTTTAATGCAACGTTGTTTGTTTAATTAAAAGAATGTAGAATGTGATTTCTAGATAAATTATTTGCTTGCTTGATGACATTTTAAAAACTAACGAGCGTGATCAATGAATTTTCTGAGAAAACACGCCTTTAACAAACAAATATTTGTAAATGTACTCATTTGTAAATGTTATCGATTAATTTAATGAATCAATTTTTTTTCAGAATTTTCGTATTAGTTCCGGTGAAAACTATTTCCATATTAACTTAATATCTACAATACATTATTTCTAATTTTCAATAAAAAGAATGCATATTTAAAAAATACTTCATTAAAAATTTTAGAATCTATACCAAAAAGAAATGAATATTCAAGAAGAAAGCAAACTTTTATTTATATCCCGTACCATAACTACAACCAAAATTTACATTAACTTCATAAAAATTTGAGGCAATAGTCGTAAAATGAGAATTCAAATCACAGCGACTCTCGCGACAGTTTTCGGTTATCGTGACGTCACCAGTGAAGCAAGATGGAAAACAGACAACTTTTATCACGTTTTACCTTCGTTCGATTTTCCAGATTTTGTTGATCACTCTGAAATTGATAAAAGTTTTAACTTTTTTGCATCGGAATATCTTCGATCGTCTTTAAAACTTGTTGGAAATTTCAAATCTCTTTTTATTTGGATAAAGATTATAAGATACAAATATATTGTCAATTTTAAGTTACGAAAGGTTTTGCAAAGTCAAGTAACTATAGTAGCTATTTTCAATTTCTGAGAAGAGTGGCGTTACGAAAAATTAATTCCAACAATGACTTAATCACAGGCTACCTACACTGTAGTAAATGAGTTTCGCGGTTTTGTAAGTTCATCATTACACGTAATTTGTAGTTGATTCTTCAAAATGAAATGTAAACAAAACAAATTATTCGTCAAGGTACAGTTATTCGTAGCTTTCCGTGATGTTTATTTTAACAAACTTAAATGGTCGACTCTCACTTGTAGTATAAATTTTAACATCATTTCGGCAAATACGCTCATGTGCGGCAATGTTTCTGCATAATAAATATTAAAAAAAATGTTTTTATATATTACTTTGCTAAAGCTTTTATATTTATAGCAAAGTTAAACCTGTCAATGTTTACAAAAGACAATATTCATAAAAATGGGAACTGCAGTTAAGTTATCTATGTTCTTATGTATAGCGAATGCATTAACCGTATATCGATACTACAGCGAATGCCTGAATTTATTTGCATAACATTTTATCAAGTTTAAGTCTCTGTTTTCATTTAACTCGTGTGCTTGAACTGCCTATTTACACGACCATACAAAGAAGTGGGAAATTCCCTGAGCGCTACACATTTGTCGATTTGTGTACACAAATTGTACGGGGTTACGGATGTTTGTTCCTTTCCGCAAAGCCATTGGATTTTATTTTAAAACATTTAAAATTATAATTGCAAAAACATCAATTCTTTAGTAAAAAAAGCAAAAACAGCGCTAAACACTCTGTTCTATTTGTAATGAATATGTGAATACGTAACCACCCTATGTACCATAGACTAAATACATACTTTTATCGGAACAGTTTTATCCGGTCAAAGAACTTTAAAGAGACACATCAGCATTTGCTGCATAAAATCAAAGATAATCCTATTTTGCGAAAAATCCTTTGAACTCAATACGCAACATTTTAATAATCAAAAAAACTTCACAAAGCTCTCGGTCTGAACTATCATCCATCCAAGCCTTTCATCCCAAAGTCCATTCTCTCTCTCTCTCTCTCTCTCTCTCTCTCTCTCTCTCTCTCTCTCTCTCTCTCGTCAAAATAATGCGTCCTCGCAGCCATCTCTCAATCTCAAAATCTCACCTCGACCGTGTAATACCCAACACGTGCAAGTCCCTTCTCTATATAAAACAAAAACAACAAGGATATTCAACTGCAAACATTCGGCTAAAATCCGCGCAGTGTAATATCCCCTGCGCGTATGCGCGTCCACGAGCGCGCGATAATGCGACAAAAGTATTGTATATACGTGTGCTCGCTGTTATCGTTCACGCGAGCCGCTTTGAATGAACCCGCGCGAGACAATGGCGGGAAAAACGCGCGCTTTGCCGGATTAATCCTTAGCGTCGCGTTCGCAGAAGTGATAAGGGATCGCGCGCGCACGCGGGGATGGTTATTGTAGTAATAGCCGCGTTCGCCGGGAGTTTTTGAAAATGGCGCGATTATTTTCGCAGGCGTAAAGTTTTATGCTGCCCAGTGGGCGATGTTACGGCTTTTATACAGAGAGCGTATTGTATTACAAAGAGTGAACGAGTGCAATGAGTATAAGCGATGGTACTTTGAGAATTACGCGCTGTTACGGCCTCCGAGAGATGTAACTTTGGCAATGGTGGAACAAAGTTGTTATCAAATCTTCGTGAAAACATCTCCGGAATGAACATCGTCGACACGAGAACTACTGTAATATATAGAGTTGAAAAGAGAAGACATTTCAGCCTTAGTCATCGCAAAAATAAAATCTTAAGTATCTATATCTTTGTGCGGCAAGTATTTTCGCAACAGTTTTTCAAAAAGACTATCAATGAGTAATCTTGACTATACACGCGAAGAGTCTCCGGGAGTTACCTGCGCACATCTCCGTATATACATATATAATTTCTTTTTGTAAAATAAAGTATTTCGGTTCCCAAGGACTCGAAACGAGTTCTAAAAAAGAATATCGATGAGGCTCTTACAGGCTCACTGTATTAATATACGAAGACGCATACGTGCTCGACGCGAAGCTATATACAAGCCAAAGCTCGTCGCTTTTGACGTTGACCGAAATAGGGTAATAAAAATGCCTGTATTTCAATATCTTAAAACAAACAAGTAATGACCGAATTCGTTAAAATGGGGATTTTCTTCTGGAAATGTTTTTCAAATATATAATTATTCCACGGGAGAAAATTTTCTAGCAAAACTGATTAATTTTGAGGTGATTCAAACTTCCGGAAACTTTTACTATAAATCATGGTGACTTTTTGAAGAATTGTATTTATTTTTTCTAGGAAATATATGTTCGCACGTTGTTTAAATGTTAAATAGTACAATTTCAGAATGGCTATTTTTCAAACAATATTAAAGCAACTGTCAGTTCTAATATTCACTTTAAAAATATTTTATCCAGTATTTCCATTTTTTTTGTAATACTTTACTCCTATACTGTAACGTTTTAATCCCCGAAAGCATTAGTCATCTCGATTTAACCATCGCAAACACAAACAAAACCAAGCGCATCTTCTCCCACCCATATAGACCAGCTCGTTCGAACTTCGCGCTATGCAAACGAGCATTTACTTACCGTCAAGCGCTCGCGAATCGAAGATCCATCGTCTCCTATCCTTCGATGGCACCTTACCTCGGATTTTTGACGTGTGCCGCTCCTTTCCATTACACCTCCCACGCGTCGCGCACTTGACTCACTTTTCTCGCGCGCGCGCGCGAGCTCATTCAAGGGTATATCGCGTGTGATCGCGTACCACCGCGCGGACTTTAAATGTCAATCAGTCGCGCGCCCGAACTATACCCATACGAGAGTTTTGCAAGCTTCGAAGGCCGGAGGAAAAAGCGCCGCGTAGCCTTGGGCGCGCGCCCGTGCGAAAGTTCTCGATTAAGAGTCTCTCTCGTTCTCGTCTCTTTGTGTCGTCGCCTGTATTATATGGGTTTTTCCTTTTTCGCTTTCCTCGCCTCGCGTTATGGTTGTTATAATACATGTACGGGTTGGGACTAATTTGCGAACGAGGTATGGGAAGGATGGGCATGAGCCTGACCTTACGGCAGCGGGAGGAAAAATGCGAAATGTGTTTGCATACCTATCACGTGTGTCTGAGCTGCGGGAGCTAAAACTGCAAATTGATTTTAGCGAAACGACGCGCGGCAGCCGATTGTTTTTTTCACTTATTGCGCGCTGTACTTCTTTATAGCGCGTGCCACTTTTGGAACATTATTTTATGTACAAAGTTGAATCAAGATTAAGGTGAGCTATTGTCATAAAATTTTAAGTCTTTTATATTGCTGTTTATAAAGCTTTACAGAGATAACTTTTATACGCTCAAGCTGCAACTGCCGCGATCTTTCAACAACATTTTATTCTTTTCTTTCTACATATCGAATTTGCTATCCCTCGCGATGTAAACAAATAAAAAATGACCTCCGAGAAGTGAAAATACCAAATACGTCTCGACATCTTGACATTTTGATAAACGATATATGCAATACCCACGTCAAAATCACGAGAACAGAAAAACTCCATCTCCAAAGCCTTAAAAAATTAGCTTATCATTTTTTGTTCTCAAGCATAATAGCCTGTCGCAGGCTCTAAAAGCACATCACATCTCAATTCCTTTCTCAGAGCCAAAACACGCAGAACCTTATCGCCAACCCCATACCTTTGATCTCACCCCTTTCCAAGCTCCATCATTCTCCATCAACTCCCTTACATACAACGTCAAGTCCTTATGACTTCCTCTCTCCCTCTCTCGCAATATCAACACAAGACATCGCTGCAGTTTTGCGCACAAAGCAGATGGGACGTCAACGTCACCCGTTCGCGCGCTGGGCCAAGGCAGCAGCAAAAGACAACGGTGATGTAACGCGCGCGTGTACCGAACTATTTTCCGCGATGGATCAGGCATTCTTAATTGAGATTTTCGCGCGTCTGTCCCGGTAGCGTCTCCTCGATATTCCTCGTCTGGGTTGCACTGTATATACACGAGAGAGATTGTTTTATGCTTTTATATAGGTAGGTATATAAAGGAGATGCTTTATCAGCGAGATCAAACAATGTACCTCGCTGCTTCTGGCGTTTCGCGAAGCGTTGAGGAAAAGTTTTACAAACGTGTCACTCGCTACTGTACGTATATAAGTTATTATAAGGCGATGTTATTTAACTTGGCTGAGAGTGGGATATTAGTTCAAATGTTCGTCAAATAATACGGAATGCCTGATTTTTTTAAGGATTTGTTGTTTGTAAGGAAAATTACGAGGATAACGAAGACGACGACAATTATACGGTGCGAGAAAACAGCGGCAATTAACTATATCTGAAAATTAATGTATTCCTCAGTTTTTTTCCGCAACGCAAACCAGTAGCGAAAAAATAATTATCAATCCCAGTATTCCAGTAAATACCGCACGCTACAATATTATATCGTCATCGTCTCCGTGGAAAGTTATAGCATTCAGCAATGGAATTAATACGTTACATTGTACTATTTGTCCAATTGCGCGCGATTGCCAAACAGTTGTGAAAACACACATATGTGCGCGCGCGCGCGCGCCAGCGTTCGCTTCTTTATATGTATATATAAACTGCGCGCTATCGAATTCCTTTTTTGCGCCATGTTAAATTTTGCGCGACAAAGATGTCGGGAGGAGGAAGAGAAGGAATTCGTGCATGTTTGACGAGCTAATTTACCGTTAACAACCAGTTTATCGCGGAGAAAGAGAGCGAGGGAGAAGTCGCGCGCGCTTGGTCTGTCTTTCTTTTTCGCTCCTCCACTGTGTCAAATGTTTCAATTGCCGAGTATTTTTAAGCGCGAGGCTCGGTTTTTCAACTGTTCATTTTTCGACGTGAGAAGTCGCGAGAGAGACGGCCATTCGGAGATATATTGGATAAATGGTTGCCCGGGTTTACGCAGCTGGCGCGCATTAGCCGCCTCAATGTCATTAACATTCGTGGATATGGTTGAAGATTCGTATCGATACGCGACGATTTTGACAGTGGTAAAAAAAATACTCGAATTGAGATGTTATGATGGGAAAACATGTTTTCAGCGAAAAGTGTGTTGAGGTAGTGTTTGCCGTTACATTTGATCGAGTGATATCATAAAGAGTGAATAAAGTGATCGCGAATCAGAGAAGGTACGAGAACTTGAAGAATGTTGTGCTGTTGATGAGTATAGATTTTATCTGAATGATAAATACCTGATTTCATTTTTAAAACAATTGTAAGCTAAATAATCGGTATTATTCGGTGTGAAGTCAGCAAATTTAATGAGTATTGGAAATGTAATTTTCGTGTTTATTTTTAAAAGAAATACAAACAAAACCTTTTAAAGATAAGGCTAAGCAAGTAAAGTAATAAATTGCGACTTACCGCGAAATTGGAGTGGGACTAGATATATCTTATTAGATGCCTTATTCCTTCCGAAAATTAAAAATAGAACAAGAGAACACCATAAGCACAAGCACGCTATAGTACAGTATAGTAGATACAGGATTTAAAACAGAAAGCACGATTAACAGAATGCGAAAAGACATAAATATTTCTACGGAATGAAGTATTTTCATACTACCACAATTATAGAAAACACTAGCGTTAATTTGGCGCGCTACGCGCCCTCTCTTCGCTGTATCTCGATTTCTTTCGGGTTTCGAGATCGATTCGAGATCTCGAGATACCTCGAAAAAACGCTCGAAAACTGAACGAATATCGATCGCTCAATTTATATTAAGGACATAGTACGAAAGGCGCATTTATAGAAAATACGTAAGATGAATGAAGACAAATACAGAGAATGCTATATGAGGAAATCTCACGAATCATTGTCTTTTTACTATAAAAACTGAAAGTCTGAAAATCGATGAGCACCTTTACCGTCTTTACGGTTTAGGCTTTTTATGATAAAATAAAACAAAATCAGTGATGTTCTCTTTTTGATAAAAATGCTTAATAGAAAATTTGATTTTTTTTTCCTTTTTGAATATTTTATCTTAAAATTTTTATTTTTCTATCTATTATAATTTTATAATGCCAATTTTAATAACAAAATTATTTAATTTGTATTACTAAGAGATAAAAAAATTCATAAAAAATAATAATGTAAACCACCAAAGAGTGTTATTGCAGTAAAAAAAATATAAGATATCAAAAATAGACTTAAAAGGCTAAAATTGCTAAAAATGGCATCTTCACCCTCTATAGATTAAAAATCCATGCATGAAAAAATCTAAAAAAAAAATCAGGATCACCTATAATATTATATATAACCATAAATGATAATATATAATCATTTATGAATTTTTTCCCCGGGACTCCATTAAAGATACATATTTTTTTTACACAGTATTTGAAGAGGGAACAATGGTTTATAGCGAATAATTCTGTTTTTTATGTTGGTGCATTTAAAAAATGTCTGTTTAGTACATCCTCTAATAATCAGAGCACATCTTCCAACAATAGCTCATTTTATTTGTTTTTACTCCCACAATAAGCAAAAATTTTAATTTATCTGAGGTACGCTACGACTTCACGAGTCAATAAATGAGTTTTTATTATTTATGGTGAAAAAAAATTCCAAAATTTTAACCTTTCGGTACAACTATATGCAATAAAGCACATCCATGGATCATAAAAAAAAAACTAAAGTTGTTACAATCAAACACTTATAGGTACGTAGAACTTTAAGGTGGTTCTCTGGGTAAGAGAGAGACAGACAGCTTTGAGCGAGAGAGATAGAGTGCACGCTGGCGCGCTGAGCGTACATAACCCTCGAAACATATCAAGTCTGCGAAAGCGATATTTTTAAGACGCTCTATTTTAATAATGAAACAATGAATCTACTTCATTCTTGCGCGAAAACATTCTTTATTATATATTCTATGTGTACATAAAATTCCAAGTCTGACTTGAATCTCGTTACTTAGATATTGTTGTAAACAGATACATAACGCGACAGTTTCGATATATATAGATATATCTCCCATGTAATCCGTGTAACATTACACAGCAATTACTCAGAAGCCAAACGATAAAATGCTCTGAAATTTGGATATGACATTCGTTATGTCTTTATTGACCTACGTGTGTAATTCCAGGTTTGTGTTGAATCAACTCTGATCTCCAGGGAACCACCTTATATGTTTTATGCAATTTAAAAGCTACCAAGAAATTTTCTGATTTTCCATCATTTTCCGTTATATTAATCATTATATTTTTCATAAAATACTTAAAATGGTCAAAAAACATATGGAGTGTTTTTTCTGAGCCATCCAAAAATATAACTTGGTGATTAAAAAATATATCGTTGATTGAACGATATCTGGAAGTTCTACAAAAGTCAAAAGTTTGTGAAATTTCCTCATATACTAATATAGAAAAACTATACAGTTCCTACTTCTATATAAATGGCATTCGTCTAATGTACTTTCTATAAATGCGTCTTTCGTACTATGTGTTTTCTGTAATTGTGGCAATATGAAATTAGTTTATTTTAACGAAATATTTATGTATTTTCGTATTCTGTTAATCGGGTTTTCTGTTTTAAATCCTGTATGATGAGCTTGCTTCTGCTAATGATGTTCTATTTTTAATTTTCTGAAGCGTAAGGCATCCAACTATCAGTCTTCCGACATATCTAGTCCCACCCGAAATTGAACCGATTTAGTTTGAAAACATAATCAGCGATGGGCAAAAATTTAGTCGAATATATGAGAACAAATCATTCACCATATAATGTACAATACCATATTATTATCATGGGTGGGTCTAGATATATCGAAAGGCTGATAGTTAGAAGCCTTATCCTTCAGAAAATTAGAAATAGAACACGTGCGCCTCATTAGCAGAAGCTGGCTTATCATACAGGATTTATAACAGAAAGCACGATTAACAGAATGAGGAAATACATAAATATATCTACAGAATAAACTAATTTCATACTGCCACAATTGTAGAAAACACATAGTACGAAACGCAGATTTATAGAAAATACATAAGACGAATATCACAAATAAAGAAAAACTATGGTGAATGTTATATTATACGGCATTCGTCTTATGTATTTTCTATAAATCTGCGTTTCGTACTATGTGTTTTCGACAATTGTGGCAGTATGAAATTAGTTCATTCTGTAGATATATTTATGAATTGTTGCATTCTGTTAATCGTGCTTTCTGTTTTAAATCCTGTATGATAAGCCGGCTTCTGTTAATGAGGCGCGCGTGTTCTATTTCTAATTTTCTGAAGGATAAGGCTTCTAACTATCAGCCTTTCGATATATCTAGACCCACCCTTTCTATTCTTTACTATACACGGGGGGAGGTATTTTATCAGAATGGTAAAATGCTAGATGGGTATTTTCTCAGAAAGGTAAAAAAACAAATTAGAATATCTTATCATAGAATGGTAAATTCTCAGAATGTTTAAAAATTATAATATATAAAAATTCGAAAAAATTTGGCAAGAAGGCCATAATATTTTCATTAAATTATTTATATATGATATGTGATATCAATTTATCGAATACCATTTCTGCCTAAAGATTAAATTGTAGAAAATGCAGTGATTTAGAAAAGCTATAACGTTGAAAAATGAGCTAAAAATCATATAGGAATGAATGTTTTACATTTTTCGGAATTTTATTCTTCTAGTAAAAAGTATCTTTATAATTTTATGCAATCTGTTTACAATTTTTATAGACGCAAATTTTTCTGATATTTTTTTTCGAAAGAAATCCCTTGTGTGTTCTAAATAGCTCATGTTCGGAATTTACAGTATCGGATTCGGAATATATTTTAAACGATAGTATATTTTCTGAAAAAATACCCATCTAACATTTTACCATTCTGATAAAATACCTCCCCCCACTATACACAATGTTCACAAAAAATTATCATCTATAAACTCTGAAAGCACACTGCAGTGTTCCACATTTATCAAACTGAATCTAATTTTGTAATTCAATTTAATCCTATTCTCTTAATGTTAGTCAACCAAACGCATTATTTTCATCCCAAATCCGCAACAAGTCCAAAAGCCTCATCTATATAGATGATCACAGGTATACCTTAACCACATCAATCAATTTTCAATCGGCATCCTCTCGCAAAAACCTTAAGGACCTTTCATTGCGAATCGCAATAATTGCAATTATCGCGTTCACGTACACAGACTGATTGAAATCGACGTGTATAATAGCCCCGGTGCTGACTACCTGTATTATCCAGCTTTAAAGCAGTGCGATCGATCTATCATATAAGGGCTCTCACACGAGTTACATGCGCGGTACTAATTATCGAGGAACAGAGGTACAGGTCTATCTATATACTTGCACAGATAAGCAGGCTTATCTGGCGGCTAATGGCAAGGCTGTGTCGGGAGGGGGGGGGGGGGCTGATCGTGATGATGAAAGAGGGATGTGGGCAGTAGTTGACAATGCTTGTTTTCAAAAAAGTTGATGCGGTATGATGTGTATTGTAGTGGAGAGTTGCACAGTACTAGCTATAGCTTTTAATGGTATATGAATTAAAATGGATATCGTTTAAAAGAACTTTCCTTGTCCTATAAGGGAGCAAAATTCTTTTAGTTAATTATAGTAAGGTCCCTGATAGAAAATTAACCATCTTTTCTGGCCGGTTCACTAACTATTGGCTAGAAATTTAACCATAAGTTAGTCAATAATTAAGCCAGGATCTGGTCAGAATCTGGTCAGAATCTAGTGACCAACGATTAACAGCTGCAGTTCATAACCTCTAAATATATTAATTTTAAAAAGTTTGATCTCCCATACACTTGTTATTATTATGTTATATTTGTTTATTGTCATATATGTTTATTAATATATTTCATTAATGGATCATTTACATAAATATATATAACATACAATAAAATAATAGAAATAATGAATAAAATAACAACTATAATTAAATAACAAAATTAATTAAAAATACTTAAAACTTTTTGGTCATCAGTGTTATGAATCAGATGTAAATGTAAAATATGTTATTTAAAATTGTTTAGCTTGATACTATTATAAAAGACTTTGTTTTGTTTCTGAAATAGTGTATATTTTCACCTAACTCAGTAATGCAAACAAGTCAAAGGAATATTACATCTTTGGATTTTACATCAAATGTCCCCTGCCGGAATGAAGAAAATATAATTAGAATTATTTTCAAATAATTTATCACAGAGACATTACCTCTGACTATGTAAGCTAAGTTAGAAATTTCGAAACCCATTTTATGCATCGATATAGCATTTTTATATTTTGACTTTGTTATATCACCAACCACATAAAGGATTTTCATGAGACAAAGCTTATGTTCTATGTATTTTGGTCATAGTTATGATTTGAAAAGTTGCAATTATAACAATTTCCTAATTTTAAGTTTTCATGTATTTTTTGTGATTTTTATTATTACCATTTAACAATGACTTATTGAAGTAATCCATTGAAGTACAACTCTTTGAACCAGAACTGTAAACAAAACACAAGAAATGTAAGCTTTGTCTCATAAAAATCTATTACCCGGTTGCTGGGAAAAGTTATTTACTTCAATAAGTCATTTTTAAATGGTAAAAATCACAAAAAAATGTAAGAAAACTTAAAATTAAGAAATTTACATATTTGCAACTTTTTAAATCATAACTATGACCAAAATACCAAGAACATAAGCTTCGCTCATGAAAATCCTTTACCCGATTGGTTGTATACCAAAGTCAAAGGTAATGTCTTTCTAATACATTTCTTGAAAATAATTTTAATTATATTTTCTTCACTTCCGCAATAAAAATTTTATGATATATTGACAATAATTATTGTAATTGTATTTTTTTCATTACTGTAGCTATGTTTTACATGTGTGTATATCTAATTATCTATTCACTAAATACATACAGATTCATAATCAGATGAGGTTGCGGTGAGCATCATTATATACTGGACATAATCTCATTCCCTAAAATATAATGATTTTATTTAGATATAATAAATAATTTAATTTTGTACAATCAATTTTTGTGCTTTTTAAAATCCCCTTATTTTTTTTATTGGTGTAGCTACCATAACCTCTACCCATTTTTTAAAATTTCCTTCACCAGAAATTTCAGCAGATTCTGCCCGAACACCGTCGCCCGTGGGAGGAGTTTCTGGGCAGAATCTAGGAGATATTCTGCCCACCGAACAGAAAATACAACAGATTCTGGGCAACAGCTCCTCAATTTTCTACCAGGGGTAACTCAGGGTAATTCGCGGGCCACTACGCTAATTCGGCCATTTTTTTAGTTCGCTATCTTCACTTATCCGAAAGCTTGAATAACCAATGTCGGCAGCTTCCAAATATGAAAAATATACCTTATAAATCGTTTTTAATTGTTCGAGAATGATCACTACATTTTTATGTAAGTTCCTTTTTTCAAATTTCAGCGAGTCCAGCGTTTTATAAAGTCAAAAAAGTAAGTATTTCGTTTATAGTCGAAATTTAGGCTAAGAAACCCAATTGAAAGTGATACGGGCAGAAAGGTAAGGGGTTTTCCTTAAAATTAGTATGAAAGTAATATTACAAATAATTTTTTTTGTAATTTATAGAAACAAAATACTTTCTCGTCTATAATTCTCCTAATTCGGCCAATTTGTAAAGAACATTTGATCCAATAAATATGAAAAGATGTGAAATTCGTATTAATTTCATGAAGTTTATTATGTGTCCCTTTTGTGTGAAGAAACTTTAAAAATATGGTTAGCAATAATCAATTTCATTGATCAAAATGAATTTTTTGTTTAGTTTACGTCAAACTCCCATCTAGAATTCCAAAATCAAGAATGCATTACAATGTAAAAAAAATCATTTATTTCCTTTATACTTAAAATTATTCATAGGAGTTAATAATTAAATAAAGTTTTTATAATATATTTAAAAACATAAATTTTTAGAGTTTATGAGTTTCCTTGTACTGTCTTTTCAATATTGGCCGAATTGGGTAACGTGTCACCCAATTTGGATAAAACGTACATTTTTACACTTTTGCACCGTACAAAGCCAATATCACATTTGGGGTGTTCCTAAATTTTTCTTGGTAGTATATTTAGTATATTTTAAAGCCTTTCTTACCATTTTTTCCAAACGCATTAAAAGAAGGAAAAAGAAAATATTCCGCTTAAGGTGGGCGAATTATCCTAAGTTACCTTAATAATAATTAGTTCTCGAATAAAATAAAAAAGGTTGATCAATCGGTAACGGCCACCTTAAGATCTGTAGAAATTCGAGTTTAAAGAATCAATAGACAGTAATGAATGTCAAAATGTTCGAAAAGTATGCTAGAACATTTATTCTAGCAACGTGTATTTATTTGATGTGGACAGGAATAATAGTTAAATATTGATTTACTTGGCCATGAATTAGAGGAAAATAAGGTGTAGAAATGATTAAAATAAGCATTACTTATTCAACTGTAGAAAAAATAGAATAGATCACAAAAATAACCTTTGAAACTGTGATTCTTTTTGCAATACTAAATTCTAATGCAACTTTGTAAATTCTGTATTTGTAATTTCGAGCGCCAAATATGTTCAATAAAATGATATTTTACATCTTTTTTTTATAGTATAATTGTATTGGCTCCGACAACTAGGCCATATCAGCCATGGCACAATGTTCATTTCTTTGTGTATAATAACTCAATAATCATTTTTGTATATATTTTTACCAAATATTTTTTCAGATTGGTACAGATTCCCGCACTGGCCCTTAGTGATAGACTGTTGATTAGGGCACTCAGCGCATCTAGCTCACCAGCCTACCACAGGTCGTATCGAGAACCTCAAGCACAATCCGGGAGCGAATAGTTTCCAATCTTCGTCTCCGAAAAATCCGGGAGACACCTTTTTGAAAGTGCTCCCGAAAAATTCGGACCGACGGGAATTCGAACCCCGCCCCTAAGCGATGTTTCTTTCCAAAGGCAAGCGCCTTACCAACTGACAAGGAAAGGGTTTCAGCTGCGGGAAACGGATTTTAGCGGGCATTGGAGAGTCGATTTCCGGTACCTAAAAATTAAGCCCAGCTGTGCTCACATTTCCGTCAAATGGGCCCTTTATCTTGAGATATGGGCAATTTAATCTCAAATATCGTCTATATCGTCAAAAAATGGTGTCTCTTCTATTGACTGTCACATTGCAAGTATTTAAGATACGAAAAAGAGGAAGAAAAATTATAAAAGTAGACAGTAAAGGCTAAAATTTAAGCCCTGATTCGTTAAAAAATATTGATGTTTTAGAAAGTTACAAGCAATCAAAGATAGGGTACGAAAATGGTTAAAAATTTGTCTTCATTTTAACCGATTAAATGGATCGTATTTTTAACCATTTTCGTACTCTATCTTTGATTGCTTGTAACTTCCTGGAAGATCAATATTTTTTAATGAATCGAGGCTTAAATTTTAGCTGTTACTGTCTACTTTTATAATTTTTCTTCCTCATTTTCGTATCTTAAATATTTGCAATGTGACACTCAATAGAAGAGACATAATTTTTTAACGAAATAGACGATATTTGAGATTAAATTGCCCATATCTCAAGAAAAAGGGCCCATTTGACGGAAATGTGAGCACTGGGCTTCATTTTTAGGTACCAGAAATCGACTCTCCAATGCCCGCTAAAATCCGTTTCCCGCAGCTGAAACCCTCTCCTTGTGAGTCAAACGCCGCTCATATTTTACATCTAACCATAATTGTCCGATACCGCCACATATCGTCAGACGCGAGAAGCGCGTGGTGGTTCGTACTATGCGCTGGCCGGTGCTGGGCAACTTTCCCCTATATGTTAATACATGAAAATATCTTAGGAAGTATAATATCGCACTGAAAATTGTACAATAGTGTTAGTAAGAAAATGGTGTTATTTCTCTAAAGGGTTAAAAATTAAATTATTGCAACCAAAGCTATTTTGAGCAAGAGTTGAAAATGGTATATTATTTCGGAAATGAGATTCTTGAGAAAATCTACGTTGGAATAAGGTAATAAAGCATACTTAAAATCTTCTTTAGATGTATTTAAGCAGTTTCTAATCAACGATTTATGTTTACGTAATAACGCCGCTGATATAGTCAATCTTGTTTTTTTTTTTCAAGGGAATTTCCTATTTTTCACTAAGAACATATTTGCCGCACGAGCTAAATTTTTTGCGTTACATTTTCTTTTCGGAATAAGAAGGACTTTAATTTTCATTTAAAATAGCTTAGTTTGTAGCTCATTTTCTAAACAACTTCATTTTCAAGATATTGTGGAAACAACGCAGTATTCACCGTAAAAAATATTTTATTAAAGTATCTTTGTATTAACTGTCTCAATATCTTGTACACACCCAAAAAGCATTAAAATTTAAGATAATTGCACGATATTCTTCAAAAAAACAGATATCTCGTTTCTTAAATCATTCATTTCTCAGAAACGAATTCTGAATTAATGCAGGCCACGAGTTAATCTGGGACAACTGAAACGCCTCGAACGTCATCCGTTCGTTTATAACAGAAACGCCATTCACATAATCACACGATACATAACTTAATTTACGTAAACAGGATTTCGTACGCATCAATTTGTTGCAGAGTCTGATCAGCGTTTCTACCCTTCAATCTGTTGTGCAAGGAATTCTGCTACGCTGTAATGTATAAATTATTCCTAAATAGAGTTGGATTACATTTCGTTTTTTGCTGAGAACAAGTTGGTGCGTACGAAGTATTCTGAAACGCGGATTAATAGCGCTTAAAGTAGTCATTGATTTCAGTGACCCACCGACCTTTACCGAAATATGTCAATAACTCAGAATTATGATAAACCGAAAAATCTTAAAAGTTTCTGCCTATTGGATATCCTTCGAGCGTTTATGAGCTAAAAATATACTCAAGACTAATAGATAACTAACTATAGAGCGTACAGTTCAACAAAAATACATTTGCAAATTATCGCTTCTTCGATTTTTCTAGTTTTTATGTTTGATATTGATAAGTGTTTTCCTTATTTCGTTACAAACATATAAACCAAAACCCCAGCTAAACTTAGCGGTTCAACCCCAGCAGTGAACAAGTCGACGTACGTTGTATCATCACGACCAGTCAATACCAAAAAGGACCACTTTCTCATTTAAAATCCCACCCTCGAGACCGCCAATTTGCCCAATGGCTTCTCCCTCTCATTCTCCCTCAAGGCAACAACACATCCATCATTCCAACACCGAGAAATTCATCGGGCCCAAACTCAAACGGAATATCTTTCCGCGCGAGCGAGCTCATCCTCGGCTCTAATCGATTCGCATTCCCGCTCGCGTCGAGGAGATCCTTCGACTCGTCGTCTGACGACGACGAAAGTGCCGAGGAAACGCGCGAGCGGAGAGTCCGGCGACAAGGTTGGGATGCTCCACTTTCGTGAACGACATGGCAAATAGTTTGCGAAGCCGCCGAGAGGAGGGGAACAGAGAGGTAGAGAGAAGATGCGTGCGCGCGCGCGAACACGAATTCCTGATCCGAGTGAGTACGCGAGGGGAATCCTTTTCTCGCTGTCGCTGTGGGAAATTAGATTTTGTGAGGTTCTTTTGGGGGAAGAATGGAGTGTAGTTAGTTTATGGGAAAGGTGGTGGAAATTGTTTATCGTAAGTGGAGGACCAGAGCTCGATTTTCCTGTTGATCTTTTATCAGACGTGTCGTTTTCATCAGCAGGGAAACGGAAAATTTTTGTAAGTATTATTTGATTTTCTGAGGGATTACTCGGAATTACAGATGAGGAAATTTCAATTTTCGATTCCTGAAAAACTCAATTTAATTGTATCTATTTGTGTCCTTAATAGGCAGCATTCTCAACAATAAATTTTATGAATTTCGATTTTTAAATTAACTTCGTTGCTTCAAGAGCCATGTACAATTCGCAATAGTACATTCACAAAAGAGAAAAACTTCCGTCTATTCAGTGTGAATTATCGAAATTTCGTATCTTGTAGCAGCAAGGTACCTTTGTAGGCAAGTACTAATAGTTAAAAGTATTTTGATTCAATAATTTGTTAAAAAAAGATGTGTTAGAAAAAAGATTCGTGAATAAAAAAGAAGGAGAACATTCATTGCAGCTTTTCTCCTCCCCTGAATGTTCTACTCCCACGAATTGATTTTGATGTACTTATATAGAAATCGAATGAAGATTGATAAAACTTAAAATCATTAATAATTTATAAGGTTGGATTCGAAGAAACGTGTTTCCTTTTTAGAATCAAGATATATGCCAAATTAAGATCTATGACATTTAGGAATAGCTGCGATACGCAGATAGAAGTTACGCGTGACGGATTACTGACGAATGTTATCTGCTGCAGTGCAGCGCGCCTCACGAGTATGATTAACAAAATTTATAACACAAACGGAATCGTACGGCCGTATGACGTCATCAAATTAAATCACATAACAATACCTGACGTCATAATGGAACTGAAGTAGTTAACAACTTCCGTGGATTCGGTCTGCTAAAAAAAAAAAAAAAAGATTGAAAATGCAGAATGAACGTTTGCGCAAAGAAACACGTACAGTGACTTTTTATAGTGGATCGTATAATATTTTCAACCATCTAGTCCTCACAATCTACCCGATTTCATTAAATTTTTAAAGTCCATTGGAAAACGTTAAAATGGTGCAGTATTTATTGCACATATTAATGTTTTTCAATGTTCTGAAAAATTTAGCGTAACAGTACGTATTACTTGTAATGTTCAATACTATGATATATAAAGATAAAGATAATTAAATTTTAGAGTGAATTATTTAACAATTTGTTTACAGTAAATAGTGAATAATTCAAAATGCATGGAGTTACTTTCATATTCATGAATAGTAATAATACCGTTGCTTTCGAAAACATCAATTACTTAGGTTGGCATTGATTAACAGTTTTGAGTGTTATGTAGCCACATCATATGAGCCATATGCAATTCGGTTGAAGGTAAAGTTAATTTTTCACTCAACTAATATCAAAATTCATAAAAAAAAAACTTTAACAAACATCGTCGTAATTAAAAACAAGCTATCGCCATATTTTTACGAAAAAAAAAATTGTAATCAACCACAAACTATCCTTTAATCCAGATAAAATCGAATTGGCACTTTCAATCAGCCTGCACTCAATACAGCGCGCTTTCGACTGCGCCTCTGAATTTCATTAAATCCACCTGCGCGCACGCGCGCGTCGTTCACTCGCGCACATGAATACTCATATCCTCAAAGTTCTCTTTCTCTCTCCACGCGCGTTTTCGTCTACGTCATCGCGCCTCGCCGGACAATAAATCGACCTCGACGTCCGCCGAAACAATTATTATTTCAATAAATCTGCGCCCGCGCAGCGAGATTATCGTGACCATCGACACAATGTCGCCTCGCGTCTGCGTATTATAAGCTGTACACGCGATGTACGAACATTTCTAGAAAGAGGATATGCCACAGCTGAGGCAATTACGCAATCTTAACATTACATAAATCGGGATTGGTTGACACTTCGTGACACCGAGCGCGCACCGCTTCTTCACATACGTGTATACTAGGATGTACACGTATGGACGATTGCATTATACGTACATGTATGAAAGAGAGGGAACGGCGGATGTAGGATATATCTCCCTTCCCCCGTCGAGCAAGCCTTTTCCGCGCGGAAATTTCAGCACGTCGCATCCCAATTACGCTAAGTATCTACGATTACATCGGGTAAAAGACACGAATTTCGTTGGGGGAAGACAATTGATTTTCGCCGAACTATGTTTGGATCCGTTACTTATGATGCAAACGAGCCCGTCGCTCTCTGACACAACTTACCTAATCCCTGCAATGAGCGACGAATGATTGCGCAATGCGGCTTATCATACGAGAGACGAAAAAATTCTTGTACCTCGGCAAACCCCTTCCCCGTCTGCGCAAAAACCGCGCGGGCTATTACGCTAATCGTAACGAGAGAGCGGCGCTGTAAATGCGAGATAAGCTCCGTGATCCTTCCTGCCGGGACCCGGACGAGTGAGAGCAGACGATGAAAAAGGCATTAACGCACGCGCATGAGAGGGAGAGAGAGAGAGAGAGAGAGAGAGAGAGAGAGGTTTTTTGCAGGACTAATGAGATGGCTAGCTAGGGTGGCGCGCGTCCTGAGGGTGCGAATTTTGCAGGTATGGTTTTGGCCGTGTCACGCGGTTTTTAAATTTTAATGCTGAGGGAACAGATATTTTAATAATGCTTTTTGTAGGTATATAAGTCACAATTGTTGTTTTTCTTTTTTAAGATAGTTGAAGAAGTATTGTGTGGTTTTTTTTTTTATTTCGACTATATTAATGTGGAAAATAAAAGAAGCTATAACTTTTTGTGAAATTTCCACGTGCTTGATGAAAAACTTTGAGGTACAATTAAATTGTTGTTGTGTTAAACAGTATACACACTTTTCATAGCACTTCGTGGCTGAATTATTTCTTTTTTACGTAAGGTTTTTTTTTATAGATAAAGACTTTTCCAGAAAAAAGTAATTTTTGTTAAATGGTAAGAGATGATGACCAGATAAATCAACATCGATTGCACTTTTTTGAATTTCAAGGTCCGTAGCATTACGATGTTCGTAGAGATTGCACAATATAAGGAATTCTACTTCCCTGGTAGAAAATTAATCATAAGTTGGCCAGAATATGGCTAAGCCATATGCTGGTTAAGCATATTCTGGCCAACTTATGGTTAATTTTCTACCAGGGTTGAAATAGCTTTTATAGGAACTTTTATACTGTTTAGGATAATTGAAACTAATTTAAACATAAACATTATTTATAAAAAAATCGATTCATGACAACAGGATTTAAATACATTTAGTATTATAAGCTTTCGACGAAACGACACTTTTGAAGATAATATGAGATACTTTTCAAGACTTTTTTAAAGAAAGTTTTTATTTCATTTTTTGTGCTGTTGTATACAATAAATAAAATAAAATCTATTTAAAAATATTATTGTTATATTTTAAGGATAAATGACTGGGAGTACCTAGGACACCAGCTATAAGGTTCTGTAACATAATTCGATTTGAATTATATTTTCATTTATACACTGATCTATATATATGTATATAGCTCCGCGGGACTACATTATAAATACACATCCCTTAATTTCGCCTATAATTAAAAGGTTATTTTATCTTATAATGTAGTATGATAAGACCTCCGTATTAATGAGGAAGTATAAAATGTCAATTAAATAAGTCACTCGAGTACGTAGAAAAGAGCCCAAAGGACCCCTTCAAATAAACGTGGCCATGTAAAGTTAGTCGTGCGCGAATTATGGACTGATAATACACACGATTGAATTTAATTTAGGCCTGTATTATCGAAAAAATCTTACTCCCTTCGGATATCCGCGTCACTTTTCGTTAGATATGAAAATCACTTGGATCACGTAATTGTAAAAAAGCTAGTTCAAGGAAATACACATAGATCTATAAATATACTGAGAAGACATTACCATTTCGGTCAAAGAGATATCTCTTTTGTGAAAATTTTTTTGTTTCAAAACGGTTTTCTTTTTAACAAAAGTTATATTTTATTTAATCCCTACTTCAAAATGAATTTTCTTTTGCCATAAGAGCAAAATACTAGTAATAAGTAAAAATATTTAATTATGATATATATCAATAACAATACAATTTACTATACTAGTGTTTATATTAAATATGAATAATAGGTATATTTAATTCTAAAAAAGAATATACTCTTTATTCATTTTCTCTGAAATATATTCTTCTATTTTTACAGGTCTGCATCAGAAACTTGGGATACTGGCTCCCCATTTCAAAGGCCGAGGATTTGATTTCCCAATATCATCATTGCACTTCCAGAACTATCTTCAAATGATGTTTTTCATTCGGTTTTTTCATAAGTCTGAAAACTCATCATTCATGATAATACTATGTAAATTTGAATTTCTTGAAAGAATTGATATTTATAAAAGTAAATTTAAGTTTAATTAAGAGTTTTGAGCAGTTTTTGGCAGTAATAAATTATTTACTCGAATAAATTTGATACATACAACTTTTCGGTCAATAGTGTCATAAAATATTAACAATTTAAGGCCGCTTCCATCACAATCCATCAAGTTCCTGGACCTGTAGGTTACGGCAGAGTCAACATTCAGAAATGGCCATATCTTTTGATATAATGGGTCTAGAATTTTTTTAATTTATTTTATCATAATTTTAATATACTTTCTGAATACTATACTTCTACATATTTCTAATAATTGAAAATTTTTGGTCAGGTAATTTTAAGGAGAAAAATTTAAAGGTTTCTAAAACCACTCATTTAACCAAAACTTAGCTTTAGCACAAACATTTCCCTCGCGAACCAATTTCAATAGACAAGTTCTCTCTCCGCCGTTACACAATATCCCCTCCAACGTAATAAAACTCACCATCGTGTGCAGAGCTACGTAAATAAAAGCAAGCCGCAAACATCGTCCGGGCTGCATTTTTCTGTTCAAAGGAAACAGACACACACAATGGGAGTCACTTCAGCGCGTCATCTCCTCCTCGGCGGCGCAACGTTTCCTACGCATCATGTATAATACAAGCACCGCCGCGTTTGCGTATTTGTGCAACACTCGAAAACGAGTCGTCGCCACGCGGTCTCACATGCGCTCGTCTCATTATCACCAGTAAAACGATCAAAATATCTTCTTTTCTTTGTTGCGTAGATAAAATACGAGAGGTGAAAGAAGTATAGATACGTGTGTTGAAAAAAGATATGCGAGCTGGGAAATAGTTAATTTTACCAAATTCTTTGTGTGGTGTCTTTTTTTTAAGATTTTGAAGATTTTCTTCAAAACATTAAAAATTTTCATTTTTTTTCTTTTTTTTTACATATTTTCATATATTTAATTAAAGAGAAAAAGCTGAAAGAATAAAGAATTTAAGCTTTTCAGTTCGTAAAATTCGCAGACAATATAATTTTTATTCCGGCTCGTTATACCGCAAATTCGACCTGTGGACTTTGCGGAAGTCGCTTCACAGAATCAGCCATTAACTTTTGTAATTAAACTTTTTCAATTCGTCCATCTATCGATCTATACGACACGACCTACGACCTCTGCACTATAAAATAAAAGATTTTCTCTTTCGGAATGTTTTAGTAATTCGTAACGATTCATGAAAACTTTCTGGGTACTTGCAACTTATATTGATCGTGTTGAATTTTTTGTAAATAAAAATGTTGGAATATTTCTTATATTTCTTAGTAAAATGTACCTACTAACAATTTTCTTCTATTTTGAACTACAATTCTGGTAAGTATAACTATAATACAATAATTGCTATTATAAAATGAGGTGGTAACGACTTTACGCTACGTGATATTCTAACTATATTTTTCGCTTAGTGTTACAACAATTATTACTTAATAGTCTACACCTCACTAGTACCTCAGTTAGCTTCCTCACACTTAACTTATATTGATTTCTTATGTTAATTTTTAATCTAAGTAGGCCGGCTTTTTTATTGTTTAAAAGTAACGATAATCTATGTAAAGCTTAATAATCTATGTCCAACGATATGGGATTAAACACACATACATACAACATTTTTTTCTAAAATAGTATATTTCCTTATCAAATGTTCTAAGAACCATTTCTAACATATTTTGTAAAAAAAACTGTTTTGTGTTTTATTGGCACAAAGCTACCTCGATCAGGAAACGAAAAAATTGCATAATTCTAAAAATCTAACTGTATAATTCACAGTACCGTGCGCGAAATCCGCATTCACTATACTTCCATTCAACTCGCAAAGACTGCAAACCGGCCGCTTTTAATTATCCCGCGCAGTCCGCACGAGGAATCGATAACTCCTCACCTACTCCCACAGTGAAACAATAACCACGCGCGATCGAAATCGCGCCGCGGTGAAAAATCACTTGGCGCGCATAATTTCGGGAAATCCCGTCCACCAGCGAGACACTATATAGGAGCTTCGCTCTGCTCTCGGCGTAACGAGTCGACGCGCGCATCCGGCTTCCGCAGGCCGGATCATTCGCCATTGTGCAAGCCGATTCCCATGCGGGATGCAAAAAAGAGACGCGGCGCGTAACTATAAGCTTCGTTACGGGCGCGTATGCATGTCTCTACGAAGCTGTGTTTTTGTTTTTCGTTTTTTTTTTTTCGCGGTGCAGGGTTTTTTTATTTACTTGGTGTGGACTGACGGAGTATTTAATTATAGACGCGAGCTAATGTTTTTTTTTTTAGTTTGGTGAAGGTGTTTTTGTAAACGTTGAGGTAGTCGCGGAGCTGTAAGCATTGTTTGCAAGAGTAGCTGCAATTGGTATATTTCTGTTTGGAAAAATTCAATTTTTTGTGATAAAATTTTCCTCAAATATACTTGCCCCGAATCGGTGAGATATTTTGGAAATATTAAAACACAACCAGAAATAGAGTTACTTTAATATGTAAAAATATCGATCATACAATACAATTTATTAATTTACATACAGGATGTATTTTTATATTTTAGCATTTTAGAGAATTACTAAGAATATCTACTATACATATTAGCTATTCAGCAGACGTACAGTAACGTCAAGTACAAGATTCTTTCACATTTATAAAAAAACTCTCCACTGAATTTCCGATTATTATTTGAACAATGTTATAAATAGTCCATATACTTTTATTTCATTTAAATAAACGATTATAATCATAACCATAATTATTATTTGAAAACAGCCAAAATGATAATAGAATGATGCTCCATAAGTGTTACGTTCTATTGTGGACTCACAAGTCCCTGAAGAGGAGCCGAAGCGGGCTCGAAACGTTGGGCAATTGGGCAATTTGGTGATGGGGGGCAGTCAGATAGTCCTTTGTTAATAAAGTTTTATTTCCAGGTTTTAATTAAGTTTTTATTTCAGATTCTGCGGGGGTGATTATAAACAAGGGCAATCTGACTGCCATAAATATTAATTATTTTAATCTAATTTATAAGACTGTAAGACCGATGGAAAAATTCTCATCAGTTGATAGTAAGTTGCAGTCGACATAAGTAATATTTTTAATGATATTAGGCTATGATATTCTAAAGAAATTAATTTCGTTATAAATCTGGATCCTAGGTATTCTGCTCTGATGTTGAGGGGAGGTTCACATACCTCTGCGATCATGACATATATGGGTGTAGAGATTCTGTATCCTAAGGCCAATCGGACAGTTCTGTATTGTAGCTTATTTAACTTGTTTTGAACATTTTCATTCTTTATTTTTTGAACAGAACTCGTACACTCTATGGCACTTCTGATGAGTCCTTTGTATACGTTAAAGAGGACTTGAGGGTGCTCCCACCGGGTCCCTCTTAAAACTTTAATTACATTTAAGGTTTTGATCGTTTTATTGATTAGGTATTGGGCATGGGTGATCCAATCAAGATTGGCATCTAGCCATATGCCTAGGTACTTCACTGCTGTCTCATTTGGTATTTCCTGATCGTGAATTTTTATGTTAAATTTTTTGTCTTTGATTTTAGTTTTAGAAAATATAATGAGTTGTGATTTATTTGGTGCTGTTTCCAGTCCTTTTGAGTCAAAGAAGTTATATATTGAAATCATGTTTATTTCTAGCTTACTTAATCCATCTTTTATTGATTTATTGTTGTTTAATATTATGGTGTCGTCTGCAAATTGGTATATTTCGTTCTGGTGTTGTATCTGTTTGTTTAGGAATATAATATAGATTGTGTATAATATAGGACTCAACACGCATCCTTGTGGGACTCCAATGTGTTTAAAGTATGGTTCTTCAAGCTCATGATTTATTTTAAAATACATATTTCTGCTGGGCATCAGATTAAATATAAATTTTCTAATATTGAATGGTATTTTTAAATCTATCAAGATGCCTTGGAGAATATTTGGATTAACGTTGTCAAATGCAGATTTGATATCTATTAATAGGCAACAGAGATAGTGATTGTCCAATATTACTTTGTGTATATTAGAGATTAACGCACTTATACAGGTGCGACAAGACCTGAATTTTCTTAATCCATTCTGAGAATCTGGGATCATCATATTTTTTTCCAGATAGTGAACTTTCTAGAAGTTTTGAAATGCAAGATGCCAGGGTTATTGGTCTGAATTTATTTTTTTCTTTTTTAGTGATAAGGAGGATGAGAAATTCATTCCATTCGGAGGGGGTAGCAGTGATTTGAGAAGATGTCGTTGAAGGTGTTTAGTAGAAGCTTTTTGAATTTATGTGGGGTGAATTTTAGCATTTCATTTGTAATTTGGTCTAGGCCTCGGTTTGAGTTAGATGTGCTTTGGAGAGCAATGTTGATTTCATCCATTGAAAAGGGAGTGTCAAGCTATATTGCCATGTCTTCCTCAGTGTGCATGTCATCCTTTTCCGGTGGTCTGTTGTATGATGAGTTGACGGGCAAACTTCATGTATAAAGTTTTCTATATTTCTTACTGTTTCTGACCTTCCTTAGGGGCTGCAGGACCTTGACGAGTGTCGCGTAGCTGGATTTAGGTGCGCGACCTGGTGGGGAGGTTTAGACTGTGTAGGGCTCGGGTTCTGAAAGGTCTTGTCCTGTATGAATGAGGCGACCCCGATAGGGGTCAGTCCAGGCGATTGTGAGGCGGTATCGAGGGATACCAGTCCAAGCGGACATAGGGGACAGCCCCCCCGGGACAAGACCGCCTCGGCTGATTCCGAGGGAGGACAGCAACCCTCTCATCCAACCAAGAAGCAGTCCTCCAGTCGTGGTACATCAAATCACCAACAGGCATCGGGGCGGCGATCCCGTTTCACACGAATGCATACTCTCCATACACACCTCAGACACACACACACACACACACACACACACACACACTGCAGGTTATCTACCTATGCGACCGGGCGGGTGGCGAAGGCACTGAAGGGCGCTATTTTCGGGGCGAGGGCGAGGGTGCAGCCTAAAACTGGGGGTAACACTCCCAGGCTGCCGGATAATACAGGGGCCCGGAGCGATCTAGCCAATCTGCTCTGGCTGCCTTATCAGCCGGTATAAAATCCCCCCTTGTGTAGCACTGCTGGATGGCGTCCAGATAGGGTCATGCTGCATGAGGGGGGGGGGGGGTGCTCTGTCCGAGGCCACGCCCACGGCCTGGGTGGCGTCCGTAGGGCGCTTTCTCACTCCCCTCATACTCGGCCGTGGATGGGGGGCTAAGCCGACCACCTACACATACAGACCCAGTTCCGCCCACCCACATATCCAAATGAATGAAAAAAAAAGAAAGAAAAAAGAAAAAGGTAAATGTGTCAACCTGTAAGGTTGGGCTCCCTAGCCCTCAACAAAGGTACGAGGCATCAGAAAATGTATCCGCCACTCGGGCGTCTGGCCAACCGGCTAGCAATACCGAGGGGGCGACAGGTAGTGGAGACGTCAGGGCGTCTCGGTTCCTGATGTTTAAGGAGGGCAAGAGAGGCGCGCGGGGTGGGGGGGGGGGCAGCAAATATGGCTAACTCCACTATTCCCTTCACCCAGATTAACTTGCAATACTGCAGGAACGCTACAGCGGTATTGGCCAAGCGTTTGGCGGAAGTGCACACAGGCATAGCACTGATCCAGGAACCCTGGGTCAGCAAGGGCGGGGTAGCGGGTCTTGGAACTTGTGGTAAACTTGCTCTTGGAGTCGGGGACCCACCCAGAGCCTGTGTGGTTCTCAAAGGCGTGACCGGTGAGGCCTGGCCCAGGTACTGCGATAAAGACCTTGCAACGGCAGTAGTCTGGGTTAGAAGGAGTACCGGGGAAACGGTGAAGCTGGTCGTGGGGTCGGCGTATTTTCCCTACGATGTTAGGGAGGAGCCACCTCCGGCCCTGGTAAGAGAGTTGATAGGTGACTGCGAGCGGCAAGGCAAACATCTCATTTTGGGATGCGATGCTAACTCGCACCATACGGTGTGGGGCAGCTCGGACTGCAACGGTAGGGGAGAAGCTCTTCTAGAGTTCATCTCAGGAATGAATCTGGACATACTGAATAGGGGGCGGGAATCAAAATTCAGAAATAGGATCCAGGAGGAAGTGATTGACATAACAATCGCCTCCAGAGGCGTGTGGGCGTGGATCAACGACTGGAGAGTCTCGGGTAAGGTATCCATGTCGGACCACAGCCTCATTTGCTTTGAAGTTGGTGGAATGGTACGCCAGGTGACACAATGGAGAAATCCGAGGAGAACTCGCTGGGCGGAGTACAAAGCGAAATTGGCGGTCGGGCTAGAGAACTTCCCGAAGGAGCTCGACTCGGTTGAAGATATCGACAGAGGGACGGTGCTCTTGGAGGAGAAGATAAATCAAGCTTTCGAGAGCATCTGCGACCTGAACGCAAAGGAATTGACCGGAGGGGCACCCTGGTGGAATGACTTGCTCAGTAAGCATCGGAAGAATGTCAGAAGTCTCTTCAACAGATCGAGGAGAACTAGAAATGAGGAGACTCTCCAGGCCTTTAGGTCGGCTCAGAGAGAGAGAGTACAAGAACCGAGCTTGTCCTTTGGCTGGACTCGTATGTCACCGTTTTCCAGGCAGAGATAAGAGCAATAAAGAAATGCGCAGAAACCATGACCTCGGAGAGGTTAGGGGGGAAGCGGATCACCTTCTGCTCGGATAGCCAAGCGGCACTTCGGGCGGTGGGAGCTGTGGAGTTTCGCTCGGAAGAGGCGTGGGGCTGCAGGGTAGTATTAGATAGGCTATCCTCCGTGAATAGGGTCACTCTGTATTGGGTACCAGGGCACGCGGGAGTAATCGGCAACGAAAAGGCCGATCGACTGGCAAAAAGGGGCGCGACTCGTTCCCGGGCGCTGTACCGCAGGGTACCAATGGCAGAGAGTGTGTTCTAAGAGGCGCTTGATAGTTGGACAGCTGCGAAGGTGTCAGAGGAATGTCAGCTTTTGACGAACTGCACACAGGCGAGGCACTTTTTGGGGGAAAAGGCTCCAACCGCTTGGTGTAAGGAGATCTTAAGTCTCCCCAGGAGGAGCATCAAAGCGGCGGTAGAATGATTTTCAGGCCACTGTGAGGTCGGACACCACCTATATAGGTTAGGTCTCGTGAATACGGATCGGTGCAGGAGATGTGGAGAAGAGGAGGAGACCTCAGCTTACCTTCTGTGTCGCTGCCCAGTAATGTTAGCAATCAGACAGAGGGTTTGGGGACTCTTCTTCCTGGAACCACACGATCTTAGGGAACTTGATCTAGCATTGATATGCAAAGCGATCGTACTGATCAAGGCAAAGGTGAGTAGTGGGTGATAAACCAGGGGTAAAGCACAATGGGCCTCGGCCTGAGTGCTAGGAAGGCAAGTCCCCGAAAGGGGCCGCTGACCGTCCGCTACTATGACTATGACTATGACTACTGTTTCTGGGAAAATGGGATTATTTATTACTTCTGGGAAAATATTTGCTGAAGTTTTGCTAAACTAGTGAATTGTTTTCAGACTTCACTCATATCAGATTCTCTTGATAATTTTTGTTCTGTATACTCTCTAAAACTTTTGATTTTAATATCTTTTAATTGTTTTTTTGCCTTTTTGTTAAATACTTGTGAGACTTTAATTGCCTCAGAGTTTAGATTTTTAATGATATTTTTTTCTAGCCTTCTTCTTTCTTTCACCATTTCAACCGCTTCTGAATTCCACCATGGAGGTTCCACTTTTATCTTAAATACTTTCTTAAGCTTGCTTTTAATAATGTGTGTTCTTGCATTATTAACTATGAGTTTGTTGTATGGAATAATTTTGTGGAGTTTCCTCGGTGGGTTGAGCTTGGCTGGTTGCCTTGTGTGTGTAGTGGAGCTTTAATTATCGTATTGCAAAGAATAGTATATTATCAACCAAGGGAATAAAGTAGGCTGTGTGCTCCCTGCGAGAAAGTTGACAAACGCGCAGGTTCGCACAACCCACTATATTCACGAGTGTAATATATGACTTTTTAACACAACTATCATAAAGTTCGTACTCGTTTCCCGCTGAAAAGGGAAAAAAGCTGCATATTGGTTCCCGAACCTCCCTCTCGTTTCCAGCGTAACGCACTGTTTGTGCCCGAGCCGAAGGCAAGGGCACCTGTGCATAGCACTGGGGACTAGAGTGGGGGTAGGGAATGAACGTAGCACTTTTTTCCCACTTCGGCGGGAATAAAATACGAACTTTATGATGGGGTGTGTTAAAAAAATTTGTTCTTGATGAATCTAAAATCACTACTGTTCGTTGTGATCCAACAATATTTTCCATGTATTGAATAAAATAATTTATGAAATTTTCACTCAACGTATAACAATGGTGTAATATTCTCTGAAAAGATGAAACAGCAATATGATTTTCAAATGTATACGCATTTTCAAAAACGTTCAAGTCACAATACATCCAACACTATTGACAGTTGCAATAACTCTTCATTAGAATATTTGTACCAAACAATCTAGTTCATTCTAAACATAAATTTTACACAAATATTTTATGACAATAAATAATTACCTATACGTAATCTGAATACAATCATGTACATTTTCTGTAACATGAACTATTGCAACTCCCACAAATTGTTTGTATTATTGATATTTTGCAATAAATATTGTTGTGTATGCTCAAATATTCGGTTAGAAAATCCTATGAAATTTAAACTTTTTTAAAAGATCTATTTTGGTTGATTCACATTGTCTTCATCTTAATCAGGATCCAAATGTGCAGTGCGAACATACGATGCAAACGCGATGTATTTAAGGTAGTTCACCCGGTCGAAACAGCAGTTTTAGTTTTTGTATTTTTTAAATAATGTTTTATTAAGTTGATAATCCAAGAGTAAGTACATGTAACAAACATATACTAGAAGGAACATAAGACAATTTTTTTCAGACAAATTCAGGCAATAGTCACTATGCTATTGTTACAATAAGTTTCTCTAATTTTTTTATTTTTTATTCGATCATAACGAAATAAAGCTTATTTTGTTCGTTAAGAAATTTCAGGGGGAGTAACGGTGGAAAAATTTGTGATACGAGTTACCAGTACGACGCAACATCAATTTGTTCATCTTAAACACTCTAAAACTTGACTTGCTTTTCTTAAACAAATTGACATTGCGCCGTACTGGTAACTCGTATCATAAATTTTCCCACCGATACTCCCCCTGAAATTTCTTAACGAACAAAATAAGCTTTATTTCGTTATGATCGAATAAAAAATAAAAAAATTAGAGAAACTTATTGAAGTTTTTGTCTTTAATTGTAACAATAGCATAATGATTATTGCCTGAATTTGTCTGAAAAAAATTGTCTTATGTTCCTTCTAGTATATACTTGTTACATGTACTTTCTTTTGGATTATCAACTTAATAAAACATTATTTAAAAAATACAAAAACTAAAACTGCTGTTTCGACCGGGTGAACTACCTTAATTACAAACGAACATTTAAAAAGAGATTAGGGGGAAAAAACGTGGCATGCTTTATTTGGCGCTTGTATTGTATCAAAATGAAAAACTGTTTTGTACATCCTGCAGTTGTTGAAATTGTCAAATTTCCTGCAATTTACTACCGACTTCCTACACAATGATTCAATGATCGTATACTCAATATCACATTCATGTATCACCAGAATTACAAGTTCGCAATTCAATGTGTTCTCACAGTGGAAGTTGAATATACATATCGATCTTCCTACACATTTTGTAATTCTGACATTTTATACATTAAAACAAAAATATGATTTCCTTAATTTTTATGCATCTAATGTGCGTGCGAGCATTCTATAAATCGTTATTGTTTATTTACTTCAAATAGTAAATTCCTAAGGCATTAATTTACTTCCAAAGCTTTACAGCCTTTGATTTTCTGCTCAAAAAGTACAGAGACTAACGCAATATTTATCTAATCTGTAAAAACTTCATAAAATCGCAAACGGTTTTCTTCAATGTAACAATAATCCGAAATGCAACTTTACCTTGATAACTTTGTCAAATCCAACTTCCACATCTAAAGTCAATAACACAACCCCCTGGGGACCGGAAGTCCCCTATTCCCCTCGAGCCCATTAACCTTCGACTCCGACGCGCGCTCGTAAACCTAAAAATTTGTCAAAATAAAACCAGCACACATAGGCGCGTACATCGACTCGAAAAAAACGCCGCCGCGAGATTATCACAACCTTCGCGCACGCCATGGTTCGCTCGCTCCGCACGCGCTTGGCTATATACCATAAAACCCACGACCTTGCCGATGGTAATCTTCAATACACCGGCTCACGGCGCGTGTAATACCCCGCAATTAACGCTCCCGTCACACACGCATATACATATGCATACACATAGACGCCGAGCTGGGGAAACACGGACTTTTGTTTTTCCAATTATTTATAAGCGACAGGACGTAACGGTACGTAAGTAAATAAGCAGGTAGTCGAGCCGTAAACTTTAATTGCAAATCTGCGGCGGCGGCAAAAAAGTTGGTAAGTAGAGAGAGGCTGGGTGGAGGACGCGCACGTGCCTGCAAGTTGCGACAGCTTATGGGGAATATGGTGCAAGCGTGCGGCAGACTAGACCCGCGGGAGTATAGCGTGTACGTGACACGATGATGTAGGGGGAGAGGGAGTTGTGCTGGGAGGTAAGAAGAGCTTTGAGATAAGCGAGCGGGGAGTCAAAAGACGAAGTTGGTCAATGCTGCGGATGTTAATCTTTTTTTTTTTAATTTTTACGACGGTGCGGGTGGGGGTGAGTTGGTAGGATGAGTAATCGGAGGAGTTCCCGCTGACGGGCTGGTAGTTTTGGTTTTGTGAACCGGTAATATTGTAAATGGTGTAACTTTTATAAAACCTTTTGCAATTTTAACTAAACTGTTAGAATTGGTTTGTGAAAGGATAAAAGAATTGAAAATGACAAAATGATCCCCTGAGCACAAAATTTATTTATTATATTTTATTACTTACTTCTATCAGAGCTCTATAGAAAGTAAACTCCTCGTCTACCCAAAACGTTAATATTGTACACAGAGTAAATATAATGTTCGAATAGTCGTCTAATGGAAGTACCGCCTGCTATCGAATGTTTATTTTATACACTCGCAGAAAAATCTCTTCTTTGAACGCGTTTCAGATTTCCGGACCAAGTCTATATGAAAAAGGGTAGTTAGAAGGTATAAATTCCGGTGCTAACTCAATTTTGACCCCCAAGTGGGTTAGGTCGTTATTCCTGGAAGCCACAGATATTTTCTGTTCCTTAAAAATGCTCTGATTGTAGGAAAATACTGTGATGTAGAAAATACCATCGATTAAATAAATACTAGTAACAATAATATTAGTAGTTGTTATTTATTTGTCCGACTGCCATTAAGCTAGGTAAACGACCTGAGAAGTCAGAGCTTCGAATGTCATGATTGACTACTGCATTGAAGTATTTCATGCTACCATTGGTCGCTTGCACATGAAATCGATTTTCAATCGTTACACGTTATCAATACTTAATATAACGCCAATTTTAAAATTTATAATTTTGCTTGAAAAATTTTTAATTCTGCTTAATTGAAGGTATAAATAAGTATAGTAAGTAATGAAAATAGGTTACATAACTTTCCTTTATTTTGATAAATGGATTTAAGTGATTTTAAGTGAATGTCCAAGTTGACCCCGAGCCGTGTACATCTTGACACCTACTGAGGGGTGAAGTTGTACAAAGCGGTTTTTTTTAAATGTCAAAGTAAAAATATTAATTAATGATATAATCATCCACAAAAATTTATACAATTTCTTGAAACCTTAAAGTTGACTACTGTTCACTGAACACACACACACAACCCATCTCGCCCCGCTATGTCGTGAACATCCCCGTCGTCGGGGAACTCTCACTGAAATTGACACTATTTTTATTGCGGTCGTAAAATACAGCGCACACGTACACACGCGACACACACGCGTCCACAGTGACAGTGGGGGCGATTCAATTTTCCGCGTTTTACGCCACTCGTGACCGGAATATACGTGTCGCGAGCACGTTTTCCAAATTATCGGAAAACGATCCGACGGCCAAAGGGAGAGAGAGAGAGCGAGAGAGTAGAACAACAAAAGCACACGGACTTGCGCAACACACGTGCGATAGAGGAACTCAAGGCCGGCCTGCAGTGCGAGAGGATGCACGAAATTGCGCGAAAAGGGAGGTCGCGATGTGTCGGCGCACGCGGAATGTCGATCGCAAGAGAGAGAGAGAGAGAGAGAGAGAGAGAGAGAGAGAGAGAAGAGTCTATCGCCGAAATATGTGTGGTTCGACGCTTGTAAACGAAAAAGTGTGTACGTGAAGTTTGGGCTGAAAAATTGGGAAATTTGAAGACAATCGGGTGATTCAATCGCTCGGTGTATTGACATGATTTGTTACTCGATTGTCTTATTGAAAAACGTACTTTTAATTA
Source organism: Torymus aiolomorphi (assembly GCA_036365515.1). Classification (NCBI taxonomy): domain Eukaryota; kingdom Metazoa; phylum Arthropoda; class Insecta; order Hymenoptera; family Torymidae; genus Torymus; species Torymus aiolomorphi. The sequence goes on along the minus strand of CM070874.1, from coordinate 84,721,837 downwards.
GTTTACCTTCTCAGGAAAAGATTTTTATTACATAACTTAAAAGAGATACGTGAAATAAACTTTTGCAGATTTTTAATACAGTTTATCAATAAAATAATTGTAGCTAAGGAGATCATCAAAGATCAATCAAGTAACAACGATAAATTAGGTAATTCAATTGCCTTGATAATAGCCTAATTATTTGTTATAGGTCTGTCAGTAGTGGCATACTGATGGAGCGGTTCTAGATTTTATTCTAAATGGTAGGGGTATCCATGAATATTACGAAAATGTGTTCTTCTCTTTTTGAATAAACTTAAATATAATAGAGTAAATTAATAAAAGAGTCTATTCAAACTATGCATACTTCCGAAAGGTTTAGAATCCCAAAAAAAGACTTATAAGTTCACAAGGTGGTTCACGCAAACAAGATCGAGTTGTTTTTTTTTCGAACTTATACTCAAAATGACTAAAATGTTCGATTAGCTTGATACACATCAAAACATTGTAATTACATATATGTTTAAACAATTTGATTTTACTTACACACATTTTCTAATGAAAAATTGAAATTTTCAAACTGTATAGATCTATATAAGAATCTGAAGGACTACCACCTATCGATCTGGATATTTATTAAACTTTTATCAGATTTTTCATATCAATATTTTTTATTCGCTATTACTTAATTAAGTTAGAAAATTAGAACATTCAAAGTCGTTGCAACGTCTCCCGCCGGGACTAGCAAGTTGTGAATCATTTAGCTCGTGGCTGCCATCAAAAAGTGTACACGCACTCATTATTTACGAGCTGTAGGAAGCCGTAAATTTTCATTTCGACTTTGGCGTTACATTGAATAGACAGGTCAGAGAGCCGCCGCCATTTCACGGTCTTCTCGAACATAAAATCGCGATGGGTCAACAGTTTTAATATCGAAGAGTTACGTGTCCTGTCTCTTCCTCTGTGAGAAAATTTTAATTATCCCATTTTCGCAATGAACGAGATTACCTACATTTTCTATTGGTTTGACTGAATTTAATAATTATTAAAAATATTCCAAATGATTAAATTTTTTTGTACCAAAATACCAAAATAGAACAAGTGAGAAATAATTTACAATTATCATTTTTATAAAAATGCGATAATCGTTAAAACATCAAAGTTTAGGAGTGAAGGTTAGTTAATTTTGTTACATTTTCAGTAGTTATTATAAAACATTTTCCTGTATTTTGAAGAAATTTGACAGTTTCAGTCATTCTAATAAAGTTTTTAGAATGACGGTGCAAAAAATAGCAATTCTTTTTGAAAACTTTATGAAGTAAATAAACAAAAATGTAAAAGCCGAAATTATATTTATTATTTATCCAACCGAAACGTACAGTAAGTGTACCTGTGCACAATGTATGCACGACACTAAAACATACACGCCGACAAATTTCAAAATTGAATTCCCCCAACTACAGTCAATAAAACGTCGAGGATAAAACTGCAACGAATTACATTCCCGCCTCGCACAAAAAAGTGTTTACACTTCCCTCCCAATCAGAGAGAGAGCCCACTGAATATTCATCCACGTATAATTTCATTCATATTCGCGAGAGAGAGAGAGTAAAAACGTCGTCGCGCGCACATGAAAACTGTAAAAATCTCTCACTCCGCATAGTATTTGCATATACCAGAAAGGTCGACTCGTCTTTACCCTAGGGCGAAAAATGCTGTTTTCGCGTGCGATGGTCACGATTCCCCGGAGCCTTGACCTTGGCCTAAAGAGACGCGCGCGCAGTGTATGTGTGTGTGTGTGTGTGTGAATTTCTAAAACGCCGAACGCGTATTATGCGCAATTCGTCGGATGGGGAAGCTTATCAGCCTCGCCATTAATTAGCTTATGGAGATGTACGATGGCTAATAGGGTTTTTCGATGAATAATAATATATTCGAGGTCGGAAATTCGCGCGCGTTTATAGAAGGTAAATACAGAGAAAAAACGCCAGCCGTGCGCACACAGGCACTTGAAAAAAATGATGGATTTTTAAAAAGACAAATACGCCGGTAATGGAGGCCCCGAAAAAGCGAAGGCCGTGATGGCGTGGTTTAGGAACGG